>OY728153.1:1280245505-1280917707 GCA_963277665.1 Viscum album | reverse complement strand
TATTTGGATCACATGACCTTCAATAAAAAGGTCCAACTACATTTATCTCTCAGAGAGAAACTGTTATTTGTTTTTAGAACCCCAATGTTAGAAAGAATGATGAATCCAATGATGGAACCCAAATGGGAGTGACCATATATAATACATAAAATTTATCATAGTGGAGTTTATAGATTGGACACAATGGATGGGGAACATGTCACACCACCCACCAATGTGAGGTTTATTAATATTTACTTTTCATAAATTCCATCAAGAGTCTCTTCTTCTAGTTGTATAATGTTAATATAAGCTGAAAATTTATAACCAAATGACATTAAACAATATGGGTCATTTCATAATCACATGAAATTAAACTATTTAGACACGTCAAAACCACATGATGTTAATGTATATGGAGAAAGTCCTAATAGAAATATGTTAAACTTGGCAGTGTATCATGTTCTTACAACATGACTTTATACTACATGATTGATACACCCGAGTCACATGACATTAATCAATGCAAAAATTTCTTAAATAGGAGATATGAAACTATACAGATCATGTATTATCTGTATGATGATTAAATTTGTAGACACATCCTAACCACATGATGTTAAATATTATGGAGCATGTCCCATCCACAAGACGTTAAATTAAATTGTGTCTTGTGTCTTTAACACGTGACGTTGAACTGCATGACTGATATTTACAGACTATTTGAATTTAAAATATATGGAGAATGTATTTACCACATGATGATAATATACACATGTGGTACTTCATAACAACATGATGTTAAATTGTATAGATCTTTTCCTTGAAAGAATATGATAAACTGCACAACATCCTATGTCTATACCACATGACATTAAACTGGATGGAAAAATTCATAACCCCATGAATTAAATCTTTACAAATCCCAAATAATAATCTTCATTCACAATGATTTAACCTTTTCCTTTATGAAAGAAATCAAATTACATGATTGATGTCCTCTCTTTTTTAAACTAAACTACATGGTTTCTTAAGAATCATGTCTGTCTTGATTCTTGTCATCATGATATTCAAAGTGATACCCAAATGTCCATTCATTGGAATAGATTCAATATTCCTCCTCATTAACATAATTTAACCTTCATCCTCACTACTAGAAATTAAACTTCATGCATGATGTCATTACTGAACAACATTAAATTAGCTAGATTTCAAGAACAATATATGACATCATTCTCATCCTAATGAGATATATAGGGACACATGAATCCTATATCAATGTCCAACTCCCACATGAATCAAAATTTCCTAATTATTTCCATAATCACCTCTTCGTGGCTTGAGTAACCCTTTAAATCCCTCATTTATCACACCGATCCTGCATCATGTGAGAATAGTAGGGATCCCCCACATGAACATAACATATCATCTCAGGGTATGGTTACCATAGTCTTGAATGAAAGACCATAAAAGGTAAACCATGAGTCCTCCCAACATGATGTTAAACTACATGGTTGATTTCTTATGCATGACATAACACTGCACATTCATGTGGACCTCACTCGAGAGAACCACTATTATTATGGTTGTTGGTCTCCTTCTATTCCTCTATCAAATAACTATGTGTGACTTGATTCCAATCATCACAAGATATGTAGTGATTTTTGAATATCCAACCATGGGTTATTTCAAAAAAATAAACATCTAATCCCCCTCCCAGTATAGAGGTATGACCTTCATAGAGAGATCGTGCTTAATAAATAAGTGTGTCTTGATTTCTATTACCTTATGATATATAGTGGCACCTAGACCTCCATTCTTAGGAACAACTTCAATACTCCATTTTCACATTGGGAAGCCTAAATCATTTCTACATGAGTGTTAAAATATATAGTTTCTCAAGTACTATGTGTGAATTAATTCCTATCATCATAGGATATATAGTGATTCTTCGATCTCCAATCCTAGGCCTAGCTATAATAATCAATGAGATCAATTACACCAATAATTTTGTGCCATATATGCATAAATATTCTCTTATTTAAGAAAGATCTATGGATTCATTCCAACCATCAAAAAATATATAGTGATTCATTGATCTCCAATCCTGGGTAAAACTAAAGAAACAAACCAAAATAAATGCACCCCCATTGGTATAATGGTTGATACATACATGATCTTTGTGCCTACATATGAATGATATCTGTGTATGGATTTATTTTCCACACAATATGTATTGACCAATTCTTCATGTTGGTTCCTACTTCCTTACCGTATGATGTTAAATTTCAAGGAAAAAATACATCCTTACCACATGATGTTAAATTGAAGGAAAATTTCCTAGTTGCGAGACCTTAAAACTGCATGAAAAATGCATCCCTACTGCAAGATGTTAAAAGGTGAAAACCATCACCCATCATAATTTCTTATCAATGTGCCACAAAATCCTAACCATGGTCAACTAGATTATGAGGTTCTTATTCCATATTTTAAGATCCTCAATCCATGAATCTCACTTAATGTCGTGATTACCTAAAGTTGACACAAACATTTCTTGGACCTCAGAAAGGAAAAGAGATTTATCTTCCTGACCATGATATCAATGCATAAGGGCTCATACCTACCATTCAAATATATGTAGGCTCTTTAAGGATGTATTTTTGATCATTGTGATCCTAACATCACCATAGAGATACTCATAACTAGATAGTGTTCTAGGCCATACCTGATGAAATTGTTCGATAACATTACCCATGAACAGAGGACCTCGAGAAATGATTTAAAAAAATTTCATCTCCTAATCAAAAGAATTTTAGATTACTCTTGAATTTTGGTATAATAATTATGTTATTTTAAACATTCCACTCATATTAGGTTCATGTGTATCAATACCTTGATCTTAATTCACTTTAGTCATTGATGCATGACCTTAAACTCTATCCTTTAATGGTGCAAATCCAAAGACCAGAAAATGATTGCAAAATAGGTAAAAAATTCATGTGGAAAACATTCAAAACGAGTCTTAGGTAAAATTAGATTCTTCTCTTGAAAAATTCATAATCTACAGAGTTTAGGAAAATATTTGTGCATGATTAAATGAAGCATGAAACTAATATATCCTACTTGGTTGCCCTAGTAAATTCTGAAGCAAAGCTTAGGGGATGCACTGGTCCCGAAAAAAGTTATACTGATGGTTTATCTCATTTCCTCATTGTGATAACAAATTTATCAGGTGTTGGAATAACAATTATGGCAATTGAACCCTTATTGAATTTTATGTTTTCTCAAAATCAAACTTTATAATTTGAGAACATTGGGTTTTTGAAACCTTCCATAGTCCTTAAAAAAGTATTCCTATTGTAAAGGGACCCATTGTTTAACTATGCATGTATGCATATAGATCTTCTATATACAACTATTTTCATTAACCAAATGTGTCTATTTTCAAAATTTATTTTTTATCCTTGTGAGACCTGACATAACTGCAATATAACACAACACCTTGGTGTTTTCTAGGCTATTTCCCGCATGATTTTCTATTCCATCCTAATGACCTGATCACTTTAGACCATGATTTAAAATCCTTGTCACCAGACTACTGAAGTGGATTTAACATCCCCAATGTTATGTCATTGTGTTTTGTTCTATTATCCAAAACATAATGTGTCACTCAATTCCCAAACCTTTTTATGGACCACACCCTGTGATTTGAAACACAGGGCGTAAGGGCAATGTTTCATATAAGAACCAAACATCCCTATGGTTCTATAAGCCTTCTTGGATTTGCCTAAATCTTATACCCAGTCTCGTCATCTAGATGTTTGAGTCTCCACAAATATATCATGGCCCCTGATAAGGAGTGGAGATAATATTTTCTTGACCATGATATCGATGCATAAGGACTTTGACCTAACAAGTAATAGAATCTTCATACTTATATGAAAGGAACATGAATCCTTATCATCCCCAACAACACTAGGGAAGATCCTAGAACCTCAATGTGTTATGGTTCATTCCTAGTATGTCTTCCGAATTCCATATTCAAGGAATCAAACTTGTGGGTTATGACTTACACCACACACATTCCAACTATCTAGTTTGACTAATCTTCCCAAGTATTCAAACCTCACCCACTATTACAATCATATGTCTTCCATAACCATTGGAAAAGAGTAGAGAGACGTCTTTTTGAAAATTATGCTAACACATAAGGTCTTTGACCTACCAACCAAAGGCATCTCCATCTTACAAGAAAATAGATATAATCCTTGTGAGACCCAAAATCACCATGGTAGAACTCATTATCCATGTGTATTTGGGGTCATAACTGGAATGTATTCCCCATATTGTGTAATTATTAGTAATTAATTGGTAGAAAGTGTTTAAAATGCATGAAATCTCAATGGTTTAAGCTAAATGACCCTACAATATTCCCATTGAGGGTCCATGCTAAAATACCATTAACTACATCAATATATTTTCCAAGATAAATAACCGTAAATAATCAATACCAGTTACAAGATAAAAAAATTATATCAATAGATGATATGAGATAAACATCCATAAAATTCAATAATATAAATTCTAACCAAAATTACCCAATACTATAGTACAACAACAATTTATTCTTCAATAATCAAAAAATACAAAGCTAATTAGGCCCACCATATGGCCTTAACAAGAACCATACTATTATCACTAAGCTTATTGACTATGAAAAATGATAGATCACACTCACTCTGAGACATATTTTCTTCCCCAAATGATCCTTTTGTGAATCAAGTAATCTCAATATAGATAAAATAGATATATTAATAGGGAATCTCATGTTGGGGGGAATTCATGAACATTTATCGATGGGAATATATTATAATTTAAACCTCAAAATATAGAAATTCATGTTTATATGATATTATGAAAATTATGGGTATCATTGAAGATATATTCAACATCGAACCAATGAAATTTCATGCACATCATAAATAAAATATGACTATACCACATCATAGAATGATTATAATATCCATTCATTGATTATTTACATGAGGAGGAATCTCAAAATTTCGAAGTCTCTACCATGAAAATATGGTCCAAGGGAAAGTTGAAAAATTACAATTTCATCTCATCATGTGTGTAGAGTAGTCTTTAAGCTCTACCAACCACACCTCCAAGGAGGTAATATATTTTATAATCGATCAAAAGACATGGTCTCTGCCTCAAAAATATGGTTCAAATCCTCCACCCAAGAAAGTATGTTAAACCTAGCCTTATTTTCCATGTAGAGGAGTCCATGTTACTCTAATATAGATTTATATGATATTTATTTTTTCGTGATAATCCTAGTATATTTATTCTTGAAGATGACCAATTACAAACTAGAGATAGAAAATTTTAACCATCTGGACACTTACCATGTCCCCATGAGTTTCCACACCAATGAAAGATAGAAATCTTTGTTTAAAGCCTCTTTTTAGTTATTGATTAATAAAGTGGAATCATTAGTGGCTACCAACCTCAACTGAAGGTCCCTCTTCTACCCTTTCAGAGATATCACCTCCTTCACCTTGTAATGGAGGTTTGTATAGTAGAAAAACTCATACTCAATGGTTGTAAACAAAAATAGAAGTTAAACTATCAAGTCCTTCATCCCATACAAAGAAGTCGCTAAGATTATGGTCTAGATCTACCTCTATTTTTCTCTGAATTGAATAGTAAATTGTCCTAGCCATGTGCTTTAATCTAATACTATCATGGTAATGGGTACATATTCTGATTCATGGTCACTAAGAGTAAGGGTCATGACCCTAGTATTCGATGATAATTGAATGGAGCAGACCTCTATGTTGGTAGATTCAGTCAGAGGAATCCCCAAGTGAGAAGGAACATGGAACTATGTGCTTGAGGGTGAAGAAACAAGAACATGGGTCACATGGATTTACCATTAATAATATAAATGAGTTTATATCATAAAAAAATAATATATATAACTGATTTTTGAAACATAACTTTATCGATTTAATCACTAACATCATTCGTTGACCCGACACTATCCTATGGTGATATGGAAACACCCTCTTACAAAGAGAAGCTTCATGGAACCTCTGGAGATTACCATGAATATGTTCTATGCTCACCAACATCTACGGATGCAAGATAAAAAGATAATATTAGGAGAAATTATGCAATGTGAATAGAGTTTCTAGTTTATAAAGAATATATTCACATTCTATGAAAATTACCTCCATTAGGGCTAACTCAGTGAAATATAGCGACCACTATCTGTCACTTATAAAACTATGTTCCCCCTTGCTATATCGAATGGTACTAACACTATGAAATAAACAATAGGAAATGGGTTCTACTGAGTCATAACCTTATACATCTACACTTTGTGATGGGTCTACACCAGTAATGAAAGGGTTCTCTAAAGAAACAAAATACTCTCCCACATCGTCAGGGGTGGTTACATTCTCCTCTAATCATGGTCATCATGGACCATTATTTTTTTTATAAATCAGGATGAGTTACTAGAATAATTCATAGTAATAAAAGATTGAATTGTTACAATTTATTTAGGACTCCATTAGAGAAGTATCTGGAAACTAAGAACACTAATATTTCCCTTTAATATATATGGAATTATCTCTAGAAGGTATTTATTCCATAATAATTAAGGAAGGAACCCCAAAGGTGATGATGTGAAGGACGTTTCTCAAAAAATGTCCATCTCCACCCTCATTGGGCCAGTTTACATGGGGATTACTCATCATTAGTCTCCCGGTCAATTCTAAATTCATCTTCAATAGTTGTACTTCGAGGAGAAATTACACAGGATTGTAGGATTATGTAATCCTTTTAGCCACCCATTTTATCAAAAAAAAAGTATTTCAGTATAGTTGTAATGGAACCAATTCCATTTAAAAATAATAAAAAGTTTATCCTTACCATTACCTCTATAATGGGATAACCATGTTTTTCTATTAAAATTTTTAACATGCCATGAACCACAATTTGGTGAATTATAGGTGAATTGAAAACCCAAACATTAAAAATTCCCAGCATTACATCAAGGTCTATAATATTTCCTTAAACTCCTTAGGACAGTGTTTTAAATTGATTCCTAGAGGAGATGTGACATTAACAAGACCATAAAAAGTTAGTTCTTCCTAACTCAATATTCCCCAAATCATAGCCTCTAAATTCGGGATTATCATTGTTTCCATTGTCTAAATTATATTGGAATTAACAACCTAAAAGGGTATTCACTCTTAGGAAAAAAAATCATTGCAACCATGTCTATAAGTTAATCTACTATAAATGAGAGTAATTTTAAATGACATACTTCCAAACAAGGAGAATATGAGGATATTGGTCCTATTGGAGCCATCTGTTTTATTGGGCATTTGATTGGCCTCAACAGCTGATGAAATACCGGCATCCTCACTTACCAATTTAGATAACATTCAATCAAGATATGAGGGGACCCAAATATCATCATAATTTCGATATATACTAAAGTATTCATCAAAATAGGAAGGTATTTATTGGAATGATTTTCCTCCATTGTAAACATCATTAAAAATTAGTGTGCCACCATTTGTTGTTCCTTTAATCAGACATAGATAGGGGAGTACATCTTGACTAGACACACCAAAATTTATTGTAAAACTAGCATAGTGCATACCATTCATAGAGGAGAATCAAATCAATGGGGGTGGAAATGACACAATCATGAAGAGAATACATTTTTCCATGATCCTCAAGGATTTCCACACCGTTATCAACCATATTACCCATAGGGAGTGGCCTGTTGATTTAAAAATGAAAACTATCAGAATATCCCATGGAGGCCCTAATCTTCTATTAATTTAGTGTAATAGGTATTTTCTGACTATTGAACTGTAAGAATGGGTTGAAATAGACTTTTTATATGTCTTAGATATTTATATTTTCATATCCTCTTAGATGGGCCCCACATCCAGCCCTATAATATTTGAAAGGGACATTATATCCTGAGAGGGGATTTTCTCCTTTAAATATATTGAAAATGATGATAATGATTTTAGAACATAGGGATGGGTACCTTAATAAATTTCCATCCTTCCATTAAGGTCTCCATCAAGAAAGTGGTGACTCTAAACCCACTTTTTTTTCTTCATCGTAAGTATGTACTCACTCAGGTACATAGCTAGGACGTTTTCCATCGAGATGATCTAGTCAATATTTTGGATAAACCTACATCCTTGGTAAAATTCTATTTTTTTAATTGTAGTCCAATATGTTTTGTCTATACTATGAGAGCCTTTCATAGGGTTGGCCTTTGGAATGTGGTCTTCTGGCCAAACATGAGATTTACTGATAAAGTTATTCACCCATTTCATAGAAGAGACATCTACCATATGATGTTGGTCATTATTATGTGTCCCTTGGACCATCATGATAAACTCCTGAGAAAGATGGGGAGTCCTCCCTACATTGTACCACATAGATGATGGAGGGAAAATAGAATCACACATCACACCCAATAAGGATGTGCCATATATCTTCTCTATATCCTAGGGACTAATACCCACCTCTCTATGCACGAGGTGGAAAGTGTTCATGTCTAGAATCCATGACTAAACATATATGACATCAAGGACTTGTTACTGTATGAAAACACTTGAATGATCTAGAGATCCATAAACATCCTAATCATCATCGTATTCTCATAAATTTCAGAAAAAATATACTTCACCTAAAAGGTATATCCCCAGTCCACTCCAAAACACCCCCTGATCAGAAATTTTAGTTGGCTAGCCACAAAAACATTTGATGGGTGGGAAACTCTGACATTGTTCAATGGTATATATGGATATATAAATCAGTTTCATGATTCTTATCATCGATGTATGTGGTAATAAAAGTTTGTATATTCCCATATATGAATTCTACCTAAGTAATGAAATGAACCACATGATTGATGATCGTCTAAAATTTATTATGGGTCCTTTAAACCCAATAAAAATGTAATATTGATGATTATAGTGAAGGAATGGTAGAATCATCGGTATGACCAAAACTGTGGTGAAAAAGGAGGTATGAATGAGGATATTATTAAATGTTCACTCCCATGTGGTTCATGAGAATTATGTGAAATGAATCAACAACACAATGATAGGATGAATCAACACTATATATAATAGAATTCTAGCATTCCATTGCTACTTTAGATTCTTTACTGGATGTCTTGATGGAACTATGATGAGGGATTGTATCCATCTTCACAAAAAGGTAGAGTATGTCAGATAGATGAAAATGATATATTGTCAAAGAAAAGGCACAAAATATTTTATCATCATATGAATTTCATGACCCATGATGGGATTCACAGTCACATGACATGGTACATGTCTCAAAAACCGCAAGAACCATGAATATCAAACACACTAGATGACGCACATGACATCCCACAGCCACAAAACCCACCATAGAACTCATGATCATGTGATAATGACATGACCTAATGATATGGATTATAGTTTAATGATAATACAGTTGAGCCATAGGATCCTGTGAAACCATAAAATATGTCCATAGATTCATATGGGATAATTTATAATAAATATTAGATATGATTTTTTATCAATTTTAACAATTATTAGGAAATGAATTTCATGTGAATAATTTCTAGAAAAATAGTCTTACAGAAGGATCTAATGATTAATTCAAGTGGGAGGTCTTACAAAAGGGATAATTGATAGAGTTAGATCAAAGATATTTTAGATTTAGGTAGTCAGTGAAAGATCCTCCCTCCATTAACATATTTATAGTGTCTTATATGGAATGATAAACGTTGGATAGAAGTCCAAATGTCACTTAAGACTCTAATTGGTGAGGGTCATAAAGCTTTTGGTAGGAATATACATTCTTCATAACAAATCCCTTGTCCCCGAAGACATCACTCTTGGGTGGGTGGGGGGCGGGGACATTTTTTGACACCCTCCAAATGAGCATCATAAAATATAAAACAGAAAAAATACTAAAAACATGAGTATTATTTTATTTACAATAAAAAGAAATAAATTCTGGCTTAAACATGTGGATCACATAAACACCCAAAAGATACACAATCGCTTGGCCTTCTAAAGGTCATGCGAACGGGACATGAAAAGTGAATTACCATTTACAAGATCACATGGAGCCCCATTTTAAATGAATATTTCTTATTTTTAAGGTTCTAATGACACTCTCTAATCATTTGGTGTATTTTAGATGATCTCCACAAAGTCATATGAATTTTCAGGTCATAAGCGTTTGATAAACCATCCAAAAAATCTTTAAAATTCAGGATAAAATTTTTGAAAATGACAAAGAATCTTGAAGTCATCTATTTTTATGTGATGGGCCCATGTAGTTTGTAAGACTCTGTAGAATTCCTTGTTCCATGTCTGACTTCTCATGCAAGATCCTGTCTGCATTTCACCTTCATCAATAGAAGGGCTTCAGACATGTCCAGGTAGTTTTGCACTCCCAGCTCTAAAGGAAAATAGAAGGGTTGTGTATGAGAATTCTAACATATCATTGCATGACCCATTATTGATTATGTGATGAATCATTGGTGAAGAAAAAGTTTTTTTTCAACAACACTCTTATAAATTCATAAGATCACTAAACCTTGTATACCAATCAAGGAAAAAATGGGAAATGATGGGAAATTCTTATAGGGGAAAGATAAGATGATTTCATGAGAATGGAGTTATACTCCCAGGGTGATCACCATTAATCATGAGAAACCCACTCGATAAGAAAACATGGTCACGAAAGGCCCATAAACATGAAAAATTGATCTCATGAAGGCACCATGGGAGGACACTATTGTCTTGTTGAAGGCTCCAGACAAGACACCTCGAGTCAAGGGAAAGCATTTCAACATGCATCTATATCTTAGGAAGGTCCCAGACATGTTGGCCTGACCATGTAAAACCCCATTTCCATGTCTAAATGATTAGTATAGACCCCTTTGTTTGGAAAAATCCAATAAATGGGTCACTGATGGGATAGTATTATGGTCTGAAAAAGCTATGTGATGCCCCCAAAATAACCTATGGTAGGATCTCATGAAATGTGTGACACCAAAGACCTCCATTAAATCATGCCCAAATTTGTGAGATGTGCCACACACAAGGTGGGGTATAATTTGTCTACTGATGTCTATAACACCCTCCCCATCAACAAAAAAAAAGAATCCATGACCCCTCACATATGATATCTGTGGAGAAGACCTCTTGAAGTTTCTGATCACATGATCTCAAGGTCCTTCTCCAGAAAAAAAATTATTAGAAACAACATAGGAGATCAGGAAACAAGCATATGAACATCACATGATAAAATGGGATCATGTGAAGGAATTCTGGTTTGTCGAGTCATATTTTGTGAATAAATTTCCACATGTATGATTGATCAAGCTAAACCAAAATAAGAAATCAATGAACAAGTATAAGGAACACATGTAATAAAAGATTGAATAAAGCCTAAAAATGGATGACTTATGTTATGAACATGCATGCCGATCCTTTAGTGATTCACATGACTCATATGTACCATGCGAGAAAACTATGAATTGTTTCATAATTCATGAGACATATTCTCAACACACCATTTTAATCACGAAGTTCCCTACAGAGATGTCAATAAAGTCACATGACATCTTCTAGGCATGCAACCCAAGCCTCACGAATCCCTCCAAGCTAGCAATCCAGATCTTGTGATTTCCTGAGACATTTCACCAAAGTCATGCTGTGATGCCAGTGTATGACAGCTTTGTCTAACAAAGATCTCTAAGATTGCTAACTAGATCTTTTGACACCTTCAAGCACGTGATCCAAGTTTTGTGATGACAAAACAACAATTCATCTTGGACTATCAGGCATCTGCCAAATACGTCAACCTATACCATGTGATGTCATCTGGATAAGCCTTATAGGTTATGAAATACTCTCTGAACATGTCATTTCTCATCATGATATTGTCGTTAAAAATCCTCAACTAGGAATTGGAAAATTCCCAAGACATGTCAACCAGGATCATGAAATTATTATCAGGTATTTACAAAAATCCTTAGATATGTCATGTAGAGAACCGGGCCATGTCAAGAAAAGGTTGTAGGATATTATAACCATATCCGATGTGCATATAAGGGAAACCATAGTGTATAATCCCTGAACCCATTTAACTATAGGAACTTTGATTCCTTCCATAACCCAGATATATAGGATTCCATCATAATGGATTAAGAAATTTAAATCATTTCATGTACCACCATTTATCTGACATTCTAACCATCAAGACCCAATCTTTCCCATGAGATGATCATCCTTCCACAACCACTATAGGATTAAGAAATCATCTAAACATTGATGGATCAAATTCAACCCAATAACAAGAAACATAGAACAACTTCCAAATGCTCTAAATTCATCTTAAACATAAAATAGGTTTTCATAGAATAGAATCCCCACATTCATATGTGGTGAGACTAGTAACTTTCAATCCATTATTTATCATAACAAACACACATCACATGGGCTTAGGGAGTTTCAATGATCATATCATTCTCGCCATGAATCTACAGTATCCAGGGAAACCTTAGTGTGTAAACCCAATCAGTGACATAAGATAATATTACCCCTATATACAAGAAACATCAGGCTTTATACGCTGATCAAATAAAACTATGAGAACTTTGATTCCTATCAAAACTAGGATATATAGGGTGAATTTATAAGGCCCAAGCTCAAATGAGAATACACAATAGTGTAAGTCCTCCATGCCATTGACAATCCAACCATGGGGACCCAATATATCCCATGGGTTGACCAACCTTCCTCATCCACTAGTGGATTGAGAAGTCAATTGAACTACATGTAATATTGTTCCCTCCTTAAATAGGATTTTTAGGTTACCTTTCTTTGGCCCGAGCTCTATATTAAACACCCAAAGGTATTTCCCAGCACATAAGTCCCAACCCCATATGCATTGGGACTGATTAAATTCTATACCTTATTTCTAACACTGAGCATGGTTAAAATGGGTTTGGTAATCCGCAATTATCATATCATTTTCATCATGGAATTTAACCATTTAGAAGAACCTCAGTGTGTAGCCCCCAATCAAGAACATGATATGATATGTCACCAAAAATAAGGGAATACTCCATGTGTAATATGTGACCCCATTTAACAATGAGAACTCTAATTCCTTTCAATGCTTGGATATTTAGGATTATGTCCTAAAGGACCAAGATCAAATCTGCATATACATCAATTTATGTACCCATTAGGACCGAATCTCTCCCATGGGATGATCATCCTTCCTCATCCACCAGTGGAATGAGAAGTAAAATTGAATTTGATGAATTTGATTCCAACAATAACCGAAATATATAAGATGCCTTTCTAAGGCATGACCCCCATAATAAAAATCTAAAGGGTTATCCAAGAACATAAGTCCCACATCCATAAGCAATGAGATTGATTACCTTTGTCCCCTTTTTCTCACACCAATCCTAGTTCATGTTGTATAAGGGAGTGGAAATTATCATATCATTCACACCTTAAGCCTCTACCAGGATGGGAAATGCTATTGTCTCAAACTCGATCAAACTAAACTATGAGGACTCTTATTCCTACAATAATTAGGATACGTAGGATGCATCCTCAAGGTAAGAACTCAAGTATCTTGTACCTAAATGTCATCGTATATTTCATGTCTGAATAATGTTAAACTATATGTTCTTGAAGAACTACATGGGTTTTGATTTTTATTATAAAGTAGGATATGTAGGATGTCTCACAATAGATCAATCCCATCTTTGAAATATTATCCCTCGTTGGATGAAAAAAAACTATGGAGTGCCTATTTTTATGGATACAATATATAAAAAACTACCCAATAATGGAAAATGGATGAAGAACCTTAGATACATATAGGTGGATTCATAGATAATATCTACCTTTTTATATATTAAAAGGATTTAACCTTTTATTTTTTAGGGTAACTAGTATCGTATTGGGATTAGGAAGTGACTCTCGAATGTATATTAAAGTTATAAGAGAGCCTTGGAGTAGGAACAAATTCTCTCAAAAGGGTGGGATGAGCCCGAACTCCCATCCCCTAAACCAATGTGAGTTAATAAGATTAATTGGGTCTGAAACCATAATAGACTACCTAAATTTGGAAATAAGTTCTATATATAGTTGTGGATGTGGGAGCTATTAAGAGTTTCCATTAGAGATGAAGAAATAGTGAAATCAACTTGATTGATTTTACAAGAAACTGAACCCACCAAAATCAAACAATAAGGAAAAGATATGAACATTTTTCAAAATAATTATGATGGAGAACCTGATGTGACCTCATTTAACTACAACATCTCCTACAGATTATAAAAAGGATAGACTACCCGGTTCTCATTATACCATTTTTTCTTATCATATGGGTTGTCCTTTATCCTATTTCTGATGAAAAACCCACATGATATCATCTTATTATTCAACCAAGAATGTGATAAATTAATGAAATAGAAAAACAAGAAAAAACAATCTAATGCATCTATATTTTTATGAAATAAATCTCTATAAATAATTTTATTTCTTCATTATATTGTGTTACACACAACTCTAGGTTTACTAAAACTACGAAACAATATTAAATAATTATGTTTCTATAATAATATTGTCATTGGATTAGTGAGTATCAATATTAATAACTAAATCATTAAAATATATTTTCTACACATTTATAAAATGAATTAATTATCTATAAAATGAATATAATTATGAATAAAAATTATTTTGAAATAAAAATGATATTTTTTATGAGAATTTTTTTTTATTCCATCGATTCAATTTTATATTACGTTAATTACTATAGGTGAATGATTTTAAAGAAATTTATATATTTTTAATTGATATTTTTTTAACAATGAAAAAATATATATTTTTAAACATAAGATATGATTTGATCTATTTTTATTCTTATAGATTCATTTTTTATAAAAATATGTTTTTGTCAAATTTTTCACACATAAATTAATAAAAATATTCCATTTAAATTTAATTAATTAGATAAAATTAAAGAATTTTTTTAATTATGAAGTTCCAATTTTTAAATAAGGCGTGATTTCTTCTTTCTCATTATGAGTAGTAATCGTGGTAAAATTTATCACCTCAGTAATGAGTAAATAGAGTTAATCTTGACTAAAAATAAGTTATAAGGGCATAACTATGCATACTAATTATTATTGATTGAATATAATTTTACCATTAACTCCTTATAACTGAAATAGAGTTTTTTAATGGACACATTTTCATGATAATGAAATATATATTATTTAAATTAATGAATGTTAAAAAATGTTACTCCCATTGTTTTTAAAATGACATATATGGATACGTAGAGAAAAAAATATGTTATGAATAAATTTTATTTTTTATTTTGAGCTTAATAAAATTATTTTAATGATAAATTATTTTTAATTTTTTTAATTATATAATGACCATAATATCTTACACAAAACTGATGCAGGTATTTATTTATTTAATCAAAAAATATAATAAATGATATTACAAATATCAAATTTAAAATTATATGAAAGATTTAAGATGAAACATGAATTTGATAGATATATAAAAACATTGTGGAGGTTCAAAAGCATTATATTTGAGTTCTCCCTTTGTCTGGATATATTTGAAGATAAATTAATTTAATATTTCCAAAATATATAATAATGATATTTTTCCAAAATAATATTCTATAAAATTATTTTAAAATCATTAAAATCATTAAATAATTGATGATTTATATTATATGGTTTAAAATATCATAAATTTTCTATTTATGGGAAAAATTTCACCATATATGTAAAAAAATCAAAGTCTTATTATTAGAAAACGTTTTATTTCCAAAGTTCAAATCAAATTAGGTCAACTAAGGGCCTATCAAAATGATTTGGTTTAAATTACAACAAAAAATACCTCAATTATATTGGATGATGGGATTACAATTTTATATTATATTATATTTGAATAAAATTCCATTTTGAGGAATTTATCTTCACAATTAATTGATAATAATTTGTCTTCTTTGAAATTTCAAAAGTTCCCACACCTTAATTATTATAGGGAACCTCCTCCCCCCACTTGTTTACACTATATTTGAGCATTATAATTCAACAAAACACTATCAATTTTCTTTCTTAGCTTACCTATCAACATAAAAGAGGTTATTTCTTTGTGAAATTCCATCACTAGATCCCTTTAGAGGAGATCTAGAGGAATCATTCCAAAGAAGCGATAAACAAACTTACTGATCACTTTCATTTATACTATTATTCACCTCTTACAAGTATATAATATTTCTATAAATATAATAATATAATTATCCTAAATATTTATAAGTGTACTTATGATAATGAAAAAACCATTATTCCCTCTCTTTCCCAACAAATGAGAAGTGAAAGTATCGATCCTACGTACATACAACTTATCGTATCGACATAGTGAAAAAAATAATTTTTAAAGACCATATTATACGGATAGGTATTATGATGTTTTTAATGATTATATTTTATATTTATGAAAAAATTATACTTTTTAAATATTAATATTAGTTATACCTTTAAATCATCAAATCCTTTGAGAAACAATAACATCGCCCATGCGTACATGTGGACCACCACCACCATGAAGAGATATGATTCATTTTACATTAATATACTTAATGGATGGTATTGAGGATGAAATTTATGAATATATATGAAATATATTATATAATAATATTTCAATAATGTTGAATTAATTTTATCTTACCTTTCATTCTATCTATTTAAAAATGAAAGTAGTATTCCTGAATACGTATGCCGAATCGTATCCACGAATGGTTTAATTCATTTTTCTATCTATAAATTTTATAGATACGTGTAAATATTTATATAATGAATTTTATTTATATATATATATATATTCTAAAATATTATATTGATAATGGAACCAAGATTGATATACATGGCCCCTAACTATTGAACTGATATACTCATAATAAATGAAATGATTTACACCAAGAAAGAACAATTTTAAAAAGGAATTATTTGAAAAACGGTGTATTGATATTTTATAAAGTGGCCATATATGATATTATATGTTAACAATGATTGTGTTATATAATTATAATGAATATAAATTTATTACACAAGAGGATAGAATTCTCTCAATGCAAGGAAAACTCGAGGTAAGGGTTTATTTCACAATCCCATCAATATTTTGGATTTTTTATGTTTAATTTTACACTAGGTAATATTTGTTTTACATATACATGATTTTTAAAAATGTTTTCAAAAACAATTATTTCATTGTCCTATGAATGATTAATATCATTATACCCATGTTTTTCTAATAGTTTGAATGGAATAACGATTTTGTCTTCCAAACGAGGTACTTGTGGATTTTTCAACAAAAATATAGATGGAGTATTTTTTAACTTACATGGAATTTAATGATTTTACATATTTCATGAATAAGTTTTTTATTCGAATATTCATATAACTATTAACAAGGTTTTCTTCCAATAAAATTGTTTCCTTTGTAACTTTATAACATTTTGAAAATAAATGATTTTGAAAAGGAGTGATATTTTCATCAATAATTATTCCATGTGATATTTTAGAAAAAACATTTCCATATAAGATGAAATTTGTTGGAGGGTATGTAAATTCCATTCCAGAGCTGTGATTGATATGTAAAGGTTTAATGAGGATAATTTTGTATTTTTAAATGTAATATAATAGTTTAAATAGGTAAATGAGTGTAATTTGGAGAATAAATTATGATTCATAAGGGTTGTTCTATGATATAAATCCATGATAATATATCTACTATAAGAAAAAATAATCATGGGGATGTTATTTCATGATGATGATTAATTTTGAACTTATATATTACATAGTAAATAAGAGACGCATGAAATATATGGTTGTGCTTCAAGATGTTGTGGGATATTTCACATTACAAGTTATGCATATGAATAAGATTGATTTATTTAAATGTATTAATGTTATTAAAAAATCTTAATGTGATGAGTTCGAGTTAGGTCTAGATTAATGTGTCCTCATTTATACAATTATGATGATGCTACATAAATATACATTACATGAGTAAAATTCATGAAGGATTACATGCACGAATCATGGATCTCAAACCATTTCTAGGATCAATATCTTCTAAGATCATTTGATATGTTAATGATCATTTTTTCAAAAGTAGAGGTTTTGGTTATTTATAAACTGCATGGACAAAGAGAATAATACCCACCTCATTTGGGTCTTTAAATGAGGTGAAATCTTGAGATCTAGTTTTTTAATTAAAAGATAAATAAATACTTGTAATTATATGTTGTTCTAAAGAAGATATAATGGGAAACTAGATCCAAATCTTATAGCGTTTAAATTCAAATTTTTATAAATTTTGTTTTATATTTTTCAAATATGAGGATGAATACATATATAAGTGGATTATAAATTACATTTATTTAATTAATGAAATCTGTTTGAACTTTTTTAATATTTTAAAGACAAATTTTCAAGAACATAGATAAAATTATAAGAGCAGGTAAAGCATTTCTATTAATGATGGAGAAGGAAGAGGAGAAACCATATAAATATAGACCTTTTGAATAGTTTTGAGACAAAATTATTTTTGAGGTTCATGAAGTTTATAAAGTAGAAGACCTATCTATCTATCCTTCTTGTAGACGAAGATCAATTCATAATTTCCAGAAAAGAAACATAGATTATATTGAGGTCATTTAATTATGAAATTAAAACTGATAAAGTTTTTGGCTAGGGTCTATAAACAGATGTTATATGATTAACGTTGGGGTATATAAGTAACTATTTTCTTATGAGAATTTGGTGTATAACTAGTTCCTATTGAATTCATAGAGAGACTATGTAGATAATCCATGATAATGAATCTGACCATCATATCAAGGAGTAATATTTTATGTTGAACCATAAAAATTTCATGTGTTGTGTTCTCTATTATTATAACTACATGTGAAGTGACACCATTAGATAAAATTGAGTGGACTGATAATTCCAAAATAATTAGGTGGTTGAATTCAAAAAGAATATAATTCTCAAAAGAAGACCATTAATCCAATAACTGATGGTTAAACAATACTAGAAATCTATATGTGGTATCAAATAAAATCCTCTTTTATGTATTTAATAATATTTTGAGACATGTATAATTATAAAATAATCAATAACTGAGGTGTTCCAACATTTTATGAGATGAATTTTCATTTATTGAGGAATAATATTATACCTTATTTCTTGTCACTTTACATAGAGGTAAGAGTTAAATATGCATTTTGGGTTCCACCCACTATTGATGGTACTTATACGACTCAATGGGACAAGAGAAACATGGATTTACATGTAAATGATAAAAATGAAATCCTGATGTCTCTATAATAAAAGGTATATCTCAAGTTCATTTTCCTTTAAAAAATAAATTAAATCTATGAAAAAATTAAAAAAAATTATGATGGTATTGTCAATGTAAAAATATCCATGATAAAGTCTATAAGAGCCAATTTGAAAACATAAATTTGGATGATGATGAGACTATAAATGACTAATTTATAATTTTCAATGAGGTAAATAGAAACATCCATTTTTTATTGATAATCTATAATATTCCATCAATGATAAAAAACCAATGAAGACTTTTCCAAATTGATTTGATTAAAATATATAATCCCTATAAAAAAGTGAGGATTTTCTTATAGATGAGTTACACAACATAGACATAGCTTATGAGGTGATGAAAATTCCATTTTTAAAGAAGATAAAAACGATGATATGAATTTTCAAGTAATGGGAAAATAAAATGATAAGAAATGGGAGAATTCTAAAAAAAGATATTTATATACTGAAGGTGATCAGGGGATTAAAGCGAATATCACCAATATATCAAGACGATTGAAAAATGGAAAGTGGAATTAAAAAATAGCACAATAACTAACATGAAGTTAATTTTGAGGGAATTTTTATTCTTTCAAATGATTATACAAAGAAAAATAATATTTAATTTTAATCAACTGAGTATTGAGAGGAACATTAAAAGCATAATATAGATTATAAAAATAAGAAGTATTCAAATAGTAAGAAGTATTATTTGATTACAAAATATTAGATACCAGATTCATCTTAAAGTATTTATTCAAATGATGAGGTTAATTCCATTACTAAGGTTGAAAAATCATTTCATTTATAATTTCATGATTATGATATATAATAAAGAATTAATATGGAATGTAAAATGAAACATGAGTTAGAAACTTATATTAAGGATATTACAAATCTGAAGAAAGAAAAAGAAAAATTACTAGATGAAAATATGGTTACTAAAGAAAATAAAGAGCCAATAAAGAATAAAAAACCTATAATGATCAGATAGAATACTATAATATGATGGTTCATGGGTAAGAAATTAAGGGGTGTGAGTATAGAGGAAAATTGATTCATAAGGGGGAAGAGATGTTTGGGGCACAATCCATGTGTTTCCCAATTCAATATGAGTTGAAAAGGAGGATAACACTTCAGAAATTCAATAGAGGTCATTGGGTAATCTTCTGATATTGGAAAGATAATGTGGTCCAACAATTAGTAAAATATAGTAATGATGAATGTAAAGACGTATATTCAATAATTGACAATTTATATCTAAAAAACAAAATTGTACAATGTTGGATGAGGAAGGATAATGAGAAACACTCTTCCCCATCCAAGGAATAAATGAGTCCAAGAAGGTTTCATTCCCTTAAGAAGTAATGATATCGAAAAATAAATATTGGATCATTCTAGAGTTCGTCTAGAATATCACCATTATAATACCCATGATCATTCTATTATCGATAAATACTGTCTCCCTATACTTCTTCCCAATGGACATCCTATTATTTCATCATTACAATATAAATGGTTTAAGATTATATTTAAAAACATAATTTATAATGATTAAAAAGATAATTATATTAAATGGATAAATTTTTTTATCTTATATGGTTGAATTTATCTTAGGGTGAATTTTTGAGTTTTTTAGAAATAGTTGATATTTTTTTGAACAGTGAAAAATACATATTTTTTCAATACTATCATTTATTTTCATTAAATAAATTAATTTAAAACTATAAATATAAATTATTTTTGTTTAAAAAAAATTATGATACATTTTATAACAATATACTTTTATTAATTACATAGGAATAAACTCTATATTTTATTGGGGAATAACTTTATTTTTATACTTAAAACACGTTTTTATAAATAATTTTTTTCCGTGGTATTTTATAAACATATATTAAAATTAATTTCAGTAATTCTAAAAATAGAATCTAAAAATATAGATTTTATATTTTTAATTTGAATTTTCAAATTTCATAGCGAGTTTAATTTATTTTTTGGTGTTTATAAATAGTAGCCTTGGTAAAAATGGTGTCACCATGGTAAAGGGGTAGAAAACGTTAATGAAGGTTAAACAATTACAATAAGCTACAAAGACTCATATAAATTATTATCTAATGAATTTATTTTTACCCTTATAATGTTATATAATAATTTTTACTGTTTTATTGAAACATAACCATATGTAAGACACTTAAAATATATAAATGAAATGAATAATTAAAGTGTGTCACTTCCCTCACTTATAATTAGAAATACCATCTAGTTACTTCTACAAAACAATTGAAAACATTCTCTAGACTATGATATACCCACACCATTCCCCATACTTCCTCATCACATCCTATAGGTTCATGTATTACCAAAATTCGATCCTATAAGTCTTAATTTGTATTTGAAATAACGTTTTAAAATGAAAATGCATAACCCAAAACCAACTTATTTCATGTTTATTTCTTATTATACCTCATTACAACATATCATAACCATGTTGGTATAATAACATTATTATTTCCAGTAAACTAAAATGTTATTATTTTTATTGGACACCAATGTGTTTCAAATATTTTTCTATCCTATGAGAATTGAAAACATCACTCATGCATACTTGCAGACTAACTTCTAAATTAAGTGATGGGTTTTTTCAATAAATTCTTCTATTTTATGGTCAATGTGGTATATTTAATGAAAATATATTATATTTATTACATAAATATGGTTACATAGATAAATATATAATCTAATTGCATACCCTTCAATCCGTGGAAAAATGATAACAAGCCACATCTATATGTTGGAACTATTACAACCATGAAGATATATGATGTTTTGGGGGAATGGTAATAATGATTAATTTAATGAATATATATAATATTTTTATTTTTATTTTCACTCTAAAAAATTTAACCATTATCAACTTTACGTCATTTTAATTCATTCGAAAATTGTAAATGTCTCCCTTTATTATGTACAAACTACTATCTCTATGGAATAACGTATTTAATTTTCAATTATAATTTTTAATGGTTATTAATTAATTTTTATTGAATTTATAAATATGGGAACTATAAATTTACTGATATATTTAGATTATAAATCTATTTCAATGGTTCAAGTACCGAGACCACCTAATTGAAGTATGCAAGACAAACAAAACAATTAACACCAAAACACTATAATTCATTCAATAATTATGAGTTAATATCTGAAAAAAAGATATGGATAAATGATATATAGAAACATAGATATAAATATTTACTTTATAGAGATGAATAATAAATATAAAATTATAATATATGTGTTCAGAATGCGTCAAACCAATACGAAATACATGGTAAGGGTTTTTGATACATCTGATTTCTTTTTGGTACTGTCAATGTAAAATTTTAAATGAGGAATATTATTAGATATGTATCTTTTAAAAAAGATATATATTCTAGTTACTTTTTTATTTCAATATTTTTCATTTTTTATTCCATTTTATCTGTTTTTGTTACTCAAAAACACTGAAAGTAAGTTTATAATAAAATGTGACTATAATCCTCTTTTTTGTTGAGAATCATTCTCTTATATATCCCTATTCATTATTTCAATTCAAGTATGTTCATTAATATACTTACATTATTTCATAAGTCTAATTTTATTTAACTTTTAATTTGAATTCAATGTTTCCCAAGGAACCATTTCCACATTTTTTGTACAAGTCATTTTCTATTTTTTCTGAAAGTTGGAAAATAGTAATTTCTAAAAACTTCTATGTGAAAAAAATTCCCCAATGTCATATCTGTTTTTTACCCTTCTTATATATGTTTTTATTTTTTATATAATGTTGTTAATGTTATTCTTATAATTTTTATTTTATATTATTTTCAAAATAAAAGGGTATTTCATCCTATTTTCATAAATGACTTTCAATGGAATTTATAAATGTGTTTTTCATCTAGGAAGAAGTTTTTAATGATTAATATGATTCACTGTGGATATAAAATAATGAGACTATCCACATTTTTTCTTTGGATGACTTTTTATCATGCTGTTTTATTTATTGATTAGTGAAAATATAAAGATTTTATATGTTAATATTTCAATATGAATGAATAATATGATTTAATATTGTATTGTTTTTATTATATATATAATGAATTCATTATATTCAAAATGTCATGGGTGATAATTAATATTTTCTTTTTCCCAATGCATTAATAGGTATCATGTAGAAAACTATCTTGAGTATTTGGTGTATTCCAAACATATTTATATATGGTGTTTTGGAATAAGGCATTGATGGTAAGATTATAATGGATGAAATTATATATTCAACCATTATGAAACTAGTAATTCTTCATCAATATGATTATTTATAATGTTTTTTAATCCATGAATATATTTCCCTTTCATGATATTATTAAAATTACATATTTCATTATTATTTATCTCTATAATATTATCTTCGATATTTTTATTATAATATTTTGATATATATTATTTCATTACAGATAATATTAGCTCTCCCTTGACTATTTCTTCCTTTACCCAGGGTACCATAAAGTTTTGTTTGAATGATTTTAAATATATACTATGAAAAATAATAATGTTTTAAATAGAAATTTAAATTTTATTTCATGTTTTCTAATTTACTATGAGAATAATATATGTATCTGCTCTACTAAGACCAAAAAAATTCAATCCAATGAGATATGTTCTCTAATATTTTGTACCAATGTAGTAAGGAAATCATTATATATGATTTAGTTGAGTTAGGTTGAATTAGATCATGATTATTAAGACTATTTGTAACTATATCTTTAATAATATAGTAGAATATAAAGAAAACATTATGATAATCCCAAAAGATATTCAAGAAATGGTTTTGAAATATTTTACTTACATAGAAATCATATTTTAAGATTCAATATTCATGAACTTATGAGAAAATATTATATATTCCATTTTTATAGTTGTTTCTTAGTGGTTGAAATAAAAATAATACAAACCAATGAAACCTATGTATGGATTTAACTCGTGGTAATGTCAATGAATTAAATGAGTATGGTTCTAGATATGAGCATATTATAACTTTATTAGGCTATTTGAATAATTTCATGACTATGAATATCAACCTCATAGTCCAACCTTTTGATCCCAAACACGGAACAAAAATGTTGCACCACTTCATGATACAATATCATATATCATTCAAGGGGACTAATAATCCATTAGTAATTTAGTATTTAATCATGTCCTCATGGTAGAAATTTCTCACCATGGGAAGTATATAAATATAAAAAGTTATCATGGTTTTTTATTATCTAAAATTAGATACATATCAATTATGGTAATTTATCCAGAAAACTAAAGATAGATATGACACATAGGTAATATGAAGGAATAATTTTAAGAATATATTCTTCAAACATATGCCTTTAACATTGGAAATGAGTTTATATGGAAAAGAAATTTCTAAATATAATTATAAATTAAGAGTAAAATGTTGCTTAATATGATGCTAACTTCATATAGCAAAATAATCATGCTATGTATTATATATGAAACATAATAAGTAGGATAAATAACTTCTTTTCTAGGATTAAACAAATACATTTAGTGTAATTTGTCTCTAAATAATTTATAGTCTATATGTATATATTATAAAGTACTATTACGATATAGAAGTAATTCTCCATGCTAATGTTTTCTAGGGAAATCGAGAATATAAGTGGGTTATTATGAACATTGTAAAAAAATATAAAAAAGGGAATAAGGGAAGGTTGGAATTTCCAACATGTAATAGTGGTGGAAAGAACATCTATGTAATATTCCTGAATCGAATGATAGTTTTATTTAAGTGTGGAGAGGAAAGACATCAGGCTAATGGTTGAATGGGAATGAAATAAGACTCCAATATCCAATTATTCAACTATGATATGAATGGGCACTATTAAAATGGATTCACTAAGTGTCAATTAAATATAATTCAAAAAAGGGTAATAGATATGGTGTATAATTTTATGATCACTACAGATGATGTTGAAGTTCCAAATGCTCTAATAGTGGTCAGTTTGATCATAAACTCAATGTTAGAAAATGTTTAATTTTATTTCTAATTTACACACTATTTTATATCTTTCATTTTTTTGAAATAATTAAATCATTCCCTAGCACTCTGAGTAAAGGGTATTAAATAAATATACATAATGGTAATATTATAGAAATAAGTTTATATTGAGAAATATCTACTAAAATGAATAAATATCCCCTATCTAAAGACAAAATTATCACACCTATGATTGAATTTGGTGTAATCCTTAGTATGGATTGGCTTCCACAGTATAATTCAATAATTTATTACGGATTGAAGAAGATTAATATTTACAATGGGGTATAGAATCCTTTATTTTTAAACGATAAACATTAAATATTTCAATATTTTAAATGTCCACCACTCATAGTTCAGATTAATGGAATTCTAGAATAATATGAAGTTAAAATGATATCTCAAGATAGGGAAGATGTCATAAGGATATAGGATGAAACTATTTTGAAATAATCGTCAATATATTTTTAGATAACTGACTAATACATCCACTTAAGTGTAATATTGAGTTTTATATTGAACTCATCTGATATGAAAACCTATATCTAATCTCTAAATAGAATGGAAAAAATGGAAATGTCATAGATAAATGAAACATGAAGGAGTTTTCAGATGTTAAATTTATATTCCCAGGTGTTTCAACATGGGGAAAACATATCATAATTTTGAATAATTATTGAATCTCTCGGAGAAATTAAATTATATAAAAAATTTAGTAAGTGGGATTTTTCCTATAGGAAATTTATTTTATTTTCTACATTATCTCTAAGTGTAGAATATATATTGATCCTTTTATGAAAATAACATATAGATAATGACCTATACTAATGAATATAACTAAGATATGTAGCTTCCTTTTTTTAGTATGTTACTATAAGTGATTTTTTAAAACAAATTACTTTTTACCTAACCAGTTAAACAATATAATGTTAAAAGGGGATAAATTCACATAGTCATATAAATGAGAAAATTTTTATTAGATAAAAATAAAATATTGGGTAATTAAACAATATTAACATTACCATTAGAAAAGTAAGGCTTTTTAATCTATTTCGACTCATAGAAAAATGATTGTATAGTGTCCTTATAGAGAATATATTAGTGGTTCCATATACATCAAGAAAATTTATGATCCATGAAAAAATTGTCCCATTTATGATACTGAGTTGGAAGATATAATGTTTTATTTGAAGGTCTGGAGGAACTATCTATATAGATAAATATGTGACATATATATATACCAAAAAATATTTATGTACATATAACCTCATAAATAACTCAACATGAGGAAAATAATATGGTTATAACTACTAAACGAGTATGATTTATCTATATGATGCCACTATAGGAAGGAAAATAAGGTAGATGATGCAATGAGTAGGTGGGAACATGGATTTTTTAATATTATGAGAAATAAAAAAGATCATGTATTCTAGGATTTTGTAAATTTTGTTATAGAATTTTCTTATCAAGGGGAAACATCATTCATATTCTAAAAAATTACTAAACCATATAATTTTGAAAACTTTGATAAGTAATAACAAGATGATAAGTATTTAAAATGTAAAATTAAAGAATATAATGATGGGTAATGTTCATAATGGTTATATAAATATGGATTGTTAATGTTTTGGAAGTGGTTATGTATTCCAAAAAACCTTGAGTTAATGTGGGAGATATTAAATCAATCACAATGGTAAATTGATTCTATAAAATTTGGTAGCATAAAGATGTATATGGATTTAAGAGAACCTTTGTGGTGAGATGGTTTGATAAAAAAATGTGGAACTATGTGTCTAGACACTTGGTCTTCCAATAAGAAAATGATGAAATAAAATATCTCAAGGTATACATGAAACATTTAACTATAAAAATATGGGAATGGGATAATGTTATAATGGAAATTGTCATTGTATATCTAGAAAATCATAGGAAAAATGATTTCATATGTTTCATTGTCAATTTCCCTACCATACCAACACATTTACTAGTTTTATGGGAAGATCTAACCCTTTTTATCGACACCCCTTTCTATATTAATAATTTTTTGTGACTTCATGATGTTCCACTATCAATTTTATTATATCCTGACCCTTTATTTAAATGAAAATTCTGGGGGACCCATCAGGATGGTCTCAGTACTTAGATACATTTCACTATCACATATCATCCTCAAACTAATTGTAAGTTATATATGAAAATTAATACTGTAGAATTCATTATGAGAACTTTTTCACCTGATTTTCATGGTATGTGGGACTAGAATCTATATTTGGTAGTATTTTCATATAATAATAGATTATATTCAACCATCAAGAGAACACCATATAAAAAATTGTATGAGAATATATTTCATAGTCCAACTTATTGAGAATATGTTAGTGAAATGAAGCTAGTATTCCAAAAAAAATTGAGGATCAAACTATGAATGTATGGACTATTTAAAATCATATCAACGTATAAAAATTAAGAAAAAAATGTAATGTCAAAAACTGACGAAAAGTTATATAATTTCTAGAGGGGATCATGTTTTCATAATGATGTCTCCATATGAAGGAATTATAAAATTTTATAAAAAGATGATGTTAATACCTATCTACATTTGGGTTTTTAACATTTTATAGATAATTGGCATTATTGATTATTCATCGACTAATCCACCTAATCTCTCTAAATCACATGAAATATATAATTTCACTTTATTGATGAAATAAGTGTTATATTCAACTCATGTATCCAACTTTTGGGTAATATATTTTGGACATCACTTGTGTTATAATTGAGAAATTTTTAAAATTTCCATCACTAGAGTGAAAGTGTTGTAGAATTGGCCAACTATGATAGTGAATATTATTTGGGGAAATCTAAATATGCAGGAGGTAACACGGGTGTCTAAAGAAGTTATGAGGAAGTATTACCAAAATTAATTTAATAACTAATATTTATCACAATTTTAAAGATAATATTATTTAGGGTGGGGGTGTAATACCCAATATCTTCCTACAGTATCTAAACACTACATTAATTGTTTTTCCCATTGAAAATCCATTTATTTTATCATTATAATACAAATAGATCATGTGAATATTTAAATGTAAAATTTATAAAATTCATAAATTCAATTAGATAAAATGGATATAATTTATTAGTTTATAATATTTAATTTATCTTAGCATTTTATTAATTTTTCATAAATTGTTTTTCTGGGAGAATAATAAACAATACTATGTTTTGAAAAACTATTATTTATTTTCATTAAATAATTTTTAAAAACAAATTCTATTTTTTATTTAGTTGTAATTATTATAAGATCCATTTTTATTAAATATAATATAATTAACTCCATAAAAATCCTCATAATATTTTATTTTGTTATATATATATTTTTATGAATAAAAATACATTTAAAAAAAATTAATTTTCATTTCATTTTATGAACTTATCTTAGAATCAATTTATTCCATTTTTAAAATTTAATACTTAAAAATTTACTTATTATATAATATTATTAGGTTCCAATTTAGTAATGAGTTCAATTAAAATTATCATTATGAATTTTATCCTTGGTCGAATGGTTTCACCATAGAAAAAGTGTAAAACTCGTTAATTAATGATTAAACATTCTTATAAGGTAAAAAAATATTATTTTCATTCAAGTTGGATGATTTTATTTTTACCCTTATCACATTGAATTCAACATTTAATTTTTAGTTCCACTTTTCCTTGATTGAGACCCTTATAATATTTAAATGTTAAGAATAACTACAATTATACAACTTTGCTCAGTTAAAGAAAGTTCATCTACTATCCCCACTTCCCCACATTGAAAGAGAACATTACATTGATTAATATATACCCAAATACCTTCCCAAAATCTCTACTCATACCATAGAGGTTTTTGTTTCACCCCAAGTCCTTCCTAGAATGATTATGGTGTATCCTAAATGAGGGTTTCCAATGAAAATGAATAACTCTGAACTGAGTATTTTCATGATTTTTTCTTATTAAACCACATTATAACTAATCTTACCGATGATTTTACAATAATATTAACATCCACAATATAATAAGAGTCTACTATATTTATTCTACACAATTTTAAAATCTCACCTTATATACATTTTGAAATAAAAATATTAGTCATATGTACGTCTGGACTAACATCTCCATGAAGTGATGGGTTTCATTTTTCATCAATGATTTTCATGGTTGGTTATTATAATTTATTTAATGTATATACATAATATTTATGAAACTAATTTGAGTCCATTAATATATCTTATTATCAACCTTTTACCCTTCATTTTATTGAAAAATGACAACATCTCTCATGCGTACGTGTAAACTACCACCTCTATGAAATGATGACAGTCTTATTTTCTTGGATCATAATAAGGAATGATTTAATGAATAAATATTATATTTCTATTATTTTCATTTCAACAATTATAAAAATTAAAATGATAGTCATTCATTTGTACAGACTAACTTCTCCATGAAATGATGTATTCCATTTTTCATGATATTTTTTTGTGAATGTTATGAAAGAAAATTGAATTTATAAATATGATAATTATGATTTATGAATATTATAGAGATAATGAAACCATTACTAATGTACAAGGATGAGATATGAAAATAAAAAACATACATGTGAAAAACAATAGTTAATACCTAAATAATATATTTGAACCATGAATTTTGAGTAAATAAAAAAAATGAACATAGTAATCAATGATATTTAATAAAATACATATAAAAATGGATTAGATATAAATGAATAATTAATATAAATTCAACATATCGAAGGTTTGAACATGTCCTGTTAAGAATAAGTCCATGGTAAGGGTTTATTTAGTATTCTTATTTCCTTTTAAGAATATCTATTCTACATTTTTAATGAGGTAAATTATGTGATCCCTATCTCTTAAACCCAATATATTTCCCAAAAAACATTTATTTCTTGTATTTTTGTGTTTTCATTCCATTTTTTCTATTTTTAGTTTACAAATCAACATAAATAATGTTCATAAGTAATGAAAATATTATTGTTATATATTTTTTTGAGAATCATTCTCCTCCATATTCATATTATTTAATATATATCAAGTATTTTTTATATACTTGAATGACTTAATAAGGTCAATGTTATTTAAAATTAATTTTATAATTATTTATTTAAAATGAATTTTTTAACGTGTTTTGTAGAAGTCATTTCAGAATTGTTATAAAAGTAGAAAAGAATTTTTTTAACATTTATCATGTGACCATATTCTCACACCATTATAATAATAATTTTTAATGGATAATTAAATAATAATTTCCATGTTTTTTTAATGAAAATCACATTAAAATTATTTTCTAAATTTTAAATTTCAAAATGTCTTTAAATGGAAATGATATTTCCTTTTGTTTTTAAATAGATTTTCTAATGTATTTAGAATGGATTTTTTTTCATATTTTCCAAAATTATTTAAAGAATATTATATTTTATTTGGGATATATTATAATTATACTACACACCTTATTTATATAAATTTCTTATGATCCTATTTTTCTATTTATTGAGAGTAAAATATGTTGACATTTTATGCAAGTTTTTCAATATAAATGTTTGTATTGGTCAAGTATTCAATTTTTATTCATTTTTCCTATAATGAATGCATTGGAATTAATATATAATTTGTGAAAAAAATTTGTTAGATAGGCCCTAGATTTATATATAGATCACATGAGACAAACTACAATTGGAATTTGGTTGTTTTCATTACATGTTTATTTATGTCAACTTGACTATAGGCATTTACGATAATATTATGATGTTTAGAATTATGTATAAAAACATTATAAAACTAATTATTTTTGATCCATGTGATAATTTATGTTTCTACATCATCGAGAGATATATTAAATATTCCTTCTATTAGTTATTTTAAATTTTTTATTATTATTTATATCTACAATATTACTATGACTTTATTTATTCATGCATAATATATTCCATACACATTCCTTTACTAGGCATATGAACTCATCATTTAGTATTTCTTCCATTACCAAGGGTACTTTAAGATGAAATTTAATTTAATTTATGTGTATAATTGAAGAAATAGTAATTTAATAAAAGGAATTTTATTTTTTATCTCATGATTTTTAAAATAAGGTGAGAATCGTGTATGTATTAGTATCACAAGACTACTAAACTACTCAATCCTATGTGATGTGATATATTATATTTTGTACTAATCTAGAAAGGTAACCACCGTATTTTCGATATAAGAGTTGGGAAATTCTAAAAATTCAAATTATTTTATTGGTGTTTTTGAAGGTATGGAAACAAATATTATTGTTTTGGTATAATACATATTTTCATGGAATGAGGAAAGAACCCACGGGGTGTTTTAGTTTAGAAAAAAGATACAAAACTAAAAGGAATAAATCTTAAAACTCTACAACAAATCTATTAACAAAAAATAGATCTAAATATTTAGATTTTGTGTGTAGTAAATATATAATATATGGTCATTAAGAAGTTTTATACATGACTAAGATATCTATATAAATTTAAAATGGTGTTATTGGGAGAAATAATCAAAAAAAAAGAATACAGTTCAACTAATTAATGTTAAATTTACAAAGAATTCAATTGAAAAGTGCAACCAATCTAATAAGGATAATTGTTGATTATTGATTGTTTGTACTATCATATTAGAAATGGATAAATAGATGGAGGAAGCATAAAAAGTGTTTATTCTAAAGGAAAAAATGATATGGAAGAAATAATGAATGACACACTTGATAATTCATCAATATGTGGTGGGTTAAAACCCATAAGGGGATATGTGAAAGATTTATGTATACTAGAAATTATATGTAAAATAACATTACCAATATTCCTAGTGAACAATATATGATGTAATTTTCCTTGAGAACATAAGAAAAATAATTTGATATAATTATATAGGAAAAGGAAATTATCATCTAGTTGAATAAAAATCATAGAGAGAGAGACTTCAAAATTTGTTAAAACCGTTGAATGAAAAATAAATTCTGGGATTGGAAGGGTAAAATGAACTAGGTTGAGAAGAAACTATCACCTCAAATGTAAATATTGAGAGGAAAAACTCCTTCCTTGTGTTATATTAATATGATTTATTTGTTAAAATATATTAAGAAATGAAGGATATATTTGAAGTTTTCGACGCTGGACAATGAGATGAGGTTGTACATTAAATATTCTATAGACCACCGTGATATTTAAAAAGTTAAGTGAATCCATTTCAGGGGTTATAATTGAGGAAAATCTATCAATTTACTAAATTATAATTAATGTATAACATCATGATAGCTTTTAAAACCAATGGATTGAGGTATTTCAATCACACTTACAATCACTATAATTTATTATTCCAAACATATTTTATGGGTGGAATTTTTGATTGATTATTGGATTGTATAAAGGGGGATATTATATCCTACAATTGAATTATTTTTATTTATTTTTTAATCATGGAAAATATTACACTTTCAATTGATAAATTAGATCTCAGTAGCCCATATTTTTTTATTATGAGTAAGGTATCAAATGCATGGTCATTAATGGGAAATATAAACAACATCGATTGTGTTTCTCTTATTTTCTAAACTGTTTTATCCCAGTTAGACTTATATTTTAAAAACTAGTGTTTCTTCACTATGATAATTATGTTTTATCATCATTCTCTATTTTTAAAATTAGGGGGGGGGGGTTCATACATGAGTGCCTTTAAAGACAGAAGAATAGTTAATAAATTATTATATACACCTTTGTATAGGGTTTCAATAAGGGGTATAATAATGACTTTATTGAGTCACACATATTGACATTTGGGATTGTTTTTTATTTCAAACAAATTAAAAGGGAAATATTTAGGTTCCCATGTATATATTGTATTTTTTTTAATGGTTCAAGATGTGTTTAGCGGAGTTGATGATAAATCCCGATGTATTTTTATGGATACATGAGGGACTCATTAGGTTTCATTTTTGAAAAAGGTCCATTTATTTCTATAATATGATTTAGTTCATTCCATGTTATATAGAAAGTGAAATATATGACTTCTATCTTTGATAAAAAATTGGAGGATTTTAAAAAAGAAGTAAAAATTTTAAATCTAATGATTTGATAGATATTTATAAACTCAAATACATGTTTTAATTGTGTTTGGTAGCTAATTCATTGCAATAATGAATAATTAAAGATAATAAATTTGTTATTTGAGAAAGGTTTCATAAAATCATGATATAATTAAAAAATTGTTTTTGGGGATAGTTTAAAAAAAACGGCAAACCATAGGCTAACTAAAGAACTAGGTCTATTGAAATTGTAGGAAAAGGGTCAACCACATGGGAGATGGTTTATCCTAGTTGTCTTAGTTGAGATGGTTGAGGTATATCTCAAACATAGGAATACAAGGGTGCATGAATACAACACATCTGCATAGGTAGGAATTCATCAAGGAGGACGTTATCCCCTCACATGTTTGGTAGAATAGGACGTTATAAAGTGACATCTAACACCCCTTAGGATTTTTCTAACCAACTATAAATAAATGATTTCTTATTAAGGGGGGGGGGTATAATGACCATATGTCTAATGTGGTACTCATTATTATGTTTTTACTATTATTATTTGTTTTAATAAGAAAAAATTCATAATCATGCCATGTTTATGTCTTCCTCCATGACCACCTAAGATGTCGGTGTGAAAATAGTCAAACCAACCACGTTAAAAAAACCCCGAGTTACCACAATCTTTAATGGTTTCTCGGAAAACCATTTGTAAATAATAAACATAATGGATCAGTATATCTTGATTTACTTTGAGAAATTTTATAGTTTATGAACATACCACATGAACATTGAAGCTTCAATGAGTATTTCAAAGTGACTATATGAAAATGAATATAAGTTACTATTTGTTTTTTATGTTATCTAAGTGATTGTGAGATGAATGTCGAGATTTAATTACCATGAGTTAGATAAAATGAACACATGATGGTTAGGGTTATGTAAAATTTCTTCCATATTTTTGAAGGTTATGAAAATTTTGAATATATAATAAGGTGTATTATAAAGGTATGCTGATAGTTTCAATGGTCATATAAAGGTAAGTTATAGAAGAACATATGCTTCATAGGGGTGGTTCCAAGGAACTGTGTAATAACCAAAAATTATATCAATGAAATTTTCCTTATTTTTTTTATTTTATATAGTATGAATAATATAAAAAGAACACGGTAAAATCATTATAAATGAAGAATAAAAATAAGAGTTATTTCTGGATGTTGATGAACCTATACTATTGAAACAATATCATTCCCTTAGGAATAGTTATGCATCCCTTATGAATAGTACATCAACCTAGTGAATATTATACTCAACCATGAAAGTATAAATATAATTTAGGTGTCTCATAAGTGAATACTTGATACAATTATATCATAATAAAAGTAAGTGAATATTTTAAAAATTAATATTTAACTGTTTTTATTTTTATAATAAATAAATATTAAATTTTATTTTTATAATTAATAAAAGTATTAAAAATAAAATTCATTTTCCTAAAATGTATTCATAAATAAATATTTATTGTCTTATGATTTTAGGATAATTTTATGAGATCTTATTTAATTTGTTCAAGTGTTGTAAAATCAGTTTTATATTTAAAATATATATTCTTAAATTAAATATTGATTGAAAAACAAATTCACATATTTATAAAAATATATTGATTAAATTGAGTCTATTATTTAATTATACATGTTGAAAAACGGTTATGGTGGTGTTTTTGTATTTTTATGAAATTCATGAAATTTTAGTGAGTTGTAAAATACAGTAATTTACATTATAAATACATTATCTGCTACATACACTATTCCATGATCCATTGGTGATACAAGAACCCTTGGTTTGAACTAACATGAACATATTAATTTATTTATTCACCATAATAAATACTATTTGTTTTAATGAGTAAAATAATAAATTAATTATTAGAATAATGAGAAATTATCCCTCTCCTCCTCTATAAAAACCACCCTCACCCCTCTTCTCTTCACACCTCTATGCCATAATTATTGTCATTGTTCGGCCGAAATCATCTAACATAGTATCTCCCTATGTCGAGGAGATCTTTTTCCTACCAAAATAATGAAACCCATTCCCTTAAGGAGGTTCTGAATGAGGTTAATAAAAGAGGTAAATCCTCTTCGTATTTCATTTACTATCTTTTCAAAATATTTGTTTTACTGTTCCCTCCTCACCTCCTCTATAAAAATAATCATTATAACTCCATTATCATCTATATACTGAAATTATATGATGTTAATTTATTATCCATCATCAATCTCCTCACTCTATCTATATATATATTTGATTTTAAAAACAAAATCGTCATCCAGGAGGTGCAGATTTATGACCTTCATGGACAACAAACATTCATTCTTATGTTTCTCTTTAAAGGATGGTCATGATAAAATTTTTATGGTTGAAACATTTTATAAAATATATATTATATATTATGTGAGGGTTTGGAACCATTGTATATACATTATACTAAGTAATAGAACAAAACTAGTTTGTTGTGATCGAAAAACTGCTAAAATTTAGCTAAAGATTATAATTTATATGTTATCTAATGATTTAGCCTCATTTATGGAAACAAAAAAAATACATAACACCAATTAAACTTATAATAGTTCATTAATAAAAAAAAATTCCAATTTTGAAGAATTATACCCATTTTACATGAACTCCCTTATAGTCATGTGAACCAAACATTTAATCAAAGAAATGAACACACTAGAATGATAGAATTAAAAATTATAACTTACCAATAAAGACCTAAAAAACATAATAAAACTATAATGGATAAAATATATGAATATAATCTTATTCATTTGAAATTTAAAGGGTGAACCATGAGTATTTTCTAGGAGGTCACTAAATATATATATATATAAGGTTATTAATTAATTAATTAATGGATTTAGTTTGTTTATCCAGGATGTTATGGTTGAGTACAGAACACATTCGGACATAAGGTAAGGGTTTTCTCCCAAAACCTCCATTTATTAAAGTGACTATTTTCTTTATTTAACCAAATTAAATTCTTCATTATTTTTATTTTCTAACAATAAATTATTTTTTCATGTTCTATATATATGTACCAATCAGAATCCATCTTTATTTTATGGGAATTAACAAGTTTTAAAAGTATCTTTCTCAAATTCATCACGATAAACATGCCTGATTCAAGGGAACTTCTCAAATTCATACACATTTTCAAGAACACTCTATAATCTATTTTAATCCACTATTATTTTTCTAAAATCACTCATTTTATAATGAAAATACTATCTTAGTTTACTTCTTGTTTTATACAAAAAGTTTTCCAATGGAACTATTCTTTTCAATGAAAAATATTATTTCTATCAGGAATTACACAATGATTTTATAAGTGTATTTTCATCTATTTTAACACTATAATTGATTCTTATGTTCAATTGGGATTAATATTCTATGATATCATATACTATATTTTACTGAATGGTTTATGATTAATTTGACTATGGATTCTCTCTCTTGATTCCATTCACTATATTACAATATATGTTTAGTGTTTGTGTTTACTGATTAGGGAATATTATTTAAATTTCAAATGTGATTTTTAATATGAATGTATGTATTGATTATATTTATTCCCTTTCATAAGAGGAATGAATTGGATGTAGTAATGGATGGGTGGGTCCTACTATAGTCCCTCAATTCATTTTTAGGTCTCATGAGACAAACTAGCCTAGGGTTTTACCCATTATATGTGGTGTCTTGGCCAAGTCCTGGATTGTATGATTATGATGTCCGACATTATGAATTAACTCATTATAAAACAAGTAATTGATATTCTAGGTGATTATTCAAATAGTATAGTATACATGGTTATGTTTTATTATGGAATTATTAATTAATCTTTATTCCTACCATATTATGATAATGTTTATCTTTTAATGGAATGTGTAATTTTATTTATTCACCATGCCTTACTACTTATTCTTATAATGTATTACATAACCTTATTGAGTAATATATCTCCCTCATTTAATATGTTTTATTTTCCCCAAGGATACGAAGAAGTATCACACGAATAACATGTGGGGATAATCTTGAAGTTTTTGTGATGTTGACCTGTTGTGTTTCATTTGAATTTGTAATGTGTAAATCCTGTATATATATATATTATTTACAAGATACTAAACGTTTTTGGAACTTTAGAATGTGTCTTCCTTATTTATATTCTAATTTATTGAAATAGGTCACCAGCTCTAGGAAATTGGGGCCAGGGTCTTTATAGTTGGTATTAGAGGAATTTTAGTAGTATCCTTGTAAACTAGATTTAGAAAACATATATTAGGGACCAAAACCCAAATATATACTCTGAGTATAATCATTTAATTACATCCAAGAATTTTGGTAAGGTACATATTATGTGTATGTTCCTAGAAAATAAATCCCTATATGGATACTACAAGTGGATGTGGTTCTAATACAAATAAACCTAGGTGTAACACCTCTAAAAAGGTATTTTGAGCTTTACTCCAGGTAACATGGTACAAGATAATGTGAATTACTACGCACCTAGTTTGAAACTCCCAAGGGAGATTATTATGATAATTAAAATTTTTATTACAAACAATTATGATGTATTTTAATATAAATATGTCCCAAAAGAAATCATGCTTATGATTATGAGATTATAAATGCATAGGATATCAAATTATGTTATTTATTTTACATGTATAAAATTATTAATTATGATTCATAACCTAATTTAGTTTATACCATTTTTTAGAAATGGTTTATAATGGAAGGAATGAATCCCACATGAACACCCATATCCCATATATGGATTCCATCCCATACAAGATAATGACGTTGGTTCTAGAGTTGCGACTGGTGCTCATAAAATTATAACTATACTTGAAAAATTGAGTTAGGTTTTGAAAAAAATCTTAACTATATAGAGAATATTTAACCATAACATGGATGAGCAATGTCAGGACATTTTATGTGATAACAACATCAATAATTCAATTAGACTACACCCCCATTTACAGCTGACCAGTGGGTATGTTCCCTAGGGAAGATATTTCCCACTTTGTGATGTAATGAAAGGGATAAGCTTGTCATTGTATTTTATCTTATATCAATAGATATAGATTAATGGAGGACACTAATCAAAAACACAAAGGAGGAGGAAGAGATTGAAAATATTGAATGGATGGATTTTAAGGAAATTTTCCCAGAAAAAATATTTCCCTTGTGACCTATGAGAAGATATTGAAAGTAAATTCATGAATAAAAGGTAGAATGAGGATGTGAATGATTCCTAGTATGAATCAAACTTTAAAAGGATATATAGGATGTTTCAGACAACATACATAATCCATGGAGATATATTGATCGATTATTTGAAGTTTTGAAACAATTACTCTGAAGGTAACTGGTTTCCCAAACATTCTATTCATACGAATATATAGTATAATGTGCAATCAATATATAAAAATAATTGTCTAATTATTATAACCATAAAGGAATACAAGATAAAAAGAGGGGTACTTAACACTATAGAAAAGAAAATAAGGAAAAAGGGAAGAGGGGAAGAGCTGATTTTCCCTCATATGATAATTGTGGAAAGAAACACCCTCGCACAATCGATATGGGTATGGTTGTTTTTTATAAGTGTGGATGAGAAGGCCACGAAGCCCATGATTGTAAGGGAAATAAAGAATCTAAAAATGTTCAATGATAAAATTTTAATTATATGGGACATTATGCAAATGATTATACTATGTGCCAAGGAAGCATTCCTCAAAGAAGGAAAAGGGAGTTAGGGAAAGCTTACTTGGTCACAACTATTGATGTTTAAGTTGCTAATGATGTGGTGGAATGTAATTTATTTGTTTCCTCAAACTTAGCCAATGATTTATTTTATTCAAAATCATCAAATTCTTCTATATGTTCCCCGTTTTTCATGAAATTTATACATTTCCAATTTGATTTCATAAAAGAATTTTAACATGAAAATATCAAGAGAAGTATCATTGAAACAAATATGTGTCGATGAGTCCCCATTATGACACATAAAAGTTCTTTATTTTATGACATTATAATCACTACCATTATTTACTTCTACATAATTCTTAGTATGAACTATATTTCAAGTTATGATGTAGTAATATATTATAAGAATATTTATATTACAAATTTTGAGAATGATGTAGAATCCATTATATTTATAGAATAAACCACTTTATTTGATTCTTAAATAGATCCACTCTAGTAACTATACTAAATTCAATTCATTGGGAGGAAGATAATGCAATATCTATGGGTGAGGAAAGAAATTTTCAAATTTAAGATGTACTTATAGTTCAAAAATACATTGATGTATTTATAGAGGATTTACCTAGACATCCTCTAGAGTGGGAAATTGAGTTTTCTGTTGATTTAATTCCCAATGCAAGGTCTATATCAAAGACTCCTTATAGAATGGAAGTAGTAGAATTAGTGGAGCTAGAGAATCAACTAGTGGAGTTGAGTAGTAATGAGTTTTTTCTCCCTAGTATTTCTCCATGGGGATTTCATATTATTTTTTGTTAATAAGAAAGAATGATCTTTGAGTCTGTGAAATGACTATAGGGAGATCAATGATATTATGATAAAGAACAAGAATCAACTTTCATAGAATTATGATTTATCTGATCAACATCATAAAGCCTAATATTTTTCTATGATTGAACTTTGATCTAGATATAATCAGTTGTGTGTGAGGAAGGAAGTTATTATAAATACAGTATTTCAAACCATGTATGGGCATTACGAGTTTATAGTAATGCCCTTTCAACTAAAAAATGGACCCTATGTTTTTATGGTTCTAATGAAAAGTGTTTTCAATGGAAATCATGATGAATTTTGTTATGGTATTTATTGATGATATATTAGTATAATCCAAAAGTAATAAAGACTAGGAAAATCACTTATGGATTGTTCTAAGGACTCTTAGAAGAAATTAATTACATGGGAAGTTTAGAAATTTTAAATTATGGATTTGAACATTTTATTTTCGTGTCCATATTTTTTCTAATGATTAAATCATAGTTGATCCTTTAATGACAGAGATAGTTTAGGAATGGGCTACACTGATGAACATAATTGAGGTGCATAGTTATATTGGTTTAGTACGTTATTATTGGTGTTTTGTTCATAATGTCTCCCGAATAGCTAACCCGTTAACCAATCTTACGCTTAAATGGTTTATTTTTATATGAAAAGATTAATGTGAAGAATGTTTCGAATAATTGAAGAAAATATTTGTGAATGATCGAATATTGAATCTACCATTGGTAAATGGTCTATTTTTTTATTTATATTGATACATTAGGGAAAGGAGTCGTTTTTTCCTTAGGCATAATAATAGTATTATTTTATATGCATCAAGGAATTTAATAAATCATGAATATAAATAAAAATATCATGATCTTGAGTTTGAACTTATAATATTTTCCCTAAAGATATGGATACACTATCATTATGATGAATGGTGTGATATAAATTCAGGTCATAAGAGCTTGAAATATATATATTCTCACAAAAATAACTGAACAAGAAGAAAACGTGATGGCACAAGCTTCTCAAGGATAGTGACAATTCAATACACTACCACATGGGAAAGGAGAATAAGGTAATAGATGCATTGAGCATGAAGGATCATGGAGTTGTAAAAAATTAGGATTGACAAGTACCTTGTGTACAGGGATCTAGTAAGGATGGATATGGAAATTATCACGGGAATGGAAGTATTGATACTTTTTCAAATGGTTGATAAACCATCTTTACTGGAAAGGATTAAAATTTATCATTCAGATAATGATAATATTCAAAATAGAATCAATGATATGAATTATGGGAAGTTATAAGACAAAATATATGAGGTTGGAATTATGAAATTTGGGATGAGGCAATGTGTTCCCTCTATACCTGAGCTAAAAATGGAGTTATTTGATGATTACCAAAGCTTGAATTTCTCTATATACCCTGGTAGCACTGAGATTTATATATATTTGAAGGAAAATTTATGGTCGGACAAAATGATGCATGAAATTGGAGATTATATTTCAAGATTTGTATTCTATAAATTTTTGAAGGATGAAAGACAATATCCTAGGGGGTTCATGCTACCTCATCCTTTTCCTACATGGAAATGGGATGACATTACTATGGATTTTGTCAGTAGATTACCAAAAAATACAATAAATAATGATGTAATATGGATAATTATTGATTCAATTAAAAAATATTCACATTTCCTCCCAAGAAGGGAGGATTTTCCATTATAGAGCTTGAACAGATATGTATCAATGATGCTTTAAAACATCATAGATCACCTCTTTCAATTGTGTATGATCGTAACCCATGATTTAAATAAAAATTATGGAAAATTCATCAAAAATCATTAGATACTGAGCTTCATTTCAGTATTTCTTATATCCCACAAACTGATGGGTAGTTAAAAAGGATGTTCCAAACTTTAGAATACATATTGAGATTTTCCTCACTTTATTTCCAAGGTACCTGATATCAATATTTACCATTGGTAGAGTTTTCATAAACTAGTAGTTACCATTCAAGTATCCAAAAAGTACAATATGATGCATTCTATAGAAATATATTTAATACACCTATATATTGGTATGAAATTAGTGAAAGAAAGATTGTCGGTCCATAACTTGTAAAGGAAACAACAGCCAATAAAAATACTATTCAAACCCATATCAAAGAATCATAGTGTAAGAAAAAGAAATATGCTTATAATTGATGTATGGATTTGGAATTTCAAGTGAGAGATCATGTTTTATTGAATGTTCCTCTATTTAATTGTATTATAGGATTTGGGAAGAAAGGTAAATTGATCCCTATGTACACTGGTCCCTTTGAAATTTTGGATAGAGTTGGAGTTATGGCTTATCATTTGGCGATTCCACCTAACCTTTATAAAGTTAACAGTGTGTTCTATGTCTCATTGATGATAATGTATATTCCATACCCAACACATGTACTCACTTATGAAGGTATTTAATTTGAACCTATCTTATATTACTATAAAGATCCCATCTAGATTCTAGAAACTAAAGAGAAGGTTTCAGGGAATCTGATGACTTAACTGCTAAAGGTACATTGGAAGAATCATAAAATTGAAGAGTATACATGGGGGCATGAGTATCTTATGATAAATAACTACCCATATATTTTTGTGAGGTCGCAATTTGGAAATTTCAAGGAAGAATTTTCTATAAGATGGGAGAATGTAATGACTAAAAAATAAATCAATGAAATTTCCCTTCTTATTTTTATTTTGTATATTATGTATCATATAAACCACATAAGGAACACAATACAATATTTATAAATTATGAATAAAATAAATAATTGGTATTTCTATAATTTAAGAATCCTATATTGATGAAATAGTAACTTTCTCTTAGAAATAGTGATATGAAACTTATGAATAGTAAATTGGCCTCATGAATCATAAACTCACCCATGAATGTATAAATAAAATTTAGGAATATCCGAAGTAAAATTATTATATAATTATATCATAATAAAAGTAAGTGAATATTTTAAAAATTAATATTTAAGTGCTGGAATCTTTATTAATCATAAATATTTAGTTAGAAGTTTATTTTTAATAAAAAAATTCAAAAGAAAATTCATTTTCATAAAATTGATTCATAAATAAATATTTTTTTTGGATATGATTTTTGGAAACTTACTTTTTGAAAGTGTTGTAAAACAAATTTAAAATTTAAAATATGTATTTTTCAAATAAATAATTATTTTTTTGAAATTAAATTTCACATATTTAGAAACTTATTTTGATACAATGGAGTGTATTTTTGAATTATACACATCAAAAAAATGTTTAGGGTGAGTTGCTTTAAATTTTTCTGAAATACTTGATTTTTTTATGAATAATAAAATATGGTAATTTACAGTATAAATACATTATATGATAAATACACTATTCCATAAGTCATGAAAGATGTAATAACTCTTTTTATAACTAAAAAGAACTTATTACTTTTTTCACAATAATCAACGCTATTGGTTATCTTGTGGAAAATAATAAATTAAAGAATATAATAATGAGAAATTACCCCTCCCCCCACCCCACTATAAAAACCACCCTCATCGACCCCTCTTATATTCATTACACTAAGAATTTAATCTCTTCAATTTTCTACCCAAATCCTATTTACTTGTATCTCCCCACATCTAGGAGCTCTTGGTATTTTCAAAAGACCAAAAGACCTTCCCTTAAGGAGGTTCTGAAAGAGGTTATTTCATAAGGTAAGTCCTCTTCCTATTTCATTTAATTTCAATTCAATTTATTTTTTTAATAATCTATCCTCACCTAATATACCCAAATGATTATGATAACTCCAGTATAATATTTATACTATAATTTCATAATGTTAATGGATGATCCATCACCAATCTCTTTACTCTCTCTCTTTTATTTTAAAAAATAAATCATCATCCGAGAGGTGCAGATTTATGACCTTCATGTATGAAGAACTGTCATTCATAAATTTATCTTCCATGTCTTGTCATGATACCATTTTTATGGTTGAACAAGATTATAATAATTTTATTATATCTTATTTAATGGTTTTTAACCATTGTATATACATGATATTAAATAATAGAAAAAAACTAGTTCATTGTGATTGAAAACCCACTTAAATTAAGCTAAACAATTACCATTAATATGTTATCTAATTATTCATAATAATTTGTGAAAATAAATTATAAATAAACCCAATTAAACATTTTTTGTTCATTAATAACATTAAATTCAAATTTTGGATAGTTATACCTATTTTACATGAACTCTATTACATATAATCAAGGGAACTAATCCAAAAATCATGGAAATGAACACTCTATAATGATAGAATTTAATCCTATAACTTATTTATAAGGACATGAATTAACTCAATTAAACAATATTTAATAAATTATATTAATATAAGGTTATAAATTAATTAATTAATGGATTTAATTTTATTATCCAGGATGTTAAGGTCAAGTGAAGTACACATTAAAACATAAGGTAAGGGTTTTCTACCTGAACTTCTAATTTCTTTAGGGTAACTCTTTCTTCTCTATTTAAACCAATTAAATTATTAATTATTATTATTTACTCCTCATATATTATGTGTCCATGTTATATATATATATGTAAAAAATCATAATTATACATTCTTTTATAGGGATTTACATGTTATGAAATAATCTTTCTCAAATTCTTCTTGATAAATAAGCCTGATTCAAGGGAACTACTTGAATTCTTTCCTATTTTCGAGTGAACTCTATAATAAATTTCAAACCACCATTGTTTTTATAAAATCACACATTTTATTATTAAAAATAAATCTTTGTTCCCTAATGGTTTTAAATAAATATTTTTTCAAAAGAACTATTCCCTTCCAAGTAAAATTGTATTTCTATCAAGAAATACACAATGATTTTATAAGAGTATTCTAATATATTTCAATACTCTCATTGATTTTTACATTAAATTGAGATTAATATTTAATGATATCATCTACCAAATTTTATCAAATTGTTTATGATTAGTTTGATTGTGGATGTGATTTCTTGATATGATTAACTATATTACATCGAATGGTTTGTGTTTATGTTTACTGATTGGTAAAGGTTATTTAAATTTTATATATTAGTTTCAATATGAATGTATATTTTGATTAAGTTTCTCCCCATTCATGTGAGTAATTAATTTGATATACTATGTGATGGGTGGGGCCATCGATTTCCCTTGGATGCATTGATGGGACTCATGAGATAAAGTATCCCTGTTTTTTACCCATTATGTGTGGTGTCTTGGTTGGGGCCTTTACTATATGATTATGATGTTCATCATTATGCATTACCTCATTAAAAATCTAGTAATTCATATTCCATATTATTATTCAACTATTTTAGTATCCACGGTTATGTTTTTTATGGCATTATTTATTCATTTTTTTCTTACCATAGTATGCTCTTATTTATGTTCTAATGGAATGAGTAATTTTATTTATTCACCATACATTATTAATTATGATTCTACTGTATTATATACCCTTACTGAGTATATGATCTCACCCGTTTATTATGTTTTAGTTTTCCCCATTATACAAAGAAGTATATTATGAACGAACTTTAGGGAAAATCTATGTGTTTTTATGAAGATGATATGTTCTATTAAAATTCAAGATGTGATGTGGAAGTCATGTAAATATATTTTATTATAAAGATACTAAACTAATCGATTATTCCGAACGCATATTCCTTGTTTATATGAAAATGTAATGAAATAAGGCACCAGCTCTGGGAATCTCGAGTTCTAGTCTTTACATACTAATCTAAAATATTTTATTAATACTGAGTACCGATCTTTATAGAGATTTTATTATGACATGAGGATTCACTTTGAACTCCCAGTTTACATTACAAATATGACATACTTGAGGTATAAAAAATAGTTACATGTTGCAGTGGGATATAAAATATCATAATCCATGAATATGAATGTAAATAAACTATTTTAAGGTGTGGAATACAATAAAGAATCATACAGTATTGAGTTTGGGCCACTTCTAGATTCATGAAACCCCATGCATATAGTTATAAATGTTATAAATGAACATATGATATGTGATTAATATTCATGAAAGATTCTATGCATTAATCAAGGATCTCAAACTATGTCCATGATCAAGCTATTTTAATATTATGGAAGTGATTTATGATCATTAAATAAATATTTGAGGTATTTTATTTATAAACCACATGATGTCGGATAAGAATATCATACACCTTTAGGAATTTAAATGTGAATACAATTCGGGATCCAATAATTAAATTAAGTGAAAAATAACAACTTAAAATTATATGTTTTTATGAAAATGGATCATGGAAGAATTGAACAGAAAAATCATGGATTTAAATTAAAACGTTCATTATATTATTATTACAGTTTTCAATGAATATGATAACTGTATATATATGTGAATTTATAATTTCTTATAATAATTTAATAATATGTTTTCAAGCAATGAAAATATTTTTTATAGAACATTCAAAAAAAATTCAAGAATTTCATATTCAACATAATATTTATATCTAGTAGAGATATAGAAGAGAAAACCCCAAATTAATAATGATCTTTTGATGAGTTTCATAACCGACAGTCTTGATGATGTTCTTGAGGTTTTAACATAAGAATTCATGTTGATTAATATTTCTTATAGAGCAAGATAAATTTACAGATTGTGAAGAATCAACATAGATATTATTAAGGTCTATCAACTAATGGTTCAAAAATGAAAGAGTTTCATACTGGGATATATAACCAATTGATAGAGGATTGTAGTTATGTTATATAATCAACAAATTTCATTGTGTGGTCAGGGTATTAAACCAATTCATGATGTAGACACTTGGAAAATTAGTTGATAATCCTAGTTTGGTCTTATAAACAATATAGAAAGGAGTATGATTTTATGAAGAACATTTTAAATATTTTGATTTGTGTTTTCTCTTATTATTATGGTATAGAAATTGAGACTAATTGATAATATAGATTAGGTTGATAACAGTAACATGTTCAATAGGTTGAATTGAAAAGGAAGAGAATTCAAAAATTAAGACAACTAATTCACCCCCATGTGTTAACTTAGAAAGGGGATCTACGCTTCTCAGGAAAACCCTATCCATTAGAGTTTCCCCAATATCAATGATTTTATTCCATCACATCACCACCCAAAATCCTCTCAACAAATATGGAATAGATACCTTTACTCTAAATATATCACATTTTTGTAGGAATATTTTAATTAGGAACACAAATAATCTACCAATATCCAAAAAACACATCCCATGAATCAAATCACTCAATGGATATCAATTATGATTCCTCCAATCCACCAAATCTAGGATTCCCATACCAATCAAGATTAGGCACTTGAAACTTCCTTAAATTATGGATTCATAACCCAATCCCAAAATTTATATTATTAGTCCACCAAATCCTTAAATGTGCATAAAATTCTCACTATAGTCCCAATCTACCCATGAGGATATACCAACATAACATCATTGAACTAGGAGGTTGTTCCATCAAACCCTGTACATTAAAACCATCTTTATCATCTATGGGTTTCAATAACATCATCACACACACACCCTTTATCATTTAAACCAAAATAAGACCATTACTTGGATAAATCAAGAACATGTAAGCATTAATGACTATGAGACCATGTATACCACCATAAAATGGTAAAGGAATCTTATAGAATTTAATCATCATTAATCATGTTAAAAATTATATATATTCATAATCAGGAATAGGAAAATTTAATATAATATTTATAAAAAAATACATTTATTATATGTGGTTAACCAGACCAAAAACATATCAAACCCAGACCACCCATCTCTCCCTTGAAAAAAATTCAACCTTATGTAAATGTAACTTAATAGAATAAGGGGAAAATTGGAAACTGTTGAACTCCCTATAATATTTAATGATCATTGGGATAAAATGTATAAGTCATTTATGAAATAAAGTGATGACATATAACAATCGTCATGGATGATAAATAAAAGTAATCATTCCATATTAAAAAAACATATTGGTTTTTTTATATCAATTTGAAGAGGAATCAACCTTCCAATGGGTATATATTATCAATCATAAAATATTATTGATAATTCAGTATTTCATGGATGTTTTCATCCTTTGGGAAGTTTTTCTAGTTTAAGATGTTTCTTAGGATAATTTTGAAGGATCTTTTAATTTAGAGGATTCCACACCATAGAATATGATCACACTACAATAGAGAAGTTTTTACATTTATTAAAGGAGAATAATTTTATAACCATTAACATAAAATTCATGGAAGAAATGACTAAGAATATAGAGAGTTAATAATAATTTAAGGAATCATAGATCACGGGGAATTGATTTAATTGATACAACTATGATTATTATATAGATAAATCATTTCATTCATATATTATGGAAATAATATTCATGGAGTTATATAATTATTTATATAAAGACAAAAAAAAGAGTAAAAATTATTGTAACTAAATCTATCTGATTATTTGAGAGTTGAGGGAAGATAGAGGGAGGGGAGATTTTTCTTCAAATAATGCCTATAAATATTTATATTTTAAAAGGGATTAAAATTACAATGATAACACCCTTATAGGCCTATTATTTTTATATTTCAATGAATCAATGTATGTGATCACAATATCACATCTTCCTATATTCCATATCTAAAAACAATGTATAAAAATACCATATGGGAGAGTGTCCCAAAAAAAATATAGTATATCCCTATATAAAATTTTGGAATATATTCATTGATTAGTGTATTTTTATTTTATATTTACATGTTGTTAGTGTATGCTCCATTGATTATCTCTTTGGGGACAACCAAGTGAAAACTTCATGACCCATTTTTAAATTTCAGTTTTTTGGATGTGTTTTTTCATGATGGATGAGTGGTTTGAGATATTTTTTTTAACACATTAATAATATCTAGTGAATGAAAAGAATAATCGATTCGAAGAATTCATACCCCCAACCCTATTAGGATGTATTATGAATATGGGTGAAATAATTTATATAGGATCTAAATGGATTTCTCATGATCAATTTGTCATTAGAAGAATACTTATAAGAATATTTATTTTAATGGGAATTGAGGTTTATTTTTTGATGTCAAGAAATTCATGATATGTAACAATAAGATAAGATCTTTGTTTATATAACTTGGTCTATATATATATTCTACAATAATTCAAGGAATATAAGTCAGTGATGTTATATAAATAGAAATGACTAATGTTAAAATTTTTTAATTATTGTTTAAATGAAAAAATGGCTAGTCTAGAGCCTTATCAAAAATAAAATCTATGTAATGGTAATGATATAAATTTTTTGAAAAAATTATTTTGCAGAAATGTTTTTATATTTATAAAGGATAAGTTATATGAAAGGATGAAAAACTAAAAGTGTTTTAAAAAAATTAAATGATGATTAGTTGATCCTAAATGATAATATTGATGGTTTCATTAAATTTCTCATGCATTTTTTGGTATCTATATCTGGAAATGGGGATGTAATAAAATAAAATGAAATTAAGAAATATTTTATATGAAAAAACCATCGTTATTCAATTCCAAGGTTTCATATCTTGAAGAAAAAGGTGTGAAAAATTTGTCTCATGTTGATATACACATCAATATGGTGTTATATGAAATGTGTTTGAACCTATAAATTACATCCATCCAATCATAAAAATATATTTATTTAAAATAAATAGATTATATAGAGATACACAAAGATAGAAGCAATGATAAAGATGTTCAGAATGATTTCATGTCACCTATATTAAGAAAATTTATTTTAAGTAAGGTGAGGTATATAGGTAAGAAAAAATTTCATTATTTAATAATTTAATGGTTATAAATATCATATTTCAATATCTAAATATTATTGATAATAGAAATGAGCAGGATGTTTTCTCAATAATGTAAATAGTGTTTCCCCTAAGATGAATCCTTAGATCAGGGAATCTAATAGAATAACATGATAAGTAAATCTAGAGAATATGATGAAATATTTTTTATATATGAGAAGGTTGAATTTATTTTAGATAAAGAATATATAGTGAAATAAATGATGGGAAAATAAAAAATTGAAATTGATGGTGAAGATCAACAAAAATGATTATTTGATATGAGTGTCAAACAAAAAAGGTAACATAAATAGTTGACAATGAATGTAAGAATAATATATATATCAATGTAATAATCTAAGAATCATCATAAATTTTTTTTAAAATAAAATATTAAATTAATCAATTAGAAAAAATGTCGAATATGTTTTTAAACATTATGAAATATCTAAATATGGGTTTTATATCATTGTAGATATTTAAGAGAAAATGAAAATAATAGAATACCATAATGGTCAGACAAAAGAGAGAATAAAAAACGGTTAAATATCTTCAAGAAGAAGTATTATCATTGAGAAGGAATCTTGATGCTAATTCTCAAGTCATTGGTGATAATAAGGTGCTGCAGTTTACAAATCACATTCATAAAGTGTTGATATAAGATAACAAACATGCACACATGCTATTCAAAAAATAATTAATGAGCATAATACCATGGTTAAGAGAAATATTTGTCTCGACTGTAAATTATAGACTTCCAATATTGTTAGAGGGTCTAGAAAGGATAAAATAATAAAAGAAATTATTGAAATATCTTGATCACCAAGGAAACATCAAAATTAATAATCTATTCAGGGGAAGGAATGTATATGGATCAAAAGCAATGGTAAAATAACTCCCTTGATGAAATAAACCTTTTGGGGAAATCTTGGTCATATAATGACATGGTTTATGTTATTTGAATTCTAAGGGAGAGATCAAGATTATAGGAATTAATAGGGAAATATTGTAAAAAATAATACAAAAAAATGAAAAACTTTTTCGATAGGTATTTATATAATTCCTATTACTCTCATCTAAAAGAAGGAAATTTATAAAAACATGTAACATCCTAGGAAAATAAAGAATATGAAATTTTAATATTTTTTAATATTTTTTAATTAAATATTAATTTTATTTTAAAGGGGAATTTATATTCAAGGGAGTACCTAACACGCAACAATGGGTTCCTCTGAAGTCTTATGATGCACACAATGCTGAGTCATACTGAAAAATAATAATATATTATTATTTCAAATGGTAGATAATTCCTAGCCATTTTAATGGTGAGAATGAACAGTACTAAATAAAATATTATTATACATGTTCATTAAATGTTTTTACATTTATCCAATAAAAGTTAGAGTCTTAATATGTGAATGAATCCAATTTTAAACATAAATACTCTAATATTCTTTAAAAGGCTGATTTGCCGCCATTTAATGGCCGACCATCATTAAATATATTTTTGGTCACTTTTATATGTTCTATTTGACAAAATAAAATAATTCTTTAGAATCGAGACATAAAATTTTACTTTGGGTAAATTTTTGGTATTTTTCTGATAAAGTTCATTTTGTTAATGAATAGTGAAAAATACAAAATTTTAATTCAAAACTAACTTTTTATCTAAATAATTTATATGGACAGATTATCTTTCAAAATATTTTTAAAGTGTAATTAGATTATATTTTTACCATTTAATCTAATTTTGGTCATTGAAAGTAAATTCACTTTGAAATTGAAAAAAAACATGTGTCAATCTTTTGATAGTTATTATTTTTCTTAAAAACATGCTTTATTGTTTTGACAACATGATTTAATTTTAAATTTATTAATTCTAATTATATGTTTTGAATTTGGTAAAATAGTCTTCATTTTTTAATTTTGGATATCAAATATATCTTAGGTATAATTTTTGGTATTTTTTTGAAAACCATTATTTTTTGATGAATAGTGATAACACTGAGTAGTTGTTAAAAACTGACTTTTTCATTTAAATGAAATTTTAATGCTTCTGTGAATATAATTTTGAAAATACAACATACATGGTTGTTATCAGTAAGTAAAATGTGGTTTATTAAGATGAAAATATTTTTTTCTGAATAGTAATTTTGGACTTTTATTTATCACGATTAAGGGTAAATAAGGAAATTCAAGGTAAAAACAATACTATAATAATATAAAATTAGATTAACACTTATCCTAACCTTATTGGATGAGTAATTTCCGACCAATACAATCCTTGGGTGAGACTTTTGGCCTTTGAAAGCCACTTGGGTAAGATATTGATATTAATTACTTTTTTTAAAGAAGAAATAAAAATATCATAAACATGAATTGTTTTGATAAACAAAATTTAATGTGGGGTTATTTTATTGAAATATTTGACTATAATTTTTCATTATAAAGATAAAACAATTTCCTACATCATGGTATTTTTTTTATAAATTTTATACATCAAATAAATAAAATTATTTTTGACACAATAATGATGCAGTGTTTACCTTAATAATCAATGATTTAATTAAATAAGATTATAAAAATAAAAACTATCCAAAACCAGTCCAATTTTTATTGGATGATTTTATTTCATTATCTTCGACTTTAATAATTTTTGGAGCTTTAGAAACTGAAAATCATTATATAATAAAATAATATTTTCAAACTTTTCTAAAGAGCCCCTCTCCCCTTATAAAATGCCCTCACCTCTAACCCATTACTCAAACCTCTCAATCCCCTTGGATCATTCAAACTCTACCCAAATAAGCTCTAAATGTCCCTATATTCCACCTATAAGCCTTACCTTAGGCAGAAGGAACTTCAACAAATCCTTCAGGTTCAAACCAAAGAGAGTTACCTGATTTAAAGGTAACGTCTTCTCTTAAGTTATTTTATTTTATTTTACTTTTCCAACCCACTAAAATATTTTTATTCATTTTTTTATAACAACACCAGTACCCTAAATATACTAGTTTTTTTATGATTAGTATTTTAACTACACTTACACACACCTTTGTCTAATGGGTAAAGAACATACTTTTTCTGTGGACGGTGAACTACTACATCACAAAACGATGATTGTTCAATATTCTCATACCACCTCTTATGGTGGCCATTATGATGGAACTGTATTTATATGTGATATATATATTATATTTATACTATCAATATACTTCTTTAATTTCCATTTATATGATACCTTTATGGTTTCCATAATGGGTAAACATGATAATTTCATTTGAGAAAGTGCGAACTACCGCCCCATCAAAGTGATATGACTCATTCATGCCATATGTGGAATGTATAAAAGATAGGTTTAATAGAATTATATATGTTATTATACTAGAATTATAATATATATATTTATCATTAAGTTTTAATTCCATTAAATATGAAATAGAAATGAAAGTAGTGTTCATGCGTACGTACGGCTTACCGTCTCCATGAACGGTGCATTTCATTTCTTATGTCCAAATGTTATATAATATTATAAATAGATATATATACTAGATATATATGATATATATGATCTCTAAATCATTATTACCATTCTAGATATAATGTAATTTTTACCACAAGAACAACTTGTAATTATAAGAAGTTCATTTTTGACTCAAGTACCATATATCGACAAAACGACCATTATTAACATAAAAGATTGAATAATGATTATAACATGAAAATAAGTGATATAAAAATAATAATAAACTTGAAAAGGGTTCTTAAGAAAGTAGAAACTTACTTTAGTTTATTATTCATGGGATTAAAGAATGAACGGGTCAAGTCGGACAGGAGGTAAGGGGTTTCTTATCCCACTTTTAATTTCATGAGATTTCCATTTTTGTTGCTTATTTATTTCATGTGGTGTATTATGTACTAAAATTAGATATATATAATCATTATTATATTTAAATTAATGTTAGTATGTGATTAATTTTGTGGTTATTAACTTTTGTTCATACGAATCGATTGATTACAATGTGGTATGGGGTTTCCATCTCACTTTTTATTCTGCAGAGATTCATGCTATATTTGCAATTATTTTATTTTGTGTGGTGTATGTACTTCCCATGATTGTATTCATTGTGAAATATACTTTAATTTATGGGTATTTACATCTTCATTGTATGAAACTTCATTAATATGGTGTATGTTTCATAAGTTACCGAATTGGTAAGGGAACCTTTTACACTCCTCTTCTAGTCAAAGACTTATTTTATGTTATCTTTGAATTATCAAATTTTGGGATATGTTCTTATATATCCTTATTGTTGTACATTTTACGTCCATGTAATTATAGACCCTTTTCTCTCTCATCAACTCATTTTATAAATTGGAAATCAATGATGTTAGGTTGTCGGATTTCTGTAAGGGTACTTCTTAACCCAATTTCCATTCTTTGGGTTAAACTTCAATTTCTTGATTATGTCATGATATGAATATGTGTGAAATAAATATGATTTTTTTACACTTAATATCCATTTATATTGGGTGTATTCTTATTTTTCACACATAATTAGGGCATTGAATTTTCATTAATCTAAAGATATGATCTTTTCAAGGGATGTTGTCTCAATTTACATTCCATTGAGACTTATTTATTGGTATACACCAATTCACTTTTATATGGTGTATATACTGCCATAAGACATATTATATCATGAATCTCCTTATTCTCATGATATTATATGCTTTGGTTAATGTTATTCCTCAGTTATTTGTATTCAAGTGTCTCTCTTTTGTTGAGGAACTCTTTAACTGAAATATCATTTTAAATGTTTTAATGATTTATTCTTTGAAATATTTCTCATTAATGTCCATGTTTTAAAAATGGTTTTAAAGATTTATTTATATAGATATTAATGTTTTGAAATAAAAAGTTCTTTTAAAAACTTCTATGTGGTATGGGCACTTTGATTCAAAAATATATTTATTAAATTTTATAAATGGTTTTAAAAAACATTTCGATAAAGCATTGATTTTGTCAACATCTTGAAATGATATATTGTGATTGTAATATGGAAATGTTATCTTTATTTTACAATTTTTTATGTATTATGAATATGTTATGGTTCTTGGGGTTTGTTTATGTATATGGGTGGTTCCGTGATAAACCTAGGGTGGGTGAGCCTGAGATAGATCTCCAATGTATTGGGTAATGTGATGGAGGTAAATGATAATTTTTCATCTAATAGATTTAGTGTAACACCAAAAGATTTCACAGTATGTTATCTCATTAAAGTAATTTAATAGTGTACGCTACACACAACACCAAGTTTGAGTGTACCACAACTTACTAAACTAGTTGTTCAAAAAGTGGTTATGAATAATATTAACTGCATTTTGAATCTTATATACTATATATAATTTTAACATCCATATTATGTGTTTCTTATAAATAATATAAGAACAATTCATTTTTTTACATAAAAGAATTATTTTTCAAAAAATGTAATTTTACCAACTTTAAATGGAGAACCCTTTTAAAAAAAATTGACACTTTTATATATTCAATTTAATGAAATTAAATTCTTATTTAGAATTCGGATATAAAAATTTAGTTTGGATAAATTTTTGGTACTTCTCTGATAACTTTCATATTTTGACGAATAGTGAAAAATAATATGTGTTATTCGAAGACAAATTTTTTAATCGAAATAATTTATAGGGATAAATTATTCATTTGAATGTTTTTTAAGAATAATTATATTATATTTTTATCATTTAATAAAATTTAGGTCATTATAAGTAATTTCAAATTTAAATTTGACATAAACACATGTTAATCTTTTTATAGTTTTTACTTTTTAAAAACTCATTTTTTTGGTTTTGACAATGAGAATTAATTTTAAATTAATAAATAAAACATATATGTCTTTAATTTGGTAAAATATAATTCCTTTTTGAATTTTTAATATCAAAATTATATTTGGGTGAATTTTTTGTATTTTTCTGAAAACTTTCAATTTTTGATGAATAGTGAAAAACACTACGTGATTATTTAAAACCGAATTTTTTTAAAATAATTATTTCTTTTATTTAAATTGATTTTATGTAAAAATAGATATATAATACCTATATATGTTCAATGTAATTTGTTGGAGTCATTTTATAATAAAATTAGATATATAATATTTTATTGAACTTTTTAACCTCTTTTAGCTACCTTCCAGGAGCATTTGCAAATTTGCATAAAATTTAATTTTACCGCTTCTGTAAGTTGAATTTCAAAAATCCGAGAGACACAGTCGATATCAGTATGTAAAATGTGATTTAATAAGATGAAAATAATTTTTTTGAATAGTAGCTTTTGACTTTTATTTACCGCGATTAAAAGTAAATGAGGTAATTAAAGGTAAAAATGATATTATAATTACCCTAACACATGCCCTAATTCTATTGGATAAGTTTATTTTGAACAAAAACAACCATAAGAATTAAATATGATCCTTTAGGTCCACTTGGATTGGATTAGCACATTTATTATTAATTTTTAAAAGAAGAGTTAAAAGTGTTAAATTCAAAGTTTAGTAACTAAACCATTTCTAATATAGGGTTAAACATAATATAAATTTGATTATAAATATTAATTAGAAATATAAAAATATTTCCTACATAATGGTATTTTATTTCTAATTTTTATACATTAAATAATTTAGTTTATTTATGACACATTGATGATGCAGTAATGACCTTATTAATGAATGAATAAAATAAATTGTATTATAAATATTAGAATAAGTCTAATTTCAAAGATTTTATGACATACACGAATTTTATAGGTGAATATGGCATGTTAGGATTGATTAAATGTGTCTTTCTTTAAGTAATCAAGTTGTGATGACTTTCACAAAAACCAAATACCAAATAATGTCAAAATTGACATAAATTAATTATTTTAAAAAATACTATATTATTGGTTGATATCATATTCCTAAAAATATAAGGTTCAGAGAAAGGGATTAAATAATATTATATATGTCATTAATGAACCACTTTGGGTTTCCTTGTAAATTTAGAGTAATTTTATTAACCATATAGTGTAATAATACAAGAAGACATGGTAAAAGTTAAACTATTTGACTAAGAGTTAAATCTAAAAGATAATGTTAAAATGTTAACCTAAACTTGTATTAAAACTATTTTTTTAGTTTATTTTGACCCATATACACCTAAGTCTCTACATAAATTCATTTTGAGCCATTATAATCTGAATATTATTGTATAATCAATTATTATTTTAATCTTTTCCTAAAGTGACCCTCACCCCTCTTATAAAAGGGAGCTTCCCCTTCTCTCAAAATCAAACCTCCAAAGTCATTTGGCTCTTAAAAAACCTACCCAGATATCCTCCCAACTTCACTAAAATCAACCTAGAGTCCTTAAATTGATCATATATCCAACCTAAGGATCCCTTTTGATTAACTCAAAAGGAAACACCCGTAAAAGAGGTAATAATTTCACCACCCTCTTTCAAGTTCTTTTCTTCTTCCAATTCTTCTTTCTTTTTTGTTTACATACCAAAATAATAACTCATGTGCCTCCTACATACTATGATGTTATTATAGATATTTTATAACCATAATCGTTATTCTATTCATCATATAAATGACGAAGTCACCATACGTGTGTACATACGGCTTACCGTCTCCACGTCGTGGTGTAGTTTGTTATTCAAACACTTAATTATTTGGATGGGTATAATAATGAGTATAAATGATTTACATAAAAAATATAACATGTTAATTATTCTTTATATATGATATACCATCCAATTACATACAATTCCACCATCTATAAAATGATATTGTCGCTCGTGCGTACATACGGATTACCGTCTCCACGACGCGATGAGATTCATTCCCACTTTCACCATTCAATGATGATTATAAAAATATATATTATTAATCAGTATTTAATATATGAAATAATAATTCTACTGGAGATATATATGTATGTATGTACTTACAAATATCTTATTCACTTACTTCTGTTCAATACGATATGAAAACGGAAACAACGTTTATACGTACGTACGGCCTACCATCTCTATAAACGGTGTCTTCCATTTCATATATCTATATATGAAAAATATTTATATTATAAATATATATGATATATAAATCATTTTTTTTATTGTCGAAGTATTTAAATCAAGATCTAAATGATATGATCAAGAATAACAAGGTAAAAATGTACGATAAAGAAAGGTATTATTACCCAAAATGTAAATTTAACATGGAAATAATTATTAAATGTGTAGAATAAAGTCATAAATGAACCGTATAGGATATAATAAATATTAATATGGTTCTGGTATAATTTAATAACATACTATGGTCATTATACAGGAGGTTAAACGTACCCCCGACCAAAGGAAAGTGCAAGGTAAGGGTTAATTTCACAATCTCTTTATTATCTGAGGTTGTTTTTATGTAAGTATCTACTAGGACATATTTATTATCCATGTCCATATTTAGTAAGGGTGTTTTCAAAGGGATTATTTTTAAGGTAATTTTTACTAAAATTTCATTTTAAATGTTTCAAAGATTTATTCTTCTAAACCTTTATCATTAATGTCCATGTTTTCAAAATGGTTTTAAGGATTTATTTATATGGACATGAATGTTTTAAAATGTTCATTCCTTTAAAAACTTTCAAAGTGGTATGGGACACTTTGATTCAAAACAATATTTTAAGTGAAATCCTTTATATGAATTTTAAATAATTTCACAAAAAAAGGATATTTCTCTCAAATATGTTTATTGATCATTTTCAACTATGTCAAAATCATTTACGGGATATTATTCTTGATCGAGGTGGATTTATTATGATACAAATCTCCCATATTATATTAATGTTTTTTTGATTTGTTTGACTTTTGAAGTGTTATTTTAATACCATTCATGATTTTTGGAAAAAGTATTTACATTTTGTATGCCAGTTTTAATATGAATTTTTATGTTATGTTAACACCTTTTCATATGAGGAATGAATTGGACATAGTAAGTGACATGTGGAGCATGCTATAGATCTTTGATGCATCGGTAGGTCTTATGAGACAAACTAGTGTCTTTGAATATATCCTTAACAAAATCTTTTTTGTAGTCCTAGTACAAGGCCTTGAATATGTGGTTATAAAGTCTGGAGTTATGCATTCAATCATTATGAAATAAGATTTTGATTTTACATGTGATTATTCTACTAGTAGAATATCCATGTGAATAAAAAAATGTCATTATTTGATTTATCTTTTCCATATTATGTTGAAGTTTAAGTTTAAAAGTCTTTTGTTTTAGTTTTATACATGGATTTAAATATTTATGCTTATTTATATAATTTTTCACTATATTGTTATCCTTACTGAGAATCTGAGATCACCCCTTTCTATTTTTTTTCAGGATGTGAAGAAGTATAGTGTGACTGACCTGCATGGATAGTCTAAGGGATATGAATGTTTTCAATGGAGACAATGTTGTTATTTTTTTTCATTTTATAATGTAATGTAATGTTCATGTATGTAATATTTTTTTCAAGACTGCTAAACTAATTAGTCCTTTAGAACTTTCTTACATGTAATCATGATAATGTATTAAAATAATGCACCAAATCTATATAACTGGGGTCGGGGCTTTAGAGTTAGTATTGGAGGAGTTTTAACTACAACCTTGTAAATATATTTAGATAATCTCTAATTAGATAACATTACTCTAAGATAGAATTTGAGAATTTATATAGAAGAACTTCTAAGAATTTTGGTAATGCAGTGATTTTTTTTATTTTCCAAGCAATGCATCCTTGCCTAGATACGAGTTGGTAGAGGTTGCTCTGGAAAAAATGTACCTAGGATTGAACACTCTAACAAGGAGTTTCGGGCTTGACCCATGGTATCCTGTTATATGACAATGGGCCTTGCTGCACTCTTGGTTACGACACTCCTCGGGAATATGCTTAGGATAATTCACATTTTCATTACAAGCCATTATGAAGGATTTAGGAGTAAATACATCCTCAAAGAAAACATTTTATGATTATAGATTATATGCATAATCTTTTCAATTTACATTAGGTATTTTACAAGTCTGGAATTATGCATTGTGATTCATAAAATAACCTAGTGTATTCCATTGTTTAGAAATGGTTCCTAGTAGAAAGAATGATAATTCCACCATTACGCATGATCGAAAGATTAAGAAGATTCATATCTTTCATGGTCTTAATCCAACAATTAAAAGGGAAATAGTCTCCTATGTATTCTCATCATATGAAGAAATAGCATCATATTTTAATAATATAAGAAATGAATTCTCTGAGTCATATGGCTTTGAAGGGAAGAAATAGAATAACATAATGGAAGAGAGAAAGATGGATAAAGGGAAGAGGGGAAAGAAGGATTTTTCCATATGTGATAACTATTGAAAGAATCACCTTCGTAAATGCTGGAAGGGAATGAGAGTTTGTTATTATTGTGGAGAAAAAGGACATAAACTACGTGATTGCAAGGGTAAGAAAAAGGTTTCAAATATACAATGCTTCATCTGCAAGGAGTTGGGACACTATGTGAAGCAATGTCCAAATCATTAGAGTATACCCCAAATGTTGCAATTGGATAATAATAAAGTTATGATACTACCAAATATGAAGGAGAATTATTAGATTCATTATGTTGATATTAATTTATTTTGTCATTTGAGTATTGTATTAATGATGAACATGTTCTAATAATTATAGAGTATAAAGGGATTGTATTATAGTACTATTTCATTTAAAAAAAGAGATTGTGTGGAACTAATAAAAGTGACTCTATAGAAGGTTAAATTTTTTGGAAAATATATGGTAGAGAGAAATATAAACCATAATATAGTTCTGAAACTTAGGTAGTGATTTTGTAATAATATATGATTGATTTGGATAAATTATATTGGATATTCTTGACTACCTTGAAACTGATTAATGATTTGTATATTCCATCATTGTTAGAGTTTACAAAATTTTTGGATATAAGGAGTATATTTAGTATTCTATAAGGAATAACGGAGAATGAATGTAATGAATAAGGTTTTATGGTAATTCAGGGTGTTATAGTGTTTTAAAAGAATACATGATGAAGATATTCATATGTTATTATGTGGAAAAAGAGATCATCATTTTGTTTACGTTCCTTATAAATTTTGGACTTTGAGTTTGGACATAAGTATTTTGGATAGGTCTATAGGTTGTAATGGATTAAGTTTGATGTTGTATACTATTATTAAGGTTAAATAATTTCTTAAGATTATTTTTTGATTATTATAAATATGACAATCTTGAGGTCGGGTGACAACCTGTTGTGTTCGACAAGGGCACAAGACTTGAACTCGCAACCGAAGGGTGACAAGGGTGCATCACCTACCACTGGCCTATGTGATGTCCAGGTTTGTGTAATGTATTTTTTAAACATATTCTGAAAACTTATTTATAAATTCATTATTTTTGGAACCCTATACAATTATGATAAATAGAATATTTTCGTATTCTATTATATTTGGGAGTGAAAGGTGAGTTTGTGGTAGAAATTAGTTGATGTATAAAACTCTACTTATCAAGTATATTTTTTCCTATTATTCTATGAATAAATTAATTCTTAAATTATAGTGAAGGGATCTTAAAACAAAAAATGTGTTATCCTAATGCCTTATGTTTTGTTGAACTGATGATATTTTGAATCATCATAGATTGATGGCTTTGAGGCCCTCAATTTTACAGTAGTTTGTGATTAATGACCTCCATCACTCCCTATAAATATTTACATTTTCCTCCACTTATGTATCTCTAATTTCAAACAATGCTCTCCTAATAGAGATCAAAATTTGGTGGTGACTTTTTTATTTCCCTTTCCCTCTTATTAAGACTAAATTTTATTTACCCAATTTTCAATGTGGGTTTTCCACAAAGGTAATTTTCTATTTTTAAACTTTTATTTTCGCAGAACAATTTAAAATTGTGAGGACACAATTTATTTAAGGAGGGTAGAATGTAACTCCCCAAGAGTTTATAGTATGTTATCTCATTAAGGTAATTCAATATCTTGCACTACATGCAACACCAAGTTCGAGCACACCAAAACATACCAAACTCGCCGTAAAAAAAGTGGTTATGAATAGTATTAACTGCATTTTGAATATTATATACTCTATATAATTTTAATATCCATATTATGTGTTTCTTATAAATAATATAGAACAAATTAGTTTTTCAGATAAAAGAAGTATTTTTAAAAAATGCAATTTTATCGCATTTAAATGGAGAACCCTTTAAAAACATATTTGAAACTTTTATATATTCAATTTCATGAAATTAAAATCTTATTTAAAATCAGGACATAAAAATTTATTTTGGATAAATATTTTGTACTTTTCTGATAATTTTCATATTTTGACGAATAGTGAAAAATACTATGTTTTAATTGAAAACTACGTTTTTAAACGAAATAATTTATAGTGTTAAATTATGAATTTTAATGTTTTTTAAGTATAATTGGATTATATTTTTATTATTTAATACAATTTAGGTCGTTATAAGTAATTTCACATTTAAATTTGATATAAACACATGTCAATCGTTTGATAGTTTTTACTTTTTAAAAACCTGCATTTTGGTTTTGACAACATGAATTAAGAATAAATTAATAAATGAAACTTATATGTTTTGAATTTGGTAAAATAGACTTCATTTTTGAATTTAGAATATTAAAATTATCTTTGGGTGATGTTTTGGTATTTTTCTGAAAACTTTCAATTTTTGATAAATAGTGAAAAACACTACGTTACTATTTAAAACTGAATTTTTTTAAATAATTATTTATTTTATTTAAATTTATTTTAAGTAAAATATAGATATTTAAACCTATATAAGTTCACTATAATTCATTAGAATCATTTTATAATAAAATTATATGTATAAAATTTTATTGACCTTTTTAACCTTTTTTACCCACCTTCTAGGAACATTTACAAATTTGCATAAAACATAATTTTACTACTTCTGTGAGTTGAATTTAAAAAATCCGAGAGACACACTTGATATCAGTAAGTAAAATTTGGTTCAATAAGATGAAAATAATTTTTGGTAAATAGTAACTTTTGACTTATTTACCATGGTTAAAAGTAAAAAGGGTAATTAAAGGTAAAAATGATATTATAATTATCCTAACTCATGTACTAATTCTATTGGATAATTTTATTTTGACCAAAAACAACCTTAGGAATAAAATTTGATCCTTTAGGTCAGCTTGGACTAGATTAGGACATTTATTATTTTTTTAAAGAAGAGTTAAAAGTGTTAAATTCAAACTTTAATAACTAATCTATTTTTAATATAGGGATAAACACAATATAAATTTGACTATAAATATTCATAATAAAGATAAAAGTATTTACTACATAATTATATTTTATTTATAATTTTTAGACATCAAATAATTTAATTTACTTATTCCACAAGGATGATGCAGTAATTACCTTATTAATGAAATAATCAAATAAATGGTATTATAAATATTAAAATATATATAATTTCAGATTTTTTATGACATAAACTAACTATATATGTGAATATTACTTGTTATAGTTGATTAAATGTGTCTTTTTCTAAGTAATCAAGTTTTTATGACTTCCACAATAACCAAATACCAAATAATGTCAAAATTGACATAAATTAATTTTTAAAACAAATACTATATTATTGGTTGATATAACATTTCTATAAATTTAAGGTTCATAAAAAGGGCTTAAATAATATTATATATGTCATTAATGAACCACTTTATGTTCTCTTGGAAGTTTATAGTATGTTTATTAACCATATAGTGTAAGAATACAAGAAGACACATTAAAAGTTAAACTATTTAACTAAGAGTTAAATCTAAAAGATATGGTTACAATGTTAACATAAACTTGTCTAAAACCTATTGGTTGAGATTATATAGACTCCTAAACACCTAAGTCTTAAAATAAATTCATTTTAATCCATTTAAAATAGAATATGATTGTATAATTAATTAATATTTTAATCTTCTCCTAAAGTGACCCTCATCCATCTTATAAAAAGGCACTTCCCCTTCTCTCAAAATCACACCTCCAAAGCCATTTGGCTCGGCCAACCCCTACCCAAATATCTTCCCAACTTCCCTTAAATCAACCTAGAGTCCTTACTTTGATCAGAAATCCAACCTAAGGATCCCTTTTGATCAAGTCAAAAGGAAACACCAGAAGAAGAGGTAATAATTTCACCACCCTCTTTCAAGTTCTTTTCTTGTTCCAATTCCTCTTTCATTATTGTTTCCATACCAAAATAATAACTTCAGTACCTCCTACATACAGTGATGTTATTATTATTATTTTAAAACCATATTTTTTATTCTATCCTTCCTATAAAAGAGAAATTCACCATACATCTGTATGTACAGCTTACCATATCCACGTCGTGGTGTAGTTTGTTATTCAAACACTTCATTATTTGGATGGATATAATAATGAGTATAACTGATGTAAATAATAAATTTAAAATTTTAGTGATTCTTTATATATGATATAACATCCAATTACATACTATTTCACCAACAATATAATGATATTTTAACTTGTGCATACGTACGGGTTACCGTCTCCACGATGCAATGAGATTCATTCCCACGTTCACCATTCAACGATGATTATAAAAATATATATTATTAATAAGTATGTAATATATGACATAATAATGTTACTAAAGATATATATATATATATATATATATATCTGTGTGTGTGTGTGTGTGTACTTACATATATTTTATTCACTTACTCCTATTAAATATGATATGAAAACTGAAACATCGTTTATGCGTACGTACAACCTACCGTCTCCATAAATGGTTCTTTCCATTTCATATATCTATATATCATAAATATTTATATTCTAAATATATATGATATATAAATAAAGTTTTATATTCTTGAATTATTTAAATCATGATCTAAATGATATGACCAAGAATAACAAGTTAAAACAAGGACGATAAAGAAAGCGATTATTACCCAAAATGTTAATTTAACATGGAAATAACAATTAAATTGGTAGTATAAAGTAATAAATTAATCATTTATGATATAAAAAATATTAATATGGTTCTGGTATAATTTAATAACATACTATAGTCATTATACAAGATGTTAAACATACCCTCGACCAAAGGAAAGTGCAAGGTAAGGGTTAATTTCACAATCTCTTTATTATTCGAGTTTGTTATTATGTAAGTATCTACTAGGAAATATTTATTATCCATGTACATGTTTTATAAAAGTGTTTTAAAAGGTATTTTTTAAGGTACTTTTTACTAAAACATCATTTTAAATGTTTTAAAGATTTATTATTCTAAACCTTTCTCATTAATTTCCTTGTTTTCAAAATGGTATTAAGGATTTCTGTATATGGACATGAATGTTTAAAAATGTTAATTCCTTTCAAAAGTTTCAAAGATGTATGGGTCACTTTGAGTTAAAACTATCTTTTAAATGACATCCTTTATAGGACTTTTAAATGATTTCATCAAAAAGGGATATTTCTCTCATAGATTTTTACTTGTCATTTTCAACTATGTCAGCATCCTTTACGGGATATTAATCTTGATCAAGGTTGATTTCTTATGATACCAATATTCCATATTATATTGAAGGTTTTGTGATTTTCTTGACTATGGATGTGTTATTTTTATACCATTAATTGTTTATAGATAAATTATTGACATTTTGTATGATAGTTTTAATAGGAATGTTAGTGGTATGTTTTAACCAATTCATATGAGGAATTAATTGGACTTAGTAAGTAATTGGTGGAGCCCGATATAGCTTCTCAATGCATCGTTAGGTCTCATGAGACAAACAAGTGTCTTGTCACAAGGCCTTGACAAAATCTTATTTGTAGTCTTGGCACAATGCCGTGACTATGTGGTTATGAATTAAGGCATTATACATTCCATCATTATGAAATTAGCTATTGATATTACATGAGATTATTTGAATAGTTGAATATCCATGTGAATATGTAAATGGAGTTATTTGATTTATATTTTCCATATTATTCTTAATTTTAAGTTTAAAATTATTTTGTTTTAGTTTTATATAAGGCCTTAAATATTTATGCTTATTTATGAATGTTTTCACTATATTGTTATCCTTACTGAGAATCTGAGCTCACCCATTTCTATGTTTTATTTTTTCCATGATGTGAAGAATTATATTATGACTGACCTGCAAGGATAGTCTAAGGGATATGAATGTTGTCAATGGAGACAATTTTGTTGTTGTTTTTCATTTTATAATGTAATGTAACATTCATGTTTGTAATCTATTTTCCAAGGCTGCTAAACTGATCAGTCCTTCGGGACATGATTCCTTATAATCATGAAAATGTATTAAAATAATATACTAACTATGGGTAACTGGGGTCTGAGGGTTAGATTTAGGGAATATTCTATGATGGGTATTCCAAGTGTAACTCCCTTTGTAGCTATAAAAACTATAAATGTAAGTATGATATGGATGCCATAAGTTACCTTTATGATATATGATTTATATGTGTTATTCATAAATCTTATGATTTCATATGGTATGTTATGATTGAAAAGTACAGTTTCATTGATTTGTATTTTTTATGGGATAATTTTTTATTTCCTTATTTTATAACCCTTAATGATCTTTTTATTGTAATACCAAGTTTTGAAATGATTTTCACATGACTTAAAGATGATTATGGTCAAAGATGGGATCAAGGAAATGTCATACCGTCTAAAACATGAAAATACATGTTTTTTTAAGAGTTTATATTTTATGAAAAAAATTTAAACTGAGCAGAAGTTTCTACTTTGTAATTTTTGAGATGTAATAGTTATGGCCTAATTCTCTAAAGCTCTAAACCTGAAAAGATACCCAATTTGAATTATTCACTTAATTCAAGATTATGTAATTTTAAGGATGAGTCCTTATAGTTGGTATCAGGGGTCGGTTTAAATAACTTTAGAGGTTAGGGTATTAATTAAGCATAAGTGACATAACCATAATGGTTATCATATCAGAAAGAGTCATAGTTATTGTAGAGGTGACAAATGGTTATTCCAATTTGGGGTGAAAATGAAAGGTATTAGAAAACATTTGAGGATAAAACATGATAGGGTTATTATTGAGAAATTTTTATCACCTTTTTTTGGATTTTTGTGAAATTATATAATTTTTTTTAAAGGACCACATATAGACCGTGTGACAACCCATCGCATCAGACAAAGCTGTGGAAATCGAACTGATAACCAAATTGTGATTGGGATTTATCACATACAATTGGACTATGTGAAATCCCTAGTTAGTATGACTAATTCTTTTTAGTTAAATTATTTTAGGGATAAAGAATAAGTTTATTTGGGATCGTATGTTTTATCAATTGGACATCCTTAGTATAGGAAAATTATTTGGTGATTAATTGTTAAATGTTATTTTGGAAGACATTATCTCTTTTGGGGACACTATATGCCTAAGGAAAATAGAATACTATGGAATTTTATTTGTGGAAAAATGGTTGAGCTTTTATTTTGGAAGAATATATGTTTTTGTGTGGAAAAAAAAGTGATTTGGGTTATTTATGGAAATGATTAACCTATCATAGAGAATATTTGACTAGGTTAATTACACATTAGTATGAGACATTAAGAGTAGTCAATGATATTTGGAGATAAATTTTAAAATTTACTATGGAAGACTGTGGTATTAAATCCTTCTGTGTTTTGGGTTTCAATCTCATTTTGGTTTACATTGAAGAATTTTATGGATAGTTGTTTATTTAATGGTCTTTGTTAAACTTTGGGTATTGTTTGTCGAATTTTGGATATTAGGAATAATATTTATTTTTATAGAGGATTGTACTTTTAGGGATTATCTGATCTCGTACAAACCAATTTTGGTTTTGGTTAATGTATTATGATAGTTGAAATATATGGTTAATATTTTGTTGACCATTTTATTCTCTATAAGTTGATTTTAGTGCTGTTTATGTGTCCAAGTCAACTTGAATACTCATCATTTGGAGAAAATAAGAGTTCGTGGTAGAAATTTAATATAGGATGAAATTCCACATGAAATGTAAGTATTTCTCCTTATGTTCTTAGTCATGATCATAAATAAATTCTTTAACTTTATTAAAAAAACATAAAAAAACGTTGTCCGTTTAATTTTCCTACTGGGAAACCAATGACCATATAACCTATCAAAAATTTGTGGTTTTCTTGTTGTTAACTTTATCCTAATCTTGTTTTCTATCACTTTGCATCAGAACTTGACACATAGTGTCTCCTCTATATCCATGTTTTCATGGAATCAAGGTTATTTTATCTCGAGTGACCTTTTTACTTATCTTTCATTCTTTTAAAGTGAGTGTTTTATTTACTCTTTCTCTGATGTGGAACATTCAAGGAAGTTTTTATACCCAATTTTAAAATTGTGATGACACAATTTCCTAAATGGGGGAAGGATGTAACATCCCTGGAAAATAAATAATATGACATTTTCATATTTATTAATATTTTTTAATTAAATATTAATTTTATTTTAAAGGGGATGTTACATTCAAGGGCGTACCTAACAAGCAACAATGGATTTTTCCGAAGTCTTATGTTGCACACAATGCTGATTCATACTGAAAAATAATAATATATTATTATTTTAAAAGGTAGTTAATGCCCAGACATTGTAATGGAGGGAATGAACATAACTAACTACTATATTGTTTCTGACGCTTTCACGGGGCGTGCGCGTCCGTATCGTTCGGGGATGAGAGACGTGGATTTTTTTGGTTGCCCGAAATTCCCACTTTCCAAAGGAGGGCGACATCCGCTCCTTATTCAGGGTCGACTTCTCCATGATTGAAATGGGATGATGGGATGTCGGTTATTCCTTCCATGGATTCCTCCTCGGAACTCTTCACCTAGTTCGGGTCTCCCTCATAGACTTAAGACGTTGTTCATGAAACTCTTCCCGGTGCCATATCTTCATAGACACCAGTTAATTATACTGCTTCTGTCAGGACATTCCAAGGGGTCCAGTCATGGTATCAAACATCAGTTAGGGGATTAGTCACACAGGGAATCACTAGCATGTTTGGATGTTGGGGATTAGTGTGTCCATCTTATGTCCCTTATTATAGGGCTTCTCGAGGGTGCAGAAGCCCGAGGCATCCCACATAGAATGTGGGGAATCCTATTCCATAGGCATGTATCTGAGGTTTTTGTAATATTCCCATTTTTAACACAGGGTATGCCGCAAGTTTAACATCTAGAGGAAATGGATTGAGCTGATCAGAACACCGACTAGATTGGATCAGATGGAGTATCCACCTGGAGGTAACACATCCATGGGGGCCATCACGTGGGTGGCCTCCCGAATGTTGTTAGTTGGAACGGGGAATGGGGTGGAAAGATCCCATCGGGATATGGTGGCCCTTGTAAGAATCAGGATGGCTGGTGGAAGTTTCTATGGAAGGGATGGTGAATGGGGTGACACCATCATGAGGATGACGATGGTTTAGGGCTTGATCCTTGAAAAGGCTTCCTACGTATCCTCGTGGTAGGGAATCAAAGTCCACGTATTTCATCTGATGATGGATTACCATCGATTGGGGTTTTCAATGGCTTACTGCTAGATGATGTTTCAATGGCTTACAGCTATAATGAAGACGGATTTCCGTTGAATGGAGTGACAATGGATTACCGCTAAATGGAGTGACAATGGCTTACCGGTGAATGGAGGTCCAAAGTTTAACATCGTGTTGGACGGGGGTGAACCAATGTAAAGGGGGTTTGAGTCACTGGGTGTTGGTGGGCTTGAACCTCATTGTGACTTTCTACGTACCTTTCCTTAACATGGATCATTGTCCTCGTAGCTCGGGATGGGGCGTGTCAGCGAACTGACGTGAAGATGGACCTGGGGTCCGATTGGAGTTAGGCTTGAACAACATGGAGGCTTCATAAGTACCATGCATTGAAATGGATCAAAGACCACGTAGTTCAGGTTGGGGCATGGGGATTACACTCTAGGTTGCCCAGGGTGTTGGTGAACCGATGTGAATGGGGTCGGAACAACTGATGGATAGTGGGCATGAGCCTCAGTGAGGCTTCCTACGTACCATGCCTTGACATGGATCAAAGTCCTCAGGGTTCAGATGGAAGGGGCATGGGTATTACACTCTAGGCTGCCCAAGGTGTTGGTGAACCGACGTGAATGGGGTCGAAACGACCGATGGATAGTGGGCTTGAACCTCAGGGAGGCTTCCTACGTACCATGCCTTGGCAAGGATCAAAGTCCACATAGTTCAGGTGGTACAGAGCTTAAACTCTGAGGCATCCCATGGTGTTGGTGAACCGATGTGAAGGGGTCAATATGACCAATGGATGGTGGGATTGAGCCTCAAGGAGGATTCATACGTATCATTCGTTGACATGGATCAAATTCCTTGTAGTTCGGGTAAAAGGGGAATGGGGCTTACACTCTAGGCTGCCCAGGGTGTTGGTGAACCTACCTAAATGGGGTCGGAACAACCGATGGATGGTGGGCTTGAACCTCAAGGAGGATTCCTATATAACACACCTTGACTTGGATCAAATTCCTCGTAGTTCGGGTTAAAGGGGCATGGGGCTTACAATCTTGGTTGCCTAGGGTGTTGGTGAACCGACGTGAATGGGGTCAGAATGACCGATGGATGGTGGGATTGAACCACAAGGAGGCTTCCTACATACCATGCCTTCACATGGATCAAAGTACTCATAGTTCGGATGAAAGGGGCATGGGGCTTACACTCTAGGTTGCACAGGGTGTTGGGAACCCACGTGAATGGGGTCAGAACGACCGATGGATGGTGGGCTTGAGCCTCAGGGAGGCTTCTTACATACCATGCCTTAACATGGACCAAATTACTATTAGTTTGGGTGAAATCGACATGGGGATTACACTCTAGACTACCCAGGGTGTTGGTGTCATGGTCGGTGTTTACTCTAGTCCCACGTGAGTCATGCTGGGTGTGAGAAACAAGAGATAGCAGAGACCTGACGATCACATTGCAAAAGGTGCATCCATGGGATGTGGAATGGGGATTACGCATGGAGTGGCCCAGGGAGAGAGATATTGGGACTTACTCTAGGATGGAGTCTTTTGGTGATAAAGTGTAGTGGGAGAGGGATTCGGTGCCAAATAATGGAGAAGCACCATTTCCCACCATGCCCTTCACTGGCCCTGGGGACTGAAGATAAAAGGAGAAGCAGGGATGCTACCTTTGGCAAGAAAATCTAGTGGCTTATGCCAAGGTGGTTTCCCTTTCCCCGCGGACAAACGCCACTTTGGTAAGAAGGATATCATCCCCTGTGAGGGGTGATCCCATCCCTATGGAGACGAGTGGGCGTGGATAATGTCCAAGGCAGGGGGGCTACGTGTGAGGCAAGGGGCAAGGTCACAGCTTAACGTCATGTGTTGAGGACGAGGTTGCTTGGCAGTTTAACATCCTGCACCTTGGATGAGGTGGGTTTTCTCCACACCCCTAGGAATTACATAACTGGTACCCTCTGCTCCTTGAGGCGGAGAGGGGACAGGTAAAGCCATGGTGAGGGGGTGTCAAGGAGCGAACCATCGAGGGGGGCATGTTAGCGTGGCTATGCGAAGAAGCAATCATCGTTAGTGTGCCTATGAGAAGAAGCATGAGCCGAAGCAACGTAATGGGTGGTGTCGTCCAAGGGACTCTAAAATCACATCGTTCAAACCTGGAGGGTTGCAAAAGAAAAGGGATTTCCAAGCAGAGGAGTTCATAGGTAGGGACCTTGTGAATCTCTGTTGCTCCACATGGCGGAGGGCACTTGCGAAGGGGTGTGCTTCGCGAAGTAGGATGCCCTAGCCTAAGCATAGGGTAGAGGTGCATATGGGAGGTGCTTCAAGAACTGGAAAGGCATTCACAGAGCACTGCCTCATAGAGAAAAGGTGTCTCACAAATTAAGGTATAGTGAAGCAATGTGCTTCGCGAAGTATAGTGCCCCTACCTTAGCATGGGTATCTTGTGTACATGAAGGGTGTTTTGCGAAGCATAATGCTCCGCGATGACCCAGGTCCCATTGGGAATCCCCTTCATTCATGAAAGCCCTTAGGCTTCGCGAAAGGCATCCCTCTCGGAAGATGGGATCAAAAAGAGACAAGGTGGAGGCACTTTGTGGAGCAGAAGTACCTTGCACAGCTCATGGTTCGCAGAACAGAAGGATGCTTCGCGATTCGGGAGCTGGGAAGTCGAACGGTCCAATTGCCCATCCTTTCGACTTAGGGGGAGCTCGGTAATTATAGGTAAGTTTCACCATGAAGCAGAGCTTACGCAGCGTGAAAAGGGCCTTGGTTTCTTCACGGTGGGCTCACAAATGTCAATTGCATTCGCGGAGCGGCCCGTCTCCTTCCTTCATGGCGGTCTCGCAAATGTCAAATGCGTTCGTGGAGCAGCCTGGATCCTTGCATCGTGGCGGCCTCGTGAATGTCCAATGCATTTTCAAAGTGGCCCGAATCTTTGATTCATGGTGGCCATGGTGCTGGGGGGGCCTCTACGATGTGGCTTCGTGAGGTAGTCAATGGGACATTCTTTTGGGTTTCTTCTCTGTCCTGAATTTTGGTGCCAACAAATTCCCCCCCCCCTCAGACATGGAGCTATAAAGAGATCAAGGGTCGAATTCTATGGGTAACCACCAAAATCCTTGATCGTTTACGATGCTCGCTCGTGAAGAGGGCTCACAGGGCGGATGGGGGATGCGTGGACCGAGCACGCCGCAAATCCAAGCGCACATTGGATAAGCCGTGAAGCTCTAAAGGCTATCTTTCCCTTCTCCGTGAATTTGTCCCTTTTTTTCTCTCGATTCGTGAAGCTCCTCATACTCTGTGAGTGTTCTCGGCGAATCGAGTCTTTATCGCGCACAGTGAGTCATTAACTCCCTGTTTGCGCTCCAAGATCTGGAACTTGAACGCCTAGGTAGTGCCCTGCAAATAGTCTTCACGAATAGTCTCTGTGATTGCGCTCTGCAGACAATCTTCGCGAACCAGCCAGAAAATCATCCAAGTTCCAAACTTGAATGGCCCACCAAGAAGCTTCCCAGGGGGTGCTTGTGGATGCCGCCCAAAGGGAAGAAATGACGAATAGTCTGAGGCTAGGGGAGTTGGTCTGTAGCCACTCAGAACATAGTTAACTGGTGGAGCTGCTATCGGAGAGCCCGAAGAACTACCCGTTGTCTAGGAGGATGACCTTATCTGGCTTCGGGCTGAGGGACAATGTCTTCATCCCTGAAGCGAGTACGGACGAGCCAGTTTACTAGTTTAGGATCACTCCGTGCCAGCGCCAATGGTTCAGGGTGGATGACGGTCAATCCCGGGAGGACTTTATGCCCATCATTTACAACTGCTTATACAACCATATGAACAATGTTGACGGGAAGGAATTGCAGTAGGAGACGTCTCCTCATCTATACCAAACTATCCTCAAGGCGGCGCTGGGGAACCCGAAGAAGGGGTAGTCGGAGGAATGTGATCTGCTCCAGGGCAGCAACTTCACTGATGATTAGGCCTGGGCCTACTGAGTAAGCACCTCATGTGAGGAGTTCGGGGTGGAGCTGAGAATAGTGGGCCTATATGAAGCATCGTGGGATTTCTAGTTCCACATCTACCAGCCAAAGCAGCTAATTCCGCAGTTGTTGATCTGATGGTCACTGGGGACAAATACCTTCCACCTGCATCACGGGGAGGTCGACATCAGCTTATGGGATGTGCATTAGATCTAGGGGGTCCCGATATTGGGGAAAATTTATGATGAATTCCTCCCTGCTATGAGTGCATGGGAGGATCCAGAGCAGATGTCACGTCTGGCAATGGCATTGATGGAACTTGTGCCCAGGGAGGATAAGGAGGCAGTGAGGGATGTCCACTTCAAGCATTGGTTCAAAAAGTTTTTAAACATACCGGTAGACCCTCAGTTCCCAGTGAGACCTTGAACTTTCCCAAAGGGGGGCTAGAGTAAGGACCAATCGTACTGGATGCTGTTGGAGAATAGCTAGTGGAAGACCTGGGGGTTCAGTGTTAGCACTGAGCAACAACCAATGGTCTGGTTGTCGGTTTTCATCGTAGCTCTCATGTTTGGTTGGATCCTGCTGATGAGGGATACCAAAATGGGACTACGACCAAGTACTTTCATCATGGCATCCACATTGGTGACAGGAGGGCGAGTCAACCTAGGGATCTCAATGATTTCCATGTCCTATAAGATGTTGTGGTACATTAGCGAGGGGAAGAGGCCATAGAGAGTATACAGGCCGTTCTATCTTCTGTACGGGTGGATAACGACACACATCAGGGGGATCTATGAGTATCCAAACCCTATCTCTCCTCAATGCTTGAACTTCCTCCCATCGATCATGAATTTCAGGGGGAGATTTCTGACCAAGCTAACTACACCCTCAGTTCTGAACCGATTGCGGAGGGTGGAGGAATTCAATTTCCACCTGTTTATGTTGCTGATGGGGGCCTTTACTAATGAAGGTCAGGGGATGGAAGAGCACCAAGCCTGTATCCTTCCCTTTCGAGGTGGAGTCTTGGTGTCCATGGTAGACCGCGAGCGCCTCTGCGACCCATACACCCCACACCGGTTTGCAAGGAAATTCCAGTGCCTGCACCGACTGACCCCACAGGTCTACCTGGAGGTGCATTACAAGGAGTAACCATGTGTGATGAGGTAGATGTGGCTCATGTTCACACATGAATATGAGAAGATGTGGAATGAACTGCCTCCACTGATCGCTGTCCTCAAGCTGATAAAGGAATATTCCCAGAGTTGGGAGGTGGCCTACCCGGGGGAGACGCTGAAGCATCGAACCACTCTAGTCGGTGACGGTGAGCCTCCCCAACCTTGGGGATGAGGTAGGAAGATGGAAAGGGAATACTGCAGTGGTGGGGATGCTATAGTGGCGACACTCGCACCAGTTGAGGGGGACACAATGGTGGCAGATCTGGTAGTGGCAGCGAACCCGATGGTCCCGAAAGAACAGAGTCATCCTGAGGGGTGGCCACCAAGAGGATTCTGCAAGATTTCTACTCATGCCCTAGAGAAATGGCAGCACCATATTGACATGTTGTATAACACTATCTTCCCAGAGGCCTGGGATATCTGGAAAGTCAACCGGTAATTCCTCGGCCCATCTGAGTTATGGCAGCACCTTAACCACCTTAGGATGGACTTTCCGGGGATTGGCCCTATTAGAGTCGGTTTTGTATTATCCCAAGTGGAGGTGAAGCAATACCTGGCCGAACTGAAAGACATTATCCACTCCCAGGGTTCCCTGCACCCGATGATAGACCAGGTCAGGGTGTTGTTGGATCGTGCGGTCCCACCACAACTTTCAATTACTGACCTCAGGGAGTGCTTCCCTATGCTGGAAGAATCGGACGAATACTCTTCGGGAGATGAGGTCGGTAGCGTTAGTCCGTTATAGGAGGGTGAAGTCAAAAATCAGTCCTTGGATCTTGAATACTTCTCAGAGGCCCTCGAGGTAAAATCCGAAGCTTTTTCCTTAGTGTCTGCTCTTAGGTTACTCTGGTTTCCTCATCAGCATCTGGACTGTGCAGGAGGACCTTGTGCACAGACCTCGTTCCCTCCCCTAAGTGGGTGCCAACACGGGACCTTCGGGATCCACACTCGTGGCTGCATCAACTCCCATATCTGGCAGGGCTGGGAAACTCGAGGCGGCTGCCTCGGAGTCTCCAGACCTGCCAACCATATATGAGGGGCGACGTCTCGGGGTTCCGACGACATCGGCTCGAGAGCGAGACCAGGTATTTGACCTCTATAAGTCTTCTCTACCGAATTTACAACTGCCATCCCATGACCATGTTAACTAACATTCACATCCCATTTTTGGCGTGTACAGTCCTTCAATTGGCATGGGCCGCTATGGCGAAGTTGGTCGGGGCTTCTGGTAGCGCCCTACCCAGGGGCATGCCAATGGTCTTAGAGGTGGACATCCAGCCAGACCAAACTTCAACGCCCTCGATCACTGGCGGGGATTCTAGTGGGATTGAGCCTGAGGTTAATTAGGTGGGATCTAATGATAAGGATCAATAAGATTTTTCAGGCCCCACTACGCCTGATCCAACACCGGACGTGGACCCAGCTGAGGAGTTCCTGGGTGAATTCCTAGCATATGAGCCTGTCAATCGTGCCAACTAGGACGATATGACCTCCGACGAGGAGGACAACAAAATAGATCGTCTCCAATTGTGGAATTTGATCATTCACTTCATCAATGACACCCCCAAGAACTATGTTTGGATGAGATGGAAAGACTTCACTCACGACTACGCGAACTGTGCACTGGGGGAGTGGATGCCCTGCACCCTCACATGCTCATCCAGGATCATATGGCGGAAAAGATTTGGGATTATGACTGTGGCCTCAGTGTAGGCTGGAAGAGGAGGAAGGTGGTGAACATCAAGAGGCTCTGGGAGACTAAAAACGAGGTTGAACAGTCGCAGGCCTAGGAAAATGAGCATTCTGCTTCTCTCGATGCGCAATCAGATATCATCTCGCAACTGAAAGCCCATCTGGAAGAGGCCAAAGGGGGCATGAGGAGAGCCTCTGAGGAGATGGATATTATCCAGACCACTGTGGAGTGGGCTCAAGTCGTGGCCGGTGAACTACGCCCTCTTGCTTTGGAGGAGGATCAGGAGGTAAACAGGATGCAGCAACTGCTGGATGCCACCAGCTAGAGGGTGGCGGAGCTGCAACGTTCCTTTGATGAGGTCAATCCGTCCATGGGGGGAGTCGACCCTCGTGTACTGTAATTATTACAAACCCTTAAACTCACTTTCATGCTTTGATTCTTTAATGTCTTAGCATGCATGAGTTCTATTGTTTACATTGATTTATTGAATCCTTGTGATGTTCACAGAGCATCCAGCGATCATTCCCTAAACTCACATGGGTTGGGCCCGATGTGAGAAAAAAGGTACAACCACTTTATCACCCCATCAAAATGTAAGAGTGCAAACTGAGAATCATGCATCCGGGGTTTGAAAAACCGGTCTGGATTTCTGGGAGGAAATGGGAGAGACCTGACTGGAGAATGAAGCTCTCAAAATAGCTGAATTATAGTTTCCTAGCGTGCTCTTGTGCACGAACGGGGTTACACCAAGGGCACTAAAATTAATCTGAACATATGGGAATGGAAAGTGTGAATCATGATACCTATGATTCAGAACATTGTGGGGGTGGCATGACAATAAAGAATAATTTTTGACCACATTCGAAACACTGTATTCTTATTGTATTAGCCTGGAGTGGGGATATCAAATTAGGGTCAACCGCTGACCATTTTTGAAACAAGGGTCCTGACTCAAAATGTCATCTGTTAGTCTTCCAGAACATTAGCCTAGGACAATAGGTGGGCTGTAGACCAAGCATTCATACTGTTAGGGGGTTCCCCTAGACATGAAAGAGGACGAGGTTCCGAATAAGGGGCAAGAAAATTGTGGAATATGGAGTGATGGTTTGTTCGAACAGAATCCAACACTCTTGGAATTACGCCACCATAGTGGAAGAGCATTAGATGGATGCATCGGCCTGATCATGGATCATTCCTTCTTTCAGACAGGACCTCTCTAGCGAGGGGGGTTGTCATTTCCCAGTGTCATCATGGGCCATACCAAACTTGTTCAAGGCAAAATTGCAGTTACATGGTTCCCCACGATGGGTCAGGCCAGGGGCTGGAAATGGGGAGGAACATGATTTATGATTCCTGGGGCTGGACCCAAGGTCAAATGCCTAGGTTTCCCTATATATCCCCTAAGGAGGGGAATAAATCCATACGTAGTTCTGGATGCACATTTTAACGTCATGCCGGACGATGAAAAGCCTGGTTACGCCGGTGAACATCCTACCAAAACTACTAAGCCCATGTGTGTCATGCTTGATGTGAGAAACAAGTAGTAGTGGTGGGACTTTCCCATCACAGGAAAGAACATGTTAGGGTGAAGGGATGCTCGGTGAATTCCAGGAAAATGGAAGCTTGGTGAACATCGGCCCAATGATGCTAACTCATCCATGTAGTGAACTTAGATGCGCTAGAGGTAAAGAAGAGTATGTTGGAATTCCACTTGAACATGAAGAAGTGTAAATATGTGAATCATGATGCTCAGAATCTGGATCACAATGATGGTGGCGTGATGATGGAGGATAACTTTTGACCATGTCAAAAATGCAACATCCACATCGTGTTATACTGGAATGGGGACAGACAAATGAGGGTTGACCATTGACCATGTTCGAAACATGAGACCTGTCACAAATGTCATCTGAGACATTTAAGGACGTTGACCCAGGATGGTAGGTGAGCCGATGTGGCATGGGACTATACAATTAGGGAGTCCCTTCAGATGTGGAAGAGGATGAGGATCCAAATAGCGAGGTCATGAAGCTTGGACATGGAACGAGGGGAATCTCCCCATAGAAATTCCACACTTCGGGATATTTGTGAAAACGCATCTGAATATGACAAGGAGATGTATTAGATAGAGGGATTCGAGTCCCTTCCCATAGGGAGATCTTATTTTAGGGTCGTAGAACTTGGACCATGGATGGTAGGAAATGTGGGAGACACATGGTGGGGTAATTACAATAACCCGGCATGAATGGGAACTGGGAGTTTCGACCACCATGTGTTCCTTGGAGAGGTTTTAGGTAGAGGGACCGAAAACGAGAGTGGAGCTGGGCTTGAGGCAAGATGCATGGATGTTCCTACGTAACCCATGAGGATGGGGTCAAGTAGCACATAGCTCTAAGAGGTGGCATGTTAAGGTACCAGTGCTAGGGATAAAAGGGGTGTGCGGGCATGTCCCTTGCACCAAAAGAAGTGGTATTTGATAAATCTTGTTTTTCCTTTATGATGAGTGGTTTTTTTTGAAGCGACAGGGATGGGGTAGCAGGCCTCGACATCGCCACAAGAATCAAGTCATAGCAGGCATTAACAAATGGTATGGTGTGTGGCCAATACCAGACATGGTGTCCCCTTGAGTGAGGACATCACGATGCAGTTCCATTTTTGTCGTGCAGCCAGGACGATAATGTCATAGTTTAGGGTCATGTGATAGGACCAGGAGTCATAGTTTAAAGTTGTATGGCTTGGACATGAAGGAATGTGAACGATGTGATACAACATACCTGACATGAATGAGGACATAATCCCACACCACACCGTACACAATTTTGATAAAGGAGCCTCAGGAAAAGGGGCCTATATAATTGTAAGAGGGTAAGGGGTAGAAGAAACTAGCTCCCAACTGAGCTGGTCCAGAAAATGAGACATCCAGTTGTTCCTAAGTATCCCATAAGGATGGGAATCAATCCACATGTATTTCTGAATGAGATCTTAGTTTAGGGTCTTAGAGCTCGGACCAAGGATGAGAGAAAACCCTCCAAGTAAGTTCAGACCTCAGCCCAATCCCTAAGCCCACATGAGTCAAACTCGGTGTGGGAAACAAATGAGGAAGATGTTTATTGAAATACCGGGAATGCACACCAAAGGGAAATCGGTGAGGAACCCCGAATGAATCCCTTTTCATGGCTTTTGTCCTCCTAACGTGTGGATGCGCACTGAGGAATAGTACCAAGAGTTTCGAAGTTCTACTTGGACATCATGAGGTGGAGAAGGATTTGAATCATGTAACCAACATTTTGGATTTAATGGGGTTGGCATGGAGATGGAGGATAACTTTTGACCATGTTCGAAACACAATATCCATATCGTGTTATCCTGAAATGGGAACAAAAAATGAGCATCGACCGATGACCATATTCACAATGCAAGATTTGTATCCTCTTGATGTTCACGACCCTCGAGGATATTGGCTCGTAATAGAAGGAAAGCCCTTAGGCCTAGAATCCATGCCACTTGGGGGGTCCCTTTGGGTGTGAAAGGTGATGGAAGCCCTAATGAAGGGGAACACAAATCCTGAAAAACGGGTGGAAGCAGGTCCGGGAAGAGTCCGAAATTACAGGTACTAAACCATAGTACCCTTAGGCACATTGGTGAACCATCGAAGAGGGTCGATGAGGGTGCTCAACTTGAGAGTAACTGATTTGAAGGGATGAGTACAGAGTAAGGGGATAGAGAATTCCCAGGAGGGAGAGGCATATGGCGTGGTCGTTACAAGCTTGAAGTGAATGGGGACATAATCCCACACCACCCCATATACTTCCATCCCTGGGGAAGGGTAGTCCAAGGGGACAAGGTGAAAGGAATATTTCTAGGTGATGGGGCTGGACCCGAAGTCTAGACATTTGGTCGGTCCTATGTATATCATGAGGATGGGAATCAAGCCACTTGTAGTTCTTGAAGGCACACGAGGGTAAGATACCCTAACGAGGGGGTGTATGGCATGGAGAGTACCCTGATGTGAATGAGGACATAATCCCACACCACACCATACAACCCTGAACAGGAATTTGGGTTGGGGGCCCAAAAAGGCCAAGGGGCCTAAGGCTGGGCCTTGGTCGGGAAGGCCTGAACAATTTATAGTTTAACGTCTTGTAGTTAGGATGAATAGAGGATTAAGATACCCCAGACAAGGGAGGTGTACGACATGGGGAATAACCCGATGTAAATGGGGACACAATCCCATACCACACATCACTCTCCTAAATAGGAACTTGGTCTGGGGACCCGAAAAGGCCAAGGGTCCTAAGGCTGGGCCTCGGTCAGGAAGGCCCGACCAGTTTTTAGTTTAACGTCTTTCAGTGAGGACAAAAGAGAGGATAAGGTGTCTTATTTGGGGATGTGTACGACATGGCGAGCAACCCGACGTGAATGATGACATAATCCCATACCACATTGTACAATCCCATAAGAGAGAACCTGGGTCGGGTCCCGAAAAGGCCAAGGGGCCTGAGTTTGGGCTGCAGATAGAAGGCCATATGCCCTCTTGTACAGTTACCGCCTCATCACAGCTCATAATCCCACGTGATAAGTGCTCGGTGTGGGAATCAAGGAGACGATATCGGCTCTCCCCATCATATGGGGAACTAAAACCTGGCTTTTCTCGAAGGGATTTCATCTCTTGGAGATACAACAGGGCAGAATGAACCATTGCACTCAATGTTTGGGGCATCTTGGGGTGGTTTCAATGTCGCAGGACATCTGTTGACCATGTTCGAAACACAACATCCCTAAATTAACCTAAAATAGGAGCAACAAATGAGCATCCACTGCTAACCATATTTGAAATGCAGGACTTGTATTGTCTTGTTTCTCAACATCCTTGAGGGCGTTGGCCTGAAGTGGTAATATAGCTCTTAGGCCTAGAATCCATACCATTCGGGGGGCCTTCTGGATGAGGAAGATGATTGAGTCCTAATAAAAGGTGTGGGTGAAGCATAGTTGTACCCATCTCTGAAAGAGGCGAATGTCTCCAGGGAGTGGGAAATACGGCTGGATCGAGGTTATCTTAACGTGAATTGGGGAAAATTTTTGCACCCATGCCATATGTCTTGACCTGAGGGGAAGGCTCTATCGTTTGGGTTGGGACAATAGAATAAATGTCTAGGCATTCATATGTATCCCATAAGGATTGGAATCAAGCCATACGTAGTTCTTGAAGAACATGTAGTTTAACATCATGTGGTGAGGAAGTGGGAGGATAGAATAATGGTGAGTGGGCACATGGTGCGACCATTACAATCCTGGTATGAGTGTGGTTGAGGAAACCTTCACCATATCATGTGAGGATCCTCCGAGAGAAATATACCTAGGGGTACTCAAGAAGAAGAGTTTGGGGGCGGGGCTCAAGACAAGGCGTCAAAGCATTCCTACGTATCCCATAAGGATGGGAATCAATCCATATATGGTTCTAAAGATGCAGTTTAACGTCATGTAGGACGATTCATAGTTCAATGTCATGTAGGACCGAACAGTTTAAGGTCACGTGGGACTGACGTGTAGTTTAGGGTTATGTGGGACCGAACAGATTAAGGTCATGCGGGACCAGCCTGTAGTTTAGGGTCATGTGAGACTGAATTTTTTAAGGTCATGCTAGACCAGTGTTCAGTTTAGGGTCATGCAGGATCGAACAGTTTAAGGTTATGTGGGACCAGCGTGCAGTTTAGGGTCTTGGGGGACCGAACAGTTTAATGTCATGCGAGACCAGCATGTAGTTTATGGTCATGCGGGACCGAACAGTTTAAGTTCATGTGGGACCATCCTGTAGTTTAAGGTCATGCGGGACCGAATAGTTTAAGTTCATGCGGGACCAGCGTGCTCAGGAAAAGTATTTCTTGAGGAACTTAGCATTGGTGGGAGGAGTTATACGCTCACCATCCATGGTCACTAGAGAGTATTCTCCATTGGGGTAAACATTGTATACTACATAAGGTCCTTCCCATTTGGGCTCCAACTTGGGTGGTTTCCTTTCGGGGATCATTGGTGCCCTGAGGGCCAATACTAAGTCACCTTGTAGAAAAGAGAGATGGTGAACCTTCTTGTTGAAGGCTCTAGCCATCTTATTCTGATTCCATTCCAGATCATTCAGGGCACGAAGCCTATTCTCGTCAAGCACTTCCAATTCAGCGAGATGAATTTCAGATACCTTATCTGGCACCTGCTAGTCATAGACCGCTATGCATAATGAGGGAAGCTGGATTTCAATGGGCAAGACAGCCTCAGCTCTGTACACCAGGGAATATGGGGTCACCTGGGTGGAATTACGAGTCGTCGTCTGATAGGCCCCGAGGGCATTGGGGAGCTTGTCCGGCCAACTCTTCTTGTTCTGACCAACCATTTTATGCAGAATGTTAGAGAGGGTTTTGTTGAACGCCTCGATCATCCCATTTTCTTTCATGTGATAGTGGGTGGTATGGTTCGAACAGATGTTGTAATTTGCGTACAATTTCTTCAGCTCGGCTGCTCAGAAGTTGGTGTCATTATCGGTGAGGATGGCGTGAGGGACTCCAAACCGATGGATGATGTTGGAGCTCATGAAGTCAATGATGGAATGGGCCTTGACCTCCTTGAGTGGAACTACTTCTTCCCACTTGGAAAAGAAATCTGTGGCGGTCAGGATGAACCTGAACTAGTGAGCTGTCACCAGTGGGTATAGTCCCACAACATCGAGTCCTCACACCGGAAACAGCCAAGAGTACTTGATGGAGTGGAGAGGTTCTGGTGCACGATGCAGGATGTTACCATGAGTGACATCTATTGGATAAATAAATACAATAATGGATCATAGAGGGCCAAAAGTACCCCAGTCTCCGGATTTGATGGGACAGCTTCGGTTCCGCCTAGTGATCCTCATAGGAACCGGTGTGAACCTCATACATGACCTAAGAAATATCGACTCCTTGGATGAAACGGAGGATAACACCATCAAACTTGTGCTTTTAGAGGATCTTCTCAAGACTAGGACCACTCTGGAGGGTAAACTACAGCACGCAACGTCGAATTTGCTCTCTCCCAGCTCGATCAGCCGGGAGGCAACTATTTTGGAGGTACTTGACCAAAGGGGATCTCCTATCGGGAGTCGCTTCAATGACTACATCCAGAGAACCTGGGGGTCCTGATGTGGAGGACTCAGTGGTAAGATGGATTACTCACAGGTCATCTTCATCCTTTAGGGTGATAGGGGCAATGACTCTCTGGTGTGACACATGTATAATCAGATCATCTTGTTCAGGTTCGGAAAGTGATGCAGCCAGGCCGGCCAGGGCATCAGCTTGACCGTTCTGAGATCGAGGGACATGAGGAACTTCTAGTCGGGATGGAAACTGGGCCATTAGATAGAGGGTGTGCTCCAACAATGGTATGCACTCTGGATTTCTGACAACATATCCACCGTTTACTTGCTTGATGACTAGTTCGAAATCCATTTTCACATGAAAATATTTTACATAAATCTCGAGATCTAGCTCGAGTCTAGTGATAAGATCCTGATACTCTGCATCATTGTTGGTGTAACATTCTGACAACCGGAATGAGTACGGTATAATGTCTTGCGCTGGGTTAAAAAAGACCAAACCCAAGACAAATCTGTTAAGCCTAGGATCATCGAGTCTCTTGCCAGTGGGGCTCCGGGAGGTTCCATCAAAGTGCATCTGCTGACATGGGATGGCAGGATCTACCAAGAGGATTGCCTTTTTGGGAAAATCCAAATCCAGGGACTGGTCCGTAGGGGTTGGATGGGTTGCAAAGAATGTCTGTCAATGCCTATCCCTTGATAGATTTCTGAGGGACGAACTTGATGTCGAACTACTGAAGGATTACCACCGACCATGCTAGACGGCCGATCAACATGGGGTGGTTCATAATGTACTTCAATGGGTCTACCCGAGACACCAGCTGTACCTCATGGTGTTGTAGTTAGTGTCACAATTTCTGTACTACGAATACCAGTTCAAGTTAGCTCTTCTCGATGGGGGATTATCTGTTCTCCATATCGATGAGCATATGACTAAGGTAGAAGAGATTTTTTTCACCCCTTAATTATTCTTCTAGGCGAGAAGGGCGTTGAGAGATCATTCTAAGGCAGTTGCGTATAGGATCAGTGCCTTTATAGGGATAGAGGGCATCAAGACCAGAGGCTGGAGAAGATACTGCTTAATTTCCTCGAACGCGGTCTGGCACTCTTTATCCCATTCGTAGGAAGAGCCTTTCTTCCTAAGCCGGGAAAAGGGCTTACACTTTCCAGAAAAATTCATGATGAATCAGCGTATGTAGGCTATGTGGCCTTGGAAACCTCGAAGCTCCCGAATATTGCTCGATGGGGCTTCTTACTGATGGGCTTGATCTTCTCTGGGTCAATCTTGATGCCTCAGTACCTGGAAACAAAGCCAAGAAACTTACCGGAGATGACCCCAAAGGCACATTTCAGTGGGTTCATCTTCAAAAGGCGATAACGGAGGAATCCAAACACTTTATCAATGTCCATGAGATGGTATTGGTTCTGGCGAGATTTGACCACCAGATCATCCACATAGCATTCCACTAATGTCCTGAGGATTGGCTTGAATATGCAGTGCATGGCCCGCTGATAGGTGGCTCCTTAATTATTCAGGATGAAGGGCATAACATGGTAATAGAAAGTACCTTGGGGTGCCCTGAAAGCAGTGGACTCATCATCCTCGGGGGACAACTATATCTGATTATACCTAGAGTAACAATCTATGAAAGAGAGGTCTTGGAATTCAGCCGTAGCGTCGATCAACAATTCTGTCACTGGAAGGGGAAAATCATCCTTCGGACAGTGAAAATTGATATCTCAGAAGTCGATGTAGACTCGGATCTATCCATTCTTCTTCTTGACTGGCACGATGTTGGCTAGCCACTTGGGGTACTAGACCTCCTTGATGAAGTTGTCTTGGATGTGTTTGTTAACTTCGGCCTCGACCATGACACCGTGGGAAGGGTGCATCTTCCTGGGAGGCTTCTTGAACCCATGATGACTTGTCGGGAGACTGAGGTGGTGGACGGCTACCTGAGGATCTAGTATTGGCACCTCATCATAACTCTAGGGAAACAGATCATGACGCTGCTTCATAAAATCCACGTACCGTTGTTGCTCTTCGAGGGACATGGCGGCACTGATCAATGTGGGTCATAGATCTGCCTTTCTACCAAGGTTCACCTATACCAGTTCGTTGACCATGCCAGAGACGCCTTCTTCAAAGGCAGGGGAGCGTCTTTTATATCTTCTTCTCCACTTATAGAGGGATCTTCTGTGGGGGAATTTTCTACTAAGTTACCATACCCCGATGGGAGGCTGGTACCAGCTTGAATGGTAGTGGTTATTACATCAAGGAACTCTGGCACTACCGAGACCATAACAACGAAGGTGGTCGATATGATCCCATATGGTCTCCAGCCCAAGGGGCCATGCTTGATAATATCAATGCAGTAGTGTCACATTGGTCGGAGCCAGCTTATTCCATCCCAGCAAAATAAGAAAGTATGACATACCGTCGTGGCCATGGGGCGGACATCCCAATACCGTACGGGGGAAGGAGGTTCCGGGATCACTTGATCCTAGTTTTTGTAGGAGTACAAGGTGATTTTCCATCATCGCTTGGACTTGTGAATATACAATCATTTTGTACCAGAGACAAAAAGCATTTCCCCATGTTGGGGGGTCGTGGCCTCCAATCGATGGATCGGGAAGACGTAGGCATCATCCAGACTTGCCCAGGGGTCAGTTCTGACAGTGGAGGGCTCAACCTCACTTGCCAGAATCATCTTATCCTTGCTCTTGTAATATTCATCATCCAGATAACATGCTTCACAAGAGGCAAAAAGAGATGCATCACCTTCGAGTATGCCTACTCGACCATTTAGGGAGTACTTGTGGAACTGGTGATATGATGAGGGAATCATCACGTGCATATGGAGCAACGGTATTCCCATTAATGAATTGTACACGGTGTCTTGGGAGACAACCATAAATTCAGTACTGGCAACTAGGCCACCGAACTGGGTCTTCAGATGGATCTTGCTGACCGGGGTCTGCTCTGTCCTGTCATATCCCTGGATCCTTAAATTGGATGGTGTCAAGTCATCCTCGGATAACCCCAGCTTCCGCAATTTCCATTTCAGGATAAGGTTGATCCCGAAGTTGGTGTCAACAAGACAGCGGCAAACCTCCACGCCGTTAAATTGGCTACTGATGTACAGCGGGCGGATGTGCCCCTATATGGGAGAGCCTTCATCCTCCCTTGAGAATGAAATAATGGCCTGTCATTCAGCATCCTTGATAGTTTTAGCATGAAATGCTTCTACATCTACTACCTCCATTCCAAACTGGAGGGGGCTTCTTAAATCCTCAATGAGTGCCTCGTACATATCTGACAATATGAAAATGGTTTCACGGAAGGAAAGCTTCACTGGGATGCCAGCGAGGTTCTTGAGAACATCATACTTCTGTGCCAGGTGTAAACTTCTGCTTACAGGAGGCCACTCTCTGATCAGAGGCATGGCGGGCCCTGTCGGATGGACCGGTGGCTGGCTAGTGTTGGGAACATACCGTTGTTCACTAGTCAAATCCTGAAGAGTCGATGTTGGATGAGGACCGGACGACTGAGATCGGCCTGTAGTCGGGCGAGGCTGGTTGCGGCCTAGACGAGGTATCTATTCCTGATCTTTTAGCACAAATGGTGGTGGATGTGGTCCTGGAAACATCGTATGAAGAGGCCACGAGTGTTGAGCTTTGTGCTGGGCCTGCTATCTGGTCTCGGTGGCATGCACGGACTGGCCATAGGTGCCAACTGACCTGCCTCGACGACCCATATGGTTGCAACTCTACTGACTTTGTCATCGTCTGGGGATGTTGGGGAGGTTTTCCCGATGATCCCCTCGTTAGGATTGATATAGGGGTTTACTAACTCAACGTTATTAACAGAAGCGTACCCTCAACTGTCACTTGAATAGTCATCCACTACTAGGTAGATTCTGGGAGGGATCCCCATCTCAGGGGGCATGAAGTTTCCGAGAGTGTGGGACGATGACGACATTGGTGGGGCTCATTGCTTTTTCTTGTGCCGTCGATGCTTTCTCTTCTGAGAAGAGGTCGGTCGAGATGATGATATAGAAGTGGTGGATGCAGCTTTTGAAGGATCTGGTTGATGTAGGCATGTCCGAATGATGCCATGGGTGTGAGAAACCATCTTACGAGCCATGTAGTCATCGAACATCTGGGACCCACGGTTGGAAACCTGTTTACACTCGCCTTCGTTGTTTCTACCATTGTATGGCCTTACAAAGATACCTTCCACTTATGTCAGGGTCGGGACCAGCCTGACTATGTTGTTATTGACCTGGTCATAGAGTCAGTCTTTAAACAGATATCACTTCTTTAGGGTGTGCCCTAGAATCTGATGATTGGGGTAGTAGTTGGGGTGATCAGTAAGATTTTCCTCTTCTAGTCTTCTGCACTCAGTAAATCATGCAATCCCCTATTCTTGGGCACTACAGAAGTAACCGGGGAACTATTTCTCGCTGAACGAGTATGTCTGGTTTCTTATTTCTGGAAAGGGGGCTCTTGGAGCCTGGCCCTGACGAGGGGCAAGAGGGTCCTGTTGAGGAAGGGACCCTGAGTGTCTCACCTAGGAGGTGGTGGCACATTACGTGGGGGAGCTTACAGATTCTAAGGATGCCGCTGAGCCATAGGTTGTTCCTGCGAAGGAGGACCTTTGTAAGGCTGTGGGGATAGTTCCACTGGTAGTAACTCCATCTGTCTGGGGGATTCTATTTGAGCCACCATAGTGGGCTTGGCTCTGGTAGCTCTCTTTTCTGGAATCACAGGGGGAAACGGATGTGCCTGGATGGCCTGTTGCTGGGCTTCCTCAAGGCACTGGGCCTTGTCAGAGAAGTCTCGGAATCTTCCAGGGTAGTTCTAGGTGATCAGATAAGTAACCAGTTCCATCTTGATGTTCCCTACGCACATTGTCTGTAATTTCTCCTGAGTCAGTGTCATGTCAAGGGAGTATGTAACCCCCTTCCACCGAGTGATAAAGTATGTGACTCGCTCATCAAGCCTTTTATTTCACTTGAAGAAGTCTATGATGCTCGTTTTCTAGGTTGTAGAGATGAACTGGTAGTGGAACTGCCTACAAAGGTCCTCCCAACTGGTCACGGATCTGACGGGGAGCAAGTTGTACCAAACGAATGATGACCCCTCCAGTGTCTGAACAAAATAGCGGAGCTTGGAAGCCTCCTACTGCGCTGGAGTGCCTAACATGGGCCCACCCCTTGAGTTGAAGTGGGCCAGGTGCTGTGGCGGGTCCCATGTCCCGCTAAAGGGGGAGATGGTGGGATTTTCGAAACCTGGAGGTGTCGACATATCATCCACCCATGCCGGGTATGTCTTGCCATCTGGTGGGATTTCCACCTGTCGCGTTTCCAATGCCTCAAGGTGAGCTATGAGCACCGCCATAGGATCATCTGGGTGGGGGTCCCTGTCTTGAGGGGGATCCCTATCCATGAGCATGTTTTCAGGCTCTTCAACATAGTAGACAGGCTTAGCGGATCGTGGAGCGGTTGGTGGAGCGGCCATTGGGGCTGTTGGGGATCCCTAATGGGGTTCCTTGGATTATTGTGCCATTCAGGAAGGTTTGGCGAGACGTACCACGCCCTCTTTCCATGAGCTCCGGATTTAGCTCTTTCTAACGGAGTGGTATGATCAGGGTTGCCTAGGGGCATCTCACTGAGGAGTAGTTGTTCCTTCCCCCGCTGCCCCGACCTAGGATCACCATAGTCAGGTTGTCGCTCTGCAATTAATTCAGACAAGAGTTCGTCGAGTAACTTCTTCTGATCATCAAGTTGTTGCTGCAATGTTCCCTTCTTAGAGTCTTCCTCCGTCTTCTTCACTGAGGTGGAGGGGTTATAGTTCTTGATAGCTCCGACGTGCTCTTTGCCCTTACAGGCATTCCTACCGAGTACCAACGCCTCGGTGGGCACAGGGAGACCTAGGAGGTTACTTTTCTGATGAGTAATCCGCCCCAAGGGTTCCAACAGTGGTGTCACACCCTCAGGGGGTAAGTCACCATTGAGAAACTCCAGCTCATCCTCCTTTTCCACTATGTCATCCATGTGGACTCTGACCCTTCCTGGGGGTATGTCCTTGATATCACATAGCGAGTCGGGATGCCGCTGAATAGGACTGAAGAGGAGGGAAGCATACTTCCCCCTGCCACGGATTTTCATGAGGGGGGTAGCCTCCCTGGTGATTTTTCAAAGTACCTTGATACTCTGAACGCATTTCTACTGGAGGGCCTCATGACGACCTGGTGACTCAGGGCACTAGGTCATAGGGAGTGCAGCCATATCAATTAGACAGCACTACTCGCTGATGTTTTCGGAATGCACTTGGATCCTTGGATAAACCACATGCTGATGAAGGAGACTGAAATGTGTTTCCCATAGGGTGTAGTGGAAACACTCAACTTCCTCTGGGGTGAGGGACTCCGGTATGCAAAAATCCCACGCTGCTGCGGGCCAAAAGTTCTCGGGGAAGTGGTTCGCTGCAAGGATGCTCCAGAAGCTCCTCGGATCAAACTCAGGGTATGGACCTTGATTGCCCCACTCTCCAACTAGGGGTGGCTATGGAACTGGTAGCGGTACTGAAGCAGACCATTGGGATGGCAGATTGGTCGGTGGAGAATACAGCGAACGGGCTGACTGGACACCGATTCTCGGGTTGTCCTCCGAAAAGTGTAGAGACATGGCCTCCATGTCATGATAAGAGGGGCTAACGGCCACCGTTCCTAGATCAGGGGCCATTACTGCTGGTGGTGGATCGTGCTACTGCTTTCTTGACATTCGTCCCTAGAATAGCTCTCTGTGATCTCTTGTAGAGGTAGAGAGCGCTTCCGGCGATGATGGTGGTGATTGCACGACCGTAACCTGTGGGGTCGCCAGATTTTCATCCTCCTGGAAAAACCAGCGGAGGGAGGTGGGAATCCTATGGATCTCGCATTCCAGGAGCACCAGGTTGATGTGCCTCATCCCTGCCCCAACCCTGGACCTGGATGAGCGAGGGGAGGGTTCTTGAGCTGAGTCATACTCCGCTTTAGAGTCTGAGAAGCAGACTCGTTTGATCTCTGCCCGCACCATCTCAAGATTCTTCTTATGGTGGCGACAACCCACATTCCTTCCCTGATTGGCTCCTTGGGACAGGGTTGATTCCTAACATGGGGTCCTTCGGCCGCACTGGTGTTGGGGCAGAAAGGGTTTTTGCCTTATAAAATTGGGGTGTGAGGAGTACCAGGACAAATTACGAAGTGGGCATGGGGAGGACCTCCATGAATAAGACCGAAGCATGAAGAACCTCCCGTTGGGACCGGAAGAAGCATGGGGTGGACCTCCATGCTTGGTGCGTGTGGAGTGAGGCAGGCCTTCACCCCTCTAGTTTCTAGGGTGAGGAGGAGCTTCACCAGCTATGGAGAGGAAGTAGGGAGGATCCCCACATTGAAAAGAGAGAGGATGGGAAATTTCCATGCATCAGTGGTCAGGAGTAGGAGGTACGACTCCATATCTAGTGTAATAGGCATAGGAGAGGCTTCTCTGTCGAGCATCTCTACCGTGGGGCAGACCTTCATTTGGATTGGGGGTAGCATGGGGCAGACCTCCATGCCAAGCCTCCAAGTGGTTAAGGCCCACACTCTGTGTGAATGTGGTACGGGGAGGACCTCCGTATGGGGTGGCATCGCTGCGGGTTAGTTCACGGTGACCATTTCTCATGCCTGTAACCAAAATAGTTGACCAAACCTGCTCGTGGGGTATTTGGGGCCTCGATCCCAATTGGGAATATAAGCGCCCCTGCTGAGTGTGTGCAGGGACCAGATGGTATGCGTCGGCGGTGGATCGGGCCACAGTAGTTGTCGATGTTGACGCCCCTTGGCAGGCATTCTTCTCACTTTTTGCCTGATGATGGAGTTGGGTCGAACGAGCTGAGGCTGGTGGCATAGGTGCATAGCTTACCTGATCCTCCTTTGGCAAGACTGGGTGGCGGTGCTGATGCGGCTAAGTGGGTGCCTTTTTTGGGAGCCCCTGGATTGAGACTCTAACCGAGCTAGGCCTGAATTCACCTACCTAATCAGCGTAAGGCAGGGAGTCAACAAAGCATTTTGAGCATAGGATCCTGAAGTGGTTGTATGTCCGGGTGGCGAGAAATGGCTCCCTACATATCCCTCTAGGTTGGCATTGATGGCGAGGTGCGGACGCCTCCAAATCCAGGTGGTCCATATCCCGTGTTGGGATTATTCCCTCCTCCTCGTAACAACATACGAGTTCATTAATTACCCTTCATTGGATATCTTCTGATGGGTAGATGGGGCATGGGTTCCCCATTATCATGGATGCAGAGGCATCGTGAAAGTGGTAAAGCCACGTAGAGGGGCTGTGCTGGCAGTTCCCCAACCCCTGCATAGACGGGCGGGTGCTGATCACTTTCATATGGAAATAACCTGATTCCTGAGAAGCAGAGAGATGAACTCGTTAGTTCTGAAAGAAAAAGGAATCTATTACTAATTCCCCAGCGGCATCCCCTCTTCCGTGATTGGTAAAAGGGATTCACGCTGACAACGTCGTAGAACAGAATGTCCAACATTCTACTACATCAGCTTCTGGTGAGTTTCACACTAAGCCCGCTATTTTCTTGGTAGGACCCAGCGCCGGATAATTGGATCCGGTGACACATCAATCCATTGATGCCCTGAGCGCTACTAATATCCATGTTAAGGATAATAACATTCACTTCAGGTTCACCATTTCTGTTTCTGACACTTTCGATGAGGCACGCACGCCCGTCTCATTCGGGGATGAGAGACACAAATATTTGGTTTCCCCGTATTCTCACTTTCCAAAGGTGGGCGACATCCGCTCTTTATTAAGGGATGTTTGCTCCTTGATCAAAATAGGAGTATGGGATGTCGGTTCTTCCTTCTTTGGATTCCTCCTCGGAACTCATCACCTATTCTGGGTCTCCCTTATAAACTTAAGATGTTGTTCGCGAAACTCTTCCTAGTGTCATATCTTCATGGACACTAGTTAATTATGTTGCTTCTGTCAAGACATTCCAAGGGGTCCAGTCAGGGCAGTAACCTTCGATTAGGGGAGTAGTCATGCAAGGCATCACTGGAGTGTCTAGATGCTGGGGATTGGTGTGTCTGTCTTCTGTCCCTTATTATAGGGCTTCTCAGGGGCGCGAAAGCTCGAGGCATCCCACATCGAACGTGGGGAATCGTATGCCATAAGCATGTATCTGAGGTTTTCCATAGCTTCCCATGTTTAACATAGGGTATTTCGTAAGTTTAACATCCAATGGAGACGGATTGAGCTGATCAGAACACCGACTAGAGTGGATCAGATGGAGTAACCCCTTGGATGGAACACCACCATTGGGTCCATCACGTGGGTGGACTCCCAAATGCTATGAGATGGAACGGGGAATGGGATGGTAGCATCCCACTGGGATGTGGCGGCCCAAGTAAGAATCAGGATGGCTGGTGGAAGGATCTATGGAAGGGATGGTGAATAGGGAGACACCTTCTTGAGGATGATGATGTATTTGGGATTGAGCCTTGAAAAGGCTTCCTATGTATCCCCGTGGCAGGGAATCAAAGTCCATGTAGTTCATATGATGATGGATTTTTGTCGATTGGGGTTTTCAATAGCTTACAACTAGATGAGGATTCAATGTCTTACCGCTGTAATAAAGATGGCTTACCGCTGAATGGAGTGACAATGGCTTACTGCTGAATGGATTGACAATGGATTACCACTGAATGGAGGACCATAGTTTAACTTCATGTGGGACGGGGGTGAACCGATGTAAAGGGGGTCAGAGTCACTGGGTGTTGGTGGGATTGAACCTCAGGGAGGCTTCCTATGTACCATGCCTTAACATGGATCAAAGTCCTCAAAGTTTGGGATGGGGCGTGTCAGCAAACTGACGTGAAGATAGACCTGGGGTCCGATGGGTGTTGGGATTGAACCTCGTGGAGGATTCCTACGTACCATGCCTTGACATGGATGAAAGACCACGTAGTTCAGGTTAGGGCATGGGGATTACACTCTAGGCTATCTAGGGTGTTGGTGAAACAATGTGAATGGGGTTGGAATGATCGATGGATGGTGGGCTTGAGCCTCAGGGAGACCTCCTACGTAGTATGCCTTGACATGGATCAAAGTCCTCGTAGTTCGGGTGACAGGGGCATGGGTCTTACACTCTAGGTTGACCAGGGTGTTGGTGAACCAACGTGAATTGGGTCAGAATGACCGATGTATGGTGGTATTGAACCTCAGGGAGGCTTCCTATGTACCATGCCTTGGCAAGAATCAAAGTCCACGTAGTTCAGGTGGTATGGGGATTACACTCTAAGGTATCCCATGGTGTTAGTGAACCGAAGTGAAGGGGTCGGTATGACCAATGAATGGTGAGATTGAGCCTCAGGGAGGCTTCTTACATATCATGCCTTGACATGGATCGAAGTCCTCGTAATTCGAGTGAAAGGGGCATGGGGCGTACACTCTAGACTACCCAAGGTGTTGATGAACCGACGTGAATGGGGTCGGAACGACCGATGGATGGTGGGATTGAACCTTTGGGAGGCTTCCTACATACCATTCCTTTAAATGGATCAATGTCCTCGTACTTCGGGTGAATGGGGCTTGGGGATTACACTCTAGGCTTCCCAGGGTGTTGGTTAACAAATGAGAATGGGGTCAGAACGACCAATGGATGGTGGGAGTGAACCTCAGGGAGGCTTCCTGCATATCATGCCTTGACATGGATCAATGTACTTGTAGTTCGGGTGAAAGGGGCATGGGGCTTACACTGTAGGCTGCCCAGGGTGTTGGTGAACCAACGTGAATGGGGTTGGAACAACCGATGGATGGTGTGCTTGAGCCTCAGGGAGGCTTCTTACATACCATGATAAGACATGGATCAAAGTCCTCATAATTCGGGGGAAAGGGGCATGTGGCTTACACTCTAGGCTTCCCAGGGTGTTGGTGTCAGGGTCGGTGCTTACTCTAAGCCAACGTGAGTCGTGCTCAGTGTGAGAAACAGGAGACAACAGAAACCTGAAGATCACATCGCAAAAGGTGTGTCTGTGGGATGTGGAGTGAGGCTTACACGTGGAGCAGCCCAAGGAAAGAGAGATTGGGACTTACTCCAGGATGGAGGACCATGGTGAAAAAGCATAGAGGGAGAGGGATTTGGTACCAAGGAATGAAGAAGTACCATTTCCCACCATTCCCTTCGCTGGCCCTGGGGATTGAAGATGAAATGAGGATCTGGGATGCTTCCTCTAGAAAGAAAATCTAGGGGCTTATGACAAGGTGGCTTCCCTTTCCCCGTGGACAAACACCACTCAAGTAAAAAGGATATAATCACCTATGAGGGGTGATCCCATCCCCGTGGAGACGAGTGGGCATGGAGAATGTCCAAGGCAGGGGGTGCCTACGTGCGAGGCATGGGGAAAGGTCACAGTTTAACATCATGTGATAAGGAAAAGGGTGCTTGGCAGTTTAACTTCCTGCAGCTCGGATGAGGTGGGTTTTCTCCACACCCCTAGGACATACATAACTAGTACCCTCTACTCCTTGGTGCAGAGAAGGGACAGGTAAAGCCATGGTGAGGGGGTGTTATGGAGTGAACCATCGAGGGGACCACGTTAGCGTGGCTATGCGAAGAACTAATAGTCGTTAGCACGCCTATGAAAAAAAGCATGAGGCTAAGAAACACAATGGGTTTTGTCGTCTAGGGGACTCTGAAATCGCATCGTGCAAACCTGGAGGGTCGCATGGGAAAAGGGATTGCCAAGCAGAGGATTTCATAGGCAGTGGCCTTGTGAAGCTCTGTTGCTCTGCATAGCGGAGGGCACTTGCGAGGGGGTGTGCTTTGTGAAGTGGGGTGCCCTAGACTAAGCATAGGATAGAGGTGTATATGGGAGGTGCTTCGCGATGTGGAAAGGAATTCTCAGAGCACTGCCTTGAGGAGAAAAGGTGTCTCATGAAGCAAGGTGTCGTGAAGCAATGTGCTTCACGAAGTACAGTGACCCTTCCTTAACATGGGGATCTTGTGTACATGAAGATTGTTTCACAAAGCATAAATGCTCTATGATGACCCAGGTCCCCTTGGGGATCCCCTTCCTTTGAGAATTACCTTAGGCTTCGTGAAAGGAATCCCTCTCAGAAGAGGGGATCAAAATGAGACAAGGGGGAGGCACTTCGTGTAGTAGAAGTACCTCACAAACCTCATGGTTTGCGGAGCAGAAGGATGCTTCGTGATTCGGGAGTTGGGAAGTCGAAGGGTCTGATTGTCCATCCTTTGGGATCAGGGAGAGATCAGTATTTATAAGTAAGAGGCGCTGTGAAGTGGAGCTTACGTGGCACGAAGAGGGCCTTGGTTTCTTCACGGCAGGCTTGCGAACTTCAAATGCGTTCGTAGAGCGGCCTGCCTCCTTCCTTCGTGGCGGGATCACGAACGTCAAATGTGTTCATGGAGCGGCCCACCTCCTTGCTTTTCATCATCCTCGCGAAGGTAAAATGCATTCGTAGAGTTTCCCAAATCTTTGCTTCGCGGCAGCCGCGGTGCTAGGGGGGCCTCCACGAAGTGGCTTCTCCTGGAAGTCAATGGGGAATTCTTTTGGGTTTCTTCTCTGTCCCGAATTTTGGCACCAACAAATATGATTATACATGTTTGTTAAACTTTTTTACATTTATCCAATAAAATTTAGAGGCTTGAAATGTGAATGAATCTAATTTTAAGCATAAATACTGTAATATTCTTTAAAAGGTTGAATTACCACCTTTTGATGGAGAAGCCTCTTTAAATCTATTTTTGGTCACTTTTTTATGTTTTATTTGACAAAATAAAATTATTCTTTAGAATTGGGAAATTAAAATTTACTTTGGTTAATTTTTTGGTATTTTTTCAATAAAGTTCATTTTTTAATAAATAGTGAATGATACTGAATTTTAATTCAAAAATCCCTTTTAATATAATTAATTTATATGTTTAGATTATCTTTTTAAATGGTTTTAAATTGTAATTAGATTATATTTTTACCATTTAATCTAATTTTGGTCATTGAAAGTAATTTCACTTTGAAATGGCCCAAAAACAACTGTTAATCTTTTGATAGTTATTTTTTCTTAAAAACACACTTTGGTTTTACAACGGGAATGAATATTAAATTAATTAAAGAAACTGCTATGTTTTGAATTTGGTAGAATAGAAATCATTTTTAAATTCATAATATAAAATATATCTTAGGCTGAATTTTTGTTATTAGTCTGAAAACCTTCAATTTTTGATGAATAGTGAAAACACTAAGTAGTAGTTAAAAACCCAACATTTTAATTTAAATGAAATTTTACCACTTATATGATTTGAATTTAAAAAATCCAACATAAATTGTTGTTATCAGTAAGTAAAATGTGGTTCAATAAGATGGAAATAATTTTTGGTGAACAGTAAATTTGGACTTTTATTTACCACAGTTAAAGGTTAATAGGGTAATTCAAGGTAAAAATAATATTATAATAATATAAAATTACCTTAACACATGTATTAACCTTATTGGATGAGTTATTTTCGACCAATACAATCCTTGGGTGAGACTTTTGGCCTTTTATGTCTACATGGGTAAGATAATGATATTAATAACTTTTTTAATGTAAAAATAAAAATATCAAAAAAATGTATTATTTTGCAAAAACAATTTTAATTTGGGGTTATATAATTTATATATTTGACTATGAATATTAATTATAAATATAAAAATATTTCCTATATCATTGTATTTTTTATATAATTTTTAGACATCAAATAATCAAAATTACTTATGACACAATAATGATGTAGTGTTTACCTCATTAATGAATAATTTAAACAAATAAGATTAAAAAAATTAAAAAAATATCTAAAACCTATAAAATTATTATTGGATGATTTTATTTCTAACTATATTCATCTTATATTAGACTTTAATGAGTATTGGATCTTTAGAAATCTAAAATAATTATATATAAAAATCATATTTTCATACTTTCCTAAAAAGCCCCTCCTCGCCATTATAAAAATACCTCAAGTCTTACCCAATACTCACACCTCTAAATCCCATTGGATCATCTAAAATATTCCCAAATAAGCTCTCAAGATCCCTATATTCCACCTAAAAGCCTTACGTTAGGCATAAGTCACTTCAAGAAATCTTTCTAGTTCAAACCAAAGAAAGTTACCAGATTTAAAGGTAACGTCTTCTCTTAAGTTCTTTTCTTTTATTTTACTTCTCCAACCCCCTAAACACTTTTTATTACACTATTTTATACAAAAAACAGTATCCAAAATATAATAGGTTGTTTTTATGATAAGTATTCAAAATATACTTACATAAACCTTCGTCTAATGGGTAAAGAACATACAAATTCTATGAACGGCGAACTACTGCCTCACGAAACGATGATTGTTCAATCTTCTCCCACCACCTCTTATGGTGCCCATTATTATGGAAATGTATTTATATGTGATATATATTATATTTATATTTTCTATATACTTCTGTATATTTCATTTATATGATACCTTTATGGTTTCCATAATGGGTAAACACGAAAATTTTATTTGAGGAAGTGCGAACTACCGCCCCCTCAAAGTGATATGACTCGTTCATGCCATAAGTGGAACATATAAAGGATGGAGTTTATGAAATTATATATGATATTATTATGGAATTATAAAATACCTATTTATCATTATGTTTTCATTCCATTAAATATGAAATAGAAATTAAAGTAGTGTTCATGCGTACGTACGACTTACCGTCTTCAAAAACGGTGCATTTCATTTGTTATCTCCAAATATTATGTATTATTATAAATACATATATATATATATATGATATATATGATATATAAGATATCTATATCATGAATATAAATGTAGAGATAATGGAATTTTGACCACATGAACAACTTGTAATTATAAGAAGTTCATTTTTGACTCAAGTACCAAATATCGAAAAAATGGCCATTATTAACTTAAATAATTGAATAATGATTATAACATAGAAATAAGTGATATAAAAGAAATAATAAACTTGAAAAATTTTATTTATGAAGTTATAAATTAACTTTAGTTTATTATTCAGGATAATAAAGAACGAACGGGTCAAGTCGGACACAAGGTAAGGGGTTTTTAATCTCATATTAAATTTCATGAGATTTTCATTGTTTGCCAATTATTTATTGCATGTAATGTATTGTGTACCTCAATTTTACATATATTATCATGATTCACTTTATATTCATGGTATTAGGTGATTTATTTTTTGGTTATTATCTTTTGGTCATACGACTCGATTGATTACAATATTGTAAGGGGTTTGCATCTCACTTTTTATTCCCATGATATTCATGTTGTATTTCCCACTATTTTCTATTGTGTGGTGTATTTACTAACCATTATTGTATTCACTATTTAATATACATTATTTTATGGGTATTGACATCTTTATTGTATGACTCTTATTTAATACGTTGTATTTTTCATAAGTTACCAAATCGGTAGGGGAACCTTTCACCCTCCGCTTCTTGTCGAAGACTTCTTTTATATTATTTTTCAATTATAAAATGTTAGGATATGTTCATATATATCCTTATTGGTGTAAATTTTATGTTCATGTGATGAGAGAAACTTTTCTCTCTCATAAACTCATTTTCTGAATTTTCATGTGATGTCTTTAGGCTATCGAATTTTTTTAAGGGAACTTCTTAACCCAATTTCTATTCTTTGGGTTAAACTTCTACATCTTGATTATGTCATGCTATGAATATGTGTGAATGAAATATGATTGTTTTAAAATTTTTATCCATTTATATGGGTGTATTCTTATTTTTCACACATAATTATGTTACTGATTTTTCCTTAATCTAAGGATATGATCTTTGCAAGGGACTTTGTCTCAATTTACATTCCATTGACGCTTATTTGCTGTTATACACCAATTCCATTTTATATGGTGTATATACTGCCCGTTGACATATTATATCATGAATCTCTTTATTCTAATGATATTATAAGCTTTGATTAATGTTATTCCTTGATTATTTGTATTCAAGCGTCTCCCTTTTTTTACGAACTCTTTAACTCAAATATCATTTTAAATGTTTTAAAGATCTATTCTTCTAAATACTTCTCATTAATATCCACGTTTTAAAAAAAATTGATGACTTATTTATATAGACATGGATGTTTTGAATTTAAAATTTCTTTCAAAATCTTTAAAGTGGTATGAGACACTTTGATTCAAAAATATCTTTAGTAAATGTTTTAAATGGTTTTGAAAAATGTTTTGATAAAGCATTTATTATGTTAATATCTTGACATAATATATTGTGATTGCAAAATGGAAATGTTATATTTCTTTTATGATTGTTTTATGTATTATGAATATGTTATGGTTCTTGGTATTTGTTTATGTATACAGGTGGTTCCATGATAATCCTAGGGAGGGTGAGCCCAAGATAGCTCTCCAATGCATTGGGTAACATTGTAGAGGTAAATGATTATGTTTCTCCTAAGAGATTTATGGAATATACTGTGATGGGTATTTCATGTGTAACTCCCTTTGTAGTTGTGAAAGCTAAAATGTAAGTATAATATGGATTCCATAAGTTACCTTTATGATTTATGATTTCTGTGTGTTAATCATAAATCTTATGGTTTTATACTGTTTGATATGACTGAAAAGCATGGTTTACTTGATTTGTATTTATTGATGGGATAATGTTTTTTTAATTATTTTATGACCCTTACTGATCTTTTTATGCTCATCCCAAGTTTTGAAAAAAAATTCACAGCACTTAAAGATGAATAGGGTCAAGGATGGGATTAAGGAAAAGTCATGCTGTATAAAACATGGAACTATACATGTTTTTTTAAAAGTTATTAATTTATTAAATAAATGGAAACTGAGCAGAAGTTTCTACTTTGTAATTTTTGATAACTAATAGTTATGGCCTAATTCTCTAAATCTCTAAACCTAAAAATATCCTTGATGTGAATTATTCACTTAATTCAAGATTATTTAATGTTTAAGATCAGGTCCTTATAAAACATACAAGTGAAAATTAATTATATAAAAGTCAATGAAGAGTGTCTTATAAAAAACTGAATAATATTGATTTTCAAACGAACATTTATCCAATATTTGAACAGGCCTATGATATCATATCCTAGGCTGGGGAAAATTAAGAGAGAATATCATATCACTCAACTCAATTAGGAATCTCTTAGAATGCTAAGAAGAAATTAGAATGCTATCATGGCAGAAAATTATCTAAAATTTACAAAAAACAACAGCACTTGGATTCTTGATAGTTAGTGTTCATCCCAAATGACTCGAAGCACATATATTTTGTATATTTTAAAGGTTTTTTTGGATGGTAAAATAAGATCTGGAAATGATTGGAATCCAGTAATAAAGGTAAATGGATATAAAATTCTAGCTAGAGATGAGGTAAATAATATATATGTCTTATTTTTATATGGTCTTTGACAAAACTTATTGATTATTGTCCAAATTTTTTACTATTAACCTGGGGTCACATTCAATCAAAAGGATTATATTATCATATAAAAAAGATTATTTTTAATGAAGGGATGGTGAACCTACAAAAATATATACAAAATAAATTTTAAGGAGAAAAAATATCTTCTTTTATGTAGAAGATGAAAAATAACCTTATGTATTGAATATATATATACATATTTATCATAAAATCATGGAATATTTTATAATGTAGAATGATGTGACTATCATTCCTTACATAATATCAAATAATAAAATTACATTTTATTCTTGTATAAGAGGAAAACTGGTGGGAAATCCCTATGGGATCAATAACAATGGGACCTCAAATATATTATATCTACTTCAAACTAATGTTTTTGGACCCATGATGGTTTATGGAACTTATGGTGAGAAAATATTTATCATGTTTATTTATGATTATACTATAGTGAGTTGTATAATGTTTCTATAGGTGAAGGAAAAAGTTAATGAGTGTATCATGTAGTTTTAAAGAAGACAAAACATTGAAATCATGAGATTAGGTGAGACTATTTGAACTGATGATGTCATAGAGTAAACCACTGATAAGGTAGATAATTACTTGAAGAAGCACAAAATTAGGCATGAAGTCTCATAATTTAGAATAGTGTAACACCCCAATATGGTGAGAAGGATGTATCAAATGGTAATAAAAATGCCAAATACATTTATTATTGGAATTGGATTATCTTATCCTAATTAGAAGGATTTCATTCAAGTAACAATGTTCAAGAAAAATTAGGCCTTACCGAGTCTCAGTGCAAAGAAGACTCCAAATGATATTTTTCATATAATAAATCCAATGTTAAATCAGTTTTTTTTTGTAAATTAGTAGGTGCTAATTTTTTTAACAAGGATGTTAATAAAGGTAAATTTGTAGATACCATTGGAAAAGGTATATTTTTAGGTTATTCATTTAAGAGAAAGGCCTAAAAGTTAATAAAATATTTGAATAATATCATGTAAAGTAGTGATATAAAAACTACTAAAGGAAAAGTTTATAGTATATATATAATTCAATATTATTGTGTTTAATGTGATAGAATTGAAGAAAATATATATAAATTATAGTGTCCAACATAGTTTAACATGATAACTATACCCTGAGACTAAGTCAATGGATAAAGTGGTTTCAAATATGTGTAAAACATTAACTTTATAGTGAAGAAGATAAATTGATATTTATGAGTCAAATATTATTAGTGATAAATCCACGTCATTATAAACTACAAATCTTGATTTTATTACTTTTTCATCTTCAATTTTCAGGTATGAAGGCACGTTTATACTCTCACGAAGGACATTTTAGGGAAGGTTATTTTGTTTCTTTTGAAAGTTTGGGTTATGTTTCATGGTGGATTCTGATCTAGTGTTGAAATCTCATTAGTGGTGTGTTGGGATATAGTGTTATTTTTAAATTCCAAAGATGATAATGTGGTTAAACAACAATATGATGATTCTCTAGATATGATAATGATTTGGATGAGACTTGACATATACATAATATTCCTTGGGGCCACTACACATCAGTAGGCATGATATATGGAAACAATGAGATTGAAACATGGATTTATGTTAGGTGTGAAACCTTATGATCCACACCTATGTTTTATTATACTGATTGTATGTACTAGGGAAAAGTTAGGTACCACTGTGAGTGGAGTTGTGAATCATTGTTCTTATATTTTCAATAATTAATCTCCTGATTTTACCCACTATATCATGTTGGAATTATCTATACACTCAATAGTATATTACAGCCTCACCACATGTGAATTATACATGAGAGAGAGATCAATGTAAAATATTTAAAAATATAGAACAAATCCTAATTCATTCCATTTTGTTTATAAAAAACAAATTTGATTCTCCAGTATAATTTTATTCTCAACTACAGTGGTTATATACAAAATTGGTTAGAAACCCGAGTTTTTGATCCACTATTTGGACATGATTATACACCCTAATAACCAACTCTTCTATAATGGTTTTTTAGACACCCCAAATATTTTCTTCTCCTTGACTGGTTAGGAACCCCAACCATGAGCCTCTCCATCAACTAGTTTGAAACCCCAGTCACAAGCCCCTATTCTTCATGTTGATCCAGTAGTAGGAAGATCTATTTCTTCAAATTGTCCCCCTCCATGATCCTATTGTATCACAATTTCCCAATTACACCTTCAAGATATTTAATAATTTCTCCTCATAAATCCATTGGTCTTTATAATCTATATAAATTTTGTATGGTATGGAATCTCCTCATCTTATTCAAATAATATGGTCTCTCTCATTGAGGGAATTTGAGTATAAAATTAACATTTTCTCTCCTTAATACTAGATGTATCAAACTATAAAAAACCTCTCCATGTACTATGTGTTCAAAATTCTCTTTCAATCACAAACATTATTCATTCCCAAAATATTTTATAATAACATGTGAATATTTATTTTCCATCTATATTTGGAAACCCCTCATTCTTTTGAAGATGAAATATTCTTCTATTTAAATCAGTCAATAGATTTACTGATTTATTTCTCATTTTTATTATCATTTTAATATTCCTCAAAACATTCTGCTGATAATCCCTTTATTTATTCATGTGACATATAAATATTATTGTATTTATAAGCCCTTAAAATATCACTTTTTCTAAATACTTGAGGTAATATGGATCTCATGTTGTGTAATCCACAAGGTATTTAATTTACTGTGGTTTCTGGTCCTCAAATATCACTTCTAAAAAATCGTCCAATATCATCAAATGTTTGGACTCATGAAACACTTCCATGCATACCCTCAATTTTCTTTAATTTATTGTTATAAAAAACTCTCCCAATACATTAAGATATAATCCATTATGTAATTCTCAAATTCCTACATTAATTATATATGTGGCTTAAATTATTTAATTTGGTTCATGATGAATATATGACAACATTCTATTACATTGGCAGAAATGCATTTGTTAATCATGATTCAAATATTTAGTATCATTTAACTATACAGATATACATACATTATATAATTTAGTATAATTCATTGATTCCACAATGCTATTAATTTAGATACATCAAAGTATCATATATACTGTAAAATGGGATATATTATAGCATTATATACATTGGGAATTTGATATGTCACAAAATCATCTATTTTGATATGTATATTTGATAGAATTCATCTAAAAATCTACCAAATTCCAAAAAAAAATCAAATAGATTAAAATCCCATTCATCAATCTTCCATAACATTCAAATGACATGAAATCATCTCAAAAATGTTTTAGATAGTTATACTTCATCCATCAACATTTTTTTTTAATATGAATAGAAATATTCATAATTAAATTAATTCCAACGTGTCTTGAACTTATCAACTCAATTAATGTATGTTATAGCCACATGTTTCCTTTTCCTTATATCATGGAAAACCACACTCATATTATAGATTTACTAGGATAATATATCAATCATAAAGTCAAATTCCTTATCATTGATCCATAAAAATCCTACAAGATCCATCACCACCACACTAAACACATATTTAACCGCTTACAATGGATTAAATGCTCACATGGGTACTTCAATATGTGACATTGAATTTATTATCAATACCATAACTTCTTAATGATAATAGTTGTTATTTTATAACTAGTGATTCTCCAATTTATTAACAAAAAAATGAAAATGAATATTGTATGGGTACTCTTATCTCTTTTTCTTCCCTTCAACACACTCATACTCATCATGTATTTTTTGGTTGAGTGAAGGGTGATACCACATGGTTGACTTAAAAAAACCTATGATTAGTCTTCTATAAGTCGTAGTGGGATAGCTCTATATTGAAAATTAAGAGATATAGAATCATGGTTTCCATGATTCCCAAACAATAATATGCATGTCATATAATGCTCAAAATATTCTAAATTATAAAATTGGGTCTATAAAAAAATTCATTATAAATTAACATATAACCGATATACATCTAAAAATGTAAAAAAATGTCTATATATAAGCAATTCAAATCCCCATTTTCTAATGATTTTATCTACCAACACTACAATTCAACAAATTTGTAACACCCCAAGCTTCTATGGTACGTTTCCCTTCGAATAATGCGATAGCGTGTGTTGTACGCAACCTCGAGTTCTAACACACACCACAACTAATTAAACTAGCCATTGTGAATAGTAATACCTACTTTTTGAAATCATATATATTTTATATTTCAAAATGGACTTCATTTTTGGATTCAGAATATTGAAATTAGCCTAGGGTGAAATTTTGGTACTTTTCGGATAACTTTTATATTTTGATGAATAGTGAAAATTACTAAATTTTAATTAAAAACAACTTTTTTAATCAAAATAATTAAGAGTGATAAATTGTGAATTTGAGTGGTTTTAAAGTATATTTAGAATATATTTTTACCATTTAATATAATGTTGGTCATTGGACATAATTTTACAATTAAACCGAACATAAACAAGTGTCAATCTTTTGATAGTTATTACCTCTTAAAAACACGCTTTTTATTTTGACAGCGGGAATTAATTTTAAATTAATTTCTGAAACTTCTGTGTTTTGAATTTAGAAAAATGGATTCCATATTTGGAATCAGGATGTCCAAATTGTGTAAATAGGTAACTTTTATTTTTAGAAATTTTGAATAATTACTGTGGTAAATATTTTATTTACCATGGTTAAGGGTAAATCCGGTAAATAAGGGTTAAAAAATAATATTATAATAATACAAAATTACCCTAAAACGTGTCCTAACCATATTGGTTGACACATACCCGACCATGAGCATCCTTGGGTCAATTTGGGGACCCCTTGGAGCCACTTGTATGTGGTAGGGACACTTTATATTAATAAAGTTAAAATAAAAATAAAAATGGCATAAGCTTACATCTTTTAGAAGAACAATTTTTACATAGGGTTATACATGTTGGATTTTTGATTATAAATATTAATTAGAAAGATAAAAATATTTCCTATATAATGATATTTTATTTATAATTTTTAGACATCAAATAATTTAAATTATTAATGACACAATAATGATGCAATGTTTACCTCATTAATAAATCATTTAAATAAATAAGATTATAATGATTAAAATATTATCTAAAACCTGTCCAATTCTTATTGGTTGATGTTATTTAGAATATTAGTCATCTTATCTTCGACCTCAATGATTTTTGGACCATTATAAACCTAATATAATTATAGTATAAAGTAATACTTTCACTCTTTCCTAAAGAGCCCCTCTTCTCCCTTATAAAAGGAGACCACTTCTACTCATTCCTCACACCTCTCAAGCCACTTGGCTCGTCCAAACTCTGCCCAAATAAGCTCCCCACATCCCTCTCCTCCTCCTTGAAGCTTCCCCTTAGGCAGAAATCATTTCAAGAAGTCCTTTGGTTCCAACCAAAGTGAGTTACCTAAATTAAAGGTAACGATTTCTCTTAAATTATTTTCCTTTATTTTGCTTCTCCAACCCCCAAACTCTTTTTATTTCCTTTCTTTTGTAACAACACCAGTATCCTCAATATACTAGGATGTTGTTATAAGAAGGATTCAAACTACACATACACACAACTCCATCTAATGGATGATGAACGTAATGTTTCTGTGGATGGAAAACTAACGCCTCACGAAACGATGATTGTTCAAATACATCTTACCGCCTCTCATGGTGGACATTATGATGGCACTGTAATTAAATATGATATTAATGATATATATTTTATATATAAGCTTCTGTAATTCCATTTTATTTCATACCATTATTCGTTTCATGTTGTATATACATACGATAATTTCATTTGAGGAAGTGCGGACTACCGCCCCCTTAAAATGATATGACTCGTTCATACCACACATGGAACGTATAAAGGATGGTGTTAATGAACTTAAGTAACATATATAAAATATTATATTATACTGGAATAGTAATATACCTATGTATCATTTTGATTCAATTCTTTTAAAATAAAAATTAAATGGAAGTAGCGTTCGTGCGTACGTACGGACTACCGTCTCCACGAACGCGGTGAGATCCATCCTCCATCGTATCCATTCAAGTCTTCTTCTCATTTTAGGGTTAAAAATAATGTTAATATCATTCTGATTATGAATAAGATTTAATCTATCCATTACAAACATGTCTTACGTAACCAAAAATTTAAGAAGAACAAATCGATTATCACCTAAAACGACGATAATACTAAGATATTATTAATAAAGCAATGTTAAAAGATCATATATGATATCATATTAATGTATATGATTCTTGTATAATTTAATAACAATTATTTCACCATTATACAGGAGGTTAACCGACCCCAACAAAGGAAAAGTACAAGGTAAGGGTTATTTCACAATCTCTTCATTATCTGAGGTTGTTTATACGTAATAATCTACCGGGATATCTTTATCATCCACATCCATGTTTCTTAAAAATGTATTTCAAAACATTTTTACTATTTACAATAATATGGGTTAAAGTCATTTATACCCTTGTTTGACTTTTTATAAGAGGTTTATAAAGGAATCTTTCCGTCGTTTTCGAAACAAGGTCCTTTTTAACCTTTTCGACAGAATTGAGGTAAGAATGTTTTTTTTTAACTTATACGGCGGGTGCGGTTATTTTACGCCGTTATAAAATCTTCAAAGCTTTCCTTACAAGCTTATAAGAATATTTTCAAAGAAAATGTTTTATTTTATATGGATCTTAAATGATTTCAAAATAAAAGGAGATATTTCATTAAAAAGAATTTTGATTTCATCTACGTCAACATCCTTTGATGGATTTTAAGATTATTTGAAGTTGATTTATTATGATACAAAACTTCTATATTGTATTGAAGGTTTTGTGATATGTTTGACTATGGATGTGCTATTTTTATACCATTCATAGTTTATGGTGAAATTATTGACATTTCGTATGCTAGATTTAATATGAATGTTTATGTTATGTTTAAACCTTTTCATATGGGAATGCATTGGACTTAATAAGTGACGGGTGGAGCCCGCTATAGCTCCTCGATGCATCGGTAGGTCTCATGAGACAAACTAGTGTCTTGCCACAAGGCCTTGACAAAATCTTATTTGTAGTCTTGGCACGAGGCCTTGGCTATGTGGTTATGATAGTCTGGCATTATGCATTCCAACATTATGAAAGTGGTTATTGATTTTTGAATGTGATTATTCGATTAGTAGAATATCCATGTGAATAAGTAAATGGAATTATTTCATTTTATTTATGCCATACCATGTTGAAAGTTCATATTTAAAAGGCTTTTGTTTTAGTTATACATTGCCTTAAATGTTTATTCTTATTTATGAAAGTTTCCGCTATATTGTTATCCTTACTGGGCATTTGAGCTCACCCCTTTTCTATGTTTTATTTTTCCCAGGAAGTGAAGATGTAAGTTATGAATGACCTGCAGGGATATTATGAGGGGATTATAGTGTGGACTGTGGAAACATTATGTTTTTGTAGTAGTTTTTCATTTTATGATGTAATGTAAAACTTATGAATATATCTAGTGTTTCCAAGGCTACTAAACCAATCGGTCTTTCGAGATTTGATCTTTCTTGTGATCATGCCAATGTTACGAAGTAATGCACCGACTCTGGGTAACTGGGGTCGGGGCGTTACAGTTGGTATCAGAGGAAGTTTAGTACAAACCTTGGAAGCTATATTTAGATAAACTCTGATTAGAGCACGTAGACCTAAGATGAACTTTGAGGATTAGTATAGAAGAACTTCCTAGAATTCTGGTATTGTAGAGATTTTGTGGGTTTTCCGAGCAATACATCCCTGTCTGGATACGAGCAGGTAGAGGCGGCTCTGGCACAGATGTACCTAGGGGTAAAACCCGAAAACACCGCTTTGAGCTAGACTCGAACGGGAACTGGTGCACGACAACGGGCCTTGCTGCACTCTTGGTTACGACACTCCCGGGGGATATGCTTAGGATAACTCTCATTTTCTTTACAAATCATTTTGAAGGGATTATGAGTATATACATCCTCAAAGAAAAAAAATTTATGATTATGGATTATATCCATAAATAGTTCAATTTATGTTAAGTGTTTTATAAGTATGGGATTATGTATTTTGATTCATAAACTGATCTAGTTTATGCCATTGTTTAGAAATGGCGCCTAGTGGAAGAAATGGAAACCGTATCAATGCACGCACTCCATGTAGGGATTGCCCTCCTGCTCAAGATAATTATAGTGGGGCTGGTGATGCAACTGGTGCTGATCAGCTAATCACCATACTGGGACAACTTACTCAGGTTATGAATAATAACCTTACCCATATGGAGCACCCTGATCCGCAGCGTGGAGGATCAATGTTAGATCGATTCATGAGGCAACAACAACCAACGTTCAATGGGAATACAAATCCCTTAGTAGCTGAGAAATGGATATTTTCCCTAGAGAAAATATTTCAGGCTTTGGGGAGCAGTTAAAGGGAAAAAGTTATCATGGCAGTTTACCGCCTCACTGGAGATGCTGATCAATGGTGGTCATTGATTCAAAATACGAAGGAAGATGATGAAGTATCAAATATGGAATGGAGGGAGTTCAAAGATCTGTTTTTAGAAAAATACTTCCCTCGCGACCATCGAGCAGATATGGAAAGGCAATTTCTGAGTCTGAGACAAAAGGAGGATGAGAATGTCACAAAGTATGAGGCTAACTTTACAAGGTTAGCGAGGTATGCTGGAGATTATATTCGCAACCCAAGAAGTAAGATTGATCATTTCTTTGATGGTTTAAAACCATTTCTCCGTCGAGCATTAGTCTCACAATCCTTTTCATCGTACGAAGACATTGTCTCATGTGCTATCAAGACCGAAAAGGAATTCTCTAAGTCTTATGACTTTAAAGCAAAGCAAGAGAAGAAGAGACCTGCTGATCAATCTGGGAATGGAAATAAGGGGAAGAAGGGAAAGGTTGAATATCTATCTTGTGGTAAATGCGGGAAGAAACATCCTGGTACTTGCTTGAACGGAATGGGAGTCTGTTACAAGTGTGGTGAAAAAGGCCACCAAGCTCATGATTGCAAGGGGAAGAAGGAAGCTACCAACGTTCAGTGCTACAATTGCAGGGAGATGGGGCATTATGAAAATGCATGTCCTAAGCGTCAGGAGAACTTACCTCAGAAAAGGCCAAGGGATCAAGGCCAGGCTTATGCTATCACTACTGCTGAGGTAGAAGCTCCGAAAGACGTGGTGGCAGGTAATTTAATGGTTTCCTCAAGTTTAGCAAATGCATTATTTGATTCTGGATCATCACATTGTTTCATATCTTCCCAGTTTGCTAAGAAAATTAGATATTTCCAATTTGATTTAATAAGGGAGTTGTCAGTTAAAACTCCTAAGGGAAGTATCGTTGCAACAAAGTTTTGTGAATCAGTCCCCATTAGAGCACATAAATTTTCTTTATCTGGTGATCTCATCGTCATACCTATGATTGAGTTTGATATAATCCTCGGTATGGACTGGCTTTCAAACTATGATGCGAAGATTTATTGTAAGAAGAAATAGGTTACGATTCTTGATGATAATGATAAGGAACACCTTATTTTTAGAGCAGAATCATCACCACCTAATTCTTATTTAGATCCACCCCCAGTAGCTCAACTAAATTCAATTATTGGGGAGGAAGAGAATGAAGTAACTATCGGTGAGGAAAGGAATGTTCAAATAGAGGATGTACCTGTTGTGAAAGAATTTGTAGATGTATTTCCGGAAGATTTACCTGGACATCCTCCAGAACGAGAAGTTGAGTTTTCCATTGATTTGATTCCTGGATCAAGGCCTATATCGAAGACCCCTTATAGAATGGCCACTGTAGAGTTAGTCGAAGTAAAGAAACAACTAGAGGAATTGAGTAATAAGGGATTTATTTGCCCTAGTGTTTCTCCATGGGGATCCCCTGTTCTTTTTGTTAAAAAGAAAGATGGATCTATGAGGTTATGTATCGACTACAGGGAGATCAATGCTATAACGATAAAGAAAAAGTATCCCCTACCTCGTATTGATGATTTATTTGACCAACTGCATGGAGCTCAATACTTTTCAAAGATTGACCTTCGATCTGGATACCATCAGTTGTGTGTGAAGAAGGAAGACATTCCGAAGACAGCATTTCGAACCAGGTACGGGCATTACGAGTTTACTGTAATGCCGTTTGGATTGACTAATGCACCCTCTGTATTCATGGATCTGATGAATAGAGTTTTCAAGGAGTATCTCGATGAATTTGTGGTGGTATTTATTGATGATATCTTGGTATACTCCAAAACCTACGAAGATCATGAAAATCACTTGCGCATTATCTTGAAGACTCTGAGGAGGCATGAATTATATGGGAAGTTTAGCAAGTGTGAATTCTGGCTTGAGGAGATTTCTTTTCTTGGCCATATTGTCTCTAAAGATGGAATCTCTGTTGATCCTTCTAAGACCAAGGCAATCCAAGAATGGCCAGCACCTACGAGTATAACTGAGGTACATAGTTTTATTGGTTTGGCAGGTTATTATCGACGTTTCGTCCAGAATTTTGCCCGATTGGCTAACCCATTAACGAATCTCACACGTAAAGGGGTTAAATTTGTTTGGACAAAAGAGTGTGAAGAATGTTTCGAAGAACTGAAGAGAAGATTATTCAATGCTCCTATATTTACTCACCATCGGGGAATGATGGGTTCGTTATTTATAGTGATGCATCGAATAAAGGACTTGGCTGTGTCCTTATGCAGAATGATAGAGTTATTGCATATGCATCACGACAGTTGAAAATTCATGAACAAAACTATCCTACTCATGATCTCGAGTTAGCAGCAGTGATCTTTGCTTTGAAGATATGGAGGCACTACCTCTATGGTGAAAAATATGAGATTTATACTGATCACAAGAGTTTGAAGTATATTTTCTCACAAAAAGAACTCAACATGAGGCAAAGGAGATGGCTTGAATTACTCAAGGATTATGATTGTACGATACACTACCACCCAGGGAAGGCAAACAAGGTGGCAGATGCTTTGAGTAGAAAAGACCATGGAGTTTTGAACAATATGAGAATTGAAAGGGATCCAATTTTTATGGATCTAGTGAAGATGGACATAGGAATAACCAGGGAAGGTGAAACATCAATGCTTTTTCAAATGGTTTCCAAACCATCTTTACTAGAAAGGATTAAGAGTTCTCAGACCGATGATGAAGAATTCCAAAAGAAGATTAAAGCTGTGGATGATGGGAGATTGAGAGACTTTGTGTATGAAGATGGAATTTTGAAATTCGGGAAGAGACTTTGTGTTCCCAATATACCTGATCTAAAAAGGGAATTGCTGGATGATGCTCATAGTTCCAATTTCTCTATACACCATGGGAGCACCAAAATTTATAGAGATTTGAAGGAACATTTTTTGTGGGACAACATGAAGAGGGAGATTGCTGATTTTGTGTCAAGATGTATGGTTTGTCAACAAGTGAAAGCTGGAAGGCAATAGCCTGGAGGAGTCATGCAACCTCTTCCCATACCGGAGTGGAAATGGGACAATGTTACGATGGACTTTGTCATGGGGCTACCAAAGACTCCTAGAAGGAACGATGCAATATAGGTTATTGTTGATCGTCTTACCAAGTCAGCACATTTTCTTGCTATAAGAGAAGATCTACCCCTGGAACGTCTAGCAAGACTATACATTAATGAAGTTGTGAGACTTCATGGAGTACCCCTATCGATTGTTTCTGATCGTGATCCCCGTTTTACTTCAAGATTTTGGAAAAGTCTTCAGAAATCCCTGGATACTGAACTTCATTTGAGCACTGCTTACCACCCTCAGACAGATGGACAATCAGAACGGACTATTCAAACCTTAGAAGACATGTTGAGATCTTGCTCACTTGACTTTCAGGGTATGTGGGATCAATATTTACCTCTGGTAGAATTTTCCTATAACAATAGCTTCCATTCAAGTATTCAGATGGCACCATATGAAGCGTTATACGGAAAGAGATGTCGTACACCAACCTGTTGGGATGACGTTGGTGAAAGAAAACTTGTAGGCCCAGAACTGGTGGAGGAAACGGTGGAAAAGGTGAAGGTAATCCAAAATCACATCAAATCATCTCAAAGTAGGCAGAAGAGCTATGCCGATAATCGAAGGAAGGATTTGGAATTTCAGGTCGGTGATCATGTTTTCCTAAAGGTATCTCCATGGAAGGGAGTTATACGTTTTGGTAAGAAAGGTAAATCGAGTCCCAGGTAAATCGGACCTTTCGAAATTCTAGAACGAATTGGGGCTGTAGCTTACCGATTGGCAATGCCGCCAAGTCTCTCCAAAGATCACGATGTGTTCCACGTATCTCTGTTGAGAAAATACATGCCTGACCCAACGCATGTACTCACCTATGAGGAACTAGAACTGGAACCTGATCTGTCTTATTGTGAAGATCCCGTCAAGATTCTTGATACAAGAGAACAAGTACTGAGAAACCGGACGACACATCTGGTAAAAGTTTTGTGGAGAAATCATAAGATGGAAGAGGCAACGTGGGAACCCGAGGAACTTATGATGAAGAACCACCCGAGCCTTTTCATGTGATAAGTATTCTAGAAATTTCGAGGACGAAATTATTTGAAGGAGGGTAGAATGTAACACCCCAAGCTTCTACGGTACGTTTCCCTTCGAATAATGCGATAGCGTGTGTTGTACGCAACCTCGAGTTCTAACACACACCACAACTAATTAAACTAGCCATTGTGAATAGTAATACCTACTTTTTGAAATCATATATATTTTATATTTCAAAATGGACTTCATTTTTGGATTCGGAATATTGAAATTAGCCTAGGGTGAAATTTTGGTACTTTTCGGATAACTTTTATATTTTGATGAATAGTGAAAATTACTAAATTTTAATTAAAAACAACTTTTTTAATCAAAATAAATAATAGTGATAAATTGTGAATTTGAGTGGTTTTAAAGTATATTTAGAATATATTTTTACCATTTAATATAATTTTGGTCATTGGACATAATTTTACAATTAAACCGAACATAAACAAGTGTCAATCTTTTGATAGTTATTACCTCTTAAAAACACGCTTTTTGTTTTGACAGCGGGAATTAATTTTAAATTAATTTCTTCCACTTCTGTGTTTTGAATTTAGAAAAATGGATTCCATATTTGGAATCAGGATGTCCAAATTGTGTAAATAGGTAACTTTTATTTTTAGACATTTTGAATAATTACTGTGGTAAATATTTTATTTACCATGGTTAAGGGTAAATCTGGTAAATAAGGGTTAAAAAATAATATTATAATAATACAAAATTACCCTAAAACGTGTCCTAACCTTATTGGTTTACACATACCCGACCATGAGAATCCTTGGGTCAATTTGGGGACCCCTTGGAGCCACTTGTATGTGGTAGGGACACTTTATATTAATAAAGTTAAAATAAAAATAAAAATGGCATAAGCTTACATCTTTTAGAAGAACAATTTTTACATAGGGTTATACATGTTGGATTTTCGATTATAAATATTCATTAGAAAGATAAAAAGATTTCCTACATAATGATATTTTATTTATAATTTTTAGACATCAAATAATTTAAGTTATTAATGACACAATAATGATGCAATGTTTACCTCATTAATAAATCATTTAAATAAATAAGATTATAATGATTAAAATATTATCTACAACCTGTCCAATTCTTATTGGTTGATGTTATTTAGAATATTAGTCATCTTATCTTCTACCTCAATGATTTTTGGACCATTATAAACCGAATATAATTATATTATAAAGTAATACTTTCACTCTTTCCTAAAGATCCCCTCTTCTCCCTTATAAAAGGAGACCACTTCTACTCATTCCTCACACCTATCAAGCCACTTGGCTCGTCCAAACTCTGCCCAACTAAGATCCCCACATCCCTCTACTCCTCCTTGAAGCTTCCCCTTAGGCAGAAATCATTTCAATAAGTCCTTTGGTTCCAACCAAAGTGGGTTACCTAAATTAAAGGTAACGATTTCTCTTAAATTATTTTCCTTTATTTTGCTTCTCCAACCCCCAAACTCTTTTTATTTCCTTTCTTTTGTAACAACACCAGTATCCTCAATATAATAGGATGTTGTTATAAGAAGGATTCAAACTACACATACACACAACTCCATCTAATGGATGATGAACATAATGTTTCTGTGGATGGCAAACTAACGCCTCACGAAACGATGATTGTTCAAATACATCTTACCGCCTCTCATGGTGGCCATTATGATGGCACTGTAATTAAATATGATATTAATGATATATATTTTATATATAAGCTTCTGTAATTCCATTTTATTTCATACCATTATTCTTTTCATGTTGTATATACATACAATAATTTCATTTGAGGAAGTGCGGACTACCGCCCCCTTAAAATGATATGACTCGTTCATACCACACATGGAACGTATAAAGGATGGTGTTAATGAACATAAGTAACATATATAAAATATTATATTATACTGGAATAGTAATATACCTATGTATCATTTGGATTCAATTCTTTTAAAATAAAAATTAAATGGAAGTAGCGTCCGTGCGTACGTACGGACTACCGTCTCCACGAACGCGGTGAGATCCATCCTCCATCGTATCCATTCAAGTCTTATTCTCATTTTAGGGTTAAAAATAATGTTAATATCATTATGATTATGAATAAGATTTAATCTATCCATTACAAACATGTCTTATGTAACCAAACATTTAAGAAGAACGAATCGATTATCACCTGAAACGACGATAATACTAAGATATTATTAATAAAGAAATGTTAAAAGATCATATATGATATCATATTAATGTATATGATTCTTGTATAATTTAATAACAATTATTTCACCATTATACAGGAGGTTAACCAACCCCAACAAAGGAAAAGTACAAGGTAAGGGTTATTTCACAATCTCTTCATTATCCGAGGTTGTTTATACGTAATAATCTACTGGGATATCTTTATCATCCACATCCATGTTTCTTAAAAATGTATTTCAAAACATTTTTACTATTTACAAGAATATGGGTTAAAGTCATTTATACCCTTGTTTGACTTTTTATAAGAGGTTTATAAAGGAATCTTTTCGTCGTTTTCAAAACAAGGTCCTTTTTAACCTTTTCGACAGAATTGTGGTAAGAATGTTTTTTTTAACTTATACGGCGGGTGCGGTTATTTTACGCCATTATAAAATATTCAAAGCTTTCCTTACAATCTTATAAGAATATTTTAAAAGAAAATGTTTTATTTTATATGGATCTTAAATGATTTCAAAATAAAAGGAGATATTTCTTTAAAAAGAATTTTGATTTCATCTACGTCAACATCCTTTGATGGATTTTAAGATTATTTGAAGTTGATTTATTATGATACAAAACTTCTGTATTGTATTGAAGGTTTTGTGATATGTTTGACTATGGATGTGCTATTTTTATACCATTCATAGTTTATGGTGAAATTATTGACATTTCGTATGCTAGATTTAATACGAATGTTTATGTTATGTTTAAACCTTTTCATATAGGAATGCATTGGACTTAATAAGTGACGAGTGGAGCCCGCTATAGCTCCTCGATGCATCGGTAGGTCTCATGAGACAAACTAGTGTCTTGGCACAAGGCCTTGACAAAATCTTATTTGTAGTCTTGGCACGAGGCCTTGGCTATGTGGTTATGATAGTCTAGCATTATGCATTCCAACATTATGAAAGTGGTTATTGATTTTTTCATGTGATTATTCGATTAGTAGAATATACATGTGAATAAGTAAATGGCATTATTTCATTTTATTTATGCCATACCATGTTGAAAGTTCATATTTAAAAGGCTTTTGTTTTAGTTATACATTGCCTTAAATGTTTATTCTTATTTATGAAAGTTTCCGCTATATTGTTATCCTTACTGGGCATTTGAGCTCACCCCTTTTCTATGTTTTATTTTTCCCAGGAAGTGAAGATGTAAGTTATGAATGACCTGCAGGGATATTATGAGGGGATTATAGTGTGGACTGTGGAAACATTATGTTGTTGTATTAGTTTTTCATTTTATGATGTAATGTAAAACTTATGAATATATCTAGTGTTTCCAAGGCTACTAAACCAATTGGTCTTTCGAGATTTGATCTTTCTTGTGATCATGCCAATGTTATTAAGTAATGCACCGACTCTGGGTAACTGGGGTCGGGGCGTTACAAAATTTATTTAATTAAGTCATTATCAAGGGTTATAAGTGTGGTTTTAATATGTAATTTTTTTCCAAATATGTCTAAAAATATTAGATTTATAGAAAACTATAGAATGTAATATTCCATTTATGTTTTTCAACCCCTCATGGGATTCAAATCATTCAATTATATCATAGATAATTTTATTTAGAATAAATATATGTGAGAAATAAACATCTTCGCTATATAGTGGTGGAAACACTAAAATTTATCAAGTGTTGTACATCATGTGTTACACTCATTAAACTCATTCATTTAACAAAATATTAGCTCAAACATAAAAAAGAATAATAGGGAACAAAATGGTTCCTTAATTTTTATATTTGTAAAAAAACTTAGATATAGAATTTCTTCTCGACCTTGAAATCTGGGATCCTCCAATCACATAACTTTTATCCTTATTAAAATTATGAATGGGACATATATTCAATTTCTTTCCTTGAACGACATGTTTGTGTCAAACTATTTTCATCACTTCAGAAGTTAAGGAAACCTCACTGCCTTGTACCTTTTTCATAAAACACATACATTCTTCTTGGTTTGGTTGGAATATCCCATATTTCATTCATTAATTCCAAACATGATCACATATTTCACATATATTATATTGTTTTTAAGTCAGCACATATTGATGATTCCTAAAATACTTAAATCTTTTAATCATTCACCACATTCTTTCCATTGGAATCAGTAATCACGTGTGACTTATCAGCATTATCCATATTATTATTCTTTATTGTTTGATCTAGCAACAAAATTTGGAAATATTTCATGAAACTAATAACATTCTTAGTAATTTCACATGACTTTACACTATTTTTATTTTCAATTATCAAACCTTTTATAGAATCTGGGTATTCTCATTCCAAATTTTTAAAGTAAAACACACCCTTGTGACCTTCTATACTATGCCTTGAAAAAAAATTAAGTTCGAACCTAAAATATGTTTTTTATAGATAGATTTGGTGTATATCTAGTCCCTGGTTGTCTTCCCTAATATTTTCCATTTAAATTCTAATTGAAACTCACCCTTAGTTTGTTTCATTTCATGGAAAAGATAAATTTAACTTAAAAGTATAGGGTTTTTTACCAACATTCCATAACCCCAAAAAAATAATTGAAACATTGATATTCTAGATTAGTTATAAATCAATCAATATTTGTGTTGATACTGTTTTGTTTCAATGAAATCCTTGTATAGCCTTTCCGGTAGTCATCAACTTACTTAAAATCATTATTCGTTTTGTATATGTGATTCCATCACATTATTATTTATCAAAACCTAGTCACGTTATATTCTATCACCTACATTGTTAGAGTAGAGTTATATATTTTCAAATTATACTAGCTTAGATTTAATTTGTTCTTTTCAATCTTTATTCTCATAATTTTGGGAAGTCTCTTCATTGACTATAATATATTTACAGAATCCATTTCCCTACCTATTCATCATATGCTAAACATTAAGATATATGGCCTATTTGATAAATAGTTATTCTTCTATGAAACCCGAATTTTAATCAAGATAAATCACAATAATTCCATGATCATCTTTCAATAACCTATTATTAATAATATAACCAACATTATTGAGTTCTATTTAATCGCACTCCTCTTTTTCACAACTATTTTATTTTATTTTTTTCACACACATTATTTTATTTCTTTACTTGAGTGTTATTATCAAGTGATGTATGAAAATTATCTTATAGTATCTAATCAGTTCTTTTTGTACTTTAAGCATCACCATTTAATGAATCAATTATGTTTACAACTTTTATATTGAAATCAACCATACTATGCAAGGATCCAAATTGGTTGTATTGTTATTTCATTCCTATAATTTTTTTCTAATAAATTGATTATTCTTATTTTTAATTTTCATATATGTTTCTCATTCTAATCCACATCATATAATTAATATTATTCATTCATATTATTTAGAAAATAATTGAAAATTTATCTAAGGATATCATAATTTCATCACATTAGTGATATTTGTCTTTTCTCCATTCAACTTCACTTCTCTGAAATTGTTGGAAAGAAGTAAAATAATATTCTTGAATTCAACTTGTACATCATTATTTTTTGAATTATTTGATTGAAAAACTTCTTCTTATCTAATTCTTCCTTTTACTCATCACCTAAAATAATATTTCATCTTCATCTTTCTTCTTGAATGTTAGATCCTTCTTCATCTACTATGTTATTAGTATTTTTTGTAACTTATAAAGTTTCATATCGTCTCTTTCTTCAATTCCTAGTATGTTTTAATTAAACCAATATATAAAATTAATCAACATATTTTTAAAATTTTTAAATAATATATCATCTCACAAAAATCCATGTGGTTACTCTGAGTCTCATTTAACCATACAATGTATTCATCTATAGTCTCATCATTTTCCATATTTATGTCTTCAAATTGGATCTTATATGTAATGTATGTTGGGCACTGGGACGGTGTAGTGGAAGCCTGTGGGCTGGGAATTCAAAATTTCCTACTTCACCGGAGTGACTTAACCTTGTCAACTCCGGTGATCTTGTCCCAGTTTGGCCTAATGATCTTGCAAGGTTTTAACAGAGCATGAAAATTAAACTGAACATGTACCTTGTTTGGAATTAGCATGTGTAATTCCACCATAGGATGCCGGTGATAATTGCTTGAAGACTCCGACGTCGAATCCCTCAAGATCATCCACACACACCTTATGAATCTGCTCGCACACTGTTCATCAAAATCTGGGTGCTAGCACGGATCTTCGACGATCACCGCAAAGGAAGAAGCTTCAATCCGAGAAGGATGAACTTAAAGATCTTCCTTCGCTTCAGAGACTCTCTCTCAAGATTCGAGGTGGGTAGAGAAGCTCTCAATCTTGAAATGTGAATATTAATCATGGGAGAGCCTCTCTCTCACTTATATAGGGAGTGTTTGAAACACACTGTATGGATTCCCAACCCCAGTGTAATAGAAATCTTCTAAATAAATGTTATAAATAATTATTCATGACAAATAAAATTATTCCATAATTAATATTTATAATTTATCACTTACTTGTAAAATATAAATATATTACGTGATAAATTTGAGTCTTTAACTTGACTCATTCCTCCTACTAATATTAAATGAACCTATGATATTAAAATCCATTCAAATAATATTAATACTTGTATTTACTATATAACATGTAAATAAATGTCATAAATAAATTCAAAAAATTATTCAAAACATCAATAATTAATGAATTTATTTATTCTTTAGTGATCCATAGAAATTGGATAGTACTCAGACCCTTTGCGGGGCCCACCATGTTCTATATTCCTATTCCCATAATAGGGCAGATTCTAAAGGCGCTATTGTGTGTGACCCTCTAGTCCCTTACATCAATAACAGGGAATAATATCACCGACCTAAAGTGGTGTCTAGAAACCCATTGAGTCCCCTATAGAGATAAGGCAAAGTCAAAGAAACGACTGCCTTCCTATGAACACGATCCATTTAATATAATCTCTTCATCATCGATATCTCAATAAAGAAGAATTCATAATAGTGACATCATTATTTATTTTCTTTATTTTGTTTGTTCATTTGTTCAGAAGTTCTTACCTTCCACTACCATGGCCATGGATTTAATGAAGGTGCAACCATCCTAGTCAACCAGGCCCGAGATATCTCTTCCTGAACTCGGAAGTGAAAAATTATTTCTCAATCATTCAATCAATGTCATGCCATTAATGACATACCCCAATACAAACTACCTCTCCATGACATAGTCACCATTGTTTTTGCCTTGCATCAAATGTACGTAATTAAATTAAATCCATTCACAATGATCTCAAGTCAAAATACCATTACACATGTCTGTAGATATGAAGGACCCATGACACCTAAAACATGTGGTGTTCTTATTATGTGAGTCTATCCTCATGATCTCAACTACTAAAGATCATTATGTGTGAAATTCATGAGAATAAGTCTCAATGCTTATGACCCCCAGCACCTGATGGTCATACATCATCTGTGTCCTTTCGGAATGATGTAACTGGACATAGGAAGTTAATTTAATATTACTGTCATGGCATCTCAGGGTACTCATTATAGTCTGGGATCTACTATAACCCTTTGATGTGACAAGTAATCTAAAGAAATTTCCATAAACAAAGTGGATGCGGAAGTATTTACACTATTATGGAAAGATAAAAACATGTATTAAAACAAACTGAATACATGTAGAAAAAATCAAAGTACAAAACAATTTGGGTATAGGGAACCCACTTCCATCACTCCCACTTTCACTAGATCCAACTACTAACAGGTTTCAATCCACTAGCTCTCACATGTGAATCATGCTTCTGCTGAAAAATGGCTTTATTCAGGGGGTCTTCCACATTGTCCTATGTGGCTACTCTGCTAACTGTCACTTCACCTCTTTGAGTAAAATCTCTCAAGAGTTGAAACTTTCGAAAAATATGCTTTGTTCTTTGGTGAGACCTGGGCTCCTTGGAAAGCACCACTAAAGCAGTATTATCACAATATACTGGTACATGGTCTACACTGCTAGGTACAACACCAACGTCTATGATAAAGTTGCACATCTAGACTACTTCCTTTGCTGCATCGGAAGCTGAAATATATTCAAACTCTATTATAGAATCAAAAATCATAGATTTCTTTGAGATTCTCTAGCTCACTGCACCACCATTCAGGAAAAAGATGTAGCCTGACTGTGATTTCATATCATCATGATCTGTCTAGAAACTAGCATTAGTGTATCCCCTCCCAACTAGTTCCTCATCTCCTCCATACACCAGGAACATATCATTAGTATGCCTCAACTACTTTAAGATAGTTTTAACAGTTTTCCAATGTAGCTCTACTGAATTGTCTTGATATCTACCCACCATGGTTAACGCAAAGGCGACATCAAACCTAGTACATAGCATGACATACATGATAGAAAACACTGCCGAAGAATAATGGACTCTACTCACTCTTTCAATCTTCTCCTGTGTTTGTGGACACATTTTCTTGGAGAGATTTACACCATGTGACATAGGTAACAACCCTCTCTTTCATTTCTCCATACTGTACCTTTTGAGTACCTTGTCAATATATGAAATTTGACTTAGCCCAATCTACCTTTGAGATCTATCTTGATAGATCTTGATCCCTAGAATGTAGGCTACTTCACCTAAGTCTTTCATGGAGAATCATTCATTTAAACAAGTCTTAACTGACTAAAATACTTGAACCTCATTTCCCATAATTTATATTTCATCTATATATAATACTAGGAAAACTATGGAATTCCCTTCAACCTTTTTATAGACGCAGGGCTCACTTTCATTTTTGATAAAATCAAAATCTCTTATGGCCACATCAAAACGAACATCCCCTGATCTTGATGACTGCTTCAATCCATAATTGTATCTCTACTGCTTGCATACTTTATTCGCATTCTTTAACTTGAAAAACCCTTCAGGTTGAGTCATATAGACGTCTTCAACCAAATTCCAATTTAGAAAAGTAGTATTGACATCCATTTTTCAAATTTCATAATCATGAAAGGCTTCTATTGCAAGCAATATTCTGATGGATTCAAGCATTGATACTGGTGAGAAGGTTTCATTATAATCAATGCCTTGACGTTGCTTGAAACCCTTTACAACTAGTATTAATTTAAAGTTATTAACTTCACCATCCATGTAAAACTTCTTCTTGAATACCCATTTGCATCAAATGGGCTTTACATCACCTAGAGGGTCTACCAAAATCCAAACTTGATTTTGGTACATGGACTCCATCTCAGAATTCATGGTTTCTTTCCATTTAGTATCTTCTTTGCCTTCTACCACTTCTGTGTAGGTTAGAGGTTCATCATCCTGAAAGAATAATTTGTCACCTGACTCAGGGACAAGAAAACCATAACACTCTGGTTCTCTAACCTCTCATGTAGACATATGTAGTATCTGTGTCTTAGGAAAAACTTCTTATTCCACTTTCTCCTGTGGAGATTGTTCCTCTACCAACTCTTGTGCATCTGGAGCATTAACTTCATCGAATTCAATCTTTCTCCCACTATTTATAATAAAAATGTGTTCCCTTTCTAGAAATGTGGTGTATCTTTCCACAAAGACTTTTCTATCTGAAGGGTTATATAGGTAATATCCTCTATTTTCCTTAGGATAACCTATAAAGATGCACTTAGTGCTTTTGGATGCTAATTTGTCACTTGGTAAAGTCTGTACAAATGCCTCACACCCCCATACACACATGTGTGTTTGGTTGGGATTCTTTCCATACCATAACAGATATGGAATCCCTTCTGTAGCTTTAGTTGGTACTCGGTTAAGGGTGTATGCTGCTGTCTACAAGGCATATCCCCAAAATGATAATGGAAGGGTTGCATGACTCATCATTGATCTGACCATGTCATGTAAAGTCCTATTCCTCCTTTCACTAACACCATTCCATTGTAGTGTATAAGGAGTAGTGAGTTGGGATACTATCCCACACTCCTTCAAGGGATCAATGAATGATGGGTTAAGATATTCTCTTCCTCGGTCTCAGTGAAGTGCTTTTATCTTCCTACCAAGTTGGTTTTCTACTTCATTTTGGTATTCCTTAAATATCCAAAAGGAATCTTACTTATACCGCATTAAGTAGATATACTCATACCTACTATAGTCATTGATAAAATTAATAAAATATAGAAAACCACCCTTTTCCTCTACTAGAAATGGACCACATACATCAGTATGTATTAATTCCAGCACTGCATTGGCTCTTTCTCCCTTTCCTAAGAAAGGTGCTTTGGTCATCTTTCCTTGTAAACAAGCTTTACATACATCTAAGGGTTCTAACTATGCTGAGTCTAGATACCCTTATTGATGTAGTTTTCATAATCGCTTCTCGTTTACATGACCAAGCCTGAAGTTCCATAGGTAGGTGTTATTTGAGTCATGTTGGATGTTTTTTTCAATGATTTCCTTTACTGAATTTTCTAGTTCCAGCATATATAAACCGTTGTTCAGATGTTCCAAACCATAACATATTTTATCCCTATAAAAGATACAAAATTTATTTCCAAACTTGAAATAAAAACCCATAGTGTCTAGACTCGACACAGAGATAATGTTTCTGGTAACAGAAGGTACATAATAGAAATTGTTTAAAACTAGAACCAAACCAATTGGCAAGGTTAAGTGATAGTCTCCCACTTCTAAGGCTTCCAGACTTGCACCATTTGCAGCAAAGAGATCCACTTGACATTTTTCAATCTTCTTAAACCTACTTGGTTCCTGTATATGAATACAAATGTGTGAGCCACGTGCCGTATCCAATACCCAACTTATAGATAAAGATAGATTGCATTCAATGATAAAAATACCTGATGTAGAAGCGTCAGCTTGCTTCTTCTTCCCAGCTCTGTAATTCTTCTTCTAGTGGCCTTTCTTGCTACATCCAAAGCAGATAGCTTCTTGCTCATTACTTTGCCTATGAATCTTTGAATTCTTTGTAGGATGATGCATTGGTTCCTTTGGCCTTGACTTAGCCTTAGGCCCCTTTTCCTTGTCCTTTTTTTCTTGTTCACCATAAGGACAGATGAATTGGTATTTTTCATATCCTTATCAGCTTGGGGAACTAAAGCCAAAAGGTCCAGTAGTGACTTTTTCAAATCATTCATATTATATTTGACAGTAAAAGTTGAGAAGCTTGACGGTAAAGAGGCAAGAATGAGATCCACTACTAGTTCTTGATTTAGTTTGAACCCAAGGGCTTCAAGCCTCTCAATATACCCAATCATCTTGAGTATGTGAGGACTAGATTAGTGCCCTTCTACTAGCCTACACTTATAAAGCACACTTGAGATATCATACCTTTCTTGCATGGCCCTCTCGTCATAAAGTTATTGGAGTTGTGAAAGCATCTTGTAGGCGACCTCATCCTCATTAATTTTTTGAAATTGGCTAGACATGGATGACAACATGATGCATTGTACAACAAGTGAATCGTCTACATGCTTTCTCCATTTATCTTTTTCCGCCTTGCTTGCTCCCTGAGAAGGTTCAGAAGGAATTGGTGATTCCATCACATATAACTTCCTTTCAATGCATACTACTATATGCAAGCGCCTATACCACTCCGGGAAGTTATTGCCAGTCAGTATATTTTATTTATCCAAATCGATCACAGTGATAAAGTACTTGTGGTGTTGGTGTTTTCCATTTTGAATCTACATTAGATAAACATTTAGCAGTTAGTACTTTGTCTTGATTACCTTTTGAAATTTATGATTAACAAATTATTATATAATTTTAATGTCTCCCACTATTTTAGAGAACCTTAATAGCCCTCACTATTAGATTTGGAAAACTCTATCGCTTGAGAATTCTATTGGCAAGGATCCTCGAAACCTCCCTCGTATTCTACAATCTAGGGCAATGACACTACATAGAGGGTTTCAAGGTAGACACTAGACTGGACAACCACTTGTTCTTGTGGTTCCTTGTGTTGTTAAGTAAAGTCCCATATTTTGGAATCTTACCTTGATTCCCTCAACATCTTGCCTCTAAAGTGATAGCAAGGTAGCTAAGGCTAATCCTTAACTACTCACTTAAGTTAAGTCGACCCATTTATCTCATGAAAATTCCCCAGTAGTAAGAGGCACTCTCAACTAAGGCTGAAGAGAAACCAAACAGCCGGTTTTTTTAGATGTGAGAAATGGAAGGCTTTTAGACTTAATATATATTTGAGGGATTTTTATATTTATTGACGAATATAATCCTTTTCTATTTATTATGTTTAAATTGGGTTGTCTCGCTCACAACTGAACATACAATAGAATATAATTCGCCACATCTTTATGCATTTTATCTTGTTTACTATTCTATGTGATCACAAAATAATCATGAAGACGCATAAAATAATAAATTATGCATAAAGTAAATCATCAATCTGACTGGTCTTGAGAATTCTCTAAATATCAATCCATAACGAATCTATCTTGACCTAGGGGCATCCAAACCTGCGTCCTGACTTGACTCACGTCGTAGCTTGCTCAGTGCAAAGCACTTGGATCCTGTCTAGTTTACCGCCTCGTCTTGGTGGGGTCTGCGTCTTGAATCATCATTTAATTACAAATGTACTCACACGCAAGCGAGGGGGTCTAGGGGTACAAATTACATCTTGTGTATTGGACACACATCCCCTAATACATATTTGAATTAAAAAGACAATTCACAGACCATCATTTACCTAATTAATTATCACAGTCATCGCACACATTGAATAATTAAATAAATAAAAAATAAATACTAGACATATATGGTTCGATCACTTGCTCAAGACCAATCGGGGTAAAATATGCGTAAGAAAATTAAATTGAAATAAATTTAAATAATTTGAGGGTGTGCTAATAAATTAAATGAAATTGATTAAATTAAAATAATTCATTTTATCTATTTCATTTGTTTAATTTAATTTTAATTCTAAAAAATAAATTAAACCATTAATATAATTCTAAACTTAAATTTTATTAATATTTCTGATTAAAATAATTTAAACCCCAAATTAACTCCAATTAATTTAATTTAAAAAAATAAATAAATTAAAATTAATTTAAAGATGGGTTACCTATATCCCGGGAGTCCGTCGGGATTGCGAACCGCCACAGGGTGTCGTCCTAGAGCATATCCAATTACGACATTATCGCGGCATGACTGTGACGTGACCGCTCGGTCCAGCGAATCCTACGGAGGTAGAAACTTCCGGCAAAGACCGAAAAAGAGGAAGGAGGCCAGGTATCAAACCGACTAGCCGCATGGATGGCAGCCCGCTGCTCTGGTGATCCGGCAAGGTGACATCCTGATCCGGCATGGCCTGGACTGGTGCAGCCTGGACCGGCGGCGGCCGACACGGTTCGGTCCGGCGTAGCCCGGGGTGGTGTGGGTAGGCGGGAAGGGGAATAGTGGGATCTGTCCAGCTGGGGTTCTGGAGAGGCGCGACCAGGGGATCTGGCTCCGGTAGGGGTGGTGGTCTGAGGCAGCGTGGCGCGAGGCGGCTGGTGATCTCAGGGCAGTGGGTCCGGATTGCAGAAGGGAGGCCCGACAGGATGTAGCTCGGTGATCTCGGGGAATCTCAAGTACAAGGTGGTGCGAAAGGGACTGGTAGGTGGCTTGGAACACAGGGGACCAGTAGGTTCACACGCAAGGCGGCTCATCGGGGCTCGAGGCAGCGCAGAGGGGACCAACGGGCCGCTAGGGTTTCTCCCTTAGGGGAGAGCCCTGTGCGCCGCGTGAGGGTAGGGAAGACCCACATAGGTCTTCCTTTTTTTTAATTTTTATCCTTATAAAAAAATAAGCCATCCCCCCTTTTTTAATTAAATGGAAGAAGACCCCATTTTGTGGTCTTGGTCTTCCCATTTTTTTAAAGCAACAAGACACCATATTAGGGTCTTGGTCTCCCTCCCAATTTTTTATTATTAAAAATATTTTCCAGAAACCTTTTTGGAAAATATTTCATAATAAAAAAAATTATTATATTTTATAACAATAAAATATTATATTTGATGTTAATTCTCAATTTGAGATAAACATTAAATGAACGAAAAACACGACGTCAATCCGATTAATTTTTTTAAATGATCGTAAATTGATCATTTGAAAATGAAACGACGCACGGTGAGATCCGAATGAACCATTTTAACACCCCGCAATTAAATTTAATGCATCTTGAATTTGTTGACTCATAAAAACCTTGTGATTCCCTCTGATACCACTATTGGGTACCAGGACGGCTCAACGGAAGCCGGTGGGCCGAGAATTTAAAATTTTCTACTTCACCAGAGTGGCTTAACCCTATCAACTCTGGTGATCTTGTCCCAGTTTGGTCCAAGGATCTCACAAGGTTTAAACAGAGCATGAAAATTAAACTCAACATGTACCTCAATCGGAATTAGTGTGTGCGAGTCCCTCGCAGGTCGCTGGTGATCATTGCTCGAAGACTCCGACATCGAAGCCCTCTAGATCGTCGACACATGCCTTATGAATCTACTCGCGCGCTGTTCGTCAAGATCAAGGTGCTAGAGAGGATCTTCTACGATCACTTCGGCGTAGCGACGATCACCGCAAAGGAAGAAGCATCAATCTGAGAAGGATGAACTTGAAGATCTTTCTTCACTCGAGAGACTCTCTCTATATATACCAGGAGGGGAAAGAAGCTCTCAATCTTGACACATGAATAGTAATCATGGGAGATCCTATCTCTCACTTATATAGGGAGTGTTTAAAACACTTGTTATAGATTCATGGCCCCCATGTAATAGACATCTACTATATAAGTGTTATAAATTATTATTTATGGCAAATAAAATTATTCCATAAATAATATTCATAATTTATCACTTGTAATATATAAATATATTATGTGATAAATTTGAGTCTTTAACTCGACTCATTTCTCCGGCTAATATTAAACGACCCTATGATATTAAAATCCATTTGAATAATATTAATACTTGTATTTATTATATAAATTGTAAATACATGTCATAAATAAATTCAACGAATTATTCTAAACTTGAATTATTAATGAATTTATTTATTCTTTAGTGATCCATAGAACTTGGATAGTACTCTGACCCTTTGGCAGGGCCCACTAAGTTCTATATTCATATTCCCATAATACGGCATATTTTAAAGGAACTATTGTGTGTGACCCTCTAGGCCCTTACCTCAATAGCAGTGAATAATATCACTAACCTAGAGCGGCGTCTAGCAACCCATCAAGACCCCTATAGAGATAAGGCCAGGTTAAAGCAAAGACTGCCTTCCAACGAACACAGTCCATGTAATATAATCTCTTCTTCATCGATATCTCAATAAAGTAGAATGCATACTAGTGTCATCATTCTTTATTTGCTTTATTTTGTTTGTTGATTTGTTCGGATGGTCTTACCTTCCACTACCATGGCCATGGATTTAATGAAGGTGCAACCATCCTAATCAACCAGGCATGAGATATCTCTTCCTGAACTCGGAAGCGACAAATCCTTTCTTGATCATTCAATCAATGCCATGCCATTAATGATGTACCTAATACAAACTAACTCGCCACCACTTAGTCTTCACAGTTTTCGCCTTGCAAAAAATGTACGTAATTAAATGACATCCATTGATAATGGCATCAAGTCAAACGACCATTACACATGTTTGTTGATAGGAATGAACAATGACACCTAAAACATGTGGGGTTCCTATTATGTGGGGATATCCTCATGATCTCAACTACTAGAGATCATCAAGTGCGAACTTCAAGGGAAGAAGTCTCAATGCTTATGATCCCCCATCACCTGATGGTCACACATCATCTTTGTACTTTCAGAATATTGTAACTAGACCATATGACGTTACATTAAGATTAATGTCATGGCATCTCAGGGTTCTCATTATAGTCTGGGATCTACTATAAACCTTTGATGTGATAGGTAATCTAAGGACATTGCCATAAACAAAGTGGATGCAGATGTATATACACTATTATGGAAAGATAAATGCATGTATTAAAAAACTAAATACATGTAGCGGCAATCAAAGTACAAAACAAGTCGGGTCAAGGGAACCCACTTTCAACAACGTCCCGACCTGGCTCACTTCTAAGAGGATTTTCAGACCAGTGCATCACAGGACCTCAAGCGCATCTCTCCGAATGCCAAAGTCTGCCAACTAGTATTGAGGGCCTTTTTAATGTGTATATGGGGGAGACTATGCTCTCATAGGTAATAGTTAATACATAGTGGTATTAAAAAACAATTAATAATAAATATCAGAAGCATATTGATGAATAAACTACAATAAAAAGGAAGTAAATAATCCCAACTGAATATATAATAATTGCAGATGCTGAAAAATAAAACCTGGTACAAAATGATGTCATGTAATGATGTCTATCTAAACTATAAGCATAGAAAACAGAAACTCAAGCATACTATTGAAAAAAAGAAAAGACAAAAAGTGTGACAACTGCATCACAAGAAAGGCTCGGTCCTCTTCCTCGGTCTCCTTCCTAACTAGCAGGAAACAATCAAGAATTGGAAGAAACACACTTCCCTTTGTCAATACCTGCAAACATATAATCTACTCAGGTGTCAACGATGACCAAGCAGGGTGTGAGATAAAACCCCAGTAGGCCGGAACCCACGGTATCTAATCCTTTCCATTTCGTGAAATAATAAAATACAGTGCGAAATTCTATAAAAATTGCATATAATTTATTAAGTGTAATTAAAATAAATAAATCGGTTCGTGTTCCCAATGGAACTCGTTACTAATCACCTGCTTCAGCCTAAGCTGGAAGTCTAAAAGGATTTCCTGTAAAAAGAATACACATATGCATATATATAAATCATGGAAGAGTAAGGTTAAATAAGGAAGAGGCATACCCCCAATCTTCTGCATTAACTTGGGGTCTATGTCATGTGTCAACCAGGTGTGCTTCAACACAATAGAAAATATATAAAATCTCAAGGGACTAACAACAACATTAATATAAACCTTCAGTGCTTTATTATTCAGGTTCAAGTTGAGAGTTGGAGTTTGAGCTTGTCTGGAAGGTATCTCTACAGAAAATCCTTCAATTATCCAATACCATAGAGCCCGTCCAAGGCAATATTTCGAAAGACCAAGTATCACTCGAGGCATAGCTTTACCCTAAGTTCGTCCCGATCTCACAAAAAGGGGTCAAGCTCTATCTGAGGCTGGCTTAGCCACATTGCCAACAGATCTGTCCTAATGGGCCCTTTTGGAATCGGTATCACTCATATGTATTAGAAAACGTGGGGAAGTATCGATCTGACAAAGCCAAGAACACCGCCCCCCGACAAATATAGGGAACCGTCTGGAATGAAGGGTCTAATTCTGGACCTTAATACGCAACCCACCTCTTTTTCCCACCCTGAATTTAATTAAAGTTTTCACAACAGCAAATATGACATCAACCTATGTAATTTCATCTTGAAACTAAAAAGGCACACCCGTGCATCAAATAGTGAAAATTAAATATTTTAGCATAGAAATCTTAACAAGGAAAATTACTGCATAAACATAAGTAGACAAAATACACTTTCAAATAAATAAATAAATTATCACAACCTACTACCAAAGATCCAACAATTCTAAGGTTTATAATTAATCTAAATTAATTATTTAAATTAAACATCAAAGAAATATGTTGTGAAACACATGGAGTTAATTAAATTAAATGCTCAAGAATGCACATTTAAATTGATAAATAATTCATTAGAAACAACTATCAATGATCCAGAAATTTAAGGTTCATAACTATTCTAAAATAATTATTTAAATTAAACACTATAAAAATAGGTTGTGTAACACATGCATTTAAATGAATTAAATATACGGGCTAACAGGATTTATATAGACCACATCAAAACACGCAAAGGGGTGTCCGGAAACATCGAAACAATTTAAACAATTTATTTCATGATCAATGGGGATGCAACAACTAAGAGAAACAATTGAATTAAAGAAATTTGGTAAATTTTCACAAAACTTGTAGGCACTGACTAATGACAGAACGATGTGTTTTTATAAATCGCAACGAAATAGAGGGAAAGAGAGTAGACGCCCTACCTTATGGTATATGATCCTATGATCTATGGTAGGCTTTGATTTGACCTAAAATGGAAGAAAACGGAATATTTTAGAAAAAATACAAAATGGGGTAAAAACTGTGCAAAGGATTTTGAATGAGATCAAACGATTTTTGGTGCGTGGGATAAGTCTTACCGAGAGGTTCACATCACACCTAATGGCGAAGAAAACGGACAAATAAAAGAGGCACGATGATCTTCTGAAGAGAGGAGAAGGTGGTGCGCACCACCTAGGGAGGAGAGGTGTGCCACACATAGGAGAGGAGGAGGAGAGGAGGGGAAAAACTAAATAAAAAGGAAAGTAAAGAAAATAAAATGGAAAAAATAAAAAGGAGATAAATAAATAAAATAATAAAAATAAAATGGTTGAAGACATGAAATAAATAATTAAAATAGGTTTACACCATTTTAATTATTTTTAACTTCTCTACAACCATATCTATTTTATTATTTATTTTTTCTCTCTTTAAATTCCATTAATTTCCTTTAATACTTTTTAATTATTCTTAACCCGAACGTTGCACTATGGGGTGACGTAATATTTTATATATTGTCTGAGAAATAATTTAATTAATTTTTAACAGTTGTCTAGGACCCGCAACAGGGTGTGTAGGCATGAAGCCTGGGTCGTTTATAGATTTGGACTAGAAACTTAACAGTCTGTACTTTGATTTAAGTTGAAACGTTACATGCATTTATGTGGGTAATTAACAATATTTTATCTAACCCAATAATAAATATCCACCCATGTTTATATGTGTTTTATATATATACACACACATCTGCATATTCATATATATACACCCACACATGTATATATAACTATATATATATATATATATTTAATATCATATATATATACATCAATGTTTTAGTCCCAATATAATAATAACAACAATAATTAAAATAATAATTATTATTTAATTCAACCCATAAATTATAGAATTAATAACTTAAAAATAATAACCATAGAAAAAAAGATAACTGTTATTAAATAAATATTGATTTCTTATTTGTATTTAATTCAAATAATTAATAATATCACATTTATTACATTGCGTAGTTATTATTTACATTGCAACATGATTTATTAATTGTGGATGTGCATTTTCATTTATTGTTTTCAAAATAAATAATAATATTAATAATAAAATTATTAATATATCTAATTGCTAATAAAATATTTAAACACTAATAAATTATCTTTGAGTGTGATATGACTAAACTTACAATGATCATGAAGGTTATACCACGCCTAGGGTAAACCCCACGTCCCTAAACTGTTGGTGGTGTCAGATTTCTCATTTGATGCACCGTTTCAGAGAAAATAATTATTTATTATTTAAAAATCATAATAATTTATTAATTAAATATAAATACGGTATTATCAAGTGTGAGGGTGCCAAACACTCGATGTGAATCAAGCTTATACCTTACATAGGGTAAACCTGGCATTCCAGACCTAACGGTGGTCTTAGATTTCTCGTACGACAAACATTTTGAGATTTATTTTATTTTTTTGAAAAGAAACAAATACATGTATCAATAAAATAAACTTTATATTTTTATTCTATCAACACCGAAGTGTCAACTATCAGAATAAATAGTTTTGACACTCGGTTTTTAAAATCGGTCTTCCCAGTTAACGGAAAAATAATTAATTTCCTTCGCTTTTTCATCTAGTTCAAAACACGGGGAATTACAACCTTCCCACCTTAGAACTTCTCGTCCCTGAGAATCCTTCGGGAATAACATATCCCTCACCCGATCTATAGGGTCATGCAGTCTCATACAAAAGGTCGTGTTGCCTATCTAAATTCCCAACACACACTCAAACATTGGTTTGGCAAGCGTCACCTAAAATATTAAGTTCTGATTCAATGCTCATTTTCTAACTGAAACACTGAGACAGTACCTATCCAAACATGTTCAGCTAGAGATACAACCATGTCGTCATCTAATTAACTTCTGGCCCAAGGTTACTTCCCACCTTAGATTTTAAAGTTATAAAGAGAAAAATTATGAGTCACAAAACCTTCCTCCATCAAAATTTCTTACAAGAAATTCCCTTAAGAGTACTAGTGACACTTTTCACATGATTTCTAAAATGGATAAAATAGTCTATTCCCCATCACCCTTAAACCCTGATTCAAGCCAAATTATTTTTATGAAAAGCCCAGGTCAAACCAAACCGCACTTGTCTCACCTGATGAAATGTTTGAAAAAGTTCCTTCACTAACCGCTTCATAGAGAAAGGTAGAGAAGTAGTCAAGCCACTCTGACTAACCATTTAAAAAGGTTCTCGGCTTAGATGGAAGGTGGTTATAGACTAAAATGTGATGTCTTATTCAAAGGTATCTCGCATTTACTGTAAACACGTCCAATGAAGTTCATACCTAACCTCCAGCGACCTTCTTTGATTTAGGCTTCCCTGAGCCCAAAAAAAGTCTCAGGTAACCTCAGATTAGAACAACAATTGTGAATGTAACTAACGCAAGGTAGTCCATACTTCTTGTTTACGAGTGAGACGCTGGTACAATGAAAAGATTCCCATAGAAAAGCATTGACCGAGTCCAGAGAGGCATCGGCCTAGATGTCAAGTTAGATGGAATGTCTGGTGTTCAAGAGTTCATTAATAATTCCTACACGGAAATCCAAGGGTCACTCAAGACTATCCAAGCCCCAATAGGAACCGCGCATTTAGCGTCAATCACTGAGAAAACCACCCTAAACAAGCCCAACAACATTTAATGATTTTTCATGGTGTAAGACTGATGCTCTCTTAGTGCATAAAAGATGAAGGCAGGATATGGGATATGCTCATCACTTAAAGAAGAGCACACTAAGATGATTAGAGAATTATCAGAAGGGATACATTTAAACACCTAGCATGAAAGCCCAACTAAACCGACCGGTGTGTCAAAACACCCGAGTTTCTAGAAGTCATCATGAGAATTGGGATGAACTTGATTCCTTTAACACAGAAGTCATTATACTATATAGATGACCCAAAACATATTTAAAAGTGCAAGACTTGATGATTACACTGAACTCAACCGATTCATCACAACGTTAAGCACTCGAGGACACTGCCTGCGTGAATGCATACTACCCCGAGGTGATGCAGAAGTAAGATGACTTTTAACTCGAATGATGACGTACCAAGTCATCCATTGCTATAAATAAGAGAGGGTCAAACGACCTATAAAGTAACTGACAATTGTTAGGGCATTCTTAACCTGATGGAAATGAGCATTACCGATGCTTAAGCCCAAAACAAAAGTCAAGTAAAACATGACCACCCGTCTGAACAACGGTGTCATTTTAAGCAAGGGTGTCCGACTAGGGACAATGACATGCGAAAGTTTTTTTCCAAATCTACTTAAGGAGAAACTCAAACTACCCTTATACCAGGGTCTTAAACAGAGGACATCGCTCTAGGTTCCATATCCTAGACCTTTATATTTAATCACATTTATTCTTTAATCATCAAAAGATTTAATGAAAATATCAAGAACCATTTTTCAAAACAAAACTCAAGGTAATTTCTCTTAAACAACACATCAAGGGAAAAAAATAGGTAAGCTTTTTAAAACTCCATTTTAAAACATTTTAATTTAATTGACATCATGTCCTTAATTAGGAAATCTGTCACATAAATTCCTTTTAAGAAGACAAGGCGACCTACAAGAGTCCCACTAAGCCGATCTGGGTTCATTAGAATGCAACCCAAAAGTAGTTTTTTAATTATTAAGAGTCATAACAACCATACTAGGTTATCTCATAACGAACATGCACCAACTAGCCTACTTGGTCCTCATTTTCCTTTAGGTAGTTAACCAAATAATTTGAAATTATAACATGCTCAAACACAAATTTTCCTAGATATATGGGTGGTTATCAACCTAATAAGTGACTGTATAATTTATATTTTTTGGCATTTGGATCTCAGTCAAAGGCAACAAATAAATTTTAGCAAAGCAACCAATTACATAACAAACAAGCTAGAAGGTCACTTTAAGAAGCTAAAATAGAGAGACATGTTGTAATCACAGAAGCATAACATTTTAATCACAGAGACATTCTAATAGGCATAGAATCATGATACAAGACAAACATGGTATTAAACAAGCAACATGACAATAGTCTAGTAGGCTAAATATATCACTGAAACATGGTATTTAAAAAGACATGCTAAAAAATATAGGAATATAATGCATTCAAGGCACACAATTTGAATCAATAGGCAGCCTAAAATGAAACTAAATGTCATGGAACTATGCATGTCATTTGAATACATATGTGCCTATTATGATGTGTGTGATGCTTCATCCTTACCTTAACAGGCCAAGGGTAAAATATCATAAATTCTTTAAATTCATAAGCAATGTAAATTACTCCAAATCACTCTAGGTGAAATCATATCAATTGTAACATCCAAAAGCATGAACATCAATCCCAACCCTGGCGACATGGTCATTCCCCATACATGGGGTGATCCATCCTAGGTACAACTATTAACCAAGCACTGACACATTCCTAGTCTCCAGCCTACCAACCCAAAACAGTAAGACAAAGGAAAAATATCACCTCTGATACAACTTTGTAATGTCCTGACCCGGATCACCTCTAAGACAGTGGTCGGACCGGTGCGTCCCATGACCTCAAACGCATCTCCCTGAACACCATAGGTTGTCGACTAGCAGCGATAGCCTTTTTAACATGTCTTTGGGGGAGACTATTCCCTCAAAGGTAATAGGTAATATACAGTGAAAGTAAACAACAATTAATAATAAATAGCAGAATCATATAAATGAATAAACTACAACAAAAAGAAAATAAATAATCCCAACTGAATACATAATAAACGTGGAAGCTGACAAATGAAACCTAGTACAAAATGTGGTCGTGTCATTATGTCTATGAAAACTAAAAGCCCAGAAAATAGAAACTCAAGCATATTATTGACAAAAAGAGAAGACACAAAGTGCGACAACTGCACCACAAGTAAGGCTTGATCCTCTACCCTGATCTCCATCCTAAGCAGTAAGAAACAATCAAGAATTGGAAGCAACATGCTTCCCTTTGCCAATACCTGCATACATATAATCTACTCGAGTTTCAACGATTCCTGAGAAGGGTGTGAGATAAAATCCCAGTAGGTCGGCACCCGCGGTGTCTAAACTATTCCATTTCGGGCAACAATAAAATGTATTGTGCAATTATATAACAATTGCAAATAATTTATTAAGGTAAATTAAAATAAATATCTTGGCCTGGGTTCCCAATGGAACTCATCCCTAATCACCTGCTCTGGCCTAAGCTAGAAGTCCGAAAGGAGTACCTGTAAGCAGAATACACATATACAAATATATAAGGCCTGGAAGAGTAAGGTAAAACAAGGAAGAGGCATACCCCCAAGCTTGTGCTTGAACTTGGGGTCTATCTCATGTGTCAACCAGGTGTGCTTCAACACACCAAAAAATATATCAAATCTCAAGGGACTAACAACAACATTAATATAAACCTTCAGTGCTTCATTATTAAGGTTCAAGTTGAGAGTTGGAGTCCGAGCTCGTCCCGAAGGTATCGCTACGAAACATCCTTCAATTATCCAATACCACCGAGCCCATCGAAGATAATATTTCGAAAGACCAAGTATCGCTCGAGACATGAATTTACCTAGAGTCCATCCTAATCTTGCAAAAAGGGGTCAGGCACTATCTGAGGTTGGCTTAGCCACATTGCCAACGGATCCATCCTGATGGGCCCTTTTGGAACCGGTACCACTCATAAGTATTAGAAAACCTGGGGAATTCTCGGACCAACAAAGCCAAGAACACCGGCCCCCGACACATAGAGGTAACCATCAGGAACGAAGGGTCTAAGCGTGGCCCTTAATACGGGACCCACATCCTTTCTCTACCATAAATTTAATTAATGTTTTCACTACAGAAAATATGAAATCAGCATATGTAATTGTAGCTTGAAACTAAACAGGCACACCCGTGCATCACACAGTGAAAATTAAATATTTCGACATAGCAATCTTAATAAGGAAAAGTACCGCATAAACATAAGTAGACAAAATTAACTTTTAAATAAATAAATATATTAGCACAACCAACTACCAAAGATCCCACAATTCTAAGGTTCATAATTAATCTAAATTAATTATTTAAATTAAACATCACAGAAATAGGTTGCGTAACACATGGAGTAAATTAAATTAAATTCTAGGGCATGCAATTTAAATAAATAAATAATTCCGCAGAAACAACAATCAATGATACAACAATTTAAGGTTTATAATTATTCTAAAACAATTATTTAAATTAAACAAAACAAAAATAGGTTGTGTAACACATGCAGTTAAATAAATTAAATATATGGGCGAACAAAATTTATATCGACCACATCGGCACACCAAAAGAGGTGTCCGACCACATTGAAACAATTTAAAATTTTTAATTCATGATCAATGGGGATACAAAAACTAGGTAAAACAATTGAATTAAAGAAATTGGGTGAATTTTCACAAAGCCGGTAGGCACTGACTAATGACAAAATAATGCATTTTTATAAATCGTAATGAAATAGAGGAAAAGAAAGTAGACGCCCTACCTTATGGTGTTATATGATCCAATGATCTATGGTAGGCTTTGATTTAACCTGAACGGAAGAAAATGGAAGATTTTAGTATAACTCCAAAATAGGAAAAAATCCTTCTGCGGTGAACTGTGCAAAGGATTTGGAATGAGATCGCCAGATTCTTGGTGTGTGGGATAAGCCTTACCAAAAGGTTCGCAGTGCACCTGACAGAAAAGAAAACAGACGACGAATGGAGGCGCAATGATCTTTCGAATGGAGGAAAAGGTGGTGCGCACCACCTAGGGACGAGAGGTGCACCACACACAAGAGAGGAGGATGAGAGGATGAGAGGGAAAACGTAAACAGTAAGGAAAGAAAAGATAAGAATGTGAAAAAAATAAAAAGGAGATAAATAAATAAAATAATAAAAATAAAATAGTGGAAAAAATGAAATAAATAATTAAAATAGGTTTACCTCATTTTAATTATTTTTAATTTCTCTCCAACCATATCTATTTTATTATTTATTTTTATCCTTTTTTAAATTCCATTAATTTCCTTTAATCTTTTTTAATTATTTCTAAACCGAATGTTGTGCTATGGTGCGATGTAATATTTTATTTAAAGTCCAAGCAGTCATTTAATTAATTTTTAATAGTCATCTGGGACCTGCAATAGGGTGCGCAGACGCACACCCTGGGTCATTTAGATATTTGGACATGAAACTTAATGGTCCACACTTTGATTTAAGTTGAAACGTTATATGAATTTACGTGGTTAATTAACAATATTTTATCTATCCCAACAATAAATATCCACCCATGTATATACATGTTATATATATATACACACACACATCTGCATATCCATATATATACACCCACACATGTATATATAACTATATATATATATTTAATCTCTTATATATATACATCAATGTTTTTGTTTCAACATAATAATAATTACAATAATTAAAATAATAATAATTATTTAATTCAACCCATCAATTACATCATTAATAACATAAAAACAAATACCATAGACAAAAAAAGATAACAGTTATTAAATAAATATTGATTACGCATTTGTATTTATTTTAAATAATTAATAATATCAAATTTATTACATTGTGTAGTTATTATTTACACCGCAACATGATTTATTAATTGTGGATGTGCATTTTCATTGATTTTTTTAAAATAAATATTAATATTAACAATAAATTTATTAATATATCTAATTGCAAATAAAATATTCAAAACACAAATAAATTAGATTCAGGTGCGATATGACCAAACATCCAATGATCGCAAAGGTTATACCCTGCCTAGGGTAAACCCCACATCCCAAAACTATTGGTCATGTCAGATTTCTCTTTCAATGCACCATTTGAGAGAAAATAATTATTTATTATTTAAAAATCAGAATAATTAATTAATTAAAAATAAATACGGTATTATCAAGTTCGAGGGGGTCAAACACCCGATGCGAATCAAGGTTATACCCTACCTAGGGTAAACACGGCGTTCCGGACCTAACAGGGGTTTTAGATTTCTAATACAACGCATTGTTTGAGAGTTAATTAATTTTTTATGAAAAGAAACAAATACACATATCAATAAAATAAACTTTATATTTTTATTATATCAACACTGCAGTGTCGACTATCGGAATAAATAGTTCCGACGCTCATTTTTTAAAACTTACCTTCCTAGTTAACGGGAAAAAAATTAATTTCCTTCGTTTTTTCATCCATTATAAAACATGGGACATTACATTATAGACATGTACACTTGATTATTCGAATTTTACATTAAATTCACAACAACTTTTTAATTATACATAGATTTATTTTATATTTATATGACCTAGGGACTTGGTATGTATCCTTTTAGATAGAGGAATAAAGATGCTATATTTATCATTTCTATAAAACTCAATGTTTTTCCTATTATTTAGATTCATATAATCTCCTTTAAAATAAGTGAAAAATGGCATTGTTTCCTCATCTCTTAATTGTAGGATGAGTTATAAGAGATAAGGTTGCATATTATTCCTTTAGATATGATAATTATTCCCATATAATGTGAGAACTCCTATGCTATTAACTTAGTTATGATTATTCATATCTCAAAATGCTTCTTCAATAATTAGTAAGAACATTTCATAGATTTTAATTTTAGGGCCCAAGGACTGGTTAAATACCACATCAAGGGGAGGTTTGAATCAATGGCCATATCTTTTTAATAATTTTTCATATACTAACTTCAAAATCCTGAACTTGTTATAGTTACTAATCCAATCAATAGTATCTCATAGACTCACCAAATGTTCAATATAAAGGAGAGAGAGAGATCAACACATAGTATTTATATGGCTTCGCATAAAAGATCACTCATTTCCATGTTATTTATGAAACCTATCCTAGAGTCTATATAATAAAATTATTATCAGTTAAAAGTATTTTAGAAGAAAATAGTTAGACACTGTATTAGTCAACCCTCTAGTAATAAATAGTTCTATAATCTATCCACCAATTATTTTTCCTTGGTTATTTAAACACCCTAATTATTCATTTATCTCATTATTGGATAGAAAAATTGATCCATGATAATCCTCAGAAACTAGTAAGAATACCCAATCACATGCTACTCTTGTTGACATTTATATAGTAGCAGAAATATCTCCTTATTATTTATATGATCCTCCTTCACATTCTTATATAATTTTAATTTCTCATGTACACCTTAATGATCTTCAAATGATTCATGTAAAAAAAATTTGTTTTCAAACTAAATCTATATTTTTTTCCATATAGATTTTCCTTATTTATTTCAAATACACTAGGCTATCTACTTTTGAGAGTCCTAGAATTGGAACACCATATTCTCCCATTGATACTAGAAGATTTAGACTCTTGGAATTATCATTACATAATATATGTGGGTTATCAATTATTTTTCACAACTACTCTTTATTCTTTTACTAACAGTATATATTTATAATATCATGTAAATATTTAGTTTCAATGTATATTTTAAAAATAATAAATCTTTTACATGCATGATATTTTTCAAATTAAACCAGTGAATAGATTTCATGATTAATTCCTCATTACAATTCTCATTAAAATATTTTGTTAAACCTCCGAAATACTTATTATTCATTAATTATCATGATATATAAATATATATTTATTTAGTAACTCTTAAAATATAACTATTTTAAATACTCAAAAGACTTATGGTTTCACATGTTATTTTTCATGAAATATTTTATTTACCATAGCTTTTTATCCTCAAATATCACTTCTATAATGTCATGAATGTTCTTCACCTTCTTGGTGTGATGCATCCCTTGTTAGAACTTTATAGAGTAATACACCCTTTGAGGGAGGGGGATTAATTAGGGTATAAAAGTGAAAAAATTATAATTTTTATGATTAATTTGTTCTCTCGCCTTTAAAAAATGTCAAATTCTCTCTATCATTCCTCTCAATGATTTATAAAAGTAGTAAATAACATGATGAATTTTACTTGGTTTACCCATAATGGACTAGTCAAATGAGCATGCATTGAAATTCACTTATTCACCAAATTCTCTAATGCTCTCTAAATTATGTGATAACAATTAGTGTCTCGTTAATACTACTAGTTTAATACCATGAATAATTATAGGGCTCACTACTCTCCTTCAACAAGGAACACACTACTCCATCTGTTGAATATTTCCTTCTTCATAAGAATATTTGGAATAAACACACCAATAACAGTGTTTCTCTTGAGCTTAGATAATTTTGACTTATATGGTGAGATTAACTCCTTGAATAGTGCATTATTTGACCTTCAACCTTCCTTGTATGTCTGGACATACCTTTTAGAAATATGTTTCATAATAATTACATGACTCCCTCACTCTCCATCAATCGTTTTCTCCTTCCCAGTGATATTTTCATAGGATACAGATTTCCTCCTCTTACAAGTCCATTATCACACGTTTTTTAATAGTAATTTTATGATACTTACAATAACTCTTAAATTTTCCATGGTTATCATGTTTTAAGTCCATGAAATATATAAAAAAATATGGAAAACTGAATGTTCACCCATTATAATCATGAGATTCAACATAAACCTCCATTTATAAATAACCAAAAAAATTAATTTCATTTGGTTATTTATAAGGATCTGATAATCTACCCCCGTATTTATGCATGATCTAACATGGCGTATACATCAGTTCTAAGTTTCAATCTCCATATTGGAGGTGTAACCAAATCCAAAGATCTAAGCATAATTTTAGCAGAAATATAACAACCCAATATCCTAAAAAAACTAAATATCTTATTTGAATAAGATATATACTCTAACGAAATCAGAAAAACTCATAAATCTTATTTTGATGTTGAATTCTCTTATGAAACTACTGGTATGATGATTTCCTCCAATCATCAGCTGTGTAGATGATAATTTTCTTACAAGAATTCAAAATATCTTACACAGTAAAAAATATATTATCTGAGTATGATAAATACCTTTTCCAAAAAATTTACTCCTTCTCCTAGTATGATTAGAAGAATTTTATTGGGGAATAAATGAATTTACTTATGCTTCATGAATAATATAATCTCCATCAAAAAATTTGAACAGTATGAAGGTGTAAAATAATTATCTTATGACGTAAATGAATCTTTTTATGTGGATAACTATAAGAGATAAATAATTATTCCATTTCAATTTCATTGGATCATCATATAACTTCTTCAACTATGGAAATATCCTTACAAGACTCCAGACACCTCCCTGTGGATCACTACATAGAAAATCATCACTTTAGTTTTTCTTAACTAAACCTATAGATATAGTGTGTCTATAAATGTAACACCCCAAGCTTCCATGGTATGTTTCCCTTTGAATAATGCAATATCTTGCGTTGTACGCAACTTCTAAATTCTAACACAATGTGACCAATCAAACTAGCCGTTATGAATAGTAATAACCACTTTTTGAAATTTTATTTTTTTTTTTCAAAATGGACTTCATTTTTGAATTCTGAATACTAAAATTATCTTAGGGTGATTTTTTTTGTATTTTTCTGAAAACATTCAATTTTCAATGAATAGTGAAAAACACTAAGTTATTGGTTCAAACCGAATTTTTTATTTAATTAATTTTTTATTTTATTTAAATTTATTTTGGGTAAAAATAGATACATAATTCCTATATAAGTTCAATTTAGTTAATTTTAGTCATTTTATAATAATTTTATATTTATAAATATTTTATTGAACTTTTTACCGTCTTTTCTCCACCTCCTCGGAGCATTTACAAAATTGCATAAAACATAATTTTACCAATTCTATGAGTGGAATTTCAAAAATCCAAGACACAAGATTGATATTATCAAGTAAAATGTGGTTCAATAAGATGAAAATAATTTTTGGCGAATAGTAACTTTTGACTTTTATTTACCATGGTTAAAAGTTAATATGGTAATTAAGCATAAAAATGATATCATAATTACCCAAAAACATGTCCAAATTTTATTGTATAAGTTTAATTCGACCAAAAATGACCTTAGGAATAAAATATTATCCACTTTGGTCCACTTGGATTATATTAGGACATTTATTATTATTTTATTTAAAGAATAGTTAAAAAAAGTTAAATTCAAAGTTTAATAACTGAACCATTTTTAATATTGGGTTACACATAATATAAATACAACTATAAATATTCATTTGAAATATAAAATTATTTCCTATATAATGGTATTTTATTTTTAATTTTTAGACATTAAATAATTTAATTTACTTATGACACAATGATGATGCAGTAATTACCTTATTAATGAAAGATTAAAATAATTTATATTATAAATATACAAATAAATGTAATTTGTGACTTTAGATAAATTTAATCTAAGTTTATAGGTTAATATGACATTATAGGGTTGATTACATAATTTTTTTGAAGTAATCATGCTGTTATGATTTTCACAAAAACCAAATACTAAATAGTGTCTAAAAGGACATAAATGAGTTTTTAAAACAAATAATAGATTATTAATTGATATAATATTCCTAAAAATATAATGTTCGGTCGAAAAAATAGATAAGGTTATATATATTAATAATTATCCACATGGGGTTCTCTTGGATTTTTATGGTATGATTATTAACAATATACTATAAAAATACAAAGAGACATGGTAATTGCCAAACTATTTAACTAAGAGTTAAATCTTAAATATAAGGTTAATATGGTGACCTAAACCTGTCTAAAACCTATTGGATGAGAGGTTTTCTACCCATACCCACATTAGCCTTTAAATAATTCATTTTGGTGCTATTAGAAAACGAAAATGAGTTTATTATAAAATAATATTTCAAACTTTTCCTAAAGTGACCCTCACCTCTCTTATAAAAGGGTACTTCCCATTCTATTAATTTCACACCTCCAAAGCCTTTTTTCTCAGCCCACCCCTAACCAAATATCATCCCAACTTTCCTCCCTTCATCCTAGAATCCTTCCTTTGGTCAAAAATCCAACCTAAAGATCCCTTTTGGTCAAATCAAAATGAAGAACCCGAAGAAGAGTTAAATATTTCATCACCTCTTTCAAGTTCTTTTCTTCATCCACTTCCACTTTCATTGTTGTTTCCATTCTAAAATAATAAATACAATACACTATATATAATGTGATGTTATTATAAAAATTTTACAACAATTTTTATTATTCTATCCATGATATGAATGACAACGTCACCATACGTGCATACGTACGGATTACCGTCTCCACGTCGTGGTGTAGTTTGTTATTCAAACACTTAATTATTTGGATGGGTATAATAATGAGTATTAATGATGTAAATAATAAATAAAACATGTTAATTATTATATATATATGATATCCCATCCAATTACATACGATTTCACCATCAATATAATGATATTGTCGCTCGTGCGTACGTATGGATTACTGTCTCAACAAACGCGATGAGATTCATTCCCCATCATAATCGTTCAAGAATAATTTTCATTTTAGGATTAAAATTAATTTTTATGAACATAATATCATTCTGTATTTGAATCAAATTCATCCTATCCATAACAAACATGGATTACATAACCAACCATATAATGGAAAACAAATCAGTTAACACCCAAAATGATGATACACCTGAAATATTATTAAAAAAATCAATATTAGAGGATAATATATGATATAAAATTTATTTATATAGTTCTTGTATAATTTAATAACAATGGTTTATCTATTATATTGGATGTTAACATACCATCAACTAAGGAAAAGTACAAGGTAAGGGTTAATTTCACAATCTCTTTATTATCCGAGGTTGTTTTTACGTAAGTATCTACTGGGACCTCTTTATCATACACATCCATGTTTCTTAAAAATTTATTTCAAAACATTTTTATTATTTACTAGACTATGGGTTAAATTAATTTATATCCTTTTATGACTTTTTATAAAATGGTTTTAAAGGAATCTTTCTGTCGTTATCCAAACAAGTTACTTTATAACTTTTTCGACAACATTAAGGTAAGAATGTATTTTTTTAAATTATATGGTGGGTGTGGCTATTTGACACCATTATATCATCTTCAAAGCTTCCCATACAAGATTATAAGATCATTTTCAAAAGAAATGTTTTATTTTATAATTATATTACTTTTAAATGATTTCAAAATAGAAAGATTTATTTCTCTAAAAAAAATTGATTTCATCTATGTCAACATCCTTTTGATGAATTTTAATCTTGTTTGAAATTGATTTATTATGATAAAAACATTCCATATTTTATTGAAGGTTTTGTGATTTTTTTGAATGTGGATGTATTATTTGTACACCATTCATGATTTATGGATAATGTTTTAAAATTTCGTATGATAGTTTTAATACGAATGTTTATGTTATGTTTAATCCTTTTCATATGAGGAATGCATTGGACTTAGTAGGTGATAGGTGGAGCCCGCTAAATCTCCTAGATGCATCAGAAGGTCTCATGAGAGAAACTAGTTTCTTGGAACAAGGCCTTGAAAAAATCTTATTTTTAGTCTTGGTACAAGGACTTAACTATGTGGTTATGAAGTCTGGCGTTATGCATTCCATCATTATGAAAGTGTCTATTGATATTACATGTGATTATTCTACAAGTTTAATATCCATGTGAATAAGTAAATGGAATTATTTGATTTTAGATTTTCCATATTATGCTGAAGTTTAAGTTTAAAAGGATTTTGTTTTAGTCTTATACATTTTCTTAAATTTTTATGCTTATTTATCAAAGTTTATGCTATATTTTTATCCTTACTGAGCATCTATGCTCATCCATTTATATGTTTTATTTTCCCAGGATGTGAAGACGTATTTTATGGTTGAACTACAAGGATATGCTAAGGATATAAGTGTGCTCAAAAGGGGAAAAATGTAGTTGATGTTTTTATTTAATGATGTAATGTAAAACTTATGAATGTATCTAGTACTTTTAAGGCTACTAAACTGATTGGTATTTCGGGACATGATTACTTGTATCATGCCAATGTTATGTAATAATGCACTAACTCTGGGTAACTGGGGTCAGGGCATTACAGTTGGTATCAGAGGAATTTTAGTACAAACCTTGGAAGCTAGATTTATAAGAATTCTGATTAGACATCATTACCCTAAGATAAACTATCAGGATTAGTATTTAATAACTTTTAAGAATTTTGGTATTGTAGAGATATTGTGGTTTTTAAAAACAATACATCCCTATTTGGATACGATCAGGTAGTGGCGGCTCTGGCACATATGTACCTAGGGGTTAAACCCAAAAACATCGCTTTGAGCTAGACTCGAACGGGAACTGGTACACGACAACGGGACTTGCTGCACTCTTGGTTACGACACTCCAGGGGGATACGATTAGGATAATTCTCATTTTCTTTACAAACCATTATGAAGGATTTATGAGTATATATTTCCTCAATGAAAATATTTTTAATATTATGGATTATATCCATAAACTATTCAATTTATGTTAAGTGTTTTACAAGTTTCGAATTATGTATTGTGATTCATAAACTAATCCAGGGTATGCCATTATTTAGAAATGGTGCGTAGTGGAAGGAATGGAGTGTAAGAACCTGGATCTTTGTTTCAGGTATGTTTTTTCTTTTCAGGTCGTGTTTGAGAAAAAGAGGAAAATCTAGAAATTTTCAAAGTACCCGCCTTGTACTTTATAAGTACACGCCATGTACTTCGATGTCGCGCAAGGCCGTGTTCTAGCCTTGTACGGGCCACACTCACGGTGTGTAGGGGTGATGTGGAGGCCGCTTAAAGAGGAGTACAGAAATTCCTAGTACACGATGTGTAATCCAGAATTACACATCGTGTACGTTATTTTTTTTCATTAAATGGATCGGGGTCACACCTCATTGACAAAAACACATTCTTCTCCAGGTTCTTCGACCAGGAGCATCCGTACGACCGTGAACATTATCTGATCCCTCGATCCTCTGTTTTATTTCCGAATCGACCACTTTAGATTGCGTTGGAACCGTAGCGGTGAGATCTTCCTTGTTGTTGAGTTTTATTCCATTATTTTCTCTCTTTCTCAAGATATCGTGGATTGAATGTTTTGTGTGTTTTGTAGATCTACACTGTTATAAGGAGAATCAACCCTTGTAGTTCAACTATATCAATATCCTAGGATAAAGTTAGGTGGTTTGTGCCTTACCTTTCGAAGAATTTGAGTTTTATGTGCAAATTCCACCAATACCGGTGAACGGGGTATTGCGTGTTTACCGTTTGCCCCTATTGTTTTTCTACCTTGCTTGTATGGTTTTGTAGAGGTAATTTGAGCTTGTTTGAGGATAATTGTTGTGATTGGATATTTTTTCAAGCCTTGTTCTGTTTACGACCTTTGGGTCTTGTTAGCCTTTGGCCATTATACCTGTTTTCCATGCCTTATGACTATAGGATGGAACAATATTCTTGACATGATTGTTATTCTGTAGAATAGTTATCCAAGTATCTCTATAGGTGTACTTTGGCCTTATAGCATTAATATACTCACTGAATGGCATAGGACCGTGAGAACCGGGTGCTATAGAATATAAGGTATATACCAAGTGAGCATCCCAGAGAGTCTGGGATATTATAGGCTACAGGAGGGTAGACTGAGTGTGCTTCCTCAGAGAGTCTTGGACATTATAAACTATAGGGGATAGACTAAGTGAGCTTCCCAAAGAGTCTTGGATATTATAGACTATATGAGGGTAGACAAAGTGAGCTTCCTCATAAAGTATTTACTTGTTTTAATTTCCATAAACTATTCCAGGATAGAGAAGGAATTGACCGAGCGAGCTTCCTCAGAGAGTCTATGATAGACCTGAGACTATATAAGGATTGATTGAGTGAGCTCCTCAGAGAGTTTCTAGACCTTCGGGCTATAAGAGGGTTAGACCACATGATCTTCCTCCGAGATTCCCTGACTACCCTAAACTATAAGGGTAATTGACCGAGCGAGCTTCCCCATTGAGTCTTATAATTTCATATGACCAAACCAGAGGGGTTAGGCTGAGTAAACTACCCAGAGGGTTATTGGTAATTCTTGGATGGGACCAGAGGGGATGACTGCGAGTACTCCCCAGAGGGGTTCCTATTGGGGTTGGATGTTTGCTTCGCTGCTGCTTATTGTTCTGTGGATTGATTACTATCGTATATCATCCTGTTACTGCTTAATGATTACTGCCTACTGTTTACTATTACTGTTTACTTCTTACTGTACTATTACATGTCATATGCTCACTAACTGTTAGGCATAGATCTTCGGGTGGTGTTCTACTGGGATTTAGTCTCACACCCTGTTTGGACCGTGCTTTTGGGACCAAACAGATTATGTTGTTGTAGGTATAGACAAGGGCAAGAACCCTTCGACTTCGGGTACTTGATTTCTTTGGAGCAGGAGAGCATGGGACCAAGCCTAGGCTTGCGATGCTGAGGAGCTGTTTATCTTCTCTTTTGTACTTGTTTTTGTACTGATTGTATTTCTAGCATTGTGACCTATTTGGATACTTTCCTAGATATGTATCATGCATCATTTCATATATACATATGTTCTTCAGTTGTTTTATGTTTTAGTCTTCCATTGTTTACTTGTTTATTATTGTTGGATATTTACTACTTCTACTATTTCATGCTTTGTTTAATTCGGCTGTGTACTCTTCCAATGAGGGCATAGTTTCCCCACTATCACAACTAAGGCCCTCGCTACTAGTTGGTATCCTATGGAGTTTGGGGAAATGTGCTTGAGACCATGTGACCAACCGGGTATGGGGAGCCTCTGGGTGTCTTTCGGAACTAGGATGTTACAAAGTGGTATCAGAGGAATTATTTTCTCTTGACTTACTGTTTGGAGCCTTTAGCCAGGGATATTATAGATTCGGTACTTGTTAATAAGATGTGCTCGGGAGTAGCTAACTCGTGTATAGGGAAAAGACAATCTATCTCGTTTATTGCAGTTTTCTGGTTTTGTGATTTTATGGTTTATATGATTTCACCTAGAGTGATTCACATGCCTTGCGTGGTTATTGTTGTTGCTATTGCAGTTCTATTTCTGTCACAACCCAATGAGATGAGGGTATGCCATCTCATGTATCATATAGACACTTGTTAGAAATCACATGTCATGAATTCTTTCCATGCCATCTAGGGTGCATTAGCGATTTCATGTTTTTGTGATAGACGTTGTGTAGATTATGCATGCTGTTGTGATAGATGCTTTGATAGAATCCCTGTAGTTGATAGAAGAATATTTTGTGTTGTACCTTGCTTAAATGAACGCCAAATTTTGGTTCTTGATGTGTTGTGGGCCCTCATGAATCAGAACTTGGTGGAACATTGACTTTTTCCCTTGTATATGATTTGTAGGAGATGCCAAGCTTTGATTCGCCGGGAGTATGATCCCTCACATACCAGAATTTTGCACCTTCATGCTTGTTTTTTAGTGTTTTCTGGGATTCGATGCAGTTTTTGAGCTATTTCCTAGAAAAACCCAGAATACATGGAGTGTACTTGACTACACACCGTGTAGTTTTAAACCGTGTTAATGACTCTGTGAGCAGAAACACAGTGTTGTGAAAAAGTCTTTAGGAACACTTTGTGTACGGTAGGTACACACCTTGTAGTAATGAGCCATATACTCGGTCGTGTCACTAACAACACGGATCGGGGAATCTCATGTAGTACACGCCATGTTTGGTACGAACACACCGTGTAGTCTTGTTTTAGGTGCCCGGCCGTGTCACGAACAACATGGGTCGGTGTTATCTTCTCCTATACACATCGTGTTTGTTTGGAACACACTGTGTAAGGGTCAGCCATGTAGCCGTCCGTGTAACTAACTACACGGGTCACTGAGGCCTTTTCTAGTACACTTCGTGTTCTTAGTGAACACGTCGTGTAGTATAGGGTTAAGAGGACCATGTGGGCTATCCGTGTATGGAGACTCATGCAGGGGAATGGAGTTCAAGTACACACCGTGTGTGGTGACAACACGCCTTGTAGTCTGGGGTGTTACACGACCAGAGGTGGTAGAGGTACACGCCCATGTGAATGGCCTAAGAGAACATGTCGTTTAGTTCTTATACATGTTGTGTAGTCATGTTTTTAAAAACATGAGTTTTTCATTGTCATGTTCCCATTTTTTACTCTTGTGTTCCGAGTCTTTGATAATCCTAATCTAAGGTGTGCTTTTGATCTTTCAGAGCTATGCCTCCGAGACATCCTCCAGTTGTACGTCAGCTGCCAGACGGTGATCAGACACCGGTTATGGCTGATCAGGGACCTCTTGCAGATCCTCATGTTGTACCAGCCTTGGAACTAGTAGTTATACACGTTGCATGCGCTGATGCATAGTTTATGGAGGACTTCCTGAGGATGATGTAGACCATTCAGGGAGTGCCGCCTCCTGGCCCGTCGATGGCTGAGTTGATGCGGGTTTTCCAACAGCAACATCCTCCTAATTTCTCAGGGGATGGATGACACTAGGCTGCAGAGTCGTGGGTAGAGGCCACACTGACGATCTTCGAACATCTAGAGATACCTCTAGAGAAAACGGTAAAGCTGGCTACTTATATGCTCCAAGACACCGCCAAGAGGTGGTGGGAGGTGATCTCGCAGTCAGGGAAATAGTAGAGTATGACTTGGGATGAGTTTCGTCGCATATTTTATGATTACCTTTACCCGGATACCTTGAGGGCCGATCGAGCACGGGAGTTTATGAGTCTCGAACAGGGTACTCTTTCTGTTATGGAGTACTCGTCTAGTTTTACCGAGCTACAACACTTCACGCTGATTCCAGCAGGTGATGAGTTGTTACTTGCTAGGAAGTTTGAGGATGGTCTTAGGCAGGAGATCTGTTCCCAGGTGAATATCTTCAGGTTGACTTTGATATCATCTATCGTCAACCAGGTGCTGATCACTGTTCGCAATCTGAGGGATTATGGAGCAGTGAGCTAGGGCGGTTCGACATCCAGAGTCAGTGTTCCTCCTTCTGATAGCAGGAAGCATCGTTGGGAGTGTGGTCGAGGAGATCAGAGTTGGAGGAATGTATCTTCGGGCAGCCAGGTTTTATGCTACCAGTGTGGTAGGAGCGGGCATACTAGGCCTCAGTGCCAGAGAGACCTGATGGAGTGCCGATCTTGCAGCAAGATGGTCCATCTTCAGTGTTTTTGTCAGATCTTCTCGCTTACAGCTAGAGGTAGGGGTTCTTTTATAACCCCGCGTATAGGAGATGTATCGCCAGTTTCTCACCAGTCTGGGAGTTGGCATTCTTCCAGCTGTTCGGGCTGAGGTTGAGGTCACGACCGTAGTGGTCAGTCACCAGGTTACCAACAACAATAGAGTGGATCAGCTCAGAGTGGTTAGCTAGGGGTGAAGGGTCACGGTATCGGCCAGACTTTCACTGTGGATAAGACCCATCAAGAGTAGGATCCTGGACCTTCCACAGTTCTAGGTATGATCTTAGTAGCCTTAGTTTTGTCTTCAACAACTTTTGATATTGGTGCTTTGTATAGTTTTATCTCTAATGCTACTGTTGATAGACATGAGCTCTGTATCTTTTCATCTTCCCACATGTTGACTCTTGACACACCGTTGGGAACGAGGACATCTAGCGTACGTCAGTGCATAGAGTTCCCTCTTGAGGTTACAGGGTGTCAGTTCTTATGGTACCTCTATGTCCTAGAGATGGCAGGCTATAATGTCATTCTCAGTATGGACTGGTTAGTTCCCTTCCAGGCAGTCGTCCATTGCTATCGCCGCAGGGTGAATTTCGTATCACTAGAGGGAAGATCATTTCTTCATATAGGCGAGTGGGATGTCCAGGCAGGTAGAGCTAGACCAGAGCATAATGGGATAGGTGGAGTTATAGCCCAGATTTCCAGTATTTATCTAGATGACCAGGGGATTTTGTAGCTAGACATTCCTCCAGTGGTGGTTTTTTTATGGATGTCTTTACAGAGGAATTTTCTGGTTTTCCTCTGGAGCGTGAGGTATACATCTTGATTGAGCTCATTCCAAGAGTGGCACCAATGTCCATGCCATTTTATAGGATGGCTACACCTGAGTTGCAGGAGCTCATAAAGCAGTTGGAGGAGTTGCAGGCAAAGGGTTTCATCTGACCAAGCACTTCTCCTTCGGGTTCGCCTATCCTGTTTGCAAAGAAGGCAAACAACACCCTTAGGCTTTGCGTGGATTATCAGAAGCTGAACTAGTTGATGGTTAAAAACCGATATCCCTTGTCGAGGATCGATGACCTCTATGATCAGATTCGAGGAGCCCATGTGTTCTTGAAGATTGATTTGAGATCTAGTTATCATCAGTTGCACGTTAGGCCATCAGATATACCTATTATAGCCTTCAGGAGAAGGTATGGTCTATACGAGTATATGGTCCTACCATTCGGTCTCATGAATGTGCCAGCAGTTTTCATGGCACTGATGAACTGAGTGTTCCATCTATACTTGGATTGCTTCGTGGTGGTTTTTTTGGATGACATCTTGGTGTACTATCACACTCGACACGACCATGCTACTCATCTTGAGATTGTTATGAGTACACTGAGAGAGCATTAGTTATATATTAAGCTCTCTAAATTCCACTTCTAGATGGATAAGATTCACTTATTAGGTCACGTTATCTCAGAGACAGGAGTATCAGTTGACCCAGAGAAAGTGAGAGGTGTAGTTTTCTGGGAGAATCCGAAGAATGCATTTGAGGTGCATAGTATTCTAGGGATAGATGGATACTACATGTGTTTTATACAGTACTTTTCATTCCTTGAAACACTGCTGACAGGTCTGACCAAGAAAGTTTCGAAGTTCTTATGGTCATAGTACTGTGAGTTAGCCTTTCAGGAGCTGAAGGGAGGTTGACGTCAGCACCAATACTAGTCTTGCCAGATCCGGGAAAGAGCTATACAGTCTACTGTGATGCTTCAGGTGTTGGACTGGGAGTTGTGCTTATGTAGGGAGATGGAGTGATTGCGTACGGGTCTCGGTAGTTGAGGCCACATGAGAGGAACTACCCAACGCATGATCTGGATTTGGAATCTATTGTTCATGACTTACGTTTTTTGAGACATTACCTTCTGGGAGAGCACTTTTTGGTTTTCACCGACCAAAAGAGTCTCTAGTACATCCTCACTCAGTGTGATCTGAATCTGAGACAATGTAGGTGGGTTGAGTAACTTCAGTTCTTCGACATTGAGCTTGCCTATACGTCGGGAGAGGGCAATGTAGTGGCTGATGTGTTGAGTAGGAGAACTCATATTCAAGAAGTTCAGGAGGCCACCAGTGAATGAAAGCTTATGGCTCTATTCTCTGAGGTTTATTTGGAGGTGCACGATAGTCAAGGGCAGAAGTTTCTTTCTTTTATAGTTGTTACCTCTACTCTTCTTGATCAGGTACAGATGAGGCAGCTATCGGACTCAGAAGGCCTAGTCCTGCAGGAGAGTGTGTCAGGAGAGGACCCTATTCCTAGATGGACAATGGGCGAGGATGAGATCTTGTGTTTCCAGGGATGCATGTGGGTGCTAGTAGATATACGTGAGGAACTGATGTGGGATTTTCATTCCTCAGTTTGGGAAGTTCATCATGGTTTCAACAAGATGTATCGTGATCTACACCGCTAGTACTAGTGGCCAGGTATGAAGAGATATGTTGCTGGGTTCATCATGATATGTTCTACTTGTCAATAGGTGAAAGAGGAGCATCAACGACCAGCATGGATTTTACAGTAGTTACCCATTCCCAAGTGGAAGTGGAATGATGTCACAATGGACTTCATGATCGGGTTACCAAGGTCACCTCGAGGGAGTTATGTTGTTTGGGTTGTTGTCGACAGGCTTACAAAGGTTGATCACTTCTTCATGATCAAGGAGACCTTCAGTTTTGATGAGCTGGGGCAGTTGTACATCTGAGAGATTATATGTCTGCATGGAGTTCCACACTCTATGGTTTCAGACAAGTATGTTCCTTTTACTTCTCGGTTCTAGAAGGGGATTCAAAAATCTTTGCGTAGACAGGTACTTTTGAGTACAGCATACCAACCCCAGACAAATGGCCAGTCTGAGCGCACGATCCAAGTGCTTGAGGATATGCTCCAAGCCTGCATTCTAGTCTTTGGGTGTTCTTGGGAGAATCATATTCCTCTTTTAGAGTTTTCCTATAACAAATATTTTCATGCGACTATTCAGATGGAACCTTACGAGGCATTGTACGGTATGCCATGCCGATCACCATTGTGCTAGATGGAGGCAGGAGTGGAAGCTTTGCTGGGACCTCGTCTTGTTCAGGAGACCTCAAATCAGATAGATTTGATTCAGAAGAGGATGGCTACAACATAATCTCGACAGAAGTCTTATGTTGATCAGCGGAGGCGACCTCTAGAGTTCGAGGTTGGGGATCAGGTTTTCCTGCGTGTCTCACTAAGGTTTGGACACAAGATTATTCGGAGACAGGGTAAGCTTTCACCATGGTATGTCGGGACATTTGAGGTGTTGGAGAGAGTTGGGCTAGTTGCCTATCGGTTGTAGTTACCTCAGAGGTACTGGGCTATGCACGACGTCTTCCAAGTTTCTCAGCTCCGACATTACTTTTCAGACCAGTCTCATGTCTTTCATCCCAAGGAGGTTGAGCTCAACGAGGATGCGTTGTTTGAGGAGAACCCTATCTAGATTGTCGGTCATAGTATGATGGTTCTCCATGGTCGGTATGTTCCTCTGGTACGGGTGCTATGGAATCACGAGGAAGTACAAGACGAGACATGGGAGAGGGAGGCCGATGTACGATCGTAGTGGCTGGATCTGTTCGGGGCTTCTTCTTCTACACCTCGCTAGAGAAATTCGGGGATGAATTTATTTAATATGGGAAGTTTGTAAGAACCCATATATTTGTTTCAGGTATGTTTTTCCTTTTCTGGTCGTTTTTTATAAAAAGAGGAAAATCTATAAATTTTCAAAGTACACGCTATGTACTTTATAAGTACACGTCGTGTACTTCGATGTCGCGCAAGGCCATGTGCTATCCATGTACAGGCCACACACACGGTGTGTAGGGGCGATGTGGAGGCTGCTTAAAGTGGAGTACATAATGGCCTTGTACACACCGTGTACTCCAGAAGTACACGCCGTGTACATTCTTTCTTTTTCATTAAATGGAATAGGGTCGCGCCTCATCGACAGAAACACCTTCTTCTCCAGGTTCTTCGATCAGGAGCGTCTGTATGGCAAAAAACATCCTCTGAGCCCCCAAACCTCCGTCTGTTTTCGGATTCGACCGTCGTCGATTGCATTGGAACCGCAGCAGTGATATCTTCATTCTTCTTGAGTTTCATTCTGTGATTTTCCATCTTTCTCAAGATATCGTGGGTTGTACTTTTTGTGTGTTTTTATATATATACGCCATTATAAGGAGAATAAAGCCTCGTGGTTCAAGTATATTGATCTCCTAGGATCAAGGTAGGTGGTTTGTGCATTACCTTTCAAATTCTTTGAGTTTTATATGCAAATTCCACCAATACCCATGAACGGGGTATTGCATGTTTACCTTTTTTCCCCTGTTTTTTTCTTGCCTTACTTATATGCTTTTGTCGAGGTAATTTGATCTTGTTTGAGGATAATTGATGTGCTTGGATGTTTTTCCATGCCTTGTTCTGTTCAAGACCTTTGGGTCTTGTTAGCCTTTGGCTGTTATACATGTTTTCCATGCCTTATGACTATAGGATGGAACGATATTTTTGACATGCTTGTTATTCTATAGAATAGTTATCCAAGTAGCTCTATAGGTGTAATTTGGCCTTATAGCATTAATATTCTCCCTAAATGGCGTGAGACCATGAGAACCAGGTGCTATAGACAATAAGGTATAGACCGAGTGATCTTCCCAGAGAGTCTTGGATATTATAGACTACAGGAGGGAAGACTGAGTGAGCTTCCTCAGAGAGTCTTGGACATTATAGAATATAGGGGATAGACCGAGTGAGCTTCCCAGAGTGTCCTAGATATTATAGACTACATAAGGGTAGATCAAGTGAGCTTCCTCAGAGAGTATTTACTTATTTGAATTTCCTTAAACCATTCCAGGCTAGAGGATGAATTGACCGAGCATGCTTCCTCAGAGAGCCTGTGATAGACTTGAGACTATAAGAGGATTGACTAAGTGAGCTCCCCAGAGAGTTAATAAACCTTGGGGCTATAAGAGGGTTAGACCGTGTGATCTTCCTCAGAGAGTCCTTGACTACCCTATACTATAAGGGGAATTGACCAAGTGAGATTCCCGAGAGAGTCTTATCATTTAGTATGACCAAACCAGAGGGGTTATGCTGAGTTCACTGCCCAGAGGGTTGTTAGTACTTCTTAGATGGGACAAGAGGGGATGGCTGCGAGTACATCCCAGAGGGGTTCCTGTTGGGGTTGGCTGTTTACTTCATTGCTTCTTGTTGTTCTATGTATTGATAATTGTCGTATATCATCCTGTTACTGCTTACTGATTACTGCCTGATGTTTATTGTTACAATTTACTGCTTACTATTCTATTACCTTCCATATGCTCACTGACTATTAGGCACAGATCCTTGGGTGGTTTCCTACTGGGATTTAGTCTCACACCGTATTTTGTCCATATTTTTGGGCCCAAATAGACTATGTTGTTGCAGGTATAGACAAGGGTAAGTGCCATTCGACTTTGGGTACTTGATTGCTTTGGAGCAGGAGAGCATGGGACCAAGCCTAGGCTTGCGATGCTAAGGAGCTGTTTATCTTTTCTTTTGTACTTGTTTTGGTACTATTTGTATTCTAGCATTGTGACCTATTTGGATGCTTTCCTGGATATGTTTCATGCATCATTTCATTTATACATATGTGCTCTGGTTGTTTATTGTTTTAGTCTTTCATTTTTTACTTGTTTATTGTTGTTGGATATTTAATGCTTCTACTATTGTGTGCTTTGTTTACTTCCACTGTGTACTCTGCCAATGATGGCATAGTTTCCCCACTATCACACCCAAGGCCCTTGCTACTAGTCAACATCATCTGGTGTTTGGGAAAATGCACATGAGGCCATGTGAACAACCGGGTACGGGGGGTTCCTCTGGGTGGCTTCCAGAACTGGGACGTTACAAAGTGGTATCATAGGAATTCTTTTCACTTGACTTACTGTTTGGAGCCTTTATCCATGGATAAGACGGATTCGTTACATGGTAATAAGTTGTGTCTGGGAGTAGCTAACTCATGTAAAGGGAAAATCCAATCTACCTCGTTTATTGCACTTTTCTAGTTTTGAGATTTTATGGTTGATATGATTTCACCTAGAGTGATTTACATTCCTTGCGTTGTTATTGTTGTTGCTATTGCGGTTCGATTTCTGTTGCAACCCGATGAGATGAGGGTATTCCATCTCATGCATCATATATGCACTTGTTATAAATCACATGTCATGCATTATTTTCATTCCATATAGGGTGCATTAGCGATTTCATGTTGTTGTGATAGATGTTGTGTAGATTATGCATGATTTTGTGATAGATGCTTTGATAGAATCCCTGCAGTTGAAAGAGAAATTTTTTGTGTTGTACCTTTCATAAATAAACACCATATTTTGGTTCTTGAGGTGTTATGGGCCCTCATGAATTGGAACTTGGTGGATCATTGACTTGTTTCCCTTGTATATGATATGTAGGAGATGCCAAGCTTTGATTCGCGGGAAGTATGGGCCCCCACGAATCATAATTTGGCACCTCCCTGCTTGTTTTTTAGTGTTTTCTGGGCTTCAGTGTAGTTTCTGAGCTACTACCCAGAAAAACCTAGAATACATAGCGTGTACTTGACTACACACCGTGTAGTTTTAAACTGTGTCACTGACTCTGTGAGCAGAAACACGGTGTTGTGAAAAAGTCTTTAGGAACACGCCGTGTACGGTAGGTACACGATGTGTAGTACACATCGTGTTTGGTACGAACACGCCGTGTAGTCTTTTTTTAGGTGCCTGACCATGTCACGAACAACATAGGTCAGTGTTATCTTCTCCTATACACACCGTGTTTGTTCGGAACATGCCGTATAAGGGTCAGCCATGTGGCCATCCATGTAACTTACAACATGGTTCGCCAAGGCCTTGTCTAGTATACGTCATGTTCTTAGTGAGCATGTCGTGTAGTCTAGGGTTAATAAGACCGCGTGGGATAGCCGTGTATGGAGACTCGAGCAGGGGAATGGAGTTCAAGTACACGTCGTATAGTCTGGGGTGTTACACGACCAGAGGTGGCATAGGTACACGCCCATGTGAATGGCCTAAGAGAACACACCGTGTAGTTTTTATACATGCCGTGTAGTCATGTTTTGAAAAACATTAGTGTTTCTTTCTCCTCTTCCTATTTTTTACTCTTGTGTTCCCAGTCTTTGATAATCCTGATCTAAGGTGTGCTTTTGATATTTCCGAGCTATGCCTCTAAGACGTCCTCCGTTTGTACGTCAGCTGCTAGACGGTGATCAGACCCCAGATATAGCCGATCAGGTACCTCCTGCAAATCATCCTGCTGTACCAGCCTTGGCACTAGCAGTTATACCTGTTGCAGGCGCCGATGCGTAGTTTAGGGAGGAATTCCTAAGGATGATGCAGACCTTTCAGTGAGCGCCGCCTCCTTCCCCGTCATTGGCAAAGTTGACGCTGGTTTTCCAGCAGAAATATCCTCCTAATTTCTCAGAGGATGGATGACCCCAGGCTACAGATTCATGGGTAGATGCCACGCTGACGATCTTTGAACATCTGAATATACCTCCAGAGAAAAGGGTAAAGCTGGATACTTATATGATCCGAGACACCGCCATGAGGTGGTGGGAGGTGATCTCACAATGAGGGAAAAATAAGATTATGAATTGGGATGAGTTTCATTGCAACTTCTATGATTACTTTTACCCAGATACATTGAGGTCTGATCGAGCCTGGGAGTTTATGAGTCTCTAATAGGATACTATTTCTGTTATGGAGTACTCGTCTCGTTTAACCGAGCTACAACACTTCACACCAATTCCAGCAGGTGATGAGCTGTTCCTTTCTAGGATGTTTGAGGATGGTATCAGGCAGGTGATCCGTTCCTAGGTGAATATCTTGAGGTTTACTTCGATATCATCTATCGTCAACCAGGCGTTGATCACTGTGCGCAATCTGAGAGATTTTGGAGTAGTGATCTAGGGTGGTTCGACATCCAGAGTCAGTGTTCCTCCTACTAATAGTAGGAAGCGTGGTAGGGTGTCTGCTCAAGGAGATCAGAGTAGGGGGAATGTATCTTCGGGCAGCTAGGTTGTATGATGCCAATGTGTTAGGAGCAGGCATACTAGGGCTCAATGCTAGAGAGACCTGATAGAGTGCCGATCTTGCGGCAAGATGGGCCATCTTTAGTGTTTTTTCAGATCTTCTCGCCTATAGATAGAGGTTGGGGTTCTTCTATGACCCCGTGTACAGGAGATATATCGCCAGTTTATCACCAGTCTGGGAACTGGAGTTATTTCAGCTGTTCGGGCTGAGGTGGAGGTTATAGCCATAGTGGTTAGTCACTAGGTTACCAGCGACAACAGAGTGGATCAGCTCAGAGTGGTTAGCCAGGGGCGCAGGGCCGCGGTAAAAGCCATAATTTTGTTGTGGATAAGACCCATCAGGAGCAGGATCCTGGACTTTCCACAGTTCTAGGTATAATCTTAGTAGCCTCGGTTTTGTCTTCAACTCTTTTCGATACTAGTGCTTCACATAGTTTTATCTCTGTTGCTATTGTGGAGAGCCTTGAGCTCTGTGTCATTTCATCTGCGAACATGTTGACTCTTGACACACCATTTGGAATGAGGACATCTAGTGTACATCAGTGTAGAGAGTGCTATCTTGAGGTTATAGGGTGTCACTTCTTATGGGACCTCTATGTCATAGAGATGGCAGGCTATGATGTCATTCTCAGTATGGACTGGTCAGTTTCCCTCCAGGTAGTCATCGATTGCTATCGCCGCAGGGTGACTTTTGTATCACTAGAGGGCAGATATTTTCTTCATAGAGGCGAGTGGGATGTCTAGCTGGGTAGATATGGACCAGAGCATCATAGGATAAGTGGAGTTACAGCCCAGATTTCCAGTATTTATCTGGATGACCAGGAAATTTCACAGCTAGACTTTCCTCCAGTGGTGGATCGTTTCAGGTATGTCTTTATAGAGGACTTTTCAGGTTTTCCTCCAGAGCGTGAGGTTGAATTCTCGATTGAGCACATGCTGAGAGTGGCACCGGTGTCCATTCCTCCTTATAGGATGTCTAAACCTGAGTTGCAGGAGCTCAAGAAGCAGTTGGAGGAGTTGCAGGCAAAGGGTTTCATCTGACCCAGTACTTCTCCTTGGGGTTCGCCTTTCCTATTTGCAAAGAAGGAAGATGACACCCTTAGGATTTTCATGGATTATCAGAAGCTGAACCAGTTGACGGTTTGGAACTGATATCCCTTATCGAGGATTGATGGACTCTATGATCAGCTTTGAGGAGCCCGAGTGTTCTCGAATTTTTATTTGAGATTCGGTTATCATCAGTTGCATGTTAGACCATCAGATATACCTCTTACATCCTCCAGGAGCAGGTATGGTCTATACAAGTATACGGTCATGACATTCGGTCTCACGAATGCACTAGCAGTTTTTATGGCACTAATGAACCAAGTGTTCCATCGATACTTGGATTCCTTCATGGTGGTTTTTGGGGAATACATCTTGGTTTACTCTCACACTCGACACGACCATGACATCCATCTTGAGATCGTTCTGAGTACAATTAGAGAGCATTAGTTATATGCTAATCTCTCAAAATTCCACTTCTGGATGGATCAGATTCACTTCTTGGGTCACGTTATCTCAAAGAGAAGAGTATCAGTTGACCAAGAGAAAGTGAGAGCTATAGTTTCCTGGGAGTAGCTGAAAAATGTATTTGAGGTGCAAAGTTTTCTAGGGCAGGCCGGGTACAAAAATCATTTCATACAGAAATTTTCATGCCTTGCAACACCGCTGACAAGTCTAACCATGAAAGCTGTGAAGTTCGTATGGTTAGATTCTTGTGAGTCAGCCTTTCAGGAGCTGAAAGGGAGGTTGACTTTAGCACTAATACTAGTCTTTTCAGAGTCAGGAAAGATCTATACAGTCTACTGTGATGCTTCAGGTGTCGGACTGGGAGTTGTGATTAGGTAGGGAGATGGAGTCGTTGCGTACGGGTCTCGACAGTTGAGGCCACATGAGAGGAACTACCCGACACACGATCTGGAGTTGGCAGCTGTTGTTCATGCCTTACGCTATGGGAGAAATTACCTTCTGGGAGAGCACATTGTGGTTTTCACTGACCACAAGAGTGTCAAGTACATCTTCACTTAGCATGATCTGAATCTGAGACAACGCAAGTGGGTCGAGTATCTTCAGTCCTTCGACTTTGAGCAGGCCTATATGCTGGGAAAGGGCAACGCAGTGGCTGATGCGCTGAGTAGGAGAACTCATATTTAGGATGTTCAGGAGGCCAACAGTGATTGGAAGCTTATTTCTTTATTCTCTAAGATGCATTTGGAGGTGCATGAAAGTCAGGGGAAGACATTTCTCTCTTCTGTAGATTTTACCACTACTCTTCTTGATCGGGTACAGATGAAGCAGCTATTGGACTAAGAAGGCTTAGTCCTGCAGGAGAGTGTGTCAGCAGAGGACCCTATTCCTAGACGGACAGTGGGAGAGGACGAGATCTTGCGTTTCTAGGGATTCATGTGGGTGCCAGTAGACATATGCAAGGAACTGATGTGGGATTTTCATTCCTCAGTTTGGGCAGTTCGTCCTGGTGTCACCAAGATGTATCATGATCTACACCACCAGTACTGGTGGCCAGGTATAAAGAGAGATGTCGCTGGGTTCATCATGAGATGTTCTACTTGTCAGCAGGTGAAAGCGGAGCATCAGCGACCAACTGAGATTTTACGACAGTTACCCATTCTTGAGTGGAAGTGGAACAATGTTGTGATAGACTTCGTGACCGGGTTACCGAGGTCACCTCGAGGGAGTGATGCTGTTTGGGTTGTTGTCAACAGGCTTACGAAGGTTTCTCACTTCTTGCTGATCAAGGAGACCTTCATTGTTGATGAGATGGGACGGTTGTACATCCAAGATATTATACGTCAGCATGGAGTTCCACACTCCATTGTTTTAGACAAGGATGCTTGTTTTACTTCTCGGTTCTAGCAGGGGCTTCAGAAAGCTTTGGGTAGACAAGATCTTTTGAGTACAGCATACCAACCCCAGGCAGATGTCCAGTCCAGGCACACGATCCAGGTTCTTGAGTATATGCTCTGAGCCTACATTATAGACTTTGGGGGTTCTTGATAGAATCATATTACTCTTGTGAAGTTTGCCTATAACAAAAGTTTTCAGGCGACTATTCAGATGGCACCTTACAAGGCTTTTTACGGTATGCCATGTTGATCACCTTTGTGCTAGATAGAGGAAAGAGAGGAAGCTTTGTTCGGACCTCGTCTTGTTTAGGAGACCTCAAGGCAGATATAGTTGATTCGGACAAGGATGGCTACAAAACAGTCTCGACATAAGTCTTATGTTGATCAGCAGAGGCGACCTCTGGAGTTTGAGGTCGAAGATCGGGTTTTCCTATGTGTCGCACCGAGGTTGGGACACAAGAGGATTCAGAGATAGGGTAAGCTTTCACCATGGTACATCGGTCCATTTGAGGTGTTGGAGAGAGTTGGTCCGTTTTCCTATCGGTTGATGTTACCTCAGAGGTACCGGGATATGCATGATGTCTTCCACGTTTCTCAGCTCCAATGTTACTTTTCAGACTCATCTCATGTCATTCAACCTGAGGAGGTTGAGCTCAAAACATATGTGTCATTTGAGGAGCACCCTATCCAGATTCTCGATCACTGTACGAAGGTTCTCCATGTCCAGTCTATTCCTCTGGTATGGGTGCTATGGCAGCACGGGCAAGTATAGGACGAGACTTGGGAGAGGGAGGTTGATGTACGGTCACAGTGGCCGAAGCTATTCGAGGTTTCTTCTTTTACGCCTCTCTAGGGAAATTTTGGGATGAATTTATTTAATGGGGGAAGTTTGTAAGAACCCGGATCTTTGTTTCTGGTATGTTTTTCTTTTTTTGGTCGTTTTTAGAACAAGAGTAAAATCTGGAAATTTTCAAAGTACACGTTGTGTACTTCGATGCCGCCCTAGGTCGTGTGCTGGCCCTGTACGGGCCACACACATGGTGTGTAGGGGAGATGTGGAGGCTACATAAATTGGAGTACATAAAGGCTTAGTACACACCATTTACTCCAGAAGTACATGCCGTGTACGTTCTTTTTTTTTTTCATTAAACGGACCAGGGTCATGCCTCATCGATTGAAACACCTTCTTCTCCAGGTTCTTCGACCAAGAGTATCCGTACAGCCACGAACATCCTAAGAGCCCCTAATCCTCTGTTTTTTTTCTGAATAGACTTCCATCGATTGAATTGGAACCGCAGTGGTGAGCTCTTCCTTCTTCTTGAGTTTCATTCCATGATTTTCCCTCTTTCTCAAGATATTGTGGGTTGAACATTTTGTGCATTTTTGTAGATCTACGCCGTTCTAAGGAGAATAAATCCACATGGTTCAAGTATATCTATCTCCTAGGATCAAGGTAGGTGGTTTGTGCCTTACCTTTTGAAGTCTTTGAGTTTTATGTGCAAATTCCACCAATACCCGTGAATGGGCTATTGCGTGTTTACCATTTTTCCCCTATTGTTTGTCTACCTTGCTTGTATGCTTGTATAGAGGTAATTTAATCTTTTTTTAGGATAATTTCTGTGCTTGGATGTTATCCATTCCATGTTCTGTTTACGACCTTCGGGTCTTGTTAGTATTTGTCCGTTATACCTGTTTTCCGTGTCTTATGACTATAGGATGGAACGATATTTTTGACATGATTGTTATTTTGTAGAATAGTTTGCCAAGTAGCTCTATAGGTGTACTTTGGCCTTATAGAATTAATATTCTCACTGACTGGCACGAGACCATGAGAACACGGTGCTATAGAATATAAGGGATAGACCGAGTGAGCTTCTCAGAGAGTCTTGGAAATTATAGACTACAGGAGAGTAGACCGAGTGAGATTCCTCATAGAGTCTTGGACATTATAGACTATAGGGGATAGACTGAGTGAGCTTCCCAGAGAGTCCTGGATATTATAGAATACATAAGGGTAGACCGAGTGAGCTTCCTGAGAGAGTATTTACTTGTTTGAATTTCCTTAAACCATTCCATGCCAGAGGAGGAATTAACCGAGCGAGTTTCCTCGGAGAGTGTGATAGATCTGAGACAATAGGAGGATTGACCGATTGAGCTCCACAGAGAGTTTCTAGACCTTGGGGCTATAAGAGGGTTAGACAGTGTGATCTTTCTCAGAGATGCCATGACTACCCTAGACAATAAGGGGAATTGACCGACAGAGCTTCCCCAGAGAGTCTTATAATTTCATATTACCAAACCAGAGGGGTTAGGCTGAGTGCACTCCCTAAAGGGTTGTTGGTACTGCTTTGATGGAACCAAAGGGGATGGCTGGGAGTAATTCCTAGAGGGGTTCCTGTTGGGGTTGGCTGTTTGCTTCCTTACATCTTGTTGTTCTATGGATTGATTACTGTCGTATATCATCTTGTTACTACTTACTGATTACTTCTTGTTGTTTACTATTACTGTTTACTGCTTACTGTACTATTACCTGCCATATGCTCACTGACTGTTAGGAACAAATTTTTGGGTGGTTTACTACTTTGATTTAGTCTCACACCCTGTTTGGGCCATGCTTTTCATCCCAAACAGACTATGTTGTTGCAGGTATAGACAAGGGAAATCGCCCTTAGACATTGGGTATTTGATTGCTTTGGAGCAGGATAGCATGGGACCAAGCCTAGGCTGGCGATGATGAGAAATTGTTTATCTTTTCTTTTGTACTTGTTTTGGTACTGTTTTTATTTTCATCATTGTGACATGTTTGGATACTTTCCTAGATATGTATCATGCATCATTTCATATATAAATATGTGATCTGGTTGTTTATTTTTTTATTCTTCTACTATTTACTTGTTTATTGTTTTTGGATATTTACTATTTCTGCTATTGCATGCTTTGTTTACTTCCACTATGTACTCTTCCAATGAGGGCATAGTTTCTCCACTATCATACCCATGGCCCTCGTTGCTAGTCGGCAGCCTCTATAGTTTGGGGAAATGCGCTTCAGGCCATGTGACCAACCGGGTATGGGGTGCCTATGGGTGGCTTCCAGAACCGGTACATTACATGGAAACTATATCAATGAACATTATCCATGTAGGAATTTCCCTCTTACTTAAGATTATTATAGTGGAGCTAGTGATGAAATTGGTGCTAATCTGTTTATAACCATATTGGGACAACTCACTCAGATTATGAATAATAACCTTACTCGTAAGGAGCACCCTGATCCACAACATGGAGGATCAATGTTAGACTGCTTCATGGGGAAAAACACCAACATTCAATGGGAGTACAGATCCATTAGTAGCTGAGTAGTGGATAAATTCCTTCAGGAAAATATTTCATTCTTTGGGGAGTAGAAAAAGGTAAAAAGTCGTCATGGTAGTTTATCGCCTCAGGGGAGTTGTAGATCAATGGTGGTAATTAATCCAAAACACAAAGGAATATGAAGCAGTATCAAACATGGAATGGAGAGTGTTTAAAGATATTTTATTAGAAAAATACTTTCCTCGTGACCATTGAGTGGATATGGAAAGTCAATTTCTAAGTCTGAGGAAGAAGGAGGATGAGAATGTCTCAAAGTATGAGGCTAACTTTCCAAGGTAAGCAAGGCATGTTGTAGATTATAAACGTAATCTAAGGAGTAATATTGATCAATTCATTAATGGGTTAAATCCATTTCTATATCGAGCATTAGTCTCACAATCCTTCTCATCGTACGAAGATATTGTCTAATGAGCTATCAAGACAGAAAAGGAATTCTCTAAGTCTTATAACTTTAATGTAAAGAAAGTGAAAAAGAGATCTGATGAACACTCTGGAAATGGAAATAAGGGGAAGAATGGAAAAGTTGAATATCCATCTTGTGGTAAATGTGGGAAGATACACCCTAGTAATTTCCTGAAGGGAATGACAGTATATTACAAGTGTGGTGAAAAAGGCCACCAAGATCGTGATTGCAAGGGGAAGAAAAAGGCTGTCAATTTTGAATGGTACAATTATAGAGAAAAGAGGCATTATGCAAATGAATGTCCTAAGCGCCAAGGGAACTTATGTTAGAAAAGGCCAACGGAGCGAGGCCAAGCTTATGCAATCACTACTACGGAGGTTGATGCTCTGAAAGACATGGTGGTAGGTAATTTAATTGTTTCCTCAAGTTTAGCCAATGATTTATTTTATTATGGATCATCGCATTGTTTTATATCTTCCCAGTTTGCTAAGAAAATTAGATATTTTCAATTTGACTTAACAAGGGAGTTTCCAGTCAAAACACCTAAGGGAAGTATCATTGCAACAAAGTTTTTTGAATCAGTTCCCATTAGGGCATATAAATGTTCTTTATCTGCTAATCTCAATGTCATACCCATGATTGAATTTGATATAATCATTGGTGTAGATTGGATTTCAAACCATGATGTGAAAATTTATTGTAAGAAGAAAAAGGTTACAATTCTCTATGATGATAAAGAGTACCTTATAATTAGAACAGAAATGTCACCACCTAATTCTTATCTAGATCCACCCCCATTAGCTCAATAAATTCAATTATTGGGGTGGAAGATAATGAAATAACTATGGGTTATGAAAGGAATGTTCAAATAGAGGATGTACCTATTTTTTAAGATTATTTTTATGTGTTTCCAGAGGATTTACCTGGACATACTCTAGAACAATAAATTGAGTTTTCCATTTATTTAATTCCTGGTTGAAGGCCCATATTGAAGACCCCTTATAGAGTGGCCACTGTAGAATTAGTGTAACTAAAGAAACAACTAGAGGAATTGAGTAACAAGGGATTTATTCACCCTAGTGTTTCTCCATGGGGATCCCCTACCCTTTTTGTTAAAAAGAAAGATGGATCTATGTGGTTGTGGATTGGCTACAGGGAGATCAATTCTATAACAATAAAGAAGAAGTATCCCCTACCACACATTGATGATTTATTCAACCAAATTCATGGAGCTCAATATTTTTTAAAGATTGAACTTCGATCTGGGTATCATCAATTGTGTCTGAAGAAGGACGACATTCTGAAAATAGCATTTCAAACCAGGTACAAGCATTACGAGTTTACATTAATGCCTTTAGTATTGACTAATGTTCCATTTTTTCATGGATCTAATGAATAGACTTTTCAAGGGATATCTTGAGGACTTTGTAGTGGTATTTATTAACAATATTTTGGTATAATAAAAAAGTTATGAAGATCATGAAAATTAATTTCGAATTATCCTAAGGACTCTTAGAAGCAATGAATTATATGGAAAATTTAGCAAGTTTGAATTCTAGGTTCAGGAGATTTATTTGCTTAGCCATATTGTCTCTATGTATGGAATCTCTATTGATCCTTTAAAGACCAAGGCAAACCAAGAACAACCAGCACCTACAAGTATAATTGAGGTATGCAGTTTTATTCATTTAGCAGGTTATTATAGACATTTCATCCAAAATGTTTCTCGGATGGCTAACCCATTAACCAAGCTCACATGTAAAGGGATTAAATTTTTTGGACAAAATATTTTGAAAATTTTTTCAAATAACTGAAGAGAATATTAGTCAATTCTCTTATATTGACTCTATCATTAGAGAATAATGGGTTTGTTATTTATAGTGATGCTTCAAAGAAAGTAATTTGTTGTGTCCTTATGAAGAATAATAGAATTATTGCCTATCTATCACAACAGCTAAAAATTTATGAGAAAAACTATCCCTCTCATGATCTTGAGTTAGCAGCTGTAATATTCCCTCTGAAAATACGGAGACACTATCTATATGGTGAAAAATGTGAGATATATACTGATCCAAAGAGTTTGAAGTGTATTTTCTCACAGAAAAAACTCAACATGAGGCAAAGACGATGTCTTGAACTACTCAAAGATTATGATTGCACTATACACTACCACCCGGGGAAGGTAAATAAGGTGGATGATGCTTTGAGTATAAAGGATCATGGAGTTTTGAATAGGATGAGAGTTGAAAGGGATCCTATTTTCATGGATCTATTAAATATGGATATGGGAATAACCATGGAATTTGAAACATCAATGCTTGTTCAAATGGATACCAAACCGTATTTACTAGAAAGGATAAACTGATCTTAGACGGATGATGAGGTGTTTCAAAAAAAGATTAAAGCTGTGAATGATGGGATATTAAGTGACTTCATATATGAAGATGGGATTTTGAAATTTGGGAAGAGACTTTGTGCTCCCAATTTACCTGATCCAAAAAGAGAATTGTTGGATGATTCTCATAACTCTAATTTCTCTATACACTCTGGGAGTACCAAGATGTATAGAGATTTGAAAGAACATTTTTTGTGGGACAACATGAAGGGGGAGATTGCTGATTTTGTGTCAAGATGTATGGTTTGTCAACAAGAGAAAGTTCGAAGGCAACAAATTGGATGATTCATGCAACCTCTTCCCATACCTGAGTGGAAATGGGATAATATTACGATGGACTTTGTCATGGGGCTACCAAAGACTCCTTGAAGGAATGATGCAATATGGGTCATTGTTGATCTATTTACCAAGTCAGAACATTTTCTTGCTATAAATGAAGATTTACCACTTGAACGTTTAGCAAGACTATATATTAATGAAGTTGAAAGACTTCATGGAGTACCCCTATCAATTTTTTCTGATCATGATCCCTGTTTTAAATCAATATTCAGGAAAAGTATTCAGAAATACATGGATACTGAACTTCTTTTGAGCACTGCCTACCACCCTAAAACTGATGGACAATTAGAACGGACTATTCAAACCTTATAAGACATGTTGAGATCTTTCTCACTTTACTTTCAAGGTATGTGGGATCAATATTTACACTTTGTATAATTTTCCTATAACAATAACTTCTATTCGAGTATTCAGATGGCACCATATGAAGCGTTATATGGAAAGAGATGTCGCACACCAACTTGTTGAGATGATGTGGGTGAAAGAAAACTCGTTGGCCCAGAACATGTTGAGAAAATGATGGAAAGGGGGAAGGTTATCCAAACCCACATCAAAGAAACTCAAAGTAGGCAGAAGAGCTATGCTGATAACCAAAGGAAGGATTTGGAATTTCAAGTAGGTGATCATGTTTTCTTGAAGGTATCTCCGTGGAAGGGAGTTATATGATTTGGTAAGAAGTGTAAATTAAGTCCCAGCAATATCAGACCTTTCAAAATTCTAGAACTAATTGGGGCTATAGCTTACCGTTTAGAAATGCGGTCATGTCTCTCCAAAGATCGTGATGTGTTCCACATTTTACTATTGGGAAAATAAATGCCAGAACTAATGCATATACTCACCTATGAGGAAATTGAACTGAACCTAATCTATCTTATTGTGAAGAGCCTGTCAAAAATTCTTGATACCAGAGAACAAGTTCTAAGAAACCAAATTACTCATCTGGTAAAAGTTCTATGGAGAAATCATAAGATGTAAGAGGCAACTTGGGAACCCGAGGAACGTATAATGAAGAACCACCCGAATCATTTTATATAGTAATATTATAAAAATTTTGAGGATGAAATTTTTTTAAGGAGGGAAGAATGTAACACCCCAAGATTCCACAATATATTTTCCTTCGAATAATTCAATAGCTTTCATTTTACACAACTTCAAGATTCTAACACACCGCGACCAATCAAACTAGATGTTATGAATAGTAATACCAACTTTTTGATATTTTATAAATTTTATTTTTCAAAATAGACTTAATTTTTGAATTCAAAATATCGAAATTATCTTAGGGTTAATTTTTGGTATTTTTCTGAAAACATTCAATTTTTGATGAATAGTGATAAACACTGCGTTATTGGTTAAAACCAGATTTTTCATTTAAATTTTTATTTATTTCATTTAAATTAATTTTAGGTAAAAATAGATAGATAATACCTATATATGTGCAATTTAATTCATCAGAGTCATTTTATAAAAAGTTTAGATATATTAAAATTTTATTAATCTTTTTACCGTCTTTTACCCACCTCCTAGGATCATTTGCAAAATTGTATAAAAATTAATTTTACCAATTCTGTGAGTTCAATTTCAAAAATCCAAGAGACATAGTTGATATCAGTATGTTAAATATGGTTCAATAAGATGAAAATATTTTTTGGTGAATAGTAACTTTTGACTTTTATTTACCACAGTTAAAAGTAAATATGGTAATTAGGGGTAAAAATGATATCATAATTACCCTAACACATGTCTTAATTCTATTGGATAAGTGTAATTCGACCAAAAACATCCTTAGGAATAATATATGACCCACTTTGGTCCACTTGGATTATATTAGGACATTTATTATTATTTTATTTAAAGAAGAGTCAAAAGAGTAAAATTCAATGTTTAATAACTAATTTTTTTTAATATAGGGTTACACACAATATAAATTCGCCTATAAATATTAATTATAAATCTAAAATTATTTCCTACATAATGATATTTTATTTATAATTTTTACACATTATATAATGTAATTTATTTATGACACAATGATGATGCAGTCATTACCTTATTAATGAAAGATTAAAATAATTGATATTATAAATATCCAAATAAATGTAATTTAAGACTTTTTATGATTTCCAATAATTTTATAGGTCAATATAATATATTAGGTCTGATTAAATAATCTTTTTCGAAGTAATCATGCTTTTATGATTTTCACAAAAACCAAATACTAAATAGTGTCAAAATTGACATAATTGAGTATTAAAAACAAATACTATATTATTAATTGATATAATATTATTAAAAATCTAAGTCTCAGCCAAGGGACTTAGATAAGGTTTTATATATTAATAATGAACCACATGGGGTTATTTGGATTGTTATAGTAAGTTTATTAACCATATAATATAAAAATACAAAGAGACATGGTAAATGTCAAACTATTTAACTAAGAGTTAAATCTAAAGGATAAGGTTAATATGGTGCCCTAAACCTATCTAAAACCTATTTATTGAGGGTTTTTCAACCCATAACTACCTTATACTTTAAATAATTCATTTTGGATCCATTAGAAACCGAAAATTATTTTATTATAAAATAATATTTCAAGCTTTACCTAAAGTGACCCTCACCACTCTTATATAAAGGTACTTCCCCTTATCTTAATTTCACACCTCCAATTCCTTTTCGATCGGCCAAACCCTTCCCAAATGTCCTCCCAAATTTCCTACCTTAATCCTAGAAACCTTACATTGGTCATAAATCCAACCTAAGGAGCCCTTTTGATCAAATCAAAAGGAAGAACCCAAATAAGAGGTAAATGTTTCATCACCTCTTTCATGTTCTTTTCTTCTTCCACTTCCTATTTCATTGTTGTTTATATTATAAAATAATAAATACAGTATCTTATATATACTTTTATGTTATTATAAAAATTCTACAACCATATTTATTATTATATCCATCTTATGAATGACAAAGTCACCATGCGTGCGTACATACGGATTACCGTCTCGACGTCGTGGTTTAGTTTATTATTCAAACACTTCATTATTTTGATGGGTATAATAATGAGTATAACTTATGTAAATAATTAATATAAAATGTTAATTATTCTTTATATATGATATAACATCCAATTACATATTATTTCAACATCAATATAATGATATTGTTGCTCCTGTGTATGTACGGATTACCGTCTCCACGAACGTGATGAGATTCATTCCCCATCATAATCATTCAAGAATATTTTTAATTTTACGATTAAAAATAATGTTTAAGAACATAATATAATTCTGTATATGAATCAAATACATCCTATCCATATCAAACATGGCTTACATAACCAAACATATAATGGAAAACAAATCAGTTAACACACGAAATGATGATACTGCTATAATATTATTAACAAAGTAATATTAAAAGATCATATATGATATAATATTTATGTATATAGTTCTTTTATAATTTTAAAAAAATGGTGTAACTGTTATACAGGAGGTTAATATACCATCTACTAAGGAAAAGTACAAGGTAATGGTTAATTTTACAATCTCTTTATTATCCGAGGTTGTTTTTACATAAGTATCTACTGGGCCCTCTTTATCATCCACCTCCATGATTCTTAAAAATTTATTTCAAAACATTTTTAATATTTACTAGACTATGGTTTAAAGTGATTTATACAATTTTCTGAATTTTTATAAAATGGTTTAAAATGAATCTTTGCATCATTTTCCAAACAAGGTACTTTAAGACCTTTTCAATAAAATTAAGATAAGAATGTCTTTTTTTAACTTATCCGGTGGGTGTGGCTATTTTCCACCATTATATCATCATTAAAGCTTTCCATAAAATATTATAAAAATATTTTAAAAACAATTGTTTTCTTTTATAATTATATTACTTTTAAATGATTTCAAAATAGAAAGATTTATTTATCTAAAAAAAGTTTTGATTTCATCTATGTCAACATCCTTTTGATGGATTTCAAGCTTGTTCGAAGTTGATTTATTATGATACAAAACATTGATATTGTATTTATGTTTTTGTGATATGTTTGACCATGGATGTGTTATTCTTACACCATTAATGGTTTATAGATAAAGTATTGACATTTTGTTTGCTAGTTATAATTAGAATGTTTATATTATGTTTAAACCTTTTCATATGATGAATTCATTGGACATAGTAAGTGATGGGTGGAGCCCAATATAGCTCCTCAATGCATCGGTAGGTCTCATGAGACAATCTAGTGTCTTGGCACAAGGGCTTGAAAAAATATTATTTGTAGTATTGGCTGAAGGCCTTGACTATGTGGTTATGAAGTATGGAATTATGCATTCTATCATTATGAAAGTGTATATTGATATTGAATGTGATTATTTGACTAATATAATATCTATGTGAATAAGTAAATGGAATTATTTTATTTTATCTTTTCTATATTACGCTGATGTTTAATTTTAAAATGCTTTTGTTTTAGTCTTATACATTTCCTTAAATGTTTATACTTGTTTGTGAACGTTTCTGCTATATTGTTATCCTTAATGAGTATCTGAACTCACCCCTTTATATGTTTAATTTTTCCTAGGATGTGAAGAATTATTTTATGGTTGACCTACAGGGATAGGCTAAGGATTTAAGTATGTTCAAAAGGGGATAAAATGTTGTTTATGTTTTTATTTCATGATGTAATATAAAACTTATGAATGTCTCTAATACTTCCAAGGATACTAAACTGATCAATCTTTTGGGACATTATTCCTTGTATTGTGACAATGTTATGTAATAATGCACTGACTCTAGGTAACTGGGTGTAGGGAATTACAATAAAAGTACTAAAGATTTCCAGAAATCAGTTCTAGTTTTGGGAACTATAAAATACCTAAGGAACTTGTCAATAAATTTGGTCTTATTTTAACACATGATGTTTAAAAATCTATTTTCAATAAAGAAAATTTTATTAATTGAGATTCTAACAGTATATCTCTCTAGTTTTCTTGAAAATAATTCAAACACTCCAATAGTCAACCAAATTTCAATATTTGTATCAGTTATCCACTAATTATAAATTCTATGCCCTTGTGATACATTGATGGTATGATAAATGATAATTGGGTGAAAAATATTTCACAACCTCCTTCAAATACTTTAAAAAATAACATACTACATCTCTACCATAAATTTTTCATTGTCATACTCTCCCACTTGAAAAAACATTTATCTCCCTGCCAAACACACATGAAAAATTTATCCCCCTATTCTAAAATACCAAAAGATATGAATTCTATTTATTAGGAAATATTAACGTGGGAGTGGGGGTACATCCCAAAAATAATTAAGTGGATTGAAATGATTGGAAACTATGAGCCAACAAATTCTTCTCATGCATCACTATGGGTAGTGATTTTTTCAATATATTGACCATTTGATCATGTGTTCATACATATTATAAAACCATATTTCTTTAGTCAACCTTCTCATTTTTGATGTGATATTTTATCTCAATGTTCTTGGTCCACGAATTTTGGATATGATTTTCACTAAGATTGATTTTACATGAGTCATCACACAGAAATTGAATTGGATAAATCACTTTAACACCCACATTATTTAGTTGTTATTTCACCCATATCAATTGAGTGTATACTTGAGTGGCATTGGTGTACTCGAACTCCATAGTAAAAAAAGATATAAATCATTCTTCTTGGGTTGTAGTGATATACATGAAATCCCAAGATAAAAACTATCACAAGAAGTTTATTTTTGGTTTCTAATTAACCAATCCAATAAACATAAGTAAATAGAAAAAAAATTATAATTTGAAACATTTTAATAGAATAAACCAGAGTCTATCATGGTTGGATATATAAAAGTATTATTATCAAAGAATTCATGTGTCTTTCCTTTAAAATAATCTAAAAAATGCTATATTGACAATGTGGGAAATAGAATATCTGCAAAAGTGTAAGTAAAATAGTGTATATTTTCAATGATTTTTTGATATGTGGCCACATCTATGTGGTTACCATGTTCATCCTTTGACAATTTTTATCTTTTCTTCACCATAGTTTCTACATGAATCAAATACTCTTTCTGAAATATTCATAATGCATTCTTATCATATTTAATTTGGGAAAAAATATCCCAGACATTCATTTAAGAAACTAGAAGATAAATAAATATTACATTACACCAAATTAGTTATGAGAATTTCTTACCTTGGTTGTAATTCGAACCACTATAAATTATGTCATAAACATATATATGAACCATAAATCTATTATAATTCGCATTATTTATATAGATTTTGTGATCAAATCCACATATATAGAGATCAATATTTTATAGGAAATGGTATAACCTGGATTTCCATGGTATCAGTGCTTGGTTTATTCTACAAAATACACCTTATGTCGATGTACTTTTCTTTTATCTTCATTAATGATAAACCCATCAAGTTGGTCATTTCTTCTTTAAGTACACCATTCAAGAATCCATATTTATTTTACATTTGACAAAATTTGAAACACTTTTGAATCACCCTAGCTCAGATTATACATAATGTTTCAATTCATGCTACTAGCACAAACATCTCATTAATAACAATTCATTCACAGTGGGAACACTCCTAACGCACAAGCAATGATTTTTACTAAATATAATTTCATTCCTCATTAATTTTATTTCAGAGAACCCACTTGGTTTTGATGAAATTTTTGTTACTTGGCCTCCGAACAACATCACATGTCTCATTTATCTTTATTTGTTCATGATCATCATCCACAACCTTGATCCAGATCTCATCATTTGCATCTTTTTTAAATTATTTTTGGTTCCAAAAATAATAATACACATTTACGTTGTTGGGCCTTTATTCTCCTGGTTCGGACTGAGGATTTATGATCTCAAAAAACATTAATTGTTTATAATTTTATACCTTCTCATATTTTGTCTTGAAGCAATTTTAATGTTTTTCACTTTCATCATAGTTCCTTTCTTCACCATCATTATCTTCAATCTTTATAACTCTCCCTAAATGTTATTCTGGATCATCCCCTAAAAGTTACAAATTGCTTGGTCGTCATGTATATTTTTATATGTATATATATCATTTTTCCACTTTTATCCACCAAAACTTATTTCCATCAATCATATTTTAAATTATATTTTTTTAAATACAATAATATTTTTTATTTGATTAGAATCCAAGAAACATGCCTTCATCACCTTGATTATCAAATTTTATTCTCTTCTATTTTTTAGGATAACACATTTTTTCCCAAGTTCCTGTAAGTAGTTGGCTTTAGGTTTATTTCCTTAAAAAATTTATATGGACTTCTACCTTACTTTTCACATAGATGTGTTTTATTGGAGATATAAACCACTATAAGAATAGCGCCTTTACATTTTAATTGTAGAATTAACCAGTCAATCAATATTTATTAGGTCATGCTGTTGTTTGTGAAATTTCTTTTTTACACATCCCAAATTTGTTAATGTGTTATAATAACTGAAAATAAATGTGGAATTCCATGTTTATCAAGATATTATTCAAATTTATGATTTATAAATTCACTGTCATTATAAAATTACAATTTTTGAATAATTATACAAAGCAAATTTTCATCCCTTCTATGATATACAGTGATACATATATAAAACCAAATCTTGTGGCTAATAATAATAACTCATACAATCTTTATGAAACCATAAAAACACATAATAACATACTCTATCCATCACTATGAGTGAGGATGACTCACATAAATACACATGCACAAGTTCATGAAACGTCAATTGCTTCATCTTCTTGGGATTATATGATTTTTAGAAAATCTTCACCTTCTAACCTGACTCACATAAGTGTGTGTTATCATATGTGAGATGGGTAATATCATGTGCTCCATTAATATTTTAAATTATTTCCATAAATGATTAGATCAAATGGACATACACATATACCATTGCCCATTCTCCTCCCATTTGGATTACATGTATAAATTTTCCTACCCCACAAGATATGAATTTCCCATTGATCACTTCCATATAAGATAAGAGAACCATATTTGGGTTTTTTAGAAAAAAGATTTTGATTAAACTCCACATCATATCCATGGTCACATAATTTTGTAACACTGGGAATATTATGACTTATCCCATAAAATATAAGAACATTAGTCTACCTGATAACTTTTACACCAATCTTGTCCTTCATACAACCAACAATATTAAGACCCTCTTCATTTACAAAATGAAAAAAACACCTTCATTATGATTTACATTCACAATGTGGAAATTGGTTCCGGTCATATGTGATGTGAATCCACTTTCCAATTACCAAGATATTGATTTTTACATTTCCCTCGTTGCATTATACACTAAATTAGGCTTCAACAAACTATATTTAACTACCCATGTTGGTGAGGATTGTTCCTCCTCAATTTCCATCTCAACAACCTCTTTTTTAAAAAAAAATGATAATATTTAATCCATTTCTATAATTTTGTATGAACGTTCCATCATTTAATTTCATTCACATTGTGGTATTATGGATAATATTTTTTGTTATTATTAATGGGAAATTAAATTCATTACTAATAAAACCTTCAAAATAAAAATAGTAACCATTAAATGTAAATGAATGAATAAAATATTATCATTTCTATTTATATTTTTGTTATTCCTAGAATTACCTTATAGCAATAGATCACACCTAGTCTTGGATAAGAATAATAAAATGATACGTAATATGGGATTGATTTCGTATTTTTAATAAATTAGACAGATTCTAAATTTTAACCTTCTTCATTATTTACGAAGATATGAGACATTATCTTCATTAAGTATGTGTTGATGTAGATAAAAACAGAAAAATAATACATCAATTTTTAATGTGGATCAGGGAACAAAGATCCCCAAGTCAACTCCACCAACACCCTCTCTACATGTTTTGTAATGCCCTGACCCTAGTTGCCTTGAGTTAGTGCATTATTAAATATCATAGGAATGATCATAAGAGATCAATTCCTAAAAGTCCGATTAGTTTAGTAGCCTTGGAAGTACTAGATACATACATAAGTTTTACAATAAGCTTGAAATAAAGAAAAACAAAATTGTGTTTCCTTTGAAAACACTCATATCCCTTATCCTATACCTGTAGGTTAATAGTGATATACTTTTTCACATATTGGGACAAATAAAACATGTAAAGGGGTGAGATCATATTCTTAGTAAGGATAACAATATAGCAGAAAATTTCATAAATAATCATAAACATTTAAGAAAATGTATAGACAAAAACCCAAGCCTTTTAAAATTAAATTTCAGCATAATATGGAAAATATAAATCAAATAATTTCATTTATATATTTACATGGATATTCTACTAGTCGAATAATCACTGGTAATATTAATTTCTAATTTCATAATGATAGAATGAATAATTCAAGACATCATAACCACATAGTCTAGGCCTTGTTCCAAGACTACAAATAAGATTTAGTCAAGGCCTTGTGACAAGACACTAGTTTGTATCATGAGACCTAACGATGCATCGAGGAGCTATAATGGGCTCCACCAGTTACATACTAAGTCCAATGAATTCCTCATATGAAAAGGTGGAAACATAATCTAAACATTCGTATTAGAACAAGCATACGAAATGTCCGTATTTTAACCAAAAACCATTAATGTTATAAAATAGAACATCTGTAATCAAGCATAACTCATTCAATACAATATTAAATTTTTTATTATAATAAATCAACTTCAATCAAAAATAATGAAGAATATTGACATTGATTAAAATAATTAGTAAAACTATTTGAGAGAAATATCCCCTTTTCTTGAAAACATTTAAAAGTCTCAATATTTATCAAGAAGAAATTAAAAATAGTTTTTTGAATAAAATTTTCACATACCACATTGAAACCTTTAAAAGGAATTTTAATTTAAAAACAATCATGTCCATATAAATAAATCATTTAAACCATTTTTAAAACATGGACATTAATGATGACGATTTAGAAGAATAAATCTTTAAAACATTTAAAATGATATTTTAGTTAGTGTTCCTAACCAAATGAGAGACATTTGATTAAAAATAATTGAGGTAATAAAAACTTTATAATATCATTAGAATAAATGTATTCCTGATATACTATGTCAAAGTACATTATATACACCATATAAAAGTGAATTGGTGCATAACAACAAAGAAGTATCAATAGAATGTAAATTGAGATGAAATCCCTTATAAATATAGTATCCTTGGGTTAAGGATAAATCAATGAAATATTTATGTCTGAAAAATATAAATACACTTTATATTATTGGATATTATGTTTAAACAAATCATAGGACATTTACACATATTCATGTGACAACAATACCAAGTATTGTGATGTTTGACTCGATTAATGGAAATTGAGTTAAGATTGCTCTTATCAAGTTCATATCAATAAATTGAGAATTTATCAGTGGAGTGATTATGTGTATCTATAGTATATCCACACAATGTGGAGTGTAAATTACTATATAAATAAATAAATAGTGATTTCACACATAATCTTGGAGTAAAATAATCAATGAAGTTTTTGTAAAACCCAATGAGTGGAAATCAAAATTAGAATTCCCTTACCAATTTGGTAACATACGAAACATACACCCCATAAAAGAAAAATCATAAAATAATACATTAAATAACCAAAAAAATATATTATATTACACAAATAATACAATCAAGGTCAGTACATACACCACACAAAAGGAAATAGTGGTAATATTTCATGAATCTCACGAGAATAAGAAGTGAGATGAAAACCCCTTACCCAGTTGTAATCAATTGAGTCGTATGAAAAAAAGTTAATAACCACCAAATGAATCTCATAATTCCATGAATATAAATATAATAATTATAATATATATCAAATGGTAGTACACAATACACCACATGCAATAAATAATTTGCAAACAATAGAAATCTCACGGAATTAAAAGTGATATAAGAAACCCCTTACCTCACGTATGACTTGTCTTGTATGTTCCTTATTCTTCCTGAATAATAAACATAAGATAATGTATAATTTATTAAAAAAAATTTCATGTTTTATTATTCCTTTTATATCACTTATTATCTTTCTATAACAATTATTTAATTATTTGAGTTCATATGGGACATTTTGTCAATGTTCGGATCTTGAGTCAAAATGACCTTGTTAGAATTACAAATTGTCCATGTGTTCAGATGTATATTTTCTCAAAAATCATATTCATGACATAGATATAATATATATCATATATATTCAGTATATATAAGTATTTATATTAGTACATAACATTTAGAGATAAGAAATGAAATGCACCGTTCATGGAGACGGTAAGCCGTACGTACGCATGAACGCTACTTTCATTTCTATTTTGTATTTTAATGGTTTTAAGAATTAATGATACATAGGTATATTAAAATTACAGTATAATATCATATATAATTTAATTAAATCAAACCTTTATATGCCCAACATATGGAATGAATGAGTCATATCACTTTTAGGGGGCTGTAGTCCATACTTCCTGAAATGAAATTATTGTATTTACCAATTATGAAAACCATAAAGGTATGATATAAATGAAAAATACATAAGTAAAGAGACAATATAAATATAATATATATCACATATAAATATAGTTACATAATAATGTCCACCATGAGAGTCGGCTGGAGATATTTGAACAATCATCGTTTCGTGAGGCAGTAGTTTGCCATCCACATAAACAGTATGTCCGTATCCATTAGATGGTGGTGTGTGGAATTTTAGTTATAATACATCTCATAAAATAACCTAATATATTTATGATACTGGAGTTTCTATAAAATAGATGAATAAATATAGTTTAGGGGGTTGGAGAAGTAAAATAAAAGAAAAGAACTTAAGAGAAGATGTTACCATTAAATCGGGTAATTCCCTTTGGTTTGAACCAAAAGATTTACTTAAAGTGCCTTATACCTAAGTTAAGGCTTCAAGGATTAATATAGGGATTTAGGGAGCTTAAGTTTTCTATTTTTTGGATGCTCCAAGGAGCTTTATAGGTGTAATGAATGGGTTAGAATTGGTGTCCTTTTATAAGGGGGAGGAGGGGCTCTTTAGGAATGTTTGAAAATATTATTTTATTACATAATAATTTTGGGTTTCTAAAGGTCTAAAATTCATTAAAGTATAAGATAAGATGAAACATGTTCGAAATAAAATCATTCAATAATAATTGTACATGGTTTGGATATTTTTTAAATTTTATTATCTTATTTATTTAAATCATTCATTAATGAAGTAAACACTGTATCTTTATTATGTCATAAATAATTTTATTCATATGATGTCTAAAAATTATCAAAAAATACCATGATGTAGAAAATACTTTTATATTTTAAATTAATATTTATATTCTAAGATATAACTTATATAATCTCATGTAAAAATAGATTTAATAAAATATATGTGTTTAAGTCATCTTTGACTTTACGTTAATTTAATTAATATAAATGGTCATTATCAATCCCAAGTGGCTCCATGGGGTCCCAAAATCGAACCAAGGATGACCATGGTACGACATATATCAACCAATAATATTAATACACATGTTAGCATTATTTAGTACTATTATAATATTATTTTTTACCCTTATTTAATAGATTTACCTTTTAACCATGGTAAATAAAATATTTAATGGAGTAAATATTCATAATGCATAAAAATAAAAGTTACCTATTTACATAATTTGGACCTAAGGATTCCAAAAATGCAATAAATTTTTCAAAATTCAGAACATAGAAGTTGGAAAATTAAATTTAAAATTAAATTTTGTTGTTAAAACTAAAAGCAAGTTTTTAAGTAATAATAACTATTAAAAGATTGACACTTGTTAATGTCTAATTTCAATGTGAAATTCCATCCAATGAAAAAAATTGTATTAAGTGGTAAAAATTTAATATAATTAATCTTTAAAACCATTTAAAAAGATAATCTAACCATATAAATAAATTAGATTAAATGGCAGTTTGGAATTAAAATACATTATTATTCACTATTCATTTAAAAATAAACATTATCAGAAATATACCAAAACTTTTCCCAAAGAAAATGTTGATGTTCCTATTATAAATTAGAATTTTATATTGTCAAATAGAACATATTAAAGTTAAAAAAATATATTTAAATAGGGTTCCCCATTAAAAGGCGGTAAATCTATCTTTTAACAAATATTAGAGTATTTGTGTTTAAAATTGGAATAATTCACATTGTAAGCCTCTAAAACTTATTGGATAAATGTAAAAACATTTAACAAACATATATAATCACATTTTTGTTAGTTTAATTCTTTCTCTCTAATACAATGGCTAGGTGTTAACTACAATTTAAATTAATATTATTATTATATTATTTTTCAGTGTAACTGAATGTTGTGTGCAACCTAAGTTTTCAAAGAAACTCATTATTGCGTATTAGTTACACCATCAATCATAGAATCCCCTTTAAAGTAAAATTATTATTTAATTTAAAAATATTTTTAAATATGAAAAATTTCATATTCTTTATTTACCAGGGATGTTACATCCTTCCCCCCTTTTGGAAATTGCATCCTCGCAATTTTAAAATTGTGATTGGAAACATCATTGAAAGTCCCAAATAGGAAAAAGAGTAAATAAAACTATCAATTTATAGGAAATAATGTTATGTAAAAAGGTAACATGAGATAAACCATACTATGATTCCTTGAAAACATGGATATGGAGGAGAAACTAAGTGTCAAGTTCTTATGGAGAGTGATAGAACACATGATTAAGAGAAAGTTAACCACAAAAAATCACAAACTTGTAATGGGTTAAACGGTCTTTTATTCCCTAGTAAGAAAATACAACTATAAGGCCTCGGCCTTAAACCTTGCTTAATTTTGAATTAAATGAATAATTCACAATGAGTATCCTTTTAGGTTTAGAGTTTTATAGAATTAGGATATAACTATTACATCTCAAAATATTACAAAGTAGACACTTCTACTAAGTTTCCATAAAATAAAAACTCCTAAAAAGAAACATGTATAGTTCCATGTTTTAGATAGCATGACTATTCTATGATCCCATCCTTGAACCTATTTAATGTTAAGTACTATGAAAAACATTTCAAAAACTTAGGGTGAGCATAAAAAGCTCAGTAAGGGATACACAAAGAATGAAAACTATTAGTTTTTCAAAACAACCAGTAAACCAAGAATACTTTATCAAAGTAATACTTTTCACCTTTATTAAGAAGAAAATACTCTTCATTGAATAAAAGATCATTAATTACCCTATTGTGACCAAAATATTACCATAAAACACAAATAAAGAACACATAACATATAACGGTAACTTCGGACATAAACATACTTAAGTGAAATAACCATCCGGTAAAATTCCACACATATCACTTAATGGAATAGCCATACAGCTAACTTCCATACCCAATGCATTGGAGGTTATAACGTAACCAACCATCCTGGTATTCATGGCACCACCCGTCATATGGTTTATCATGTAACCACCCATCAAATGTCCAATTACCATTATAAAATCATAAGACATAAAACAAATATAATGGAAAGAAAACATTTCCACACTTTGATCACAATATATCACTTAAATATATTGACATAACAAATCCATTATAAAAACCATTGTCAATACCAAAATACATAAAACAGTATATGGTATTTATTTCATTTGAAAAACATTACGGCTTGTTGAGGAAGCCAAAGACCAGATAATACTCGCGACGGTGGAAAAGGTCATTGTCACCGCGTACGTTAAAAGAAACATTCCTTTTTTTCGTTTAGTAAAATGCTTCATAGAAAAATATTCCTTTTGAATAAACATAAAAGTAAAAGGGGTTTATACACTGTATAAAAGAAAGTTGTGTAAAAAACAAAATATGACCCAATGAAAGAAGATTGAGACGAAATCCCATACCTCGTGTCCGATGTGACTCGATTGCTCTTTAATCTTCTGAATAATAAACTAGTGTTAATTTATACTTTCTTAAGAACCTTTTCAATGTTTATTATTCCTTTTATATAACTTATTTCCATGTTATAAACGTTATGTAATCATTTAATTTCATAAAGTTCGTTTTGTCGATATTTGGTACTTAAGTCAAAAATGGACTTCTTACAATAACATGTTGTTTATGTGGTCAAAGGTTCATTATATCCAGAATTATATTCATTATTTGGATATCATATATTTCATATATATCCAGCAGATACATGTATTTATAATAGTACATAACATTTAGAGGTAAGAAATGAAATGCCCTGTTCATGGAGACGGTAAGTCGTACGTACACTTCAACGCTACTTTCATTTATATTTCGTATTTAATGGAGTGAAATCATAATGATATAAGGGTATATTATAATTCCAGTATAACATCATATATAATAACATTAACTCCATCATTTATACATCCCATATATGGCATTAATGAATCAAATCACTTTTAGGGGGCAGTAGTCTGCACTTCCTAAAATGAAATTATCGTGTTTACCCATAATGGAAACCATAAAGGTATGCCAAAAATGAAAAATACAGAAGCTTAAGGAAATCATAAACATATTATATATCATATATAAATATAGTGACATCTTAATGTCCACCTTTGAAGGTGTTAAAAGAATATTGAACAATCATCATTTCGTGAGGTAGAAATTCACCATCCACAGAAACAATATGTTCCTTTACCATTCAATGTAGTTGTGTGTAAGTGTAGCTCAAATACTTCTTATAACAAAATCCTAGTATATTTAATATACTGTAGTTGTTACAAAATAAATTAATAAAAATATTTTAGGGGGTTGGGGAAGCAAAATAAAACAAAAGAACATTAGAGAAGACTTTACCTTAAAATCGGGTAACTCCCTTTGGTTTGAACCAAAACAGTTTCTTGAAGAGTTTCCTGTGTAAGGTAAGGCTTATAAGATGAGGAGAGGGATTTGGAGAGACCGAATTATCAGAGCTTGGCCGAGCCAAAGGCTGGAGAAGTGTGGGTAAGGAGGTAGAGGTGGGGGCCTTTTATAAGAGGAGAGGAGGGGCACTCTTGGAAACTTATAAAAGGTTACTTTATTATAAAATGTTTTTCAGATTTTAAAGATCCCATAAAATATATACTTTGGGGATAAGGTGATAAGGGTTCTACATCCACCCATCCAATATGTTTTTGACAAGTTTAGGTCTTATATTTTATATTATCATCTCATTTTATTTAAATCGTTAAAGAATGAGGTAACCACTGCATCATCATGGTGTCATAAATAATTTAATTTATTTAATGTCTAAAAATTATAAAAAAAATATTATGTAGGAAATATTTTTATCTTTTAAATCACTATTTATAGTAAAAAATATGACTTGTATAACCCCATGTAAGAATTGTTTTAGTAAAACAATACATGTTTGTTTCATTTTTACTTTTACTTTAAATAATAGGCATTAATGTCATTATCTTACCCAATTGGCTCCATGGGGTCCCAAAAATAGACCCATGAGTTTTCTTGGTTGGCCATGACTAATCTAATAGGGTTAGGATAAGTGTCAAGATATTTTCATTTTATTATAATATCATTTTTACCTTAAATCACACTAATTACCTTTAATTGTGATTAATAAAACTTAAAAGTTACTTTTCATCAAAAATTATTTTCATCCCATTGAACCAAATTTTACTTAATAATGAAAATTATATATATTGGATTTTTGAAATTCAAATCATAGAAGTGATAAAGATCCATTTAAACAAAAAATCAGTTTTTGTAACTACCACTTTGTGGATTCACTATTCATAAAAAATTAAGGTTTTTCAGAAAAATACCAAAACTTCACCCTAAGATATATTTGATATTCCGAATTTAAAAATGATGTCCATTTTAAGAAATTAAAAACATATAATTTGCATTAATAAATTTAATAATTAATTCTCACCATCAAATCAAATAGTGTGGTTTTAAGAAACAATATGTATCAAAAGATTGAGACTAGTTTAAGTCCAATTTCAAAGTGAAATTAATTCAAATGACCTCCATTGGATTAAATGGTAAAAATTTGTTCTAATTGAACTTTAAAACCAATTCAAAAAATAATCTAATCATATAAATAAATTAGATTAAAAATAGGTTTTGAATTAAAATACAACATTTTTCACTATTCATTAAAAAATGAACTTTATCGGAAAAATACCAAAAATTTATCCAAAGTAAATTTCAATGTCCCAATCATAAAGAAGAGTTTTATTTGGTCCAATATAATTTATAAGAGTGACCAAAACTATATTTAATTATTGATCTCCATCATAAGGTGATAAGTGGACCTTTAGTGAAAATTAGAGTATATATGCCTAAAACTGAATTCTTTTCGTATTTTAAGCCTTTATCCTTTATTGGTTAAATGTAAAAACATTTAACAAACATATATAATCATATTTCAGTTATTTCTATTCATTCCTTCCAATACAATGACTAAGTGTTAACTACCATTTAAAATAATATTATTTTATTACTAGTGTGCAACATAAGATTTCAAAGAAACTCTTTGTTGCGTATTGGGTATGCTATCGAACATAGCAACCCCTTTAAAGTAAAATTAATATGTAATTTGAAAATATTAATAAATATGAAAATGTTTTATTCTTTATTTACTTGGGATGTTACAATAACAGACAATGTTTTGGTTTTAGGTTCCTTTTCATAATGTTGAGAAATTTATTTATGAGATTAATAAAAAATATAAGGAAATAAACATACTTGTCATGTATACTTTCATCCTTTACTAAATTCCTAAATCAAATTCATCTATTCTACAAACTACGTGTATTCCAGATGACTTGGTCCCACCTGAAGCACTAGAATCAACTTTTATAGTATCAATAATCTAAAAAAGATGAACTATATATTTCCCCCGTATTTGGCCATCAACCAAAACCAAAAAGGATAGAACAAGATTAGATAATCCCCAAAAAGGATAATAATTTATAAAAAAAATACTAATATTAATATTCAAAATTGAAAAAATAATACCCCAAGTTTAACAAAGACCATTCAATATACAATTTTCCTTAAAATCCTTCTATATAATCCAAACTAATATTGAAACCCCAAACTCTGAAGAATTTGATTACATAGTCTTCCATGTTAAATTGTACCTCCAAATAACATTAACTACTCTTAAAGTCACATAATTAAAAGTAATTAACCTAATCACATATTCTCTAATATAGGTTAATCATTTCCATAAATAACCCAAATCCTTATAAATCCACAATAAAAACATAGATAAAAATACTCCATTACTCCTTAAATGAAATCCTATAGTATTATATTTTCTTGAGGCATATAGTGTTCCCAAGAGAGAGAAAGTCTTCCAGAATAACATTTATCACATAATTACCAAATCATTTTCCTATACTAAGGATATCAATTTGAAAAAAATAAGATCCAAAATCACCTTATTATTGATCAATAAAATCATATAACTAAATGAATTGGTCACACTAACTAGGGACATCACGTAGTCCAGTGGTAAGCGATAAATCCCAGTCAAACTTGTGTTGTGGTTTCGATTCTCGTAGCTTTGTATGACATAAAAAGTCATCACATGGTCTGCATGTTTTCCTTTATCAAAAACTATATTTTAAAACATTCCCAAAATGAGATAAATTTCTCAAAATAACCATAACATAATTTAACCACAAATGTTATCTCAGACCTCGCATTTTCATCCCAAAAATTAGTAATGAGTAATTGACTCAAATTCAAGGATCATATAAACCCAAATGGTTATTTATAATTATATACCAAAAATAAAGGATAATTCACCCTTGAATAGGATTTTCACATAACAAACTACAGGGTTACACATACAAGAGAAAATTCTTCAAATGTAATCCCATCAACAAAGATCACTAATACTTTTAAACATTTCTCCATCCATATATTTCCACATATGTTCTTCCGTAACCAAGAGGTTATCCTATATAATTGTAAATTGACAAGGTTGATGACTAGGTCATCTACATTTATGGAAAATGACTATAAATAGATTCTTAGGATCATTTTTATTTTATTCCATAATACTCTTTAATTTTCATTGGCAATTATTTACTTTATATCCTTTATTCCCAAACATAAAGCATTTTGTTGTTCCATTAAGACACATTCCTGGGTGTCTCCTTCCACATTTCCTGTATGATGGAAATCCATTATTCTTTTCTCCATAGTCTCCACTATTAGAGCTCCTATCATTCGCCGCCTTTCATTTCTTTGTTGAGTCTGGGAGTTGGTTAATATATATGTTGTTGATCATATTTTTTGGGAAACTGATTCAAAATAAAGACAATATCATTTACACCTATCAACATTCCATTTCATTACACATTTACACCATTTTTTCCACCTTTTACATCATTTTCAATGTTACTACAACTTCCTTGGAATGCATCCATTGAAAAAAAACTAGAAAGCATTGTGTGAGTAGCAATAGTCATAAAATGATTTATAGAATATCATGACACCTTATTTTCAATCTAAAACACCTTAGGATTAACTAAGGTTATTTATTCTCATCTTACATTAAAATCCTTCCAATAAGTTTGTTAAGAAAATGTGAATTATCCTAAGCATATCCCCTTGGATTTTCATAACCAAGAGAGCAGTAAGGCCCATTTTCGTGCACCAGTTCCCATTCGATTCTCGCTTAAAGAGGTGTTTTCAGGTTTTACCCCTAGGTACATATGTGCCATATCCACCTCTACCTGATCGTATCTAGACAAAGTTAGATTACTTGGAAAATACACTAAATCTCTACATTACCAAAATTATAGGATGTTGTTCTATACTAATCCTCAAAGTTTATCTTAGTATAATTTTCTCTAATCATATTTTTTATAAATCTAGCTTCTATAGTTTGTAAAAAACTTCCTCTGACACCAAATGTAACACCCCAACCCTAGTTACCCAGAGTCTGTGAATTATTACATATCACTAGCATGATCACAAGAGATCAGGTCCTGAACTAATGATTATTTTAGTAGCCTTGGAATTACTAGACACATACGTAAGTTTTACAATACATAATGAAATAAAGAAAAAAAACAGTGTGTCCCTTTTGAACACACTTATATCCTTACCCTATCACTATAGGTCAACCATAGAACACTTCTTCACATCCTAGGAAAAACAAAATATAGAAAGGGGTGAGCTCAGATGCTCAGTAAGGATAACAATATAGTGGAAACTTTCATAAATAAGCATAAACATTTAAGGCAATGTATAAGAATAAAACAACCGCCTTTTAAACCTAAAGTTTAGCATAATATGGGAAATATAAAATAAAATAATACCATTTACATATTCACATGGACATTATACTAGTAAAATAATCATATGTAATATCAATTTCTAATTTCATAATGGTTGAATGCATAATGTCGGACGTCTTAACCACGTATTCAAGGCCTCAAGCCTAGACTACAAATATAATTTTTTCAAGACCCTGTACCAAGACACTATTTTGTCTCATGAGACCAATCGATGCATCGAAGAGCTATATCAGGCTCCACCCATTACATACTAAGTCTAATGCATTCCTCATATGAAAAGTTTGAAACATAATATAAACATTCATATAAGAACTAGAATACGAAATTTAAATATTTTAACCACAAACCATAAATGTCATAAAAATAGCACATCCATAGTCAAACATAACTCATTAAATACAATATAAAAGATTTTATTATAATAAATCATCCTCAATCAAGAATAATGAATTATATTGACATAAATAAAAATAATTAGTAAAACTATTTGGGATAAATACTCCCTTTTCTTGAAAACATTTAAAAGTATCACTATTTATTAAGAAGTTGTTAAAAATAGATTTTTGAATCAATGTGTCCCATAACACATTGAAACTTTTAAAATGATTTTTAATTTTAAAACCTTAATGTCCATATAAATAAATCCTTTAAACCATTTTTAAAACATGGAAATTAATGAGAAATTTTTATAAGAATAAAGCTTTAACATGTTGAAAATGATATTTTAGTTAGAGTTCCTAACCAAATGAGAGATGTTTGAATAAAAATAATTGAGGTTATCAAAACTTTATAATATCATGAGAATAAAGGGATTAATGATATACTATGTCAAAGTACAGTATATACACCATATAAAAGTGAAATGGTGCATAACAACGAAGAAGTCTCAATAGAATGTAAATTGAGATGAAATCCCTTATAAAGATTGAATCCTTTGGTTAAGGAAAAATCTATGAAATAATTATGTGTGAAAATATAATTACACTTAATATGATTGGATATTCAGTGTAAATAAATCAAATGACATTCACATATATTCTTGTAACAACAACATCAAGGACTTGGATGTTTAACTCAATGAATGGAAATTGAGTTAAGATTACTCTTATCAAGTTAATATCGATGAATTGAGAATTTATTAATGGATTTATTAGGTGTATAAAAAGTATACACACACAAATGGGAGTGTAAATTACTACATTAATAAATAAATAGTGATTTCACACATAATCTTGGAGTAAAATAATCGATGAAGTTTTGTTAAAACCCAATGAGTGGAAATCGAAATTAGAAATTCACTTACCGATTTGTTAACTTGTGAAACATACAACATATGAAAGAAGGATCATAAAATGAAGTTTAAAATACCCAAAAATTATAGTATATTACACAAGGAATATAATAATGGTTAGTAAATACACCACACAAATTAAAATAGTGGCAATATAGCATGAATCTCACGGAAATAAGAAGTGAGATGAAAACCCCTTACCACATTGCAATTAATTGAGTTGTATGACCAAAAGTTAGTAACCACCAAATGAATCATAGAATAATATGAATATAAATTTAATAATGATAATATATATCAAATTTCAGTACAAAATAAACCACATGCAACAAATAAGTGGTGAATAATAGAAATCTCACAGAATTAAAAGTGAGATAAGAAACACCTTACATTAAGTATGACTTGTCTTGTATATTCTTCGTTCTTCCTAAATAATAAAAATAATATAATTTATACTTACTTAAGAACCTTTTTAATTTTTTATTATTCCATTTATATCACTTATTATCTTTCAATAACAATTAGTTATTTATTAGAGTTCATATCGGACATTTTGTCGATGTTCGGAACATGAGTAAAAAATGATTTGGGTATAATTAAACATTGTCCATGTGGTCAAAATTATATTATCTCTGGAATCATATTAATGAATTAAATATCATATATATATCATATGTATCATGTATATATATGTATTTATAATAGTACATAACATTTGGAGATAAAAATGAAATGCAATGTTCATGGAGACTGTAATCCGTTTGTACGCATGAACGCTACTTTCATTTCTATTACATATTTTAATGTATTGAAAAATTAATGATAAATATGTATATTATAATTATACTATACTATAATATATAATTTCATTAAATCCATCCTTTATATTTCCCACGTATAGCATGAACGAGTCATATCACTTTAAGGGGGCGGTAGTCCGCACATCCTCAAATGAAATTATCGTATTTACCCACTATGAAAACCATAAAGGTATGATGTAAATGAAAGATAAAGAATTAAATAAAAACTATATATATAATATATATCACATATAAATACATTTCCATCATAATGGCCACCATGACAGGTGGTTGGAGATATTTGAAAAATCATTGTTTCATGAGGGAATAGTTCACCATCCACAGAAACAGTATGTTCGAATCCATTAGACGGAGGTGTGCAGAAGTGTAGTTAGAATAATTCTCAAAAAAAAAACCTTTTATATTTAGGATACTGGTGTTTCTATAAAATATATTAATAAATATAGTTTAGGGGGTTTGAGAAATAAAATAAAATAATAGAACATAAGAGAAGATGTTACCTTTAAATCGGGTAACACCCTTTGGTTTGAACCAAAAGGTTTACTTGAAGTGAATTCTGCCTACATTAAGGCTCTAGAAGTAATGGAGGGATGTAGGTAGTTTAATTGGGTATATTTTGGATGAGACAAGGGGCTTGAGAGGTGTGAGTAATGGGTTATTATTGGTATCCTTTTATAAGGGGGGGAGGGGCTCTTTACGAATGTTTGAAACTACTATTTTATTATATAATGATTTTCTATTTTGAAAGGTCAAAAAATAATTAAAGCATAAGAAAATATGACTCATGTTTGAAATCAAATCATCCAATAAGTATTGGATAGGTTTTGTGTATTTTTTAATTTTTATAATATTATTCATTTAAATCATTCATTAAATAGGTAAACTCGACATCATTATTGTGTCATAAATAATGTTATTTATTTTATGTATAAAAATTATAAAAAAACCCCATGATATAGGAAATATTTTTATCATTCTAATGAATATTTATAGTCGAATAGATAACTTATATAACTTCATCTAAAAATATATTTACTAAAAGATATATGTTTTAGTCATCTTTGTCTTCACTTTAAATTAATTAATATTTAGTGTCCTTATCACTCCCATGTGGCTCCATGGAGTCCGAAAATTGACACAATGATGCCCATGGTTGTACATGTATCAACCCATAATATTAGTACACTTTTTAGGGTAATTTAATATTATTTGTTTACTCTTATTTAGTAGATTTACCTTTTAAGCATGGTAAATAAATTATTTACTAAAGTAAATATTCATAATGTCTAATAATAAAAGTTGCATATTTTTATAATTTGGACCACCTAATTCATAATATTTAATCCAATTTTTCAAATTAAAAACCCAAAAGTCATAGAAAATATTTTAAAATTAATTCCCATTGTTAAAACCAAAAGCGTTTTTTTAAGAAATAATAACTATCAAAAGATTGGCGCTTTTTTATGTCCAATTTCAAAGTTAAATTACTTAAAATGACCAAAATTGGATTAAATGGTGAAAATATAATAAAATTAAACATTAAAAACATTTCAAAATATAATCTAACCATATAAATAAATTATGTTAAAAGGCAGTTTTGAATTAAAATACAGTATTTTTCACTATTCATTAAAAATGAACTTTATCAGAAAAATGCCAAAACTTTACCCAATGTAAATTTTGATGTTCCTATTCTAAAAAATAATTTTAAATTTTCAAATAAAACATATAAAAGTGACAAAAATAGAATTAAAAAAGGGCTCTCTATTAAAAGGTGATAAATCGATTATTTAAAGAATATTAGATTATTTATGTTTAAAATTGGATTCATTCGCATTTTAATCCTCTAAATTTTTTTGGATAAATGTAAAAAAAAATTTAAAAAACATATATAATAATTTTTAGTTATTTATATTCATTCCCTCCAATATAACCGCTAGGAGTTAACTACAATTTAAATTAATAATATTATTATATTATATTTTGGTGTAAATCAACGTTGTGTGCAATGTGAGTTTTCAAAGAAACTCATTGTTGTGTATCAGTTATGACATAGATCATAGCATCCCATTTAAATTAAAATTAATATTTAATTTACAAATATTAATAAATATGAAAGATTCCATATTCTTTATTTACCTAGGATGTTAAATGTTTACTGATTTTCACCAGTAATTCCTCTTTTTTGGAGACCTATACATCTAAGTAAAAGTAGTTGAAAACTATATAATAAGGATTTTACAAGGACATTTGGTTATTTTATAGGGAAAAAACTTACCAATATCATTATATTAGTAGGTAATAATCCACCAAGACTGAGTCTAAGCAGCCAACCCTCTAATAAATAAATAGAGTTTTATTTTATTGAATTAATGAATCCTTTTTCATTGTTGTAAGAAAAACTGAATGAAAATGGTTATTCTACTTAAAAGATTAATTTATTTAAGAATGAACATATTCAAAGAGATCCTTATGTAAAATAAGATTCATAAAAAAGAAATATCCAAATAGTAGTAGAAAATTCACCGATAATTTTACTCAGAATAATATTGAAACATGTAAGACTCCAAAGTGTAGCTTCTTTAGAAAAGCATAGGTGTACGATCTTTACTTCTTTTCAAAAAAAACTCTATATTGAAAATGATATCACAATATATATATATAATGATTATAATATTATTATTCATAAAGATGAAATGAGATGTCATTTGATCATTACAAATCTAAGAATATATCATGAAAAATCACAATAATATAAATTTAAATCTTTCAAGAGAGTTATAACATTCCATAGAAATTGGAACAATTTTTTCTCTTGAATAAAAGAAATTGAATCATTCATATCATATTTTAATGACATATTTGTTTTATTCCAAATGTAGGTTTCTCAAACCATATATTATTCTTAGAAATGTTGAGAATGAATAATTTCTAAAGAATAATTCCCAAAATAGCCATAAATGTTTTTATAAATATTTTAACTCATAAATAATAGAAATATTCATATGATATAAATCTCTAGAAATAGATAAATCAATATCATTATAAATACAAAAAATAGTATTTTTGAGCATCAATATCAACATTATTCACATATTATTGTTGAGAAAATACATTCCCAACTATCTCCCCTTTTTATGATAAAAAATACTTATAACATATCTTATAACAAATATAGTAAATGTAAACACAAATGATATAATATCTATAATGTGACATAACAGAAATTTTGATAGAAAATATTTTTGATATTTATCATTTATTTATATATTAAAATTTTAAATTCTCAATCTCTATAGAAAATATGAATTTTAATTAATTTTTTTAATAAAATTGACAATGATGAAATTAAGGATGTTGTGATTACCAAAATTTATCCCCCTTTTCATTATACAAAAAATAATTTTGAGGGAAATGGTGGAAAACACATTTATAGTAGCACAAAAAAATTGAATTAATGTTATAATATTACAATAAAAAAATGATATGTGTTCTGGAAGTAAAAGTAGAAAAAAAATAATGAAAACAAAAATATAATAATCACATTAATTTAATTAAATTATATTTTTGGTTAAAATAAATTTTCGGATGAGAAATTTCAAAATGTAGGACTAGATGATCGTGAAATGTATTGTTCATATTAATTATCCGAGTCCAAAAAATCTCTAAAATCCAAATTACTTACTTTAACTCTACCATTAGTCCGCAGAAAGTTTCACCAAGGTTAGTAGTTAACCATCTCTGTAACATCCCATTTAAGTAATGAATAATATATATTTTTATCTATGTCTATTAATGATTAAGATAGTGTTTTAGAGGCTTAAAATGAAAATAAATACAATCTTATGCATTGAATACACTAATATTCTTAGAAGATTGTTTTACTGCCTTTTGATGGCAAACCCTATTTAAATAAAACTTTTGAAATTTTTATAATCTATATTTTTCAAAATAAACATATTCATTATTATTGGGACATTGAAATTTACATTGGATAAATTTTTGGTATTTTTCTGACAATGTTCATTTTTTAATGAATAGTGAAAATACTGCATTTTACATCAAAACTACTTTTTCATTTAATTTAATTATATGGATAGATTATCTTTTTAATTGGTCTTAAAGTGTAATCTGAATATATATTTACCATTTAATCCAATGGTGGTCATTAGGATTAATTTCACTCTGGAATTGGTCATAAACTAATGCCAAACTTTTCATAGATATTGTTTCAAAAAAACCCGCTATTTGTTTTGACAACAGGAATTATTTTTAAATAAATTATTGCAATTTATGTGTTTGGAATTTGGTAAAATGGATTACATATTTGGAATTATAAGGACCCAATTACGTAATCAAGACTCTTGTTTTTGGACATTTTTAATAGTAACGATGGTAATTATCTCTTATTATCTTGATTAATGAGTAATCAGGTAGTTAAAGATAATAAAATGATATCATAATAATACAAAAAGACCACAACATGTGTCCTAAGGCTACTGGTTGTCTCATGGACGACCATGGGATGCCTTGTGATAAACTTTGGGGCCCCATAGAATCACTTTTGACTTTTTATCTTTTTATTTTTTAAAGAATGTTAAATGTAACAAAGAATGTATCACCTAAGTAAAATATTTTTAATTTTGTCTAAATAAATGATCTTTTGGACTCTAAATAGTCATTGGAAATCTAAAACTATTTTCTACATCATAGTATTTTTTTATAATTTTTAGTCATTAAATAAATTAAATTATTTATGACATCATAATGATGCAGTGATGGCCTCATTATTTGACGATTTAAAGAAAATGGAAAGATAATGTAAACTCTAAGACCTACACATGTCCAAAACCTATTGGATGGGTATATTTAGAACCCTTATCACCTTATACGCGAATTATATCAATGTGGGACCTTCAAAATCCGAAACCCATTTGAAAATAAAGTAACATTTCTTTACTTTCCAAGAGTGCCCCTCCTCTCCTCTTATAAAAGGCCCCCACCTCTACCTCCTTACCCACACTTCCAAAGCATTTGGCTCGGACAACCCCTACTCATTTTGTCTCTCCACTTCCCTATCTTACTACTTGAAGCATCACTTTGGGCAGAAGTCTTCCCAAGGAAGCCTTTGAGCTCAAACCAAAGGGAGTTACCCGATTTTAAGGTAATGTCTTCACTTGAGTCCTTTTGTTTTGTTTTGCTTCTCCAACCCCCTAAAATATTTTTATTCATTTCATTTGTAACAACTCCAGTATCTTCAATATACTAGGATGTTTTATAAGAAGGATTCTAGCTACACTTATAGACACCTACATCTAATGGTTAAAGGACATACTGTTTCCGTGGATGGTGAATTTATGCCTCCCGAAACGATGATTGTTCAACAATCTTTTAATACCTTCAAAGGTGGCCATTAAGATTTCACTATATTTATATAAGATATATAATATGTTTATGTTTTCCTTATGCTTCTGTATTTTTCATTTTGGTCATACCATTATGGTTTCCATTATGGGTAAATGTGATATCTTCATTTAAGGAATTGCGAACTACCGCCCCCTCAAAGTGATTTGATTCGTTAAATACCATATGTGGGACGTATAAAGGATGGAGTTATGATATTGTATATTATATTACACTGGAATTATAATATACCTTTATATCATTATGATTCCATTCTATAAAATACGAAATAGAAATGAAAGTAGCGTTCATGCATACGTACGGCATACCGTCTCCATGAACGGTGCATTTCATTTCTTATCTCTAAATGATTATGTAATATTATAAATGAATATATATACTGGATATATATGATATATATGATATATACATCATGATTATAACTTTGGATATAATGGATACATGAACAACTTGTAATTATAAAGAGCATATTTTGACTCAAGTACCAATGATCGTTAAAACGACCGTTATTAACTTAAATAATTAAATAGTGTTCCTGAAATGGAAATAAGTGATATAAAAGGAATACTGAACTTGAAAAATTTTCTTAAGCAAGTAGAAATTAACTAAAGTTTATTATTCAGGACACTAAAGAACGATCGAGTCAAGTCAGACCCGAGGTATGGGACTTCGTCTCAATCTCCTTTCATTGAGGCATATTTTGTTTTATAAACAACCTTCTTTTATATGGTGTATAAATTCCTTTGACTTTTACATTTATTCAAAAGGAATATTTTTTATATGAGGAGGTTAATAAATGACAAAACGGAATGTTTTTTTCATACGTTTGCGGCGACAATGACTTCTCCGCCGCCGTGACCATTATTTGAGTTTCAGCTTCCCCTACAAGCCATACCTTTTTTTAAAGAAAAATAAATAACATGTTTTACTTTTCTTTTATTTTGGAATTGAAAATGGTTTTCATAATGTTTTTATATCAATGTTTTGTATTTATATCTTGTGATAGAAAGGTGGAAATGTTATGTTTCCTTTATGCATGTTTTATGTGATACGATTATGTTGAGGTTCTTGGGCATTATTATGAAGATGGGTGGTTCCATGATAAACTAAGGGCGGGTGAGCCCGATATAGCTCTCCAATGCATTGGGTAACGTGAAGGAGTGGAACGTTAAGGTTTCTCTGAAGAGATTTAGGGAATATACTGTGATGGGTATTCCAAACGTAACCAAGAGGGTTACTCCATACATAATAATGTTATGAATGCCACAAGTTACCTTTATGTCTTATGATTTCTATAATTTATTCATGATTTGATGAGGTATGTTAAAGTGCTTATGTTTTATGGGTAAAGTATGATTTCATTCTTATGTATATATGTACCCATGTTTCCTTTCCATATTTTTATATCCCTTACATAGCTTTTTATGCTCATCCCAAGTTTTTTGAAATGTTTTTCACAGGTCAAGGGAAAGGTACATGATATGATGATAGTGTCAAGGAAGTGTCAAGAAAGAATCCATGTTTTATTTTAAATATGTTTCCATTGATGTGAAAGAAGAATAATATCTTTATGTAACCACTTTGTTTATATGTGTAATTTAATCCATGTTTTATGATCTAATTCTCTAAAACTCTAAACCCAAAAATATACTCAATGTGTAATCTTGTAATAACTCAAGATTAAGTAAGGTTTAAGGATGGGGCCTTATAGTTGGTATCAGAGGTCGGTTTAGATAAATTTAGGAGTTAGAATTCTATTAAATGATTATCCAAAAATATTTTTTTTGAAATGATATAGCATTTGAAGATTATCATGTTGCTTCATCTAATACATGTTTGTTCAGAATGGTTTTCCACAGAGGAAACAGGGAAGCAGTGCTAGGAAGGCATACAAAAGGAAATAACCTTCCAAATCAGCATCCTGAGATGGTCGGAATTGGAACTGAGCAGTTTGTTGCAGTAACGGCATAGTAGACTCAAGCGATAAATGGTGGTGGTATCCATGGATGAGATCAGCCAGATCAACCGCAGAGGAACATGTTAGTGGTGGAACATTTCATGAGGCAACATCCCCCATCATTTAGAGGATCATCTGACCCTGTGCTAGCTGAAGGGTGGATTAAAGCACTAGAGAAGTTTTTCGATGTCATGGGGTGTTCAGACAATCAAAAGGTTAGTCTTTCTATTTACAGTTTGGAGGGTGAGGCAGATCAGTGGTGGTCGATGGTTAAAAATATCAGGGACGCTGATGAGATTGATGCTCTTGACTGGGATGAATTCAAAGGTATATTTCTTGAAAAGTATTTTCTTAAGGCTGTTCGACTTTGGATGGAACAACAATTCTTGGAATTTAGGAAAGAGGAAGACTTAGTGGCTACCTATGAAGAAAGGTTCACTCGATTGGAAAGGTATGCTCCAAGTTTTATCCGAGACCTTGATAGTAAAATCAATCATTTTTACTCAAGATTAAAGAAAAAATATTGAAGGGCATTAGCTCCTCGTGAGTTGAAAAGTTATGAAAAGCTTGTTCGATGTGCTAAGAAGGTGTAAATGGAGTTTAACGATGATCAAGTGTTCTATAACAACCAGCAGAAGAAGAGACCGAGGTGGCAGGAGAAAGGGAAGAAATCTTCAAAAAAGTCTGATGGTAAGAAATCTAGGTTTTTAGTTTGTGATAAATGTGGCAAAAGGCATGCTAGGAAATGTCTTCTGAATTCTAGAAAGTTCTACTGATGTGGTAAGATGGGACATAAGGCTCATTATTGCACTGAAAAAGATCAAGGTGAAGGTAAGACCAAATTTGATTTACAGTTAGTGAAATGTTTTAAGTGCAATGAGATGGGTCACTATGCAAACGAGTGTCCGACAAAGAGCTTGAGTGATGGGAAGCAGTTAGACTACAAGCAGAAAGGGGTGGTGAAATCCTTTGCAACTACTTCAGCAGATATCGGGCCATCAAATGAAGTTGTATCAGGTACTTTGTTTTTTCAGATTATGTCAGTGTGTTGTTTGATTCGGGGTCTACACATTCTTTCATCTCTGAAACCTTTTCTAGTAAAATGGGAATACCATCTCAAGAAATGACTCCTGAACTTTTGGTAAAAACACCTAGGGGAAATATTGAGGCAAAAAGAATTTATAAGAATCTTCTTATCCTTATCTGTGGAAAGAACCTACTTGCAAACCTTATTTTTCTACCTCTAGTAGAGTTTGATGTTATCCTAGGTATGGATTGGCTCTCTATTTATCATGATAAGATTGACTGTAGAGCTAAAGAAGTTTCTTTTCAGAAAGACTTTCAGTTTGTGTACATGAATGAACCCTTACTGTTGATAACTTATCAAGAGGCCAAGAAACTTGTAAAAGATGGAAATGAATGTTACCTTGAAAACATCGTTGAAAATAAAGGAACTGTTCAGATTAATGTTGTGCCAGTGGTAAATGAGTATCCTGATGTTTTTTCTGATGAGTTTCCTAGAATAATACCAGATCGGGAAGTTGAATTTACTATTGACTTTGTTCTTGATGCTAAGCCAATTTCAAAACCCCCTTATAGAATGACTCAAATTGAACTTTTAGAGTTGACGGAGCAATTGAAAAATTTATTAAAGAAAGGTTTCATTCAACCTAGCACATCACCATGGGGTGCTCCTGTATTATTTGTTAAAAAGAAAGATGGATCAATGAGACTTTGCATTGATTATAGGGCCTTGAATAATATCACTGTTAAGAACAAATATCCTTTCCCTCATATCTATGATTTGTTTGATCAGCTCTAGGGAGCTCAGTATTTTTCAAAGATTGACTTGATATCGGGGTACCATCAGCTGAAGGTAAAGGAATCAGATGTTCCGAAGACTGCATTTCGTACAAGATATGGCCATTATGAATTTTTAGTAATGCCTTTTGGGATAACCAATGCACCTGCTGTATTAATGGACTTAATGAATATAATTTTCCATGAGTTCTTGGATAAGTTTGTGGTGGTTTTCATTGATGGTATTTTGGTGTTTTCTAAAAGTAAATAAGAGCATAAAAGAAATTTAAGGGTTATCTTGCAAACCATAAAAGAAAATAAACTGTATGGAAAATTCATCAAGTGCGAGTTTTGGTTGTAACAAATTTCTTTCCTTGGTCACATTATTTCAAAAGATGGGATAACTGTTGATCCTGCAAAAACAAAGGTTGTTGAATAATGGCCAAGATCCACCAATGTAACTGATATTCGTAGCATCCTTGGTTTGTCAGGCTATTACCGAAGGTTTGTTAGAAATTTTTCACGGTTATCTAGTCTAAAGACTAAGCTAACTCGAAAGGGTGTTAAGATTATCTGGACAAAAGAATGTGATGATTGTTTTCAGGAGTTGAAAAGAAGATTGGTGAATGCTCCAGTTTTGGCACTTCCTTCCAAGAATGGTGAGTTTGTTATATACAGTGATGCTTCGTTGAAGGGACTTGGTTGTGTCCTTATGCAAAATGATCAGGTAATTGCTTATGATTCACGACAGTTGAAAACTCATGAGGTAAATTACCCTACACATGATTTGGAATTAGCTGCTATTGTTTTCACTTTAAAAATTTGGAGGCATCATTTGTATGGAGTAAAGTGTGAAATATATACTGATCACAAAAATTTAATGTATATATTCACTCAGAAAGAGTTAAACATGAGACAGAGGAGATGGCTGGAATTAATCAAGGATTATGATTGTACAATTCATTACCATCCGGGAAAAGCAAATAAAGTCGCTGATGCTTTGAGTCGAAAAATTAATGCTTCATTAGCAATGTTGTGTTTGGAACGTGATCCTTTGGTTAAGGACTTGACGAAATTTGGCATAGAAGTTGTTGGTGCAGGAAGTTCTTCTATTTTGTTTCAGGTATCAGTGAGATCATCTCTATCAGATATAATTAAGCAAGCACAGAAGCAAGACAGTGAGTTGCAGAAAAAGGTAGAGCTAGTTCAGAAAGGTAAGTTGCCTGAATTCAGCATTTATAATGATTGTGTTTTTGAGATTTGGGAAGATATTGTGTGTGCATTGTGATTCACAGTTGAAGAGAGAGTTGTTATGTGAAGCTTATAGTTCTCCGTTTTCAGTTCATCCTGGCAGTACTAAGATGTACAGAGATCTGCGAGAGTATTACTGGTGGGATGGAATGAAAAGAGATATTGCTGATTTTACTGTGAAGTGTTTGACATGTCAACAGGTTAAAGCAGAACGGCAGTTACCGAAAGGGATGCTTCAGCCTTTACCAGTTCCAGAGTGGAAATGGGAGAATATATCTATGGACTTTGTTGTGGGATTACCGAAGACATCTCAAGGTAATAATGCAATCTGGGTTATTGTTGATCGCTTGACTAAATCTGCTCATTTCCTTACTATGCGAGATACTTTTTCCCTAGATCAACTTTCCCATTTGTATCTTAAAGAGATAGTCAGGTTACATGGAGTTCCCCTCTCCATTGTATCTGATCGTGATCCCATGTTCACTTCTAACTTTTGTAAAGGCCTTCAGAAGTCGTTGGGTACTGAATTAGATTTTAGTACAACATTTCATCCTCAATCAGATGGGCAGTTAGAACGAACAATTTAGACCTTGGAGGATATTCTACGAGCTTTTTTGATAGATTATCAGGGAATTTGGGACCAACATCTTTCTTTGGTTGAATTTTCATATAATAACAGTTTTCATTCCAGTATACAGATGGCACCATTTGAGGCGTTATATGGGAAGCGGTGTCAAACTCCAGATTTCTGGGATGAAGTGGGTGAAAGGAAGTTAATGGGACCAGAATTGGTAGAAGAGATGTCAAAAAAGTTTAGCTGATTCAAAAACACATGAGAACAGCTCAGAGTAGGCAGAAGAGTTATGCAGACAACCGGAGGAAGGATCTAACTTTTGAGGTAGGTGATCATGTTTTTCTCAAAGTCTCACCATGGAAAAGTGTGATAAGATTTGGTAAGAAAGAAAAGTTGAGTCCAAGGTTCATTGGACCATATGAAATTCTGGAGAGAGTTAGATCAGTTGCATACCGGGTGGCTTTACCTCTGAGTTTATCTTATGTACACAATGTTTTTCATGTTTCGATGTTGAGAAAGTACATGCTAGATCCATCTCATGTTTTGAGTCCAGAGGTAGTTCACCTGGAAGAAAACCTATCTTATGAGGAACAACCGGTCCAGATTCTTGACCATAGGGAGAAAGTGTTACGAAATAATGTGATTAATCAGGTAAAGGTTTTGTGGAAAAACCACATGATGGAAGAGGCAACATGGGAATCTGAAAATGCAATGAGGGATAAGTACCCCCATTTATTTGATAAGTAAATAAATTGAGGGGATGAAATTTTCTAAATGGGGGAAGGTTGTAACATCCCAAGTAAGTAATGAATAATAGATATTTTTATCTATTTCTATTAATGATTAATATAGTGTTTTAGAGGCTTAAAATGAAAATAAATACAATCTTATGCATGGAATACACTAATATTCTTAAAATATTGTTTTACTGCCTTTTGATGGCAAACCCTTTTTAAATCAAACTTTTGAAAATTTTATAATCTCTATTTGTCAAAATAAACATATTCATTATTATTGGGACATTGAAATTTACATTGGATAAATTTTTGGTATTTGACAATGTTCATTTTTTAATGAATAGTGAAAAATAGTGCATTTTACATCAAAACTGCTTTTTCATTTAATTTAATTATATGGTTAGATTATCTTTTTAATTGGTCTTAAAGTTTAATATGAATATATTTTTACCATTTAATCCAATGGTGGTCATTAGGATAAATTTTACTTTGGAATTGGTCATAAACTAATGCCAAACTTTTAATAGATATTGTTTCAAAAAAACCCGCTATTTGTTTTGACAACGGGAATTATTTTTAAATAAATTATTTCAATTTATGTGTTTGGAATTTTGTAAAATTGATTACATATTTGGAATCAGAAGGTCCAAATTATTTAATCAAGACTCTTCTGTTTTTGGACATTATGAACAGTAACAATGGTAATTATCTCTAATTATCTTGATTAATGAGTAATCAGGTAGTTAAAGATAATAAAATGATATCATAATAATACAAAAGACCACAACATGTGTCCTAAGGCTACTGGTTGTCTCATGGCCGACCATGGGATGCCTTGTGCCAAACATGGGGGCACCATGGAATCACTTTTTAATTTTTATCTTTTTATTTTTTGAAGAATGTTAAATGTAACAAAGAATGTATCACCTAAGTAAAATATTTTTAAAATTGTCTAAATAAATGATCTTTTGAACTATAAATAGTCATTGAAAATCTAAAAAGAGTTTATAAATCATAGTATTTTTTATAATTTTTAGACATTAAATAAATTAAATTATTTATTACATCATAATGATGCAGTGATGAACTCATTATTTGACGATTTAAATAAAATGGAAAGATAATGTAAACTCTGAGACCTAAACATGTCCAAAACCTATTGGATGGGTATATTTATAACCCTTATCACCTTATCCTAGAATTATATCAATGTGGGACCTTTAAAATCCGAAACCCATTTGAAAATGCAGTAACATTTCTTTACTTTCCAAGAGTGCCCCTCTCTCCTCTTATAAAAGGCCCCCACCTCTACCTCCTTACCCACACTTCCAAAGCCTTTGGCTCGGCCAACCCCTGCTCATTTTGTCTCTCCACTTCCCTCTATTACTCCTTGAAGCCTCACTTTGGGCAGAAGTCTTCCCAAGGAAGCCTTTGAGCTCAAACCAAAGGGAGTTACCCGATTTTAAGGTAATGTCTTCACTTGAGTCCTTTTGTTTTATTTTGCTTCTCCAACCCCCTAAACTCTTTTTATTCATTTCTTTTGTAACAACTTCAGTATCTTAAATATACTAGGATGTTGTTATAATAAGTATTCGAGCTACACTTACACACACCTACATCTAATGGTTAAAGGACATACTGTTTCCGTGGATGGTGAATTGTTGTCTCCCGAAACGATGATTGTTCAACATTATTTTAACACCTTAAAAGGTGGCCATTAAGATGTCACTATATTTATATATGATATATAATATGTTTATGTTTTCCTTAAGCTTCTGTATGTTTCTTTTTGGTCATACCTTTATGGTTTCCATTATGGGTAAATGCGATATCTTCATTTAAAGAAGTGCGGACTACCGCCCCCTCAGAGTGATTTGATTCGTTAAATACCATATGTGGGACGTATAAAGGATGGAGTTATGATACTGTATATGATATTAAACTGGAATTATAATATACCTTTATATCATTATGATTCTATTCTATAAAATACTAAATGGAAATGAAAGTAGCGTTCATGCGTACGTACGACTTACCGTCTCCATGAACGGTGCATTTCATTCCATACCTCTAAATGATTATGTAATATTATAAATGCATATATATACTAGATATATATGATATATATGATATATATGATATATAAATCATGATTATAACTCTGGATATAATGGATACCTGAAAAAAGTGTAATTATAAAGAGCATATTTTGACTCAAGTACCAATGATCGTTAAAACGATCGTTATTAACTTAAATAATTACATAGTGTTCATGACATGGAAATAAGTGATATAAAAGGAATAATGAACTTGAAAAAGGTTCTTAAGAAAGTAGAAATTAACTCAAGTTTATTATTCAGGACATCAAATAACGATCGAGTCATGTCGGACCCGAGGTATGGGAATTCGTCTCAATCTCCTTTCATTGAGGCATATTTTGTTTTATACACAACCTTATTTTATATGGTGTATAAACCCCTTTGACTTTTACGTTTATTCAAAAGGAATCTTTTTTATACGAAGCGTTTACTAAATGAAAAAAGGGAATGTTTTTGTTGTACGTATGCAGCGACAACGACTTCTCCGCCGCCGTGACCATTATTTGAGTTTCGGCTTCCTCTACAAGCCATACCTTTTTAAAAAATATACCATGTTTAACTTTTATTTTATTTTGGTATTGAAAATGGTTTTCATAATGTTTTTATATCAATGTGTTGTATTGATATCTTGTGATTAAAAGGTGTAAATGTTATGTTTCCTTTATGCATGTTTTATGTGATACGATTATGTTGAGGTTCTTGGGCATTATTATGAAGACGGGTGGTTCCGTGATAAACTAAGGGCGGGTGAGCCCGATATAGCTCTCCAATGCATTGGGTAACGCGAAGGAGTGAAACGTTAAGGTTTCTCCAAAGAGATTTAGTGAATATACTGTGATGGGTATTCCAAACGTAACCAAGAGGCTTACTCCCAACGTAAGAATGTTATGAATGCCGCAAGTTACCTTTATGTCTTATGATTTCAAGGATTTATTCATGATTTGATGAGGTATATTAAAGTGCTTATGTTTTATGGGTAAAGTATGATTTCATTCTTATGTATATATGTACCCATGTTTCCTTTCCATATTTTTATATCCCTTACTGAGCTTTTTATGCTCATCCCAAGTTTTTTTAAATGTTTTTCACAGGTCAATGGAAAGGTACATGATATGATGATATTGTCAAGGAAGTGTCAAGAAAGAATACATGTTTTATTTTTAATATGTTTCCATTGATGGGAAATAAGAATACTATCTTTATGTAACCACTTTGTTTATATGTGGAATGTAATTCATGTTTTATGATCTAATTCTATAAAACTCTAAACCCAAAAAGATCCTCAATGTGTAATCTTGTAATAACTCAAGATTAAGTAAGTTTTAAGGCTGGGGCCTTATAATCTCAACTGATTCTTGAATCTTTACCATCCTTCAATGTTTCAACTAAATTATCTTTCAAAAACTCATCAAAATTATCTTCCAACTATAATAACTATTAGCTCATCTCACCAAAATTATGGATAAGACTATATATACCAATATATCATGATATTAATTTCTTAATCAGATCTATCAGGTCAACCAAAAACACATTTATTGGCTCACTGTCACATTAAAGTAAATGAATCCAACCAATCAAAGAATACATTACAACATTAACTGCTCAAATCTTCAAGATAAACCCAGAAAAGTTGGAGTTGAATATATAGGTCCTATGGAATGAATTGTAGAAAATCATACGTATTTATACTAACAGCCTAAATACATCTTGAAATCACTAAACTTTTTCCTCGAAAAATTCTTTTCTCTATGATTTCCAAACTGATTTATCATATATATTTTAAATGCATCAAAATATATTTTTAAAATTCATCAAAATCAATTTTTTAATTTAATATTTATTTTTGATAATGAATTTGGTCATGTAAGGATTAAAATTTCTCTCTTGGAACATTGGATATTTTCATATCTTTCAAATATTTCTTAGTAATATCTTTCTCAGTTTATAAATTTTAATTCTCATCATTCATAAAGTGAAACTAGTTTAAAAAATATCTGATTTTATTATTCATGGAATCATAGTATTCTTGTTTTTAATTTCATGATAGTTCTAATATTTTTGAAAAAAACTAATTATTTACCCATATCATTCTCACTATAAGAGGAATAAATATTTTCAAGAACATTTACCTTTTCAGAAAAGGAAGAAATTTCTTTTTCCAAAGGATAAACGACAAGATATACTAAATGATTCTCAGATAACCTAGAACATTCAACTAGTAATATTTATTTATTCTCATTTCTAAGAACATTTTACTCAACATGATCTTTATAATGATATCTTTGAATATGATTTTCATCATGATCCTCTTGATCTTGACTTACATTTATAATATTAGAATGAGCCAATTTCTATTCTCTATTTTCTCGTTGATTCTCTGGTTGTTGTTCCACTGGAGTGATTGAGACTCCTAACCAAACTGTTTTGTTAAATTTTCTAGTTTTAGTAGCCCCTCCTTCTATAGTATGAACTTTAGGATATTTATGTATAGTTTAATTCCTCTGTCAAGGCTAGGTGAAATAGGCCTCATTGTTTTATTCTTCGAGACTTTTTTCAAAATATTTCTGAATATATCTTGCAATATGTGGCTCAAAGACATTAAATCTAATTCAACATATTTTTTTGATATGAATCCTCTATTTATGAATCTCCAACATAATCTTCATGAATATGGATTACTATAGAATATATCAAATTTTATTTCCCCCCCCCCTGTGCATGAGTACAAGATTCTTGTAATTCCTCACCACTAATAGGTAAATACTTTAATTTTATTGTAATCTTAAATAATACTAAATATATAAATGTTATAGTATTCATAATTTTACTGTGATGACACATACAGTTGATCCATACATCTAGGATCTTGTTCTTTTTATACAAAAGAGGAGAAACTATCCTTCTATAAGGATAAGAAGACAACCTTTCTTCTCTCAAAAAATAGTTATGCATATACTATTGCATATATCTTGGGAAATTAAAATCAATATCACTCATCAGGAAAAAAATTACACACATGTCCTGATAAAAAATCATTTCTAATTCAAGAATTCATGGAAGTATTTCCAACTGAATGAATTTGACCAACACATTTTTTTCAACCCCAAGATTATTAACAATCATTTTTCAAATCTTGTTTAAGACAAAGGGAAAATAAATAACATCTTCGGATTTCTTTTCATAGACTGTAATGGATTGAGGATCCTATGAATAACTCATTCAGGAGTAAACATAAAAATAATGCCATTTTCTAAAAAAGTGATGAAAACTTTAGTTTCATTTACCTGTGACCCAATGATGTCTTCTCTGTTTCAAAACATAATAGAACACTTATATACAACTATTTAACTTCTATATCAAACAAAAATTATATATTTTCATTATTGAAAAGAAAATGTAATACTTAAAAGGACATAGCTTGCCTTAATAGATTTTTTTTTGATATAACCATTTGAAATCTATATCCCTTCCCTGTATAATTCTAATGTGGTTACACCTTGATACTTATGTCTTCTTGGTTAACCTTCATCTTCCCTAATGATCATGGACCTTTCTATGAATATTAAGTATGAAGGTTTGGATTCTATGTTTTTAGGGAATATAAGATATATAGATGTTTAAAGGGTTCAAGTAATAAGGGTATGATTGAATAAATGAGAGATAGAGTGCATGTGTTTTTTGATGGTTTTAGTGATGCTGGTTCTTGTTTCTCAAGACAATTACTGAGCACAATCATTATTTATTTTGATTTTTTTTGAAAATACGCGCCTTTTCAATAATTAATAACAATGTATCATTTAAAAAAACATAAAAATAATAATATCTAAAAAAAATATGTAATGAAATAAAATTAATGAAAATATTAAAAATTAATTAAAATTATATATTCTTAACCCCCTTAATAAAATGAAAACTATTATTGAGAATTGGTTTAGTAAAAAATTTCATAAAATTGATATTAATTATTTAAAAATTATAAAGAGATATCATTTTTTTAGAACATGATCTCTTATGAAATTATGTCTTATATCTATATGCTTGGTTCTTGAGTGACATACATGTTTTTTTGAAATATTTATTTCACTAGTATAGTCAAATAATATTGGAATATAATTAAAATTATTTATAAATTATAGTAACGTGGGTTCTATCCACAACACCTTTTCACAAAAACTAGTAGTAGATATATATTTTGCCTCTGTTTTTTAAAGAGAAACTAAATGTTGTTTCCTATTTGACCATGAAAATAATGATTTTCTTAAAAAGTGACAGGTTGGTGATGTTCTTTTTCTATATGAACTAGATCCTCTAAAATCATCATTTTAATATTAAATTAAATTAAAATTGGATGTTTTTTGAAAATGTAGAGATTAAAAATAGTTCTTTTTAAATAACTAAATATCATTTTAACAACAATAAGATGAGATTCTTTACGGTATGATTGAAATATAGCACACACAAAAATAGTAAAAATTATATATCGTATGTTAGTAGTGAAATATTGTTTACAAAAAATCATACTACTGTATAACGTGTTGTAAACTAGTTTTCTAGCTTTATCCAAATCACTTTTTATATTAGTTGACAATGGAGTTGAATAGGTCTTACTATTTAAAATTCCAAAAATTTTCCAAAAATATATAATCTATTGACATTGATATAAACATTTCCCTAATACTCTTAATATATTTGAAACCCAATATAGAATTTTAACACTACCATCATACTCATTTCATATTATTTTTCCGTAAGATTATAAAAATCATTTCACCCTTAATTATTTATCAAACCAAAAATAAAATCACCCATATAAATCTATAATAATATTATATCATAACAACTTTTTTAAAATAATGTAGGATCTTATAACCCTACATAAATTCTAATTTCCAATAAAAAGTACTTAATCTTTTGTACTAAGATCTAGTAGCTTATTCAAGGATATAAATAGAATTAGTATGTCTGACTACTAAATTTAGCGGATGTATATTTTCAAATACTTTTGGTTTTCAAACATAAAATTCCCCTATTAAATATCAATTTAGAATAAATCCTATTTGATATCCATACGATATAATTCAAAATAAAAATGAGAATGATATGTTATAAAGATTATGATATATTCTAATTTATCAAAAGGTGAAAAGGTATTATCAAAAGATATTCCTACTTCTTGATTGTTACCTTTAGCAATTAATCAGGCATTATTTCATGTGATAATTCCTTCATCATATTTTTTATTTATAAAAACCCTATTTTTTTATTGTGGTATGATTCTTTTATGTTTCAACTAATTCTTAATCTTTATTTCTAATGTGTTGGATAATATCTTCTTGAATATACAACATCCAAATTTCTTCTTTAAACGATTCTTCTTTGGTCTAAGGTTATAATTATGATAGGAAGGTAAGAAAAGTAAATTATGTTTTCTAAATTAATTTTAGATCTAACATCTATATATATATATATTACCACAATATCTAGATGGTTATTCATTATGGTTATACATTTTCTAGGTAAGAAATTTATGGTTTATCAGTTTCTTGTACTTTTGAACTCGACTGAATTTTTTAAATTTATTTTTAAAATCAATCATAGGTGATTCAAGTTTCTATTTATCTAAATAGTTAGTAATTGAATATGTTTGATTTTTCATTTTATCAAATGGATCAATTCCATTAAATTCCTCACGAATATATTCTTAAACGATCCTTTACTTTTTATAATACACTCTATAAGATTTAGAGGTAGAGGAATATTATAAAAATAGTCCTTTATTAGAGTGTGTATAAAATTTACCAATGTTTTCTTTATTATTAAAGAAATAAATCTTGCATCAAAAAAATAAAATTACCTAATATTAGGTTTTTTGTTATACCATAGCTCATATGGTTTATTTTTAAGAATATGTCTTAATAAAAAAAATTCACGATATGAAAAGATGTGTTAATATCTTCTTCCCCAAAATAGATTGGTAGGTTTTATTCATATAATATAGTTCTCACCATTTCTTAAATAGTTATTTTTATTATTTCAACAATTTGATTTTATTGAGGGTTTCTTAGTGAAGATAAGGTGTGTTTAATAGATAAATATGAGAAAATAAAGTTAGAATATTGATTCTCCTATTCTACACCATAATCACTTCATAATGAGATTATTTTAAAATGTTTTCCAATATGAGAAATTTTACAAAATCATTCAAAAATAGCGAAAACATCATATTTCTGGTTTAGAAAATAAACCCATGTAAATGATGAAAATTAATTAACTAATAAATAAAAATATGATATTCTATACAAACATTAGACTTCTGACGGTCCAAAAAATCAATATGGATAATTTCTAGAGGTATAGATTAATCAATATTGTTAATATATTTAAAGGATGATTTTTATTTTTTCCCATTTGGAATGCACCTCATAATCTATATTAATTAAATTTAATACTAGGTAAATTAGAAACTATATTTTTAGTAGAGAAATTATATAATGACCTGAAACTGAGCTTTTTGGTTCAACACATATAAAGGCTGTGTATTTTTTAATAAAATTAAATGAACAATTACACAACCCTAAATACAATTGATGAAATATTTTTAGTTTAGGATCTATATAATTAGAAAAGAACATACATAATTTTAGAGTTGATCAAAAATAAAATGAAATATATATTTATCTACACATTCACTAACTCCATAAGAGCAGTCATTCATCTTAAAACATATATGTTAACAATGAAAATCATTTAAAACTTGATATGAGCATTAAATTTCATAGTTAGGGGTTTTAAAAATTAGTGAAATAGCTTTCATGAAATTTTATTTTGAAAAATAATTTTCGAGAAGAACTTTTGAAATTATTTTGGATATATCAAGAAAATAATATTGAAACCCCTTAAAAATTTTAGAAAAAAATAATTCCTAAAATTTCTTACTTTCAAAAATTTCTTGAAGATTAATCCAATGATTTTTCTGTAAAAAATATGAAATATTTTGAAAGAAATCACTGATGTCACATGAAACATCTATGGATGAATTGTGCTAACTATCATAAGGGATGGGTTCCATCCCCACTTCCCTATAAAATTTACAAATATCAGGTGCCTAATTTTATAAAAATGTATTCATTATGATTCAAATTTACATATATTATTCACTAGGTTTTATATTTTTAAAAATATTGAAAACATATAATAGTAAATAAATTTACACTTATAACATAATTAAAAATTCATCTGAAAAATTGGGTAACTAAATTTATCGACTATTCTTAAATATTGAGAATGTTACTAACATTATTGAAATAAATAATTTAAACATTAAACACACAAAACTATTTCAAATGTTGTTTTTTATGTAAGTATGATTTATTCAAAATACATATATATTAAAAAAACCAATTCATGATTTTTTTTCATGTATTAGAGATTATTTCCATATCTGAAACAAATAATGACATTTATGTACGTATAATGAATTTTCTTACATATAATATTTGTCTTTATGATACACATTAGAAAATACAAATAAAATTATGACTTTAAAATAAAAATAAATATTTTGATAAAATCAATTAGAAATATTGAAATTTTAGAAAATATAAATGAAATCTTAATTTCAAATAAAATTAATTTCCTTTTTAAAGGATCTTAAAATAAAAAATAGAAATAAAAAACCATATAGATATAAATTTTGAAACAGAATCTTTAGATAAAATTGAATAACTTGATAATAATCACATATATTTTTTTGAAAAATAAATAAATGTAAAATTTTGAAATAAAAATTTCCTTTATAAATAAAATTTAAATTGAAATTTTTTAAAATAAAATAAATTAACAATCTTATAAAGAAATTATAAAACTAACAAAATTATTCATAAAACTAAAAAAATTAAACTACCTACATTTATAATTGAACATATTAATTATTTTCTAATCTTTAAAAAATTTAAAATTCTGAAAATAAATAAAAAATTATATCCCTCACTAAATTTTGAAAATAAAATATTTTAATTTTAAATGAAAATATTTATCAAAAAAATAAAATAAATGTTGATAACAAGGAAAAATAACATCACTATAAAATAAATAATAGTCAAAAATAAGTAACATAGAAGGAATAAAACAATAGAGTCCCTTACAATTTGGATTATTGGATTTCTTCTTTTTTATCTTCTTGAAAAAACTCATTCATTTTATATCTCTCACTAACTCTCATAAATGTTGCATCTGATATCCTCAGAAGTGGAAAAGACAAATGAATAGTGGAAAGGGATAGATACATCAGCCTTGGTCAATAAAGACCTATCTCACTAACCCTATACACACCCCATATTTATACATTCATGAGGACCTACTATGTTTATTTTATTTCAACATGTGGAAAGATTTTAAATTCTCAATTTTGGTTTGCTATGAAAGATGAGATGTCAATTATCCATGTTGATAAAAATAGTCAAAATATAATTCAATGTTTGAGAAAAATAAAATTGAGTTGTTGTAAATAAATTTGTATTGATGAAGCTATAGGAAAATTCCAACCAAAAACAAATTTGGTGTATGCATTGAATCTCTAATCCATGAAAAATATTGTATAGATAGGAATAGGAATGATAAAAAATTGTTACCCTAAAACTAAGATCAAAATATACTAGATGAATGTTAGATTATTCGAAAGTGTTGGCCCTATATTCTCAATTTAAATTAAGATAAGGATATAAGATAAAACTTTATTAAGAGAAACAAGAAAAATAACGAGAAATTAGAATCTTGCAGTATCTAGATATGAAAATTAGAGGATTTGGAGACCAAATATTTTAACACATACCTATCATTGAAGATATAAGAAAATATTCATTAATATTTCAAAATATAAATATTAAATATGCACACCTACATTCAGATTAGAACAACATGAGGAGACCTCCAAAAATGAAGGTCGTTTTCCACCAAATAGAGTTTGAAACATCAACACATCTTAGATTTTGTGTTCAAATATGACTCACAATGGCCTTAGAACTCAATTCTAGATCAACCATCATTCTGGATATTGAATCTCAAACTCAAACTTGAGATCCCATCTTGATCTCACAACTACTTACTCAACTTATCCCTCATCCTACGCTAAACCAAACAATCTCATATTGCTCGGCCTCCCGAAGCGAGACCCATTGTCTTCAGCTCAATTTTTCCCGCTCGAATCCTTGACCCCACACAGATCGAGTTCCCAAAAATGAAACCCTAAATCAATTACTCATTATTATTCTAAATTCTTTTTATATATTATTATTATTACTTATTTATTATTTTCATTAACAAACTAATACATAATCATACTTTTGTAATTTTAATAATAGTATATTTCATAATTCAATAATATATATATATATATATATTGATAATTAATATATTATCATTTAAATATTTTATTAATGAAGATATTTTTAGTTATTCTTTTAAATGTATAATTAATTTTTTACATGATTAAAACATTTCCTTATTAATATATATATAATTATATAATTTTAAGTATAAATATAAATATTTTATAACACTGTCTGGAAAATATATGTAATAAAAGAAATTTAAATAAACTTATTCATTTATAATTGAAAACAATTTTATTTTAAATGGTCAAGTTTAATTCCTTAAATTTATTTATTACAATAAATGTTCTGTATTATTTCATGTCAATAAAGAAATTTTATTATAAAAAATCATATTTTAACTATTTCCATCTAGTTATATTATATTAATAGTATTTCATAATTTTCTTTTATTATTATTACTGACTATTAATTGTTTAATTAAAATGTTAATAAGATAAAAAATTCTTCTTAATAAAAGTTACGATGTTATATTTGAAGGTTTCAGGCGCAGCAGAAGCGTGGTAGGGATGTCACCAAATTTTGATTTTTATCATGATCAATGATTATTCCGAGATCAATACGACGATGAACACCAGTCTCCAAAGAATATAATCAATGATTTAGAAAAATAAAAGAAGAGGCCTGAAACCTTTAGAGAGGATCTTGCACATCATGTTTATAATTTATTTAATTAATTTCATAAAGAAAAATAATACCTTTGTCTTTGGTATTTTTTTCATTGAGGATGTCGATCGTCCGGATTGACCCATCAAAATTATCTTGTTGCGGTTGTAAGGAAACTAGAATCCCTCTAGCGGTGATCCACACGTGCTCTGATGGCCTTAGATCGACACTGCTTGTTCTTTGGGTGCTAGCGCGGAGATGCGAGTGTCTTGTGTCGTTCTTTCTTGATCGCTTGTTCTTCGACCTTGAATAATGTATCTCATTATTGAGAGGGGAGAGAAGATGATTCAAGAGAGAAATTGTTTGGCTCAACAATTCTCAATTCACCAGGTGTGAGGTGTGGTGTATGAAACAATAGGGGTACTTTCCTATTTATATACATGGAATTTATATTACAATATTTATATTCATAGCAACAATTAAATACATTAATAAACTTAGAGAAAACCCATGCATTTAATAATAATACCGCATAATTATTTATATTGTGACAAATTGTGCAAAACAAAATTAAAAAAAATTCCACGTCACAAAATAATATCAATGTTATTTTAACTTGTGCCAACTAGTTAATTAATTATTTATCGTCTTGAAAATAATTATTTTACCACCAGACTTACCATGATCCGCTCAAACTCCACTTCCATTTATTGAACACCTGAATAAATTAATAAATAATTTATTCTCTTAAATAAATATTTTATTTACAAACACGTAAATAAATACTTATTAAATGTTCAATAAAATAATAAATATATTTTATTTAATTTATGTGATGATATTAACTTGAATAAAATTATTCCATGGTCTTGAGAATAATATTTGTTTCATTAATTAAATTAAAATAGAATTTTACCGAGACCACCCAAAACACTTAATGTGTGACCCTCTAGGATTCTTTCTCTTTGGCATTAGGCGGGCTTACCTAAAGTCCAAGAGTACTATCTAGAAACTCGTCAAGGCACCCAAGAGAAAGAACGTAAAGTCGCAACAACGACATCCACATACGAATGCTCACTGTGTAATATAATCCCTTTTTCACAATATCTCATCATCCGGGTTTCATGATTGTGTCATCAACTTTTATGCTTCATAAGTCATTCTTTGACTACCTGAAATAAACTTGTTGTTACACCATGGGCATGGAATTTCGCACGACCTTTCTATTTCAATCAAAGGGATGAGACATCAACTTCCATAAATAGAAGGGAAAAATCCTTCCTCGACTTATCCATTAATAACATGCCACTCGTGACACACCCAACTTACCCTACTTCCCGCCACCTATCTGTGTGATGGTTTTCATTAGTAAATCAAAGTTTATAAGTCGTGACATGTATTAATGATAATATTAAAGTCTATGTATCATTACACATGCTTGCAGATAGAAATATCTGATGACACCAAAACACACGGAATTCCTACTAGCGTGTCTGTTCTCATAATCTCCTATCTTGGAGATTACCAAATGCGAACTTCATGAGAGTAAGTATCATCTTCTTAAAAATACTCAAACCTGACGTTCTGCATGCTATGTATCACATCAGAAAATGTCATCCAACCACAGAACTATATTTAAAAATATTGTTATAGCATTTCAAGGTTCTCATCATAGCGGGGAACTACAATGAACTTATCAATGCAACAAATACTATAGGATATTATTAAATTATAGTCATGCAGAACAATGAACAATATGTCATAATACATTAAATATCCATGTAATAAAAGTAAAACCACTTGGTTCTAGGACACCAACTCTTACAAAATCCCACTTGGACTAGAGACAACTACCTACAACTTTCATTCTGCTAGACCTCACATGATGATCATGTTTATGCTAAGTCAAGGCTTTAGTCAAGGGGTCTGCCACGTTGTCTTTTATGGAAATAATGCTCACTGCAACTTCACCTATCTGATAAAAATCCCTCAAGAGTTGATACTTCCAAAGTACGTTCTTCATCCGCTGATGTGACTTTGGATCTTTTGCAAGATCCACCACTGTAGTATTATCATAGTATAGTGTGATGGGATCTTTATAGCTAGGTATCACATCAAAATCCTGGACGAATCTTTGCATCCAAACTGCTTCTTTTGTAACTTCATAAGCTGTGATATACTCAGACTCTGCTATAGAATCTATGACCACACTCTGATTTGAGCTCTTCCAGCTCACTGCACCTCCATTCAAAGTGAAGATGTATCCCCTTTGTGACTTCATTTCATCTTGATCAATCTGGAAACTAGCATCTGCATATCCTCTAATGACTATTTTATCATATCCTTCATAAAGAAAGAACATATTATTATTATGCCTTAGATACTTTAGGATAGTCTTGACTGCCATCCAATGGAGGTCACCAGGGTGAGCTTGATATCTTCCTACCGCACTCAATGCGTAGGCGACATCCAGCCTAGTACATAGCATGGCATACATGACTGACCCAATCACTGATGCGTATGGAGTACTTGACATTATATTTCTTTCCTCATGTGTCTGAGGAAACATTTTCTTGGAATGATTAATGCCATGTTACGTTGGCAACAATTCCCTCTTGGATTGTTCTATACTGAATATCGTCAGTATCTTATCAATGTATGTACTTTGACTTTAGGCCCAGAAATCTCTTGGATCTATCATGATGTATCTTTATCCCAATAATATATGTTTCCTCGACTAAGTCTATCATGGAGAACCATTGATTCAACCATTCCTTAATATACTACAAGATTGGAATCTCATTTCCAATGAGTAATAGGTTATCAACATATACTATTAGGAAAATGACTACACTCCCACTAAACCATTTGTAGACACGAGGCTCACATTCATTTTTGATAAAACCAAATTCTTTTATGGATTCATCAAAACAAATGTTCCATAAAATGGATGCTTTATTTAATCCCTAAATATATTTCTACAACTTGCATACCTTATTGGCATCCTTTGGATTCACAAACCTTTCAGGTTGTGTCAGGTAGACATCTTCCTAAAGGATCCCATTAAGAAATTCTATTTTTACATCTATTTTCCTAATATCATAGTCATGGTAAGCTGTAATAGCATGTAGAATTATGATGGATTTTAGCATTGCAACTGGTGATAAGGTTTCATTAGAGTTAATTCCTTGACGCTGTTTAAAACCTTTTGCAACTAGTCATTCCTTATAGGTACTGACTTGTCATTCCATGTCTAGTTTCTTCTTGAATACCCATTTGCAACCAACAGGCTTTACATCAATCAGAGGATCTACCAAAATCTAGACTTGGTTTTTCTACATGGAATCCATTTCAGAATTCATGGCTTCTTGACACTTGGCAACGTCTGTGCTACTTACTCCTTCCTTGTAGGTTAGAGGATCATTATTATCAACTAATAAGGATTAACCATCCTCAGAAACTATAAAAACATTCCATTTCGGTTATCTAACCTCTCTTGTACACTTACACTATACTTGTGTCTCTGGAACAAATTGTTTTTCCAAGGGGCTTTGTGGAATATTTTCCTGTACCAGCTCTTGTGCACCTTGATCCTTGAATTCATCGAATTCTATCTGTCTCACACTATATATTTTGGAGATGTTCTCCCTCTCAAGGAATATGGAATGTCTTGTCACTATAAACTTTTTGTCTAAGGGGTTTTATAGGTAATATACCCTTTTTTCCATAGGGTATCCTATAGAGGTACACTTTGTGCCTCGGGGTGCGATTTTATTACCTGAAGAGGACTTAACAAATGCTTCACTACCCCAAACATGTAAATTCAATAACAAGGCTTTTCATCCAATCTAAAACTCATACAGAATGCCATTTATCGATTTAGTTGGTACTTGGTTTAGTATGTGTTCCATTGTTTGTAACACATATCCCCAAGAGGATAATGGAAGAATTTTATGACTCATAATTGATATCACCATGTCTAATAAGGTGTGGTTACTCCTTTCACTTACACCATTATATTGAGGTGTGTAAGGAGGACTGAGTTAGGATAGGATCCCAAACTCTCATAAGAAATCAATGAAGTCCTAATTAAGATATTCCCCACCTCAGTCTGAGTGGAGTTTCTTAATCATCTTACCAAGAATGTTTTCAACACCATTCTTCTATTCCTTGAACTTATCAAAGGAATCTGACTTATACCTCATTAAGTAGATATATCCATATCTACTAAAATAATCAGTAAAATTTATAAAGAATGAGTACCCACCCCTTTCTTCAACTGGAAATGGTCTATACACATCGGTATGAACCAATTTAAGAAGCTCTTCATCCCTTTCACCTTTCCCACCAAATGGGGCTTTGGTCATTTTTCCTTTTAAACATGCATGATATACGCCAAGTGTTTTTAGTTTAAAAGAATATAAATATCCATCTTGATGTAACTTTGTCAAGAATTTCTCGTTTACATTAACTAGATGATGATTCCAAAGTTGGGTGTGGTATGAGTCAAGTGAATTATCTTTGTCATTGATTGCCATTACTTGGTTTGTGTAATAGAACACATAAATACCATTGTATAAATGTGCCCTACCAAAACAAATGTTATCTTTATAAAAGAATCAACATTCATTTCAAAACTTGAAAAAAAATCCATCTATATATATTATGGATACCGAAATTATATTTTTGGTTAGAAAAGGCACAAAAACAGTGGCCATTTAACACCAAGATCATCCCAGATGGAAACATGAGGTGGCAGTCCCTCATAGCTACAATATAAATTCTGGCTCCATTGGCTGCTCGTAGATCTACCTCCCCTTGATCAATCTTCCTAAATCTACTTGGTTCCAATATTTAGATACATGTGTGAGCACCAAAAGCTATATCTAATACCCAATTTGAATAAATAGATAGATTGCATTCGATAACAAACATACTTGAAGCTTCCCCTTGCTTCTAAGACTGGGTGCAGTTCTTCTTCCAGTGGCCCTTCTTGCCACATGCGAAATAAACAGCCTCTTGTTCCCTTGCCTCCCCTTTGATATTCCTTTTCATGGAAGACCGTGAAGAATCTTTGCACTTAAAGCTCTTAACCTTACCTTTCCTCTTATTCACCATAAGGACATAAGGATTTTTATGATTCATATCTTTTTCCACTTGGCGAATGATGATAAAAAGATCAGATAGAGACTTCTCAATGTTTTTCATATTGAAATTGATAACAAAGATAAATAATCTCTGAGGGAGTGATGCAAGAATGAGATCAGTGCCCAGTTCTTTGGGGAGTTTAAACCATAGAACCTCAAGGTTCTCAATTTATCCAATGATCTTGACTACATGAGGCCCAACTAGGGTACCTTCTCCAAGATTACTCTGAAAGTGTGCCTTAGAGATCTCAAACATTTTTTGTCTTGCTCTCTCCTAGTAAAGACCATGAAGGTGCTCGAGCATGCTATAAGGATCCATGTTTTCAAGAGACTCCATGAGATCACTAGACATTGATGATAACATCTAACATTTAATGTCGACCACGTCGTTCATATGTTTCTCATAGATTAGGAAATCCTCATCACTCGCCTCCTTGGCAGGTGGATCAGGTAATGATGACTCCAGCACGTAAGAATTCCGTTCATGGCATAGGATAACACAAAGGAATCTAAACCATTCTTGGAAGTTAATGCTGGTGAGGATTTGTTTTTATCCAAAATGGATCACAGAGATAGTGTGGTTGATGAACATTTCATTTTTATTCTACAATTAAAAGAGAAGATAATTAGTACTTTCTTGATTACATTTTATGAGAAATAATAAATATTATTAACTATCACACTATTTTATCAAGTCCCAATGGCCCTCACTATTGAACTAGGAATGTCCTGTTTCCACGACATTTTAGTGGCAAGGATCCATATTCTCCTTCACATAATCCCTATAAGGGCTGTTCAATCTATTAGAAGGTATTTAGTTAGGCAGGTCTTTTCCAACTATGGGCTTGCATCTCCTTGATATGTTGAGTGGACTCCCCAATCCTGAAATCATGACTTTGGATTTCTTCAACTCATGCCTCCAATATTACACCAATTTTAGCAAGAGATACTCCTCTTGATGTTATATGGTTAAGTCAACTCGAAACCTTTCATAAGGGATTCCTATATAAAACTAAGTTTTCCAACAAGGGTTGGTCAAACAAATAGTTTTATTGAGTTTTTCCCTTTAATCATGTAACGGAAGGCTTGTTCTGACATAATATTTTATTTGATGGATTTTTATCTCTTAAGTGTGAATTTATTATTATCATTATCACACACTTGTTAATATTAAGTGGAAATTACTTAAGTGATTAACCATGTCTTGATAATATTTATGCATAATTATGGTTTAATTTAGTTCCATCTTGCATGCTTGTTTAATTCATTAATTATGTGATCGTGATTACACATCCATAATGATAAACCATGCAACTGATAAAAATAAAATAAATTAAATGGAATGATCATGAGCTTTTCTAAGGGTTAGTTTATCTAGAATTTGATAAACTAACCCTGAACTAGGGGAGAATCAACTTGAACCTTTTGGGTTCTTGTTTACTGCTTCCACCTATCCACCTCTGTATCTCCTGGGATTGGTTTCGTCTCCGCTCCAGTATGAACTGCCTCCACTAGCTTGGGAGTTCCATCCATTACATATGTCTTTTTTAACTCACATGTAGGTGAGGGGTAAAAAGGGTTTTTATATAAAAGAATCCATGGGCACGCATGCCTTACATATTAATGAGGAGAAGGCTCGTAGGCCAAAAAATATAATTTAAATAAATAAATTAAAAGAAACCATCCACATACAAAGGTCTTGGTCCAACTCATGACCATCCCTAAATGCAATGATGTTTATGCATAAATAAAACTAGAATTCAATTATTTAATCATTCTTATTTAAGATAAATCATGCTTTAATCAATTAATTATCATCTTCAATTAATCAATCCTTTTTTGAATTTTCTTGAGATTATCATCCATAATAATTTTAAACAAATAAATTCATTTAAAATTATATTTGTACGTAACTTGTACCTTGGAAGAAACCCAGGTAATTCCTATTCACAACTACCCAATTAGTAGAAATGAACATTACACATATGTTAAATTAAACACATATATATAAAACACCTATCACCTATTGTGCCTCAGGTTTACGCCTGAATGATGGTACACGTCTCAAGAGTTTGTATAATATAATAATAATTTTTAATAATTCTGTGTAATTTGGATGAGTACACGACGTGTAGTTATAACTACAAGGCGTGTACTATTTTTCACCATCTATCCAAAGTACTCGCCCGGGGAAATAGCATGTGAGTGTACTTTAGAAATCATCGGAGTACACGATGTGTCTAGTGGGCTACATGTCATATAGTTCCTCGTTACACAGTCTCCAACTGGGCAATCCGTGTATGGGGTACATAGTCGAACCCTAACCCGAAGGGACTACACATCGGGCCCATTGGGCCACACGACGTGTAATCCAAAAACCGTGTTCCACCTGTTCTTGGTCAACACTCGGAGTCATTTAAGACTTAGAAAGACTCCAACACACGACTTAGTTTGGTGGATCGGTCCGATGCATTGAATCTTGACTACATGGTGTGTACAGCCAAATACACGCCATGTGTTCTGGTGTTGTATGACCAAGAATCTTTGGATCCTCTGGATGAGATCCTCTATTTTATTTTAATCAAAATTAAAAGAAAAGATAATTTCTGTAATATGAACGAGAAATGAAAGAGGATGAATTGATCATGAGATTTAGATTTTCAGAATGATTAACTTGAATTGAAACAACTAAATTATTAAATGTGTAATTCATTAAAAAAATATTTAAATAATTATAAACTATGATGTAACCCCTCTGATACCACTTGAAGGTTCCAGGCGCATCAGAAGCGTGTTAGGGATGACACTCAATTTTGATTTTTAACATGACCATTGATTATTTCGGGATCAGTACGACGATGAATGCCAATCTCCATGGAATATAATCAAAGATTTAGATAATGAAAAAAGAGGTCTCAAACCTTTAGAGAGGATCTTGCACATCATGTTTATAATTAATTTAAATAATTTCATAAAGAAAAATAATACCTGTGTCTTTGGTATTTTTCTTTGTTGATGACGTTGATTGTCTGAATTGACCCTTCTGGATTATCTCATTGTGGTTGTAAGGATTAAAACTAGAATCCCTCTAGTGGTGATCCACATGTGCTCTGATGGACTCCGATCAACACTGATCATTATCCAGGTGCTACCACGGTGAAGAGAGTGTCTTGTGTCGGTCGTTCTTGATCGCCTGTTCTTCAGCTTGGAAGAATGTCTCTTGTTCTTGGGAGGCGAGAGAAGAGGATTCATGAGAGAAATTTTTTGGCTCAACAATTCTCAATTCACCAGGCATGTGGTGTGGTGTATGACACAATAGGGGTACTTGCCTATTTATATACATGGAATTTTAGTTACAATATTTAATTTAATAGAAACAATTAAGTACATTCATGAACTTAGAGAAACCCATGCATTTAATAATTATACCGCATCATTATTTATAGTGCACCAACATGCGCAAAACAGAATTATAAATAAAATTCCACGTCACAAAATAATAACAGTGTTATTTTAATTTGTGCCAACTTGTTAAATAATTATTTACCATCTTGCAAACAATTATTTTACTACCATACCGACATTGGTCCGCTCAAACTCCACTTCCATTTATTAAACACCCGAATAAATAAATAAATAATTTATTCTCTAAAATATATATTTTATTTATGAACTAGAAAATAAATATTTATTAAATGATCAATAAAATAAATAAATATATTTTATTTAATTTATGATATAATCTTATCTTACATAAAATTATTCCATAGTCTTGAGAATAATATTTATTTCATTAATTAAATTCATATAAGATCTAACCGAGACCACCAAAAACACATAGTGTGTGACCCTATATGTTTCATTTCTCATTGGAATTAGGTGGGCTTACCTACAGTCTAAGAGTACTGTCTACCAACTAGTCAAGGCACCCAAGAGAAAGAACGTAAATCCACAACAACGACATCCATATACGAACGCTCACTATGTAATACAATCCCTTTGTCATAGTATCTCATCAATTAGGTTTCATGATTGTGTCATGAAATTTTATGCTTGATATGTCGTTCTTTGACTACCTAAAATAAACTATTCATTACACTATATCAATGGAATTTCACGCGACAGTTCTATTTCAATCAAAGGGACGAGACATCAACTTCCATTAATGGAAGGGGAAAATCCTTCCTTGACTTATCCATTAATAACATGCCACTCGTGACGCACCCAACATACCCTACTTCCCGCCAACTGTCTGTGTGACCATTTTCATCAGTAAATCAAAGTGCATAAGTTGTGTCACATATTAATGATAATATTAAAGTCTAAGGATCATTACACATGCTCTCTGATAGAAATATCTGATGACACCAAAACATGTGGAATTCCAACTAGCGGGACTATTCTCAATATCTTTTATCTTGGAGATTACCAAGTACGAACATCATGAGAGGAAGTCTCATCTGCTTATGAGTACTCACACCTAACGGTATGCATTCTATGTGTCCCATCATAGCATGTCATCTAACCATAGAACTATATTTAAGAATATTGTTATATAATTTCAGGGTTCTCATCATATCGGGGAACTGCCATGACCTTATCAATTCAACAAATAATCTAGGACATTATTACATTATAGTCATGCAGAATAATGAACAATATGTAATAATACATTAAATATCTATGAAATCAAAGTAAAACAACTTGGTTCTAGGAAACCATATATTACAATATTCTCCCCCCATAAATGAATTGCACCCTCACAATTCATTCGTCAAACATGAGAAAATTCTGAATTTTAATGTTCAGAATTAGAATCACTGGACATCAAAGGGAACATAATTATCTAAATAAAATTCTATCACATAATTCTTCTCCTCAAAATAAAACCTCTAATCTCTAATGTTTTCTACACAGTTTCTCTGAAACTAATTATAACTCATTGACCCCAAGATTATAGTTTCAATGCATATAAATTCTATGTACTTTTTTATAAAATAATTATATCAATTACACAACACTAAATAAAATCTGGGACCTTTTTCTACTCTAGGTTTTATAGAATTAGACATGAACTTTCATAATTTAAGAGTTGATCAAAAATAAATTAAAAATATACTTCATTACCTGTGCACTATCTACATTAGCACAATATTCTATCTTATAAATACAATGTTAAATAAGAAAATCATTTTAAAAATTAGATGATCATTAAATTTCCCAGTAAGGGATCTTAAAATTTAGTGAGATACCTTCATGGAAAACTTATTTTTAAAAAATCACATTCATGAAATGGTTTTGATTTTTTTTATAAATATCATGAAAATAATATTGAAAAACCTTACGCATTTAATAATACATTTATTCAGAAAATGAAAAACGTTTAAAATTTTGTTTTAAAAATAATAAAGTGATTATTTTTGAAAACAATATGCATGATTTTCTTTAAAAACATTGAGCCACTTAAAACATTGAAGGAAGTCTTGGGCCTAACCACATAAGGGATGGGTTCACTCCCCAAATCCCAACCACATTTACAATGTTCAAGTGCAAAATTTAATTACAATAATTTAATATTCCTTTACATTTACATATATTATTCATTAGGGTTTCCATATTAAAAAACATTGACATCATATGTTAATAAATAATTTTATACATAGAACTTAATTAAAAAAGATTCTGTTAAATTTGACTTATTCAATAAACACACAGACACATAAAAATTATAAAAAATAATGCATTCATGATATGTCATGTATTATAGATTATGGCCTTATCCTAAAAAAATTAGGACATTCATGTATGTATAAATACATTTCATAAATAAATAGATTGTTTTTATGAATATACTTTATAAAATACACAAATAATGATATCTCTCAAATAAACTTAATGATTTTGATAAAATAAATTTCAAATATATATATTATATAAATTATAAATGAAATATTAATTTCTTATATAAATAATTTCCTTATTGAAGGACCATATAATAAAAAACTCAAGTAAAATCAAAAACCATATATAAATTAATTGAAAACAAAATCTCCTGATAAAATTAAATAAAATGATAATAATCACATATATTTATATAAAAAGTATATAAAATAAATTTTTGAAAAGAGGAATTGACGTTAAAAATAGAATTTAAAAAGGAATATTTGAAAATAAAATAAATGATAAATCCATTACATAAATTATAAATCTAATAAAATAATTATTAAAACTAAAAGAAAATTACATACCCTTTTATTTAGAATTGAACATTTTAAAAAAAATTAATCATTAAAAAATATACAATTTTGAAAATAAGTAAACAAAGTATCCATCTCAAAACATTGAAAATAAAAACAATTAATTGGAAATGAAATAATTTGAAATAAAAATCAAATAAATTATGAACACAAGCAAAAATAACATCACTAAAAAAAATTATTGTTAAAAATAATTAATATAGAAATCATGAAACAATAGAGTCCCTTAAAAATTTTATTTTTATATTTCTTCTTATATATCTTCTTGGAAGAACCCACTCATTTTAAAACTCTCACTATCTCTCATACATATTGCATCTCATATCCTCAAAAGTGGAAAAGACAAAATAATAAAGGCAAGGGATTCTAACTACATCCATTTTCAACAAGGACCTATACCAAAAGACCTCTAAAAACCCTATATTAATACAATCAAAAAGGAAAAATGTGTATATTCTTTTTCAACTATCTTATAGATTATAAATTCTTAATTTTGGCTAGACATGAAATATGAGAAATCAATTATTCATGACGATAAATTTATTCAAAGGAAAATTCAACATTTGAAAAAAAGTTGTTTGAGTCACTGTAAATAAATTAGTATCAATGGACCTCTTGAAAAATGAAAACTAGAAAAAGTAAAATGTATGAAAATGTACTATGATCCATGAAAAACTGTGTAAGGATATGAATGGGAATGATAACTAATTGATACACCCAATGTTGGTATAAAATAAACTGGATCAAAGATAGATTGGAAGAATATGTTGCATTATAATATCAATTTAATTCAATATATGGTGAGAGGATAAAAATTAACAAATGAAAACTAGAAATATAATAATAAATAGGAATCTATCGATGTTTAGAGAAGAAAACAAGAGTTTTAGGACATGAAAAATTAAAATACACAGCTATCATTGAATCTGACAACAAAATCTTCCATAATATTTGAAAATACATAAATTAAATACCTACACCTACTTTCATTTCAGAACAATGCGAGAAGATCTTCAAACCTAGAGGATGATTTTCCCCAAATCGAGTTCAAAAAGTCCACACAGCTTAGATATTTTTTTTGAAAATGACATACAAAGGTGTTGGAACTAGATACGATCTCTAACTTCTTCCCAGTAGTTGAATATTTCACTCAAACAAGAGATCCTAGCTCGATCTCCAAACTCCTTACTTGGATTCACCCCCAGCAGACCTCCTGAAGCAAGACCCCTTGGATTCAGCTTAATTTTAGATTGCTCGACTCCTCAAGCTCACACTTCTCTAATTCCTGAAAAATAAAACCCTAAATCAATTTATCATTTCTTATTTTTAATTCATTTTATTATTCATTTATCTTTTTTAAACTAATCTATATTTAGATTTTAATAATAATATATTTCATAATTCAAAATAATAATATTCATATATGTGTTTTTATAATTATTACATTTTCATTCATGTATTTTATAAATGATGACATTTTTAATTATTATATAATTATAATGAAATTTTATATATTTTAATGGTTACTTAATTTATATATTTAAATATATATATATAATTATATTTATAAATGTTTTATAACACTAACTACAAATGTTACTTAAAAAATTATTTATATAAATTTAAGTATTTATAATTATAAATCATTTTATTTTTAATGTTAAATTATAATTATTTAAATTTATTTATTTTAAAAAAGTTTAATATTATTTCATGTTAATAAAGAAATTCTATTATAGTAAATCATATTTTAATTATTGTTAGCAAGTTATAAAATATTATTATTCACTTATAATATTTTTGTTCGTCATTACTAACATCGATTTTTTTATTATGATTCTAATAAAGTAAATAATTATATTCAATAAAAGTCCGGATGTTGAAAATTATTTAAACTAAATAAATTACAGTTTCCAAGTATCCTATTTGAGATCCATGATTTATTTATCTTAATATTTATGTAATCCACTTTTTATTTACATAGGTAATTAAGATCCAAGGAACAATCATTTTTTTCTGTGAGATATAAATTAAAGAAATTTATATTTGAAAACTAAGCATCTGATATTAGAGAAGTCAACATAAACACCATAATGAAAAAAATGAAACTTTAATTCCATAATGAAAACATGTAACTTTTTAGAATAATGTCCTTTAATTTGATAGTGAAAACATGTAACTTTTTTATATCTTGGTATGAAATATTTTTTATACAACATTGATTTTTTAAAATTTCATTCTGTTCTATATATTTAAATTTTAATAAAATTTTATCAATAATATCATTTAGTGATTTTTATTTTTTTAGTTAATAGGATTGAAGAATTTTTTAATGATTATACTTCATCTTGTAATTCTTTTATTCAGTTTTCCCAATCAGTATAACTTGAAGTGGATTTGTTAATTTTTTATTTTAAATTTTAATAATTTTTTAATATAATATATTTTTTATAATTAAAATAAAACTATTAATAATAAATATTTACACATGATTTTTTAAGAAATGTCTATATCATTCTTAAATCATGGAGAAATATGCAGTTAATTTTCTATTATAGTATCCTTTATAATTAGAAGAAGAATAATATTATGATTGTACCTCATCTTGTTCCATATAAATTACTCACATATTTGCCTCCATATTTTTGGTTTTTTTGTTGTTGGATTTGGATGATCTGGAGGAGACTTCAGATACACTCCATGTATAATTCATAACATTATTTATTTTACATTCATTATTAGTTGTCATGAGATTTATCATTTAATTCTTCTCGATAATTGTCTTTTATTTCTTTAGATGAGGGAAATCAAGTATGATATTTTCCATATGTTAACATTTATATCATAATACTTATTTATATATTTTCAACATTCTAAATGATCTTCTTGAACCCATTATTTTTCTGATAATATTTTCTAAATAATCTGGCTAATTGAGCTAGCACCATTTCAGAAAATGAACATTCTAAGTCATTTGTATCTTAATTTTTTTTTCTTTTCATGCTTCTATGAATTACCTTAAAGGAATTATTTTACTTTTCATAATGTTATGACATCTATCTTTAGCTTAAATTTAGGGATCAAACATCATTATGTTTCTGATCAATGATTTCATTTTCAAATAATTGACTCATGTTGATTGTGGTATAGAGGTTTATATTCCATTACATTTTGATTGTACTACTCTGAGTACATTCAAGGCCTAATATGATTGTGGATTTGAATTTCCTAAAGAAGTAACACCTTTGACTATCTCTTTCAATATCACATTAATTTGGGTGAAACTTTAAACATCTTACATTCTAAAGGTATGAAATTTGATCTTTGTAGCATTGTTCTATGTTTTTCAAAATATTCATTCCTTCATAAGAAATTGAAATAGTTTTCCAAATTTCATATATAGTACAACATTAAATTACTTGAATGAATTAATCTATAATGAATCCACATATAATAATGTTCATTTATCTTGAATTTATATAACACTCATCTTATTTGTTTACAATCCATATTTCTAGTTTTTCAGGGATTATACACGGAGTGATAATATTCATGCATACATTGAATCCATGATTTTTCAAATAAATTATCCTATAATATTTCCAACATCAATAATTTTCACCATTGAAGTAAGGGGAATCGATAATTTATATACCTTCTCTAGGATCATCTATTGAAATATATATTTATATATACATTTTCTATTGAGAATATTAGATATTATTTTATTTCTTTTAAATGCACTCCTTGGACACCAATTACTTGGTCAGAATAATGAAATGATACACAAGAGGAGTAAGAAATATGTATTTTTTATAAATTAGATATATTACAATAATTTTTAATCTTCGTGATTTGTGTAGATATGTAGCATTCACATCCTTATGTAAGTCATGAAGTGGTTAAATAGAAAATAATAACACATAAATTTTTATAGTGGTTCTGGGAAAAAATATCTGAATAGTTCACTCCACCAATACTCTGTATGAAAGAATGGGTATTTTCACAAGTAGGTCTTGATATTTGGAGACCATGAAAACTATGTATAGAAAATTGAAACATTAATAATAAAGATATTATAAGGACTTATGGTTCTTTTGTAGGGAACATGATTATCCACATATTAGTCCAAAAATATGATTCTCTACAAGGACTAAGCCTGAGCTTCCGAACCTCTAGAAAATCAAAAGAGTTTTATTTTATTGAACAAATAGACCCTTGTTCACAATTGTGATAAATAATAACAGAAAATAGATCTTCTCCTTCAAAGATAAATGACTTCAAGAATTGAATTTTTTTAAGATATCCTAGTTAAAAATAATAGAAAAAACCCACAAGAGAAAAATTACGATATTAATAGAAACTATGGTATTACTTGACACATGATAGAAACATGTATAAACCATGAGTGTAGTTTCACGAGAACAATATAGATGTTTTTAATTTTTTTTCTAAAACTCTATATTCAAAAAGAAATCACAATATTTATACTAAATAAAAACACTCTAGTTGTTTATAAATATAAACTTTGACTACTTTCTTTAATAATTGATCCAAGAATACCATCTGAAAAAATTGAAAACATTCTTAAATCATCCATGAGAGTTCTAAATTCCTTTTGAAATATGAACTATTTAACCCATTGAATACGTGCCACTGAATTAATTGAAAAACATATCTAAAGAGATATTTTCTTTTGGAATGACTGTTGTAGAATAAGTGGATGATATATTCAATTTAAAATTCTATCATTGACCATTAAGATGTTGGATTCCTTCACAAAGATATAAACTTCAAACATAGGTCTAAAACATGATGTTTTTTTTACAAAAGTAAGGTTGATGATCCATACATTTATTCTCTATAATGTATGGTTTCTTCCGAACATTGGGTTACTGGTCCATACCCATTCAATGGAATAGGGAACATAATCCAAATGTTTTATTCCAAATGTAGGGTTCCAAAATTATATGTTTTGGTAATAAATGTAGGTCATGAACATTGTTTCTAGATTACTTCCAAACAAATTGAAAATAAATTTAAAAACATTTTTAAACCACAAAAATATAAAAAATATTAAGAAATATATTATTAAAAAATAGTAAAATTATTTTCATTAATAACAAAATCGGGATACTGGTGAGCATAAAAATCAACATGAATCACATAGTTTTTTAAGACAATACATACACAACACATTGTAAGTGTCTCTAAAATTTCCATAGAAAAAATATAATTCTTAAGGTATTAGAGTACACCTTGGATACATGATTTTTTTTTCATTTATAGCGTTGCGAACATCCCCTTCTATAAAAAAGTTAGTGCATGTTATTTTGAAATAATCACATATCCCTTACATGAATAAAAATGCATAACCAATGATTTTATATTATATTTAAACCACTAAACATGAAGAATATTAATGTGTTATTCATAAAAAATTCCTTTGGATTAACATGAAGATGATTCCTTTAAATATTCTTTCATCATACCAGGTATCAATAATTATTCTTGGTCTTCATACATCCAATTATAATAAATAACTTATATTTGAAGCTCTTTAATTATCATAACTCTGTTATTTGTAGTTTTATCCAATGCATTAATAATCAGTGATTATTCATCAACTTGAAGTTTCAATTCATTTTACTTTCCTGAATCGAATGAATTTCTAGATTTTTGTTTTTTAATATCAGAAGTCACTTATAATATCTTTTTTTATTTTTGTTTGTATATATTTTTGATTTATACAACATCACATTGTATTTCTTAGTCTTCTCTCTCCACACATCATGTTTCTGAAGGGCTGCCATAGGTTTTTCCTATAAATCAACCCATTAAAAAATTCATTCATTATCATCATCACTATCACCATCTTATGCCTTATTTTCCATTGTCATAAAAAGACCCTCATAATTACAATTTTAAGCTTCTCCTACTCAATATTCAATAGATATATCTTCTACATTAGATAGAAAATTGTTCTTTGGTAAGACCACCACTAAGAATTCTTTGTTCCCTCCATTGTCAACTTCTTGGGTTCTTTGTCTCCATCATCACATTATTGATTATTCTTGGGTAATTTTTCAAAATGATGTTCTACCATACAACATTTTAGTCATCAAATTGGAATCTTAACATTCAACCATTATCTTCCTCTCTTATTATTAGAAGAATGAAATGAAATAACTTCATCAACTTCATCAACTTTTGGATTCTCTTTGATATATTAATTCTTCCTAGAATGAAGGGACACCTACTAGGTAACTTCTTTCATTATCGATTCATTTTATTTATTTCATATATCATAATCCATAAGACTACTATTAAAAATATCTAGAGAATGGACATTTAGATTTTTATATTTAAGGATTGATACTTTCACATTGAAAAAATGAGTGAGTGTTCTCATAATCTTTTTCTTGATTTTAACATCTTTGACATCTTCTACAAGGATTCACATATCTTAAATAAGAACATTTAAATTTTTAAAAATGAATCCACCATATCTTTATAAATCATCCTCAACAATTCATATTTTTTCAACAGAATCTACAAATATTCCTCTTGAACCATATAATTTTCTTTAGATGTTTTTAGAATATTTTATTATATAAAATGAAAGGGTTTTTTTTGTAAATTACCTTTATAAAAATGGGATATCAAAGAGAAAATTATAAATTTATTTATGGATTTTGATCTACACTAAATTATCAGTTATATCCCTCCACCAATTCAACTATTTTGATATGAGTAATGATTCAATAAATGGAAATTATTTTAATGTCTATACTAAATGATCTAAAATAATTTTTAACCAGGCTATCCCATTACCAAAAATTAAAACCATCAAAGATGTGGATACCATTTTGGGTCAAAATTATTTCCATTCTTCCAAAAGTATAACAAAATAAACACCCAATGATTCCATTTTCTTGAAAATTATGAATAAGCACACCAGATAGGGTGAGGTGAGTGTGAATCCAGATATAGAAGTCAAGTGAAATTCTGCTTTTTATGATGACTATATTCTTTAACCATGAGGGAAACCTATGTTTCTGTCTATCTTTCCTCTCATTTAGTGATAAATGAAATAAATAACATGAGGTATTTTACATGGTTCACCCATGCTTCGAATGATCGAAGAACATGCATTGAAATTTGCCTGTGAAAAAATTTCAATAAAGACAACTAATTTATGTGTATAATTCTGGAGTGGCCCCAATGATCTTCTTGGTTCACTACCAAGAAAATTAGAGGGCTCACATATCTATATCAAAAAATAACTCACTTTACCATTTATTGAATCTTTCCTTATTCACATAATGACATTTCAAACATAGACCAAAAATAATATTTCTTATCAGAATAAATAATATCAGCATCCATAGAAAATTGGACTCATAGAATAAAACCAATTTTACATTTAACATTCTAAATATGTTCCAGAAAAACATTATAAAAACATTCTTCTGAACAACTCCCTATTTCTCTCTCTCCTCCACTTTTTATTACATGGAAATATTTTAATATGATAAAAATCATCTCCTCATATAACACCATCATAAATTTTTTCTTTTAACATCATTTTTGGAGTCATAAAATAACTCTTAAATTATCTATTAGTATCATGTTGAAAATTCAAGGAATATTTTCAAAAAACATGGAAAACCAAATGTCCATCAATGATGATAATGATATTATTCTTGACCATACATTTAAGGATAACCTCACATGTTCACTATATTTTTTATATATAGGGATCTCACATTTTCCCATTATAGAAATTATTGGTATACTATGAAATTTCTATCAATTATTTGGTGAAATCTCATTATTGGAGACATATCAAAATCCAAATATCCAATCATCAATGTAGTTGATATTTATGTACTTGATTATCTTTACCTATCTCAAAATCCTTTAAGCAAAAGATAAATCTTTTTTTAGAAATAGGACAAGTCATAATTCGTCTTGTGAATCTAAACTCTCATATGTAAGTCATCATATTATAATTTACTTCATGATCTGTCCATGTAGATGAAATTCTTCTTACATAAATTAAAAAATATATTACACGGTCCAAAATATCATAGTTGAAAAAGACAAATTCTTTTTTAAAATTTCCTACTCCTTCATTGGCCCTACATAAAAAATTTATATTATGGTATCAATGGATTTAATTACATGTCATGAAAAATATACATGCCTTTATTGATTTTATTTTCTAGGTATGCATAGACAAATTATCTTATGGAATAAATAAATTTACATACATTTCATGAAAAAGGTAAATGTCATTTCAAATTCCAAACACTTGGTAAAAATAAAATAATTATCTGAAAGAATAAATGAATTTACATACATGGGTCACCATATTATAAATGACTTTTTTATTTCTTAATCATTAAAAACATCATATACCATCTTCATCTTTGGCATGATCTTGATAAGTCTTCTAACACCTACTCTTGGATCTCTACCTATCCAGGGATAAAATTTTATATCATTAACCAGAATTATGGACATAATGAGTCCATGAAAATTCTTTATACATCAACAACTTGGTCTACACATTGTGAACATATAACATCATAGGTAACACATTAATCACTTTTTTCTTCTTTCAACGTGTGATGTTAATAATGGTATTGTCAAAACATCTTACCAGTTTCATTTTTGTTTCAATATCTCTTCTGAATTTTCCATCCATTTTCTATTATTTAGGATTTAGAAAGTATTTCCCACTATATTTGTACAAAATCTTGTATGGAAATCTCAAATTCCAATGTGTATTCTAGACATGGATAGAATTATCACCCATGGTCCACCATTTTCTACAAAAAAAACCCTGTCTAACATAAACCCAAATGCCTATGAGAATCATGATTTCAATACATAAAAACATTAAAGTACATGGATTTTCATATGTTCAAGAATTTATACTATATCACATTATATGCTATTCTAGAAAATCATCTATGTCAAAAAATTTTCTAAGGTGAATATTCGACTATGATGAAAATTTTTCAACAACACAAAATCTTCTATGCTATAAATTTAGATATATCATAGAATAATTTATGTTTAACTTCATAGGAAATGGAAGTCCCTTATATGAATCTATATAAGTCAAGAATTTAGTCAAACAATATCATCTCCAATTTAGAGAATTCGATGCTTTGTGAATTACTTCTACTCTTATCACAATTGTTGAATACAGTGACCCAACATCAATAAAAATATTCTATAGTTATTTTCAAAATCACCACAATAATTATTATAATTAAATTAATTCTAATATATCTTGAAATTATTTGTTTGTCTTCCTTATGTTATATATTCATGTTTCCCTTTATATATATCATGGATGTACCTTAACCATCTTATCTACTTATAAAGATTTTGTATTATTCATGAAATATAATTTCCTATCATAAAACCATAATATTCCATGAGCATCACCACCACCACACTGATCACATATTGATCCATTGGAAATAAATCAAATATTCTTTTTTTTTTAAATTTACTAATAATTTGTGTTACAAATTTGTATTTGACATTATGAATATATTTTTGAATATGGTTCAAGATGCTGACCAATATATTATGGTTAAGGTATCCAGTAACAATGAATATTTCTTCTATTCTTTCGTTTATGGGAGCTATGATGCACATTGGAGATAGATCTTGTGGTAGGATCATTGTACTTTTGACCTCGAGGACTCTCCCTGGATTATTGGTGGTGATTTCAACATAATTTCAGTCCCGAATGAGAAGAGTGGAAGGGTAGGATTTCCTTGCGGTGCTAGCCTCAACATTTCTCAGTTCATGGGTGGTAAGGGTCTTATAGACTTGGGGTACTACGGGGACCATTTCACATGGTGTAAGAACCAAAAGGAAGTAGGCGATACTTGATCCGCCAGGATCGGTGCCTAGAAAACTCACATTCCATCGCCAAGTATTCTAAGGATAAGCTCGACCATTTGTTACACGATGTGTCTGATCATTCTCCTCTATTAGATCCATCGGTTTTTAGGCAGGAGGGGAGTAACTGTTTTAGGTTCCTTGAGTACTGGGCCAGCATCACATGGTCTCATCAAGTCATGGTAGATATCTGGAATGAACTGACTTAGGGTAGTTCTTGGGTATCCATTCACAAAAAATTAAGGTAGATGAAATTCAAACTTCACTCATGGGGGAATGGTATACCTTCCAAAGACATAGACATGAACTTCCTTAAACATGAAGTGGAGAGGATGGAGTGTAGCCTAGAGGAGGTATGGGACAATGCGATTTTGGAAGAGCTATCTAACAAGAAAACTCTCCTCACAGAACTCATTCTTAAACCGGAATGTGTTTAAAGGGAAATATCAAGGGTGAAATGGTTTCGTGAAGGTGACAATAATGCAACCTTTTTCATGCATGTATATTAGAGAGGAGACAAATGGTTAATCCTAACATTAGGATGGAGGATGTTTCTCACCCAAATGGCAGGGATGGGGTTGGTGGTTGAGATTTGTCTTTCTTTTAGAACCTATTTCTAGGTCCTAGCTAGGACATGGGGAAAATATATCCTATAGGGACCTCAGAGCTATTAGAGGTGATACAAAGAAAGGTTTCCAGTTATGAAAATTCTTCTTTTGATGTTATACCCGAGGAAGCAGAGGTGTTTGAGGCCATGTCAAAACTCAACTCGGATAGTTCCCTGGGCCCCGATGGGTTTACCGATTCTTTTTACAGGGGATATTGGGAGGTGGTGAAGGCTGATATAATTATGGCCATATATGACTTCTCCCACTATGGTAGTCTTCCCAGGATCGTAAGTGTTATTACACTGGTTCTGTTTCCAAAGATCAAAGACCCATCTTGCATTCTCCATTACTGGTCGGTCAGTATGTGAAAATTTCCATATAATATTCTTTTTAAGATTTATCAATTTGAGGCTCCCCAAGCATACTCTATAGTGGGTATCTTTAGAGAAGCATGGATTGTTTAATGGTCGGTCGGTTCAAGGGAATATTGCTTTAGAGAAAGAGATGCTTTGATATATTAACTTCAAGAGGCACTACTCAAATAAGGCTATAAAATTAGATATGGACAAGTCATTTGATAGAATTGAATGGGGTTTTATGAACATGGTTCTCTTGCCCATGGGATTTTCAGTATGGTCTACTGACCTCATTTTTAGATGTGTTTGCTCTGAATGGTTGGTGGTATCTTTTATGGGTAAGTCTCACAGTATCTTCAAGGCCACTAGGGGGCTTCAAAAAGGTGATCCCTTCCCCCATACAATTATAATTATAATATAGGACACACTTAGTCGACTTCTGAATATAAAGATCTTCATTGGGGATATTCTTCCCTTCCTAAAAAAATGAATTTTCCCTCAATTTCTCATCTAATGTTCACAGAAGACTCTGTGATTTTCACCAATTCTAATATAAGATCATCTCATAGGATAAGCAAGGCATTGGAAAAATATTGTTCCTAAAGAAGATGGGTGATCAACATATCCAAGATCATTGTTTACATATCTAAAAAATGTGGGTCAAGTCGGATCTCTCTCTTTTGTAGTGAGTTAAACAAGTAGAAAGGATCATTTTCCTTGAAGTATTTAGGCACTCCGATTTCTTTAGGGAGAACATTCATTAATGATTTTGATCTCATTATCAATAAGATTACAAACTGGGTGCTCAAATAGAAGAACCATTACCTTTTATTTTTGGTATGTATATCCATGGTTAATAGCGTTCTTTCAAGTATTCATATCCATGCTCTTTCATCCACCATGGTGTCGAAGGGGTCATTGTTATCATTGATAAAATTCCGGAAAGCTTTATATTGGACTATTTATTTGAAGGAAAACTCCACTGGACCACATGGAGAAGGATGGAGAGACCAATTCATAATGGTGGGATCAAGTTTAGGAAGCTATCAGACACCCTTCACTACATGCACAGAAACATTTCTTAGTAAGATGTGGAATAACGTACTCTATGGGGTAAGATCATTCCCTCAAATGACATTGAGATTAATAATAATGGGAGACCCCATGCATCCCCTTTACGGTATATGATATCCCCACTCATTGTGACTCTTTTACAACACTCTTGGTGGGTTATGTGTAAGGGGAGAATCCTCTTTTGGCTTCATAACTGGGTGGGATCCACACTTGGATTCTCGGGATGCCCTGCTCCTCAGAATACCTTAAGAGAGGCCATCATACATTCAAAATTTATTCATTATATTCTGGATGAGGAAAATAAATGAGTTTTTTGGGCTCATCAGCATCAACTCAGACCCAGACATTTTCATGTTTACTCCCTCAACCTTGGGGTTCTTTAATATAACATAATTTCAGAAGACCTTTATCCAACATGGTCAATCTGACATGTGGAATAACGTGCTGTGGTGAAACAAAATTCCAACAAATTATAACTTCTTAACCAGAAGAATAAGGAACCGGGCGATTGCTACTGATGACAAGATCATGTAGTTGGGTTTTATTATTGCCTCCAAATTCTACTATTGCACTTTTCATCGGGAGGAGATTATGAATCACCATTTATTTAAGAGTGAATGGGAAAAGGATTTTTAGAGTTTCATTGGGATTGTTTCACTACCTCACTGTCTGATCATCTTGTATAGAAACTTCTAGATCAGTTGTTTTATGGTTCAAACATTACTACTGTGGAAAAAATGGCTACATTGGTCCTTTTAAATGTATCCTATTGGTGTATTTGGTAGGCTCAGAACAAGATTATGTATGAAGTAATTATCACATTTGGAAGATCTATCATTTTTATAACCATATCATTTATTATTGATGTGTTTAGTGGTATCAGAAAATGTCATGAGGTGCCTTCCTTGAGGAGTTTCTAGTACAGTGCATCACTGAATATTTGTAGTAATTTAGAATTTATAGAATAGTGGGTGTAGTGGTATCCCCCGGTTTATGGTTTCAAACATAACTTGGATGGTTCGTGTAAGGAGGATATCATCTGTGGTGGAGGGGTCAATCGGGACTATATGGGTATGGTTCTACTTTTTTTTGCATATTTTAGCCAGGGGATGTCAATCCAAGTATAAGATAAAGCAATTCTCATAGGCTTTCATTCATGTGAGTAGGAGAATATAGCTCTTTCTCAGGTTGAGACTGACTGGATGATCATCTGCGACTCTATGCATGCCAAAGGTACAATTCCCTGGTCGATTGTCCACACCATCATGAAATGAAAATTTACCCTCAACGATAATACTATGTTGAACCATACATGGCGGGAGTGAAATTGGGTAGCCGACCATCTCACTTCTATTGTGGTGGTGGATCATGGCATCACTGTCACTTTCATTCCTATATCTCTCTTTTTGAAACCAAAAGGGGTAAACTTGATTCGAGGTGTTAAACTGGTCCTCCATTATTTTAGGCTGCCCTAGATTTTGTGTTTCGATCATTTTACCAATCCTTGTATGCTGGTACCCCTTCTTTTTTAATCAAAATTTTCCTTTTATGATGATGATGGTTCAATGTCATGAAGGAATTGTTAGATCAGTAGATAAAAATCAGGCATGTGAGCTTGTGAATATGCTTTAGAATCACAGTATTATAGGAATGAAGTGGGTATTCAAAATTAGATATTATGGGCATTGAAAGGTTATCTAGAATATCAATAGGTTGGGATAGAAGGGATATAAAAATGTAAATGTAATAAATGTGGTAAAAACCTACACATCGGTGGGAATAAATTGATCAATAATTCTCATTCTAGTTGTGGATATCTAAATTATAATAATGACATTCAAAATGGTTGTTAATATTATATTCTCAATAAAACATTCAATGAAGAATTCATATCGAACAACCTATGGTATTTCTAATTGGAAATGATGAATTAATGATGTGAATGTTGAATAATTCCAACTATTTCATCAAATAAAAAACTTGGGAAAAATATTTTTGGTTTTTCACATTCTAAAATATGCTGGAATGAACAAGAGGTAGAGTTTCTCATTATGTTTTTGTAAATTCAATAATGGATGAAAAATTCATGGTGGACATCTATTTTGATGACATCATATGGAATAATTTTAAATAAGGTGGAGTAATTATGAAATGTTATGATCTTACGATTTGAAATAATGATGATTAGAGTACTCAAATATTTTCTTAAAGAGTAATTTACCCAAAAACATATAGTCTTGTTTTTAATGAAGAAGAATATGTGGAGGGAATACTAAAGAAATTTGATATTCAAGGTATAAAATTTATTTTACAACAATGATTGATAAAACCAATCTTGAAAAATTTGTAAAATATTATTATTAGATAAAAATATTATTTGATAATGATTGGAAGATTATTGTATCTCATATAAAGAAAGCTAAATATTTTATTTTTTACATTCATGTCTTCCTATATTAAATTTCGTGTCAAGGAGGAACACCTCTTCATTATGTAGTAGATAGTTATGTACATTCAGGTAATGCTTGATTATGTTTTATTATATATTATAGTGAATTGTTAATATTTTTTATCTATTTGGATGTAAATTGAATAATAGGATTTGTTGATAAAAATCATATAGTAGAGGAAGCATTTTCATTGGATGTTACTATAGTGGATGTCTCTTCAATATTCAAGATATCATTTCCCTAAATAAAACTACAGTGGATTACATTTTATAATGAAAATATTTTACACAACAAGAGTGTATGAAATAAAAAATAATGAATATCAGATAATATGTGAAGATATCTATGATATTCCATCATGATTACCAATGTTTGATTAATATGAAAATGAATCTATTATAACACTCCTGAATAAATCATATTGAGACATTGAATCATTACATTAATGACATTCTTGATCAATTAATAATCAATACAGAACTTGTAGTGACCTAAAAAAAAGTGGTGAACATATTTGGAAAACCTTTTTCCACTTGAGAATTTGAGAAACATTTGTTTATCTATGATGCTAAACCCCCACCCTCAGTTCGAGGGTATTGTGAAATTACCCTCTCAAAATTGTATGTAATTATTTATCTAGATGAAATGGACTTTTTTATTTTCTCATATTTTCACTATAAGAAGATGATATGAGATACCCAATCCAAGGGGAATTGGTAATTTAAAAAAAAATTGATTATTAAATTTTTATAGTATTATAGATGTTATTTTTTCTTCATGTTTCTGAAAATGAACATTGAATCACATATTAATAGAGAATATATTAATATATCATTGATTAGAGTTGAAATAATTTATATTTCCCAGATTTTTGTATCTCATCAGAAAATAAACCATTCAAAACATTTGAATTTTAGTGTCAAAAGGGGGAGAGTGATTGTAGGGGAGAATCATGATTTAGGGGGAGTATGGAGTTCTTATTATAGAAAATTGATTTATTCAAATATGGATTGAATAAAAAATCCAATAGGGGGATATTAAAAATATTGGTTTTTCTAATGAATGTTTTATCAATCAGAAGTCAAGAAGTTATTTATAATGAATCCAACATGGTTAGCCTAGTCCATTACCCAATATTAATCTTCTACAATACATAATACACATTTCTGATCTCCATAGGATTAAAACTAGTTCTAGGGGATTAACAATGCTGAACATGGGAATAATTTCTCATAATAAATTTAAATAAAAGAAGTACCTCCATTTGATTATCCATCATGGCTATTTGAAATGATTCATTATGATTTACAATGAATAAGAATTTTTAAAAATATAAATCAACTAAAAAATGTGTAATACTAAGATAAAAAAAGAAAAAATCAATATAACTATAATTTATTCTATAATTCTAACATGAAATTATAATACAAAATAAAAAAGGAGAACTTGAAAGGAAAAAAAGGAAAATGTTACACAATATAAGATGATACTAATGCTCTATAACTAGAAAGGTAAAACAAAAACATAACAAAACAAGGACCCTCTAAGTAGTAAGAAAACACACTTCATGTTCCACATTCATAATATATGAAACAAGACTTCATACCCATATAAAGTATTTATATTGGGTTTTAGCTAAACACACCTAGTAAGATCCCACCAAGTACTCCATCACATTTATTTTTTAATATAATTCCATGTACTCATGTTTGATATTATAAATACAAAAGTATCCCCTTTTTTGATTTGTATACATTATACCAAAATAAAATTCTAAACATTCAGAAAATAATTTTTTTCAATAATATAATAGTTAAACAATAATTTATTGAGAACAAAACCCTGAATATAAAAATGATATGTAAATTTTTAATGAATGACCCTCACAAAATGTTAAACTATACATTATATATCAACATGAAAAACCTATCTTTTCAAATTACAATTTTAGTGAAAACATACCAAACCCTTGATTTAAACTAATTAATTCACTTTTACTAAAAAATCACCATTTTTTAATTAGTGGTTGGTTAAAACTAAAACCATATTACATTATATATAAAAACCCATATTTGAATGATAAAAAAGTAAACAAATAAATATCACCAAAATAAATATAAACAATTATTGATAACATGATTTACAATGATGATAATATACAAAAAATGAAAAAATATCTTAATGGGGAAACAACATGGGAAATAATGATCTTTTACAAGGAAAATATCAACAGTGGAACATCATATTGATATTCAATGACAAAAATGGAGCTTACAAACATTTTTCTCTTTACTAACCTCTCTGAGTTGTAAGAAATTTCTAATCAAAGAACAATCATACACTAAGGACACAAGCTAGGGTATATTCTAAACTACTGTTGTAGCACCCCTCGATGTCCTATATATCTGCGAATGGTTTCCCATGATATTTACATGGGGTGAGAAATAAATACAATATATATACGTAGATATATCTCACGATAAGTCCATAATTATCAATTAATATCTCATACCTCACCATCAAACACCTTTAAAAAACAACCACTTCAGAAAAATATAACAATCATATATGGATTAAATTTTTATGTAATACCATATCACAAAATAGATAAAAATAAATAAGGGCCATGTCACTGTGGATAAAAAAACAAGGAAATTATTTACTTCATTTTCAAATAAATTATTTTAAAATAAGAATATCATTTTGTTTAAATAATTCCATGTCTCTCCATCAAATACATTGATTATAAAGAACACTTCTTATACAATGTATACATTATAAAAAATAGTCATAAAATATTTAAAAGGAAAGAGGTAATTTTTTATAAATGATCTAATAACATTTTCACTAAAAACCACTCTCAAAATTTCATTGAACATCTAGAGTGAAATAATATATCAAGATCATAAATCTATACTTTAGAATTAGAACAAATAAATGTTTCCATGTACATTTTTATGAAAATTAATGAAAACATAACACAATACCATCTTATCCACACACAAAAATTATTTATAAAGGAGTATATATATTTTTAAATAGGAATGATTCTACAGTTTTATGAAACAATAAATGGAAATTTTCACATGATGTTAATTTACACATATGTTTATGAGTTGTGTTATTCCAAATATTTAGAGAGGAATAGATTCTTATGGGACTATAAAAAGACCTATAAAAACAAAACCTCAAATACAAAATTTTAAAATAATAACCCAATGTATTATTAATAATTATAGAAAAAAATGATACAATATATTGAATAATAATAATGGAGGATGAAATCCTAATGAAAATTTGATTTACCTAGAAAAAATCTAAAAAAACGTTAATAAAACCCTCAAGGATAATAGAGGATTATGGATCAATGGATAGAGACACTAAAGGTCAAATGAATGGGTGGGAGGGGTAGAGGACGATTTGGGGGATTAAAATTATTAGGAGAAATTGGAAACATTATTATTTTTATGAAATTGGGTAGAGAATGCAATGACATGACATACCTAATTAATGTGCAACATGAACCTGAATAAAAACCCTATTATTTGGGTTTTATCATGGTGTGATTATAACCACCCAAACATTTTGATTGATAATTGTTTCCTAAAATTTGTGTTATGTTATTTTTTATCTCAATAAAATTATATATCTTTAATAATGAAGTGAGTACAATTTGAAATGCGATCTTTAGATTTCGACTGTTATATGACCGTTGGTCAATTTGGAAAATTATCCAATATGACTATTAAACACTATATAATTTTTTTAATGTTATAATTTTTATTTATATGTACAATTTAAAATAAATAAATAATTCCAAAAGGAGAAATAATGGCCTCAACCAATTGGGTCTTTCTGTATGATGCTTATTTGTTTGAGATTTGGAGGCAGTTACCATCACTACGGTTAAACATTGATGAATCCCAAGCTGATCCTCAACAAGTTAATATTGAACAAAATCTAATATGAGAGAACTTCATGTTATTTACTACTGCAAATATGGCCTTTATTAGTGCTAGAAAAGGGCATTAATAGTGCTAGAAAAGCACTATTAATCGAGGCGAAGATATGGGGGACACTTTTATCAGTACTCTAAAAAGCGCTGATAAAGGACACTTTTATCAGTGCATAAAAAAGTGCTGAGAAAAGGGGTTTATCAGTGCTAAACAAAGTGATGATAAAAAGGTCCTTTATCAGTGGAGATGAAAGAAATCTTTTATTAGTTCTTTTTTAAGCACTGATAAAAGTAAAAAAAAATTATAAAAATTATAAAAAAATAAATAATGCAGGGGAGCTTTTAAAAGTGCTTGACCCCCTATTAGTGCTAGGAGGATCCCCCTCCCTCTCACGACACACTGCCTTTTCCATGCAACCCCATCCCAATTGCGCTCGCGACCATTGCTTCCACTAGAACTTGAATCCGAGACCTCCCCCCTTGCATGCCTACACCTTTACCACTAAGACATTTAGTTTTCACTCCATTTAATGATATATCTATTTATATATATATATAGTGATATTTATTAGTATGTTAATATATATTCATATTAATATATATATATATTCAGTTATATTAATATATATATATATATATTTATTCATATATTAATATATATATATATATATATTCTTATATTTAAATATATTTGTATCTATTTATATATTTTTTTTAGTTATAAATTTTTATCTGTATATTTATTTGTATATTAATATGTATTTATAATATTAGTTTTAAATACATTTATAAAATCTATTTTTATGTGTTTTTATAAATAAATAAATACATATATACATACATATATACCACATAGACAGACACACACACACACAAATACACACACACACACACAGATATATATATATATATTTACAAATAATTACATATATATGTTCATCCTAAAATCCATAGAATGTTAAAATGACCATAACTTATAATCTAGAAGTTTGATTAAACACCAAAACCAATGAAATCAAAGAAAATGAAACAATATTCGATTTGATATGTGGTGCAGCCATAACGGACATCGGGATTAGACGTTATACCAGTTTGAATGTTAAAAAATTTGGGTATCCCGATTAAAAAATCAGTTTTGGATACCTTATGGAACTTTTATATCCTTGAAAAATGCTAAAAAGTTTCTTTTGGGTTAATAACACGTAGATCTCTTCGCAAGTTTCGATTTGATATATTGTAGATCTCAAACAGACACTCGGATCAAAAGTTATGTCCGTTTGAAATTTGAGTTACATTTTTCACTTATTTTAGATCCTTTGTTAATGTTTTTGATTTTTTGTGTCTTTGAATTGCTATTAAATGATTATTAATTGATGATAATTAGAAAATTATTTATTAATAATATTTTTAAAAATATTCTAAATCCATTTTCACTCAATTTCATATATTTTAAATTTAATAGTATATTTATACTTATCTAAAACAAATTTAAAAAATACCTATTATATTTATATCAATATAAATATACATATATATAAATATATTATTTTTCATGATTTGTTTTGTAATTTATCAGCGCTAGGAAAAAGCGCTGATAAAGCCCCCCTATCAGCACTTCTAAAAAAGTGCTTATAAAGGGGACCCCTTAAACAACGCTAAAAAAGGGCTGATAAAGGGGGGGATTTATCAATACATTTTTAGCACTGATAAAGGCCCCACATTGTTAGGGCTTTTTTTACCGTTGATAAAGGGTGGTGCTGCGGAAACCCAATTTTGTGGTACTAAGTGGAAATTACAACTCAAGCGATGTTATTCGAGTCACCCCATGAATTTATCACCAACACACACCATACCATTATGATTTATTTGGGTGTTATAAGGGGTTACGTTTTGAGTGTTTATTTAATTAATTAGTAATTAAATTTTATAAATAAATTTTTATTCAATCAACTCTGTTTAGAGAATAGTTTTTCTTAATAGAAAATATGACGATTTGAAAAATTGAATTTTCAAAAGATATTGTACCTTTAATAAAAGATATAATTATTTTAATAAACAATGGAATTATGACTAGTGTTTATTATAATTAAATTTTATAATTAATGAACTTTTATTTAAAACTAAATGATAAAATAAAATTATTTTTTAAGTGTCACAAATTGGACTTTGCGTTTTGAATCCACTATTATTTTTAATAAAAAATAATTTATATATTTAAAATTTAAAATTATCATATTAATGGAATTATTATGAGGAAATAAATATAATTTTTGAAATTAGCATGTCAAAATTAGGTTTGGGTTAATTTATGATAATTATCTAAAATACATTATTTTTTCATGAATAGTAAAAAAATTCAATTTGAGTTTATTAGTATGTTTAAGGATTTCATAATTATTTCATATTTACTTAATAAATAATTAATCAAAATCCATGACTTGAAATATGTTATTTAATTTATTTCAATTATTTTAATTTGTTATATTAAATTTTCAAATATATAATTAACATTTAAAAATCTAAAATTGAAAATTTAACATTAAAATGTTATTTTGAGAAAAAATTAATTATCATTGCCAGAAAATTAATAAATAATGATGGTAAAAAAATTTAGATTAAAATAACATATAATATGACCCAACTATAAAATACTATGGGCAAATCCATTGTTTTTCATTTTCCACTACTTAGGTTCCTAAAGCATAAATTTATAAATTAATATACATATCCCCCAAATTTTCTATAAATTACCACCCATTTCTCCATTTTATCTCACTCATAATTGAACATCCATGAATCTATGATATTTTTACCTTCAATATAGTCTCCCCAAAATGTCCCATATCCTCTAAGTCCTTATCCTCATGTTTTAGGAAATACTCTTCATGTTATGTCGAATCCCAACGTCTCTTTTCTATTTATGTTTTCTCTTTATTTGGTAGGTATTTAAAATATCCAAGCTATGTTATTCTATCAAATTTATTTATTCATTTTATGTATTAATATTATTTTATGAATGGTATACCCATGTCCCCTCTCTTTTTACCCTTTTCTAAAACCATTTTTTATACCCGTTGTGCTGCCGATTTGACTTATTAAATCTTATCTCTTCTCATCAAGAAATTCACTTTTATTTTATTTTTATGAATACAAAAAACTATTTTATTTTTATGGGTATTAACCAACATGTAATAATTATTTATTTTATTCTATTATTGAAATATATTAATCCCTCATTCCATTTACATGGGTTATAAATGACATAAAGATCTTTATTTAGGATCTTTTTAAAACATCATGATTTTTTTATATGAAATCCATTTATTTTATTCTCTATGGGTTATTTATGAAATGGTTTATTATTATATATTTTTCTCACATTAATTATGACATATGATTTATGTTCCTTTTTATCTCTCTAATATATTGGGTAAAAAATTTAATATATAGAGATAACATATTTTACGACACCTTAGTGAAAAACCATGGGATGTTTTACAACACCTCAGTGATAAAACTTTGTGATATTCTTATGAATTAATATTTAAATGTTTTAGCCACATATACATGTAATTTTTATTATGATATTACCATTTCCACTTCTTATTATTTTATGTTTTTTTCAAGTTATTATTGAATTTTCTCATGATGGGGTGTTAATCGTTTCCCTTGCATTCCCATACTAGGCTTTATGCCCATGTTTTCCCCTGAGTTATGTTTCCAAGTTATGAGATTCCATAAATTTACATAGTAAAAACCTATAATAATTCCTTTAATGTAGATTTTATGAATATTCTAGGTTTCCATGTATTATGTACCTAATTTCTATAAAACTAATCTTTTAAGGATCATCTGTTTGTACAGTTTATATGAAAATTTATTACTTATAAATGCAGGATTCCATATTTTGTATGAATGGAAGTTTTATTTATCTATGGATGTTATGATTTGAATACGTTAGGATGAACCCTTAGGAAAAGGTAAAATATATAAAAACAACTTCATATTTTGTTGAAATATTATGTAAGTGGTCTCTGAGAAGAGAAATCATTGTCTGGATATGAATAGGTGGATATAGCTTCGAAACATATGTATTTAGGGAGAATCCCCAAAACCCCTCTTTGAGTTAGAGTCAAACATGAACTGGTGCACGACAATGGGACTCAATTCACTCTTAGTTTGACACTCCCGGGATAAATTTTTGGTTAATCATAGGTATTTTAAGAACTATTTTGAAGGATTTCATGAAAATTTAATTTTTATAGCATATCGAAGCTTAATGTTTTAATACATAAGAATACTTTAGAATTATAATATTTTTATATGAAACATGTTTTTGACAAATTTTTTCTTGTTTTAAATTTTTTTTTGGAAATAGGGGGACCTATATAAATGGTGAGAATAATAGACTATGTGTTGAAATCCCTATAATGGAAGCTATAATGGAAAACTTCATAAGAATGGTGAATCAACTGACTTGAGTAATATGAAATAAATTTAATGAAGTTGAGAGATCAGATTCACCTTGAAGATAAAAATCTTATACTAAGTCCCTCATGTATAAATGACTAGATTATTTTAGTGAATCTATCAACCCATTGATTGATAAATAATGGATAATATCTATATAAAAGATATTGTCTATACTCCATTTTTCAGAATAATAGAAAGTCACCTTGGCTAGGTACTTCTTAGAGGATGAATTTTATTAGTGGAGGAAACTAATTAAAAACATGAATCCAATAAGTAATATTAATTCTATGGAGTGGAAAGACTTTAGGGTAACCATTTTGATGAAATATTTTTCCTATTAATTGTGAAGGAATATAAGAAGGAATTACTATAATAGAAGAAGAAGGAAAATGAATATATGGGAAGCTATGAGATGAATTTTACAAGACTTCCTCATTAGACATCCAGATTTTTCATAGATCATGATGGAAAGTTTCATAGTTTCTTCAGTGTACTAAGACCCCTTCTGTGGAGGAATATGTACAATCAAGTATATGAAAACTATATGGAGATAGTGTAAAGTTCTATGAAGACTAAACTACAGTTCAGAGAGAATTAGTGGTCCTAAAATTTAATGAGAATAAGATATATTTAGAGTAAATATAAGGGATGAACATTAACCTAGAAATAGGAGGAAAGAAAGTGAAACTTCTCGCATGTAACAAACATGGAAAGAATAATTTAGGGAATTTATTTCTTGGAAGTGTAAAATTTTAGAAGTGTGAAAGAGATGGTAATATTTCATAGAAATGTTGTAGTGAGGTGAATCCTCAACTTATCAATCATAAAAAAATGATGGTACATGGATATCCTGAATTCCAATACTTCACGTGTGGAACTTTGGAACTTTTCCAATCACTGTCCTAATATGATGTCAATCGATCTTGATCACCATCAACCTTATCATAGGCCAAGGGATAACGTTCAAGATTTTTCTATCATGAAAACTAAATCTAATGTGACAAATGATGTAGCGGAAGGTGCTCTTGTTGTTCATTCAATGAAATAAAGTTAATTGTTTGATTATGGTTCTATGCATTCCCTTATTTCCTCCTTGTTTGAAAAGATTATTGAATCAATCCTAGAACTTATAAAAGTAGAGTTACCAGTCATGAATCCTGGAGGGACGGACTGTATCTCAATGTATTATACTATGATCAATTATAGAAGAAAGAAAATCATAGTATAATGAATGTTAAATTGACTATTGTTTTCAAAGGTTAGATATCTCGACCAAAGATCTGTCTACAATCACCTCCCATATCTTTCATTATAAAAATTATGGGTGATGATGATGAAGGAAATAAATGTATATGAATATAAAATACCCCTATAGATTAATAATACATTGAAATATTTCCGAAGGATTTACCTAGACCTAAATGAAAATGAGTGGAAGAGTTATCCATTGAACTCATTCTATGATCCAAAATGATATAAAAGACCCTATATAGATTGGAAAATGTTGAGCTTTGGGAATTAAAGAAACAAATCCAAGATCTTATGGGGAAGGGTTTTTTCAACTAACTATTTCTCCTTGAGGGACACCTGTTCACTTTGTAGAAAATAAGGATAGATCAATGTGTCTATGCATTTTAATGGAGAACTAAATGTGATCACATTGAAGAACATATACCCTCTTCCAAGGATGGATGACTTATTTTAAAAGCTTCATGGGGCTCAATTATTCTACAATATAAATCTTCAATTTTTTTCCATCAATTTAGGGTGAAGAAAGAAGATATTGCAAAGACTGTCTTATGATCAAGATATGGGCATTATGTGTTTGTTATTATTCCCTTCAGCTTGACTAATGCATATACTATTTTGATAGATTTTATGAATATAATCAATAAGGACTAAATTGAAAAAATTGTGGTAGTTTTTATTTATGATATTATGATATATTAAAAAATTATTAAGGTGTGTAAGGATCATCTAAGGGTTATATTGAAAATTTTGATGAAGGAGAAGCTCTTTGGAAAGATTAGAAATTGTGATTTTTTTTACTAAAGAGTTTCTTTCTTGGAGCACATTGTAATCAATTAAGGGAAGATAGTTAACCCTCCGATGACAAAGGTTTTTGAAGATTGACCTCATCCTACAACACTAATTGAGATTTGTAGTTTTTTTGGATTATTATGATATTATAGGAGGGTTGTGAAAACAATTTCACGAAATTTTAATCAACTGACCAAGTTAACATGAAAATGGTCTAATTTTATAAGAGAAAAGGGGTTTGAAATTTGTTTTCAAGATCTTAATAAGATATTAGTTACATAACATGTGTTAAATATTCCCTTTATGGGACCATGATTCATTATTTTCAGCGATTCACCTCTAAAAGGTATTGGGGGTGTCCTCATGAAAAAAGATATTGTGTTTCCCTGTGTGTCTCAATAGTTGAATCCCCATGAGTATAATTATCCTATGAATGTCCTAGAGATAGATATGGTTGTTTTTTATATAAATATATAGAGCCACAATCTTTATGGTGATAAATTTTATACACACCAACCAACCACCAAGTTTTAAGAACATGTTCACTCCAAAGGAATTGAACACGAGACAAAGGAGATAGTTGGAACTTATTAAAGACTATGATAGTTCAATTAATTTTCTCCCTAGAAGAGAAAACAAAGTCGCTAATTTATTATGGAAGAAAGAACCTATTTTTCTAGATTTGATGATAATTCAAGGACATCCTTTGGTCAATGACCTAGTGAAATTGGATATAGTAATCATGAAGGAATGAACATCATCAACAATATCTCAAATGATTTCTCAACCATCATTATTAGAAAATATTAGGAAATATAAATTAAAATATCATTTTTTATAGAAGAAGGTTGAGACTTTGATGAAAGGGATGTTTTCTAAGATTAATATTGATTATGAAGGTGAATTAAAATTTTATACAAGTATATGTGTTCCTTATATTTAAAAAAATAAAGAATTATTTAATATATGAAGCTCATAGATCTACATTATATATACATCCTAGAAGTATTGAAATGTATGTGGATCTTCAGGATCATTATTGGAGGGATAACATGAATATGGAGATTTTTTACTACAATACAAGGTGCTTGAAGGAACAGACTATTTTGGATGGCAGTGATAGGTTTTGGGAGCTGGATTACATTGGGGTCTAAAGAGCTGTGGAGTTTGGGTGGCCCTCGATGTGGTGATGGTTTCCTGATCCTTGATTCTCACCTTCAAATTTTGTATTAGGTTGTGAATATAAAATTAATGTGTTGTTCATTGGTGATTTGGATTTCTTTGGATGTGGTTATTCTATTGATGTTCTAGTGTTGGTCTAATCTGTATTATTTTTGGGTGATTCTCCATTTTTTCATTGGATGATTTTGTTGTTCGGGAATCATTCTTGATGAAGTAGGAGTTGATTTGTGGACTGCATGTTGTGGAGGAGCCTGTTATGGAATAATGGTGTAAGTTATTTTGATTTAGTAGTATGTTGGTGTAAAACCTTTTCTTTTGTGGAATGGGTTTTTGTGAATTTTTTCTTGCGGAACAATGGTTTGTGGTGCTGGGTCCAAGCAACTAGTTCTCCTACAAGGGATTTATCCATAATAGGTTCAGTAAAAGAAGATTTCACCAGATCATTTCTATTTGGAATTGTATATTTAAGAAGGATTGGATGTTTCCATCAGTACCGAGCACATGCACCCTTACTTGGAGAGAGTGAAATTGGGTAGCCTACCATCTCGCATCTATGGTGGTGGTGGATCATGGAATCATTGTCACTTACTTTCCCATCTCTCTCTTTTTGAAACCGAAAGTGGTGAACTTGATTATAGGTGATAAATTGGCCTCTATTAATTTAGGCAGCCCTATAATTTTTTTGATCATTTTACCATCCCTTGTATGGTGGTACCCCTTCTTCTTTAATAAAAATTGCCTTTGATGATGATGATGGATCTAAATCATAATGTAATAGTTAGATCAGTCGATAAAAATCAGGCATGTGTGATTTTGAATATGATTTAGAATCACAATATTATAATAATGAAGTTGGTATTCAAAACTAAATATTATGGGCATCGAAGGGTTATCTATAATATCAATAGGTTGGGTTAAAGGGATATAAAAATGTAATTGGAATTAATGTGGTAAAAACCTACACATTGGTGGAATAAACTGTTCAATAAGACTCATTATAGTTGTAGATATCTAAATTATAATAAGAACCTTCCAAATGGTTGTTAATATAATATTCCCAATAAAATATTCAATGATGAATTCATATCGAACAACCTATTATATTTCTAATTGGAAATGAGGAATTAAAGATGTGAAGGTTGAATAATTCCGTCTATTTCCTGAAATAAGATACATAGGGAAAATATTCATGGTTGTTCACTTTCTAAAATATTCTAGAATGAACAAGAGGTAGAGTTTATCATTATGTTTATATAAAATCAATTATGGAAGAAAATTTCATCGTGGCCATCATTGTTGATGAAATCATATGAAATAAATTTAAAGGAGGTGGATTAATTTTGAAGTTTTGTGATATTAGAATTTTATATGATGATGATTAGAGTTCTCAGATATTTTCTACGGCATTAATTTACTCAAAAACTTATAGTCTTGTTTTTTCTAAAGAAGAATATGTGGAGGGAATACTAAAACAATTTGAGATGCAAGATATAAAATTGGTTTCACAACAATTCTAGATAGAACTAATCTTGAAAAATGTTGTAAAATATTATTATAAGATAAAAAATATTATTTGAAGATGATTGTAAGATTATGGTATCTCATATAAAGAAATATAGATATTTTATTTATTACATGCATGTCTCCCTACATTCAATGTCGTCTCAAGGAGGAACACATCTTCATTATGTAGTAGATAATGAATTACATTCAAGGAATTCTTGATTATGTTTTATTATATATTATAGTTAATTATTAATATTTTTATAGCTATTTGGATTTGAATTGTGTAATAGTAGTTATTGATAAAAATCCACTAATAGAGGAATCCTTTTAATTGGATGTTACTATAGTGTATGTCTCTTCAAGATTCAAGATATCATTTACCTCAATACAACTTCAATAGAGTACATTTTATAATGAAAATATTTTACGCAACTAGAGTGTACGAAATAAAAAATAGTGAATATCAGATAATACGTGAAGATACCTATGATAATTCATCGTGGTTACCAAAGTATGATTAATATAACAAATAATCTATTATAACACTCATGAATAAATATTTAGAAAATGTATCATTACATTAATGACATTCTTGATCAATTCATAATCATTACAGAACTTGTGGTAACCTAACAAAAAGTGGTGAACATATTTGGAGAACCTTTGGCCACTTGATAATTTGAGAAACATTAGATTCTATATGATGTTAAACACCCCCCTTAGCTCAAGGGTATTTTGAAACTACCCTCATAAAATTGTATGTAATTATTTATAAAGATGAAATGTATTTTTTATTTTCACATATTTTTAGTGTAAGAAGATGATATGAGATACACAATCCAAGGGGAGTTTGTAATTTAAAAAACATTTGATCAATATATTTTTATAGTATTATTGATGTTATTTTTTCTTCATGTTTCTAATAATTAACATTGAATCACATATAATTAGAGAATCTATTAATATATCATTTATTTGATTTGAAATAATTTATATTTCACTGATTTTTGTATGTGATCAGAAAATAAACCATTCCAAACATTTTGATTTTAGAGTCAAAAGGGGGAGAATGAATGTAGGAGAGAATCCTGATGTTGGGGGAGTATGGAGTTCTTATTATGGAAAATTGATTTATTCAAACGTGGATTGAATAAAAAATCCAATAGGGGGATGTTAAAATTATTAGTTTTTCAAATGAATGTTTTATCAATTGGAAGTTGAGAAGTTATTTATAATGAGTCCAACCTGGTTAAGCTAATCCATTACCCAACATTAATCTTCCACAATAAATAGTACACATTACCGATCTCCATGGGATGAAAACTAGTTCTAGGGGATTAAATATACTCAACATGGGAACAATTTCTCATGATAAATACAAATGAAAAGGAGTAACTCCATTCGATTTTCCATCATGGCTATTCGAAATGATTCTTCATCATATACAATGAATAAGAATTTATCAAAAAATATCAACAACTAAACAATGTGTAATATTAAGATAAAATATAAAAAAAATCAACATACCTATAAAATATTTGTAATGCCCCGACCCTAGTTACCCAGAGTCAGGGCATTATTACATAACATTGGCATGATTACCAGGAATACAGTCTCAAAAGACTGATCAGTTTAACAGTCTTGTAAATATATTATATACATCAACTTCACATTACAATTTTAAACATAAAATACATCATAGATAGTTCATTGAGAACACCATTATTTCCTTTTAGTTTAACCCTCCATATCAATCATAATACACTTCTTAGAAATCCTGGGGAAATAAAACATAAGAAAGGGGTGAACTCAGATTCTTAGTAAGGGTAAACAATTTAACGGAAGATAACATAAACAACAGGCATGGTGAATAATTGAAAACACATACCTTTACAAACAATAAACATGAACCCTTTATGGCAGAAATATGAACTGAGTAAATAATTCTATAATAAAACATAGTCATGGATATTCAACTAGTAAAATAACCACATGAACCATCAATATTATTTTCATAATGAGGGAATGTATAATGCTAGACATTCTGAATCATTTTGTCAAGGCCTAAGCCAAGTTGTCTAAAACTTTTTAAGGACTTGTCCAAAACCATATCTCAAATTGGGAAAGTCCTTGGCCAATTCCACATATAATTGTCTCATGAGACCTACCGATGGTATCGAGCAGCTATAGTGGGCTCCACCCACCACTTACTATGTCCAATACATTACTCATAAGAAAAGGTTGAAACATAACATAAACATTTGTATTAGAACTAGCATGAGAAATGTCAATAATTTAACCATAAACATTGAATAGTATAAAAATAAAACATCCATAGTCAAACATATCACAAAACCTTTAATACAATATGGAATATTTGTATCATAATAAATCAACTTCAAACAGGTTTAAATCCATCAATGGATGTTGACATAGATGAAAATTATTTGAAAAATGCTTTGAGAGAAATATCTCTTTTTCATGAAATCATTTAAAAGTCACACAATTTTTAAAGGAAGAAATTTAAAGATATTTTTGAATCACAGTTCCCCACACCACTTTGAAACTTTATATTGGAATTGTCATTTTAAAAACATTCATGTCCAAATAAATAAATCCTTAAAAACCCATTTTGAGAACTTGTACATTAATGAGAATGATTTAGAAGAATTAATATTTAAAACATTTAAAATGATTTTTTAATAAAATAGTATCTTAAAAATAATCCCTTTTAGAAATATTTTATGAAACATGGAAATTTATAATAAATATGTCCCATTAAAAACATACCCATAAATAATCTCGAATAATAATGAGATTGAGGAATTAACCATTACCTTGCACTTTCCTATGGTCGAGGGTACGTTTAACCTTTTGTATAATGACCCTAATATGTTATTAAATTATAAAATAATCATATTCATATTTATTATATCATACATGATTCATTTATGACGTTATACTACCCATTTAATAATGATTTCCATGATAAATTAACATTTTTTGTAATAATCGCTTTCTTTATCGTACGTATTTTAACATGTTATTCTTGATCGTATCATATAGATAAAGATTTAAATACTTCCATAATATAAAACATTATTTATATATCAATTATATTTAGAATATAAATATTTATAATCGATTGATATATGTAGTAGAAGGCATCGTTTATGGAGACGGTAGGTCGTACGTACCCATAAACGCTGTTTTCGTTTTCATATCGTATTGAACAAAAGTAAGTGAATAAGATACATGTAAGTACATATATATATACATATCCAGTAGAATTATTATGTCATATATTAAATACTTATTAATAATATATATTTTAATAATCATTGTTGAATGGTGAACATGGGAATGAATCTCATTGCATCGTAGAGACGGTAATCCGTACGCCATGAGTGACAATATAATTATATTGATGGTGAAATTGTATGTAATTGGATGGTATATAATATATACAGAATCATTAACATGTTATATTTATTATTTATATCAGTTATATACATTATTATACTCATCCAAATAATGAAGTGTTTGAATAACAAACTACACCACGACGTAGAGATGATAAGTCGTACGTACGCACATATGGTGACTTTGTGATTTATATAATGGATTGAATAATTAATATGGTTGTACCATATTTATAATAACATCATAGTATGTAGGAGGTACTTTAGTAATTATTTTGGTTTGGAAACAACAATAAAAGTTGAAGTGGAAGAAGAAAAGAACTTGAAAGAGGGTGGTGAAATTATTACCTCTTCTTCGGGTGTTTCCTTTTGAGTTGATCAAAAGGGCTCCTCAAGTTGGATTTCTGATCAAATTAAGGACTCTAGGTTGATGTGAGGGAAGTTGGAAGGATATTTGGCCAGGTTTTGGCCGAACCAAATGGATTTGGAGGTATGATTTTGAGATAAGTGGAAGTACCCTTTTATAAGAGAAGTGAAGGTCACTTTAGGAAAAGCTTGAAATATTATATTACAATAAAATAATTTTCACTCTCTAATGGATTGAAAATGATTTATTTCTAGGATGAGGTGGTTATGGTTCGAAATATTCTCAACCAATATGTTTTAAACAAGTTTAGTTTACCATATTATCCTTATCTTTTAGATTTAACTCTTAGTTAAATAGTTTAACTTTTACCGTGTCTTCTTGTATTGTTACAGTATATGGTTAATAAACATAATATAAACTTCCAAGAGAACCTCAAGTGGTTCATTAATGACATATATAATATTATTTAATCCCTTTTTATGAACCATAGATTTTTATAAATATTATATCAACCAATAATATTGTATTTATTTTAAAAATTAATTTATGGCAATTATGACACTATTTGGTATTTGGTTTTTGTGAAAGTCATAAAAACTTCATTACTTTTAACAAGATACATTTAATCAACCCTAACATGTCATATTAACCTAGAAAAATCATGGATGTCCTAAAAACGTTGAAATTATCTTTATTTTAATATTTATAATACCATTTATTTGATTATTTTATTAATAAGGTAATTACTGCATCATCATTGTGTCATAAATAAATTTAATTATTTAATGTCTAAAAAATATAAATAAAATAACATGATGTAGTAAATCATTTTATATTTCTAATTATTATTTATAGTCTAATTTATCTTCTGTATAACCCTATATTAAAAATTGCTTAGTTATTAAAATTTGAATTTAACACTTTTAACTCTTTTTTAAATAAAATAATAATAAATGTCTTAATCTAATCCAAGTTGACCTAAAGGATCATATTTTCTTCATAAGGTTGTTTTTGGTTGAATTACACTTATCCAATAGAATTAAGACATGTGTTATGGTAATTTTAATATCATATTTAGCTTTAATTACCCTATTTATTTTTAACCGTGGTAAATAAAAGTCCAAAGTTATTATTCACCAAAAATTATTTTCATCTTATTGAACCACATTTTACTTACTAATATTAACTATGTCTCTTAGAGTTTTGAAATTAATCTCATAGAAGCAGTAAAATTAAGTTTTATACAAATTTGCAAATTCTCCAAGAAGGTGGGTAAAAACATTAAAAAGTTCAACAAAATTATATACATCTAATTTTATTATAAAATGACTCTAATGAAATAAATTTAACTTATATAGGTATTATATATATTTTTACTTAAAATGAATTAAAATAAAATAAATAATTATTTAAATAAAAAGTCGGTTTTAAATAATAATGTAATGTTTTTCACTATTTATCAAAAATTGAATGTTTTCAGAAAAATACCAAAATTTTACCCTAAGATAATTTTGATATTACAAATTAAAAAATGAAGTCAATTTTACCAAATTCAAAACATATATGTTTCATTTTTAAATTTAAAATTAATTTCTGTTGTCAAAACCAAAAACCAGGTTTTAAAAAAAGTAAAAACTATTAAAAGATTGACATGTGTTTATGTCAAATTTAAATGTGAAATTACCTATAATAACATAAATTTTATTAAATGATATAAATAAAATCTATTTATAAATATAAACCATTCAAATATATAATTTAACACTACAAATTACTTCGATTAAAAATGGTGTTTTCAATTAAAATTTAGTATTTTTCAGTATTCATCAAAATATTAAAGTTATCGGAAAAGTACCAAAAATTTATCCAAACTAAATTTTTATGTCCCGATTCTAAAGAAGAATTTAATTTCATTAAATTGAAAGTATAAAAGTGTCAAATATTTGTTTTAAAAAGGATTCTCCATTAAATAAGAGGTAAAATTTTATTTTTTGAAAAATACTTCTTTTATCTGAAAAACTGAATTTATCCTTATATTATGTCTTAGAAACAAAAAATAAGAATGTTAAAATTATATATGATATATATAAAATTCAAAATACAGTTATTACTATTCATAACCACTTTTTTAATGGCTTGTTTGTTAAGTCGTGGTGTGCTTAAACTTGTTGTTGTGTGTAGCACAAGTTATTGAATTACTTGGATGAGATAACATACTATAAAATCTTGGGGTGTTAAACTCTCCACTCCTTTAATAAATTGCGTCCTCACAATTTGAAATTGTTCTTCAAAAATAAAAGGTTAAAAACAGAAAAACACCTTTTTGGAAAACCTTCATCGGAAATTGGTTCAATAAAACTCTATCTTAATAAGAGGGAGTGGGAAATGAAAAAGTCACAACCAAATTATGATATTGATTAGGTGAAAATTAGTGGAAATTAGAGACACATAATTAGAGGGAATAGGTAAATATTTATTGGGAGTGATTGAGGTCATCGATCACAAACAAGTGGAAAATTGAGGGCCTCAAAGACATCAATCTAAGATGATGTAAAATATCATTAGTTCAAAAAAAACATAAGGTATTAGGATAACACATTTTTGGTTTTAATATCCCTTACCTGAAAATTAAGAATTAATTTATTCATAAAATAATATGAATATATATATATATACTTGACAAGTAGAGTTTCATCCTTCAACTAATTCCAACCACAAACTCATATTTCACACCAAAGGATAATAGAATTCAAAAATATTCTATTTATCCTAATTGTATAGGGTTCCAAAAATGAATTTATATTTAATCTGTCATACCATTTTTAAAAAAGCACATTATAAAAACCAGGACATCACGTAGGCCAGTGGTAGGTGATGCACCCATGTTGCCCTTTGGTTGTGTTTTCAAGTCTTTCAGCCTTGCCGGACGTGACGAGTTGTTACCCGACCTCCAGGTTGTCCTTTTTATGACAATCCAAAAATAATCTCAAGAAATTATTTATCCTTAACAATAGTATCCAATGTCAATATTAATCAATTACCAACTTTAGAATTATCCAAAATACTTTTTCCAAACTCACAGTCCAAAATTTATATGGAAGGTAAACATAATGAAGATCCTTTTTCCATGTAAAAACATGTGAAACCCTTCACCATGAATTATTTTAAAACACTGTAACACCCTGAACTACCATAAAACCTTATTGATTACATTCATGCTCCCTTATTCATTATAGAATACTGGATATACTCCTTCTATAAAAAAATGTTGTAAACTACAACAATGATGGAGTATCCGAATCCTTAATCCGTTTCAAGGTAGTCAAGAATATTCAATATAATTTATCCAAATCAACAATCCCTTATTCCAAAATCACTACCTCTATATTAGAACCATATTATGGTTTACCTTTCCTTCAACCATGTATTTTCCAAAAAGTTTAACCTGAAACTGTGTCTCTTTACTTGGTACCATACAATCTCTAATACTTAATGAAATAGTACTACAGTAAAATATTTATTTATTTCCATAAATCGTAAAACTAGAACATCATTGATACAACACTCAAATGAAAAAATTATTTAATAAAAACATAATAACACTAGTCATTCATCTTCATCTGTGGTAGTATCATAACATGATTATTATCCAATATCATCATTTGGAGCATACTCTGATGATTTGAACATTAATTCACGTAGTTTCCCAACACCTTGCAGATGAAGCATTGTACCTTTGACACCTTTTTCTTACCTTTTCAGTCACGTACTTGGTGTCATTTTTCTCCACACTTATAATAAATTCTCATTTCCTTCAAGAATTTACCAAGGTGATTCTTTCCACAATTATCACATATGGGAAAATACTTCATTCCCCTCTTCTCTTTATACATATTTCTCTCTTCCATCCTTTTCATATCTTGATTCTCTTTAAAGCCATAGGACTCAGAGAATTATTTAATTATCTTATTAACACATTATACTATTTCTTAATATGATGAGAATACATGGGAGACTATTTCTCTTTAAAATTTAGGCTTAATACCATGAAATATATGATCCTTCTTAATCCTTGGATCATGCGTATTGCTGGAGTTCTCATTTTCTTCTACTGGGCACCATTTCTAAACAATGGCATACACTAGGTTAGTTTTTGAACCACAATGAATAATTCCAAACTTGTAAAATACCTAATGTTTATTGAAAAGATTATGCATATAATCTATAATCATAAAATGTTTTCTTTGAGGAAGTATTTACTCTTAACTCCTTCATAATGGCTTGTAATGAAAATGTGAATTATCTTGAGCATATCCCCCAGGAGTGTCATAACCAAGAGTGCATCAAGGCCCATTTTCATGTACCAGGATACCCTAAGTCAAGCCCAAAACACTTTTTCAATGTTGTTACTCCTAGGTACATCTGTTCCAGAGCCGTCACAACCTGCTCGTATCCAAACAGGTATGTATTGCTTGGAAAATACACAAAATCTCTACATTACCAAAATTATTGGAAGTTCTTCTATACTAATCCTCAAAGTTTTTCTTAGGGTAATGTTCTCTAATCATAGTTTATCTAAATCTATTTCCAATGTTGTTGATAAACTTCCTCTGATACCAACTGTAAGGCCTTGACCCTAGTTACCCAGAGTCGGTGCGTTATTACATAACATTGGCATGATTACAAGGAATCAAGTCTCGAAAGACCAATCAGTTTTACAGTCTTGGAAGTAGATTACATACATCAACATCACATTACAATTTCAAACATAAAATACCACATAGATGGTTCTTTGAGAACTCCAATATTCTATTTTAGCTTAACCCTGCATATCAATCATAATACACTTCTTGGAAATTCTGGAAAAAATCATAAGAAAGGGGTGAGCTCAGATGCTCAGTAAGGGTAAACAATTTAGCAGAAGATAACATAAATAGTAGGCATGGTGAATAATTTAAAACACATGCCTTTACAAACAATAAACATGAACACTTTATTGTAGAAATATGAGATGAGTGAATAATAACATAATAAAACATAGTCATGGGTATTCTACTAGTCAAATAACCACATGAACCATCAATATTATTTTTATAATAAGGGAATGTATAATGCCAGGTATTCTGAATCATTTTTTCAAGGCCTCGGCCAAGACGTCTAAAAATTATTAAGGCCTCGGCCAAAACCATATCTCAAATTTGGAAAGGCCTCGGCCAATTCTGCATCTAATTGTCTCATGAGACCTACCGAGGCATCTAGGATCTATAGTGGGATCCACCCATCACTTATTATGTCTAATACATTCATTATATGAAAAGTTTTAAACATAAAATAAACATTTGTATTAGAACTAGCATGCGAAATATCAATAATTTAACCATAAAAATTGAATGGTATAAAAATAACACATCTATAGCCAACGTATCACAAAAACTTCAATACAATATGGAATATTTGTATCATAATAAATCAACTTCAAACAGGTTTAAAATCCATCACTGAATGTTTACATAGATGAAAATGATTTGAAGAACTCTTTGAGAGAAATATCCCTTTTTTGTGAAAGCATTTAAAAGTCACACATTTTTGAAAGGAAAAAATTTAAATATATTTTTGAATCATAGTGTCCCATACCAATTTGAAACTTTTTAATGGAATTAACATTTTAAAAACATTCATGTCCAAAAAAATAAATCCTTAAAACCCCATTTTAAAAACATGTACATTAATGAGAATGATTTAGAAGAATGGATATTTAAAACATTTAAAATGATGTTTTAATAAAAGTTTCCCTTTAAGAGAATCCATTTGAAAAATATTTTATGAAACAAGGAAATTTATAATAATTATGTCCCATTAAAAACATACCCATAAACAATCTTGAATAATAATGAGATTGAGGAATTAACCCTTACCTTGCACTTTCCTATGGTCGAGGGTATGTTTAACCTTTTGTATAATGACCATAATATGTTATTAAATTATAACAGAATCATATTCATATTTATTATATCATACATGATTTATTTATGAATTTATACTACCTATTTAATAATGATTTCCATGATAAATTAACATTTTGGGTAATAATCGCTTTCTTTATCATACGTGTTTTAACATGTTATTCTTGATCGTATCATTTAGATAACAATTTAAATACATCCAGAATATAAATATGATTTATATATAAAGTATATTTAGAATATAAATATTTATAATAGATAGATATATGAAATTGAATGCATCGTTTATGGAGACGGTAGGTCGTACGTACGCATAAACGTTGTTTCTGTTTTCATATCGTATTGAACGAAAGTAAGTGAATAAGATACATGTAAGTACATACATACAGATATATATATATATATATATCTCCAGTAGATTTATTATTTCATATATTACATACTTATTAACAATATATATTTTTATAATCATTGTTGAATAGTGAATGTCGGAATGAATCTCATCGCATTGTGGAGACGGTAATCTGTACATAAGAACGAGCGACAATATCATTATATTGATGATGAAATAATATGTAATTGGATGGTATATAATATATACAGAATCATTAACATGTTATATTTATTACTTACATCAATTATACTCATTATTATACACATCCAAATATTGAAGTGTTTGAATAACAAACTACACCATGACGTGGAGATGGTAAGTTGTACATACGTACGTATGGTGACTTTGTCATTTATAGGATGGATAAAATAAAAAATATTCTTGTACCATGTTTATAATAACATCACAGTATGTAGGAGGTAATGAATTTATTATTTTGGTATGGAAACAACAATGAAAGAGGAAGTGGAAGATGAAAAGAACTTGAAAGAAGGTGGTGAAATTATTACCTCTTCTTCGGGTGTTTCCTTTTGAGTTGATCAAAAGGGCTCCTTAGGTTGGATTTCTGAACAAAGTAAGGACTCTAGGTTTATTTTATGGAATTTGGGAGGATATTTTGGTAGGGTTTGGCCAATCCAAATGGCTTTGGAGGTGTGATTTTTAGAGAAGGGTAAGTGCCATTTTATAAGAGAGGTGAGTGTCACTTTAAGAAAAGATTGGAATATTATTTTATAATAAAATCCTTTTCTGTTTATAATGGAACCAAAATGATTTATTTCGAGGATAAAGTGGTTATGGGTCAAAATAATCTCAACCATTAGGTTTTAGACTTTTTAGGTTACTATTTTGACCTTATCTTTTAGATTTAACTCTTAGTTAAATAAAATAATAATAAATGTCCTAATCTAATCCAAGTTGACCTAAAGGAACATATTTTATTCCTAAGGATTTTTTTGTCAAAATACACTTATCCAATAGAATTAGTACATGTGTTAGGGTAATTGTAATATCATTTTACCATTAATTACCATGTTTACTTTTAACCGCGGTAAATAAAAGTCAAAAGTCATTGTTAAAAAAAATTATTTTCATCTTAATGAACCAAATTTTACATACTCATATTAACCATGTCTCTCAGATTTTTGAAATTCAACTCACAGAAGTGGTAAAATTTTGTTTTATGCAAATTTTCAAATGCTCCTAGAAGGTGGGTAAAAAACATTAAAAAGTTCAACAAAATTTTATACATCTAATTTTAATATAAAATGACTCCAATGAATTAAATTGAACTTATATAGGTATTAAATATCTATTTTTACTTAAAATAAATTTAAATAAAACAAATAATTATTTAAATAAAAAGTCAGTTTTAAATAATAACGCAGTGTTTTTCAATATTTATCTAAAATTGAAAGTTTTCAGAAAAATATCATAAATTTACCCTAAGATAATTTTTATATTCTGAATTAAAAAAATAAGTCCATTTTATCAAATTCAAAACATATAAGTTTAATTTTTTATTTTAAAATTAATTCCCGTTGTCAAAACCAAAAAGCCGGTTTTTTAAAAAGTAAGAACTATCAAAAGATTCACATGTGTTTATGTCAAATTAAAATGTGAAATTACTTATAGTGACCTAAATTGTATTAAATGATAATATAATCTAATAATACATACAAAACATTAAAATATATAATTTAACACTATAAATTATTTTTATTAAAAAAGTTGATTTCAAATAAAATTTAGTAGTTTTCAGTATTCATCAAAATATGAAAGTTATCAGAAAAGTACCAAAAATTTATCCAAACTAAAATTTTATATCCCTATTATAAAGAATAATTTAATGTCATTAAATTTAATATATAAAAGTGTCAAATATTTGTTTTAAAAAGGATTCTCAATTAAATAGGCTGTAAAATTGCATTTTTGAAGAATACTTCTTTTCTTTGAAAATTTGAATTTGTCCTTATATTATGTCTAATAAAAACAAAATATGAATGTTAAAACAATATAGGATATAAATAAAATTCAAAATGAAGTTAATACTATTCATAACCTCTTTTTGAATGGCTAGTTTGGTAAGTTGTGGGGCGTTCGAACTCATTGTTGCGTGTCGCGCAAGTTATTGAATTACTTTGAAGAGATAACATTGTATGAAATCTTTGGGTGTTACAATATTCCAAAATTATAACATTAAATAATAATACAAAATCATAATGGAGAACTTGATAGAAAAAAATGAAAACCTTAAACAATAAAAGATGACACTGATGATCCATAACCAGAAAGGTAAACCAAAAACATAATAAAACAAAGACCATACAAGTAGTAAGAAGACACACTCCACATTCATCATTCATAATATAAGAAGCAATACTTCATAACCATATAATTTATTTATATAGGGTTTTAGCTAAACACACCTAGTAAGATCCCACCATGTACTCCTTCACATTTCATTTGGAATATAATTCCATATACTCCAGTTTGAAATTTTAAATACAAAGGTATCTCCTTTTTTAATTTATAAACATTATAATAAAATATTATTCAAAACATTAAAAAAATAAAATTTTAAAATAATATAATAGTTAAAACATAATTTATTGTGAAAAAAACCCTGAATCTAAAAATGATATGTAAATTTTTAATGAATTACCCTAACCAAATGTTAAACTATACATTAGATTTAAACTTGAAAAACCTATCCTTTAAAATTACAATTTTAGTGAAAACATACCAATACATTGATTTAAAATGTATAATATACGTTTACTAAAAATAACCATTTTTAAATTATTTGTTGGTTAAAACTACAACTAGATTACATTATATATAAAAAACCCATATTTGAATTAAAAAAAGTAAACAAATAAATATCACCAAAGGAAATATAAACAATTAGCGATAACATGATTTACAATGATGATAATATAAAAAAATAAAAAAAAATATCTTCACGGGGAAACACCTCGGGAAATAATGATATTTTACATGGAAAATATCAGTGGTGGAACATAATATTAATATTCAATGAAAAAATGAGCTTACACACATTTTTCTCATTCCTAACCACTCTATGTTATATGAAATTTATAGTCAAAGAACAATCATACACTAAGGAAACTAGCTTGGTTATAATCTAAACTAATGTTGTAGCACCCCTCGATGTCCTATATATCATCAAATGGTTTCGCATGATATCTACATGGGGTGGGAAATAAATTCAATATATATGTACATATAACTCAAGAGAAATCCATAATTATCAATGAATATCTCTTACCTCGCCATCTAACACCACTAAAAAACAATCCCTTCTTCAAAATATAATAATACGATATGGATTAAATTTCTATGTGATAACATATCACAAAACAACTAAAAATAAATAAGGGGCAAGTAATTATTGATACAAAAAAACAATAAAATTATTTTCTTCACTTTCTAATTAATTATTTTAAAAATAAGAATATCATTTTATTGAAATACTTCCATGTCTCTCCATCAAATAAATTGATTATAGAAAAAAATTCTTATACAATGTATACATTATCAAAAACAATCATAAAATATTTAAAATGAACAAGGTAATTATTTATAAATGATATTATAAAATTTTCACTAAAAAGCCACTCTAAAAATTTAATTAAACACCTAGAGTGAAACAATATATCAAGAGAAGAAATATATAATTTAAAATCAGAACAAATAAATGATTCCATGTAAGGTTTTATGAAAATTGTGAAAAAATTAACACAATACCATATTAGTTACACAAAAAATGATTTATAAATGATAATATATATTTTGAAATAGGAATGATTCTACAGTATCATTAAAAAATAAATGGAAAGAGTCACATGATGGTAATTTACCCATATATTTATGAGTAGTGTTATTTCAAATAATTTTAGAGGAATGGATTCCTATAGGGCTATAAAATACCTTTAACAACAAAACCTCAAATAAAATATTTGTCAATAAAAACCCCATGTAGTTTTTATCATTCTAGAAAAAAATGAGACAAGATAATAATGAAGAATAATATAGGATAAAATATTGATGAAAAGTTGATTTACCTAGAAATAATCTTCAAAAAACGTTAATGAAACCATCAAGGATAATAGAGGTATATGGATCAATGGATAGAGACACTAAATGTCAAATAAATGGGGGGGAGGGGAGGAGGAGGTTTAGAGTGATTAAAATTATTAGGGGAAATTGGTAACATTATAATATTTTTGAAATTGGGTAGAAAATGCAATGACAAGACCTACCTAATTAATGTGGGACATAAACCAGAAGAAAACACTTGTTATTGGGGTTTTCTAATGGTGTGACTATAACCACTCAAACATTTTGATTGATAATTGTTTCCTAATAATGTGTTTTATATTATTTTTTATCTCAAAAAAACTATATATCTTTAATGATGAAGTGATTATAATTTGAAATGTGATCATTGGATTTCGACCGTTATATGACAGTTGGTCAATTTGGAAAATTGGTAAATATGATTATTGGAAACTATATAATATTATCAATGTTATAATTTGTGTTCATACGTTCAATTGAAAAAGTATAAATAATGCCAAAAGGATAAATAATGGCCTCAACCAATAGGGGTCTTTTTTAATGAAGCCAGTTTGTCGGAGATTTGGAGGGAGTTACCATCACTACGGTTAAACCATGATGAATACCAAGCTAATCATCAATAAGTGAATATTGAAAAAAAATATTCTATGAGAGAAGTTCATGTTAGTTACTACTGCAAATATGGCCTTTATTAGTGCTATAAAATGGCATTAGTAGTGCTAGAAAAGGGATATTAATCAAGGTGAAGATAAGGGGGTCCCTTTTATCAGTGCAGAGAAAAGCACTGATAAAGGACCATTTTATCAGTGCAAAAAAAAGTGCTCATAGAAAAGTCCTTTATCAACACTTTTGTAAGCACTGATAAAGGACACCTTTTATCAGTGTTTTTTTAAGCACTCATAAATGTCCAAAAAACTAAAAATATATATAAAAGAATATATAATGCAGGGGGGAGCTTTTAATAGAGCATTACCCCCCCCCCCTTTATTAGCACTAGGAGGAGCCCTTCCCTCTCATTGCACGCTGCCTTTGCCGCGCAACCCCCTCCCAATTATGCCTGCGACCCTTGTTTCCACTAGAACTCGAACCTGATACCTCCCCCCTTGTGCTCCAACACATTTACAACTAATAAATTTTGTTTTTTTCACCATTTATTGATATATCTATTTATTTATATATATGAATATAGTTATATTTATTCCTATATTAATATATATTCATATTAATATAAATATATTTAGTTATATTAATACATATATATTTATTCATATATTAATATATATATTTATTCTTATATTAATATATATTTATATCTATATATATATATATATTAGTTATAATTTTTTATCTGTATATTTATTTTTATATTAATATATATTTATAAGATTAGTTTTAAATACATTTATAAAATCTAATTTTTATGTGTGTTTATAAATAAATAAATGAATACATATATAAATATATACAACACACACAAAAACACATAGACACGCACACACACATATACTTATGAATAAATACATATATATGTGTATCTAAAAATCCATATAATGTTAATACAACCATAACTTCTAATCCATAAGTCTATTTCAACTCCACAACTAGTCAAATTGAAGAAAATGAAACAATATTTGATATGATATGTGGTACAGGCCTATCAGACATCCAGATAAGAAGTTGTACCTATTTTAATGTTAAACAATTAGGGTATCCCAACTAAAAACTCAGTTTTGGAGACCTTTTGAACATTTTTGGGTAATGAAAAATGTGAAAAAATGTTCCCTTGGGCCAATATAACGTAGTTATCATTGCAAGCTTTGATTTTATATTTTGTAGAGCTAAAACGGATACCTGGAGAAAAATTCGTGGCCATTTAAGGGTTGAGATAAATTTTCAACTTATTTTAGATCCTTTATTATTATTATTTTCATTTTTTGTGCTATAAAATTATTATTAAATGATATTAATCGATGATAATTAGAAATTTATTAATTAATAATTTTTTTAAATTATTTTAAATCCATTTTCAATCAATTTCTTTTATATTAAATGTAATAATATATTTATACTTATCTAAAACATATTTAAAAAATACATATTATATTTATATCAATATAAATATACTTATATAACAATATATTATTTTTCATGATTTTTTTTAAAATTTATCATCACTAAGAAAAATCGCTGATAAAGCCCCCTCTTATCGATGCGACAGAAAAAAGCGATGATAAAAAGAACCCCTTTAACAGTGATTTTTTAGCACTGATAAAGGCCTTGCCTTTATGTGGGTTTTTTTAGCGCTGATAAAGGATGGTGCTGCGGAAACCTAGTTTTGTGGTAGTGAGTGAAAATTACAACTCGGGTGATGTTATTCGAGTCGCCCCATGAATTTATCACGAACACACACCATACCCTTAGGACTTATGTGGATGTTATAAGGGGTTATGTGTTGAGTGTTTATTTAATTAATTAGTAATTAAATTTTATAAATGAATTTTATTCAATCATATCTGTTTAAGGAATTTTTTTCTAAATAAAAAATATGATGAATTTGATAAATTGATTTTTTTCAAAAGATATTTTACCTTTAATAAATGTTATAACTATTTTAATAAACAATGGAATTATGGATAGTGTTTATTATAATTAAATTTTATAATTAATAAAAACTTATTTAAAAATAAATGATAAAATAAAATTATTTTTTAACAGTCACAAATTGGACTAAGCATTTTGAATCCACTATTATTTATTATAAAAATAATTTATATATTTAATATTTAAAATTATCATATTAATATAATTACTATGAGATAATAAATATAATTTTTTAAATTATAATTTCAAAATTTGGTTTCGGTTAATTTAATATTATTTTCTAAAATACATTATTTTTTCATGAATAGTAAAAATTTAGTTTTAGTTTTTTATTATGTTTAAATAATTCAGATTGATGTCGTAATGATTTAATAACTAATTAATTAAAATCCATGACTTGAAATATATTATTTTATTAATTTCTAGAATTTTAATTTATTTTAATCAATTTTCAAATATATAATTGACATTCAAAATTCTAAAATGGAAATTTTAACATTAAAATGTTATTTTGTGAAAAATTTAATTATCATTTCCAGAAATATAATATAGAATGATGGTAAATAATTTTGGATTAAAATAACATATTATACGACCCAACTATCAAATAATAAGGGTAATTCCATTGTTTTTCATTTTCCACAACTTAGGTGCCCAAATCATAAATTTATAAATTAATAATCAAATCCCCCACTTTTTCTACAAATACCCACACATTTATCCATTTAATCTCACTAAAAATTCAACTTCCATGAATCTAATATATTGGATCATTAAAAGGAGTACACCCACAATGTCCCCAATCCCCCAAGGTCTCAATCCTCAGGTTTTAGGAACTACTCTTCACATTTAGTTAAATCTCCACTTCTCTTTTCCATTTATGTTTTCTCTTTATTTTGTAGGTATATCAAATATCAAATCTATGTTATTCAGTACAATTTATTTTATCCATTTGATGTATTAATATTACTGTATGAAGAGTATACCAATATCCCCTCTCTTTTTACCCATTTCTAAAACCATTTTTTATACCTGTTATGATGCCAATTTGACTTCGGAAATCTTATCTCTTCTCCTCAATAAATTGAATTTATTTTTATTTTTATGAATAGAAAAAACAATGTTATTTCTATGGGTATTAATTAAGATGTAATAATGACTTATTTTATTCTATTATTGGAATATATAAACCCTAATTCCCTATACATGGTTTATAAATGACATAAAGATATTTATTTAAGAACTTTTTGAAACATCATGTGAAATCCATTTATTTTATTCTTCATGGATTATTTATAAAATGGTTTATTATGATCTATTTTTCTAACATTATTTATGAAATATAATGTATATTCCTTTATATGTCTCTAATGCATTGGGTATAAAATTTAATATCTTGAGATGACAAGTTTTACGATACCTTAGTGAATAACCATGGCATATTTTACAACACCTTAGTGAAAAAAATTGGTGACATTCTTATAAATGACCCCTTAAAATGTTGTAGCCACATATACCTATTATATTTATTATTATATTCCCATTTTCCACTTCTCATTACTTTATGTTATTTTTCAAGTTCTTATTGAATTTTCTCCTGATGACATGTTAATTGTTTCCCTTGCTTTCCCTTATGAGGACTTATGAATGCCTTTTCTATTAATTTATGTCCCCATGTTATGATATGCCATAAATTTACATAGTAAAAACCTATGATAAATCCTTTAATGTGTTTTTTAAGATTATTTTATGTTTCCATGTATTATGTACCTAATTTCCATGAAACTAATCTTTTAAGGATCATCTATTTGTACAATGTAAATGAAAATTTATGTAATATGAAGGCAGGATTCCATTTTTAGTATGAATGGATGTTTTATTTATATATGGATGTTAGGATTTGAATACTTTAGGATGAACCCTAGGGAAAAGATAAAATATATAAAAACAACCTCATATTTTGTTGAAATATTATGTAAGTGGTCTCTGAGAAAAGAAATCATTGTCTAGATACGTACATGGGGATATAGCTCTGTAACATATATATTAAGGGGAAAAACCCAAAAAACCCACTTTGAGTAAGGCTCGAACAAGAACTAGTGCACAAAAATGGGACTTGCAGCACTCTTAGTTTGACACTCCCAGGGGAAATTTTTGGTTAATCATAAGCTTTTTATGAACTATTTTGAAGAATTTAATGAAAATTTAATTTTTATTGCATATCAAAGCATGATGTTTTTATACATAAAAATCATTTGAATTATATGATTTTTTAATGAAACATTTTTTACTTTTTTTTCTTGTTTTCGAAAACATTATGAAATAGGAGGGCCCATATAAATGGTGAGAATAATGAAACATGTGCTGAAATACCACTAATGGAAGATGGAATGGAAAACATCATGAGAATGATTATTCAACTGACTTGAGTAATAGGAAATAATATGAATGAGTCTGAGAGATTGGATTCACCATGAAGAACAAAACATTCTACTGAGTCACTTATGTATCAATGACTAGATTATTTTACTGAATCTATCAACCCATTGATTTCTCAATATTGGATAATATTTATATAAAAGATATTTTTTGTACTCTATTATTCTGAATATGATAAAGTCACCTTGGATAGGTACTTCTTAGAGGAAAAATATTATTAGAGGAGGAAATTGATTGAAAACATGAATCCATTAAGGGAGATTAATTTTATGGAGTGGGAAGAGTTTAGGGGAACCATTTTGATAAAAATATTTTCTCTATTCTATGTGAATGAATATGGGAAGGAATTACTATAACTTAAGAAGAATAAAAATGAATATATGGGAAGCTATGAGATGAACTTTACAAGAATTTCTAATTAGACATCCATATTGTTCATAGATCCTAATGGAAATATTGATAGTTTCTTTTATGTACTAAGACCCCATCTATAGAGGAATATGGACCATAAAAAATATGACAGCTACAAGGAGATTGTGTAATGTTCTATGAAGGATAAACTAGAGTTCAGAGAGAATCAGTGGCCTTAAAATTTCATGAAAATAATATATGTTTAGAGTAAATATTAGGGAGGAACATTGATCTTGAAAGAGTAGGAAAGAAAGTGAAACTTCCCACATAAAACAAATATGGGAAGAATAATTTAGGGAATTTATTTCTCAGAAGTGTAAAACGATATAAGTGTGAAAGATGTGGATATATTTCATATAAATGTTGTAGTGAGGTGAATCCTATACTTATCAACCATAATGAAAAGGTAATGATGCTACATGGATATCTTGAATTCCAATGCTTCAACTGTGAATGCTTTTGAAATTTTCCAATCACTATTCAAATCTGATGTTAATGGAGGGAAATCACCATCAACCTTATCATAGGCTAAGGGAGAAATTTTGAGCTTTTTTTAACATGAAAAATAAATATAATGTGCCAAAAAATGTGGTGTAAGGTGCTCTCGTTGTTCATTCAATGCTATAATGTTCATTATTTGATTCTAGTTCTATTCATTCCCTTATTTCCTCCATGTTTGCAAAGATTATTGAATCAATCCCTAAACTACTAAAAGTATAGTTACCAGTCAAGACTCCTGGAGGGATGGACTGGATCACAATGTATAATACTATGATTAATTATATAAGAAAGTAAATCATATTTGTAATGAATGCTACATTGACTATTGTTTTCAAAGTTTTTATATCTTGACCCATGATGTGTCTAAATGCACCTCTAATTACATTTATTATAGAAATTTTTGGTGAAGATGATGAAGGAAATAAATGTATATGAATATAAAATTCCCCTATAGTTTAGGAATACATTGAAATATTTCTTGAGGATTTACCTGGACCACCATGAGATAGAGTGTTAGAGTTCTCCATTGAACTCATTCTATGAACCAAAATGATATAAAAGACCCCTTATGGAATGAAAAATGTTGAACTGGATAAATTAAATAAAAAAATCCATGATCTTTTGGGTAAGGTGGTTTTCAGAACAAATATTTCTCTTTAAGAGGCACCTGTTCTTTTTCTAAAAAATAATGATGGATCAATGTGTCTATGAATTTTATATAGAGAACTAAATGGGATCACATTTAAGATAATGTAGCCTCTTCCAAGGATAGATGACTTATTTTACTAGCTTCATGGGGCTCGATTCTTTTACAATATCAGTCTTTGATCTGGTTGTCATCAATTGAGGGTGAAAAAAGAAAATATTCCAAATAATATCTTCTGATCAATAGATGAGCATTATGAGTTTGTTGTTATTCCATTCATCTTGACTAATGCATCTTCTATATTTATATATTTTATGAATAGAATCTTTATGGACTAACTTGAAAAATTTTATATAGTTTTTATTGATTATATTATGATATATTAAAAAATTATTGAGGTGTTTAAGGATCATCTAAGTGTTATATAGAAAAATTTAAGGAAGGTGAGGCTCTTTGGAATGTTTAGAAAATGTGAATTTCGGTTACAAATTTTTTTTTCTTTGTGCATATTGTAACCAAAGAAGGGGTGTTAGTTGACCATCCCAAGACAACGGTTTTGTAAGATTGGCCTCATCCTACAACACTAATTGAGATTTTTATTTTCATTGGATTTTTACGATATTATAGGAGGGTTGTGAAAAAAAATTTATGACATTCCAATCAACTGTCCAAGTTAACATGAAAAGGGTCTAATTTTTTATGAGAAAATTAGTTTGAAAATTATTTCCAAGATCTTAAGAAGATATTGGTTACTAAAAATGTGTTAAGTCTACCCTCTATGCGATCAGGATTCATTATTTTTAGCGATTCATCTCTAAAAGGTCTTGGTGGTGTCCTCATGAAAAATGATAAGGTGTTTCTTTATGTGTCTCTATAGTTGAATCCTCATGAGTATAATTATACAATGAATTTTCTAGGGATAGATATGGTTGTTTTTACTCTAAATATATAGAGGCACTATCTTTATGGTGATTAATTTTATATATACACCAACCATCAATGTTTTAAGAACATTTTCACACCAAAGTAATTGAACACGAGACATATGAGATAGTTGGAAATTCTTAAAGACAATGATAGTGAAATTAATTATCACTCAGGAAGAATAAACAGAGTTGTTGATTCATTATGGAGGAAAGACCATGTTGTTCTAGATTTAATGAGGATTCAAGGACATCCTTTGGTAAATGAACTAATGAAATTGGATGTGGTAATCATGAAGGAATGAACATCATCAACCATATCTCAAATTATTTTTCAACCATCATTATTAGAGAAGATCAAGAATTATAAAAGAAAATATCCTTTTTATATAAGAAGATTTATACTATGATTAAAGGGATGTTTTCTAAGATCAATATTGATTATGAAGGTGCATTAAAATTTTGTATAAGGATATGTGCTCTATATATTCAAAAAATTAAAGGAGTTAATGGATGAAGCTCATAGATCTACATTCCATATACATCCTAGATGCATTGAAACATATGTGGACCTTCGGGGTCATTATTGGAGAGATAAAATGAATATGAAGATTGTTGACTACAATATTGGTGCTTGAATAAAGAGAGTGTTTTGGATGGAGGCGACAGGTTTTGGGAGCTGGATTATAGTGGGGTCCAATGATCTGTGGAGTTTGGGTGGCCCTAGATGTGGCGATGGTTTTTTGATCCTTTATTATCACCTTAAAATTTTGGATTAGGTTGTGAATCTATTATTAATGTGTTTTTCATGGGTGATTCAGCTTACTTTGGATGTGATTATTTTATTAATGTTCTAGTTTGTTGAATTTTCATTATTTATGGGTGATTCTACATTTTTCCTTTGGATGATTCTGATGTTCGTGAATGTTTCATGGTGAATGAGGAGTTGATTTGTGGATTGGATGCAGTGGAAGAGCCTATGATAGAATTCTGGTGTTATTGATTTTGATTTATTGGTGTGTTGGTGTAAAACCTTTGATTCCGTGGAATGGGGTTTTTGAATTTTTTCTTGCTGAACTTTGGTCTGCGATGCTAGGTCAAAGCAACTAGTTCTCCGACAAGGTATTTATCCCGAAGAGGTTCACTAATACAAGTTTACCATAGATCATTTATATTAAGAATTTAATGTTTAAGAAGGTTTGGTTGTTTCTATTGGTACCAGGAACATGATCCCTTATATGGCACAGCTAGCTGAGTAGTGTGGAGATGGTGGAAGCTGACCTAACATTTTTTATGATTAAGAGAGGATTCTATTTTAGACCTGAATTTGGTTGTTTTTGGACTAGGCCTTTGGTCTGTGGGGCATGTTTGTTTTATGTCCTAAATGTCTTATTGGGGTCCCTTTTTCCCCTTAAAGGGGTATATTTTAATAAAAAAATAATTTTCATTCAATATAGAATTTGTCACTAGTCTCCTGAGAACATCCAAAGGAAACAATGCGATTTGGGTTATAGTAGATCATTACACCAATAAATTACATCTAATCAATATTTGGGAATATTTCTCTCATGACTGACTCTCCAAGATATACATAAGGGAATTGGGGATATTTCCTGGTGTTTCACTTTCAATCATTTCTGATCATGATCCAAGGTTCACAGAAATGTTTTGGAGAAGTCTTCAACATGTTTTGAATACTGAATTGAATTCCAGTACATCCTATCACCCTAAACGTTTCTATAATCGTAAAATAATATTTAGACACTCAAGATAATTCTGAAAACATTCTCAATGCAATTTAATGGTGGATGGGTACAACACCTCCCATTAGTTGAGTTCTCATACAACAACAGGTTCCAGTTATGTACTCAAATGGCACCCTATGAAGATATTTAAAGGAATAGATGTAGAAATCATATTTATTGGGATGTAGTTTGTGAGATTTAAATTTTTGGGTGTGTTCTTGTGAAAAATATGAAAAAGAGGTTCATGATATCCAATAATAAATAATGGCTTCACGGTGTCGGTTGAATTACTATTCCGACAACCGGAAAAAATACATTGAGTTTGAAGTTGTGTGAAAAAGTATTCCATAAAATATTACCTTGTAAGAGAGTCATGTGGTATTGGAATAATATAAAGATTATCCCTAGATACATTGGCCCCTATGACATTCTTGACCGCATAGGATCAGTATCCATTCATCTTGAACTTTCATCAAATCTATCTTATGTTCATTTTGTATTCCGTTTATCTCTCTGGGGGAAGTGCATACCTAACCCTTCACATTTCTAAATCCTAAGGTGGTACAACTGGAACATGACCTCTCTAATGAGGAATAATCGATGGAGATCTTAGATGTAGAAAAAGTTTCAATGCAAAAAGACTACCAACATCACCAATGTATCATGGAGGAACCATATATATGAAGAAGAGACATGGGAATCAGAGTAGACAATGAGATAGAAGTACCCACACCTTTTCTCAACTATGGGAATGATTTTTGATTTCAGGGATGAATTTTCAGAAGGGGGAAGAATTTAATGAACTTGAATATTTAAATAATAATTGTTTCCTAAAAATGTGTGATATAATATTTTATAACTCAGCAAAAATATATCTCTTTAATATTGAAGTGCATATAATTTGAAATGAGACCATTGGATTTCAACCGTTATATGACTATAGGTCAATTATGAAATTTTTTTAATATGTCCATTTGAAAATATATAATATTTTAAATGTTATAATTTGTGTTCATAATTAGAAATGAGAAATTCAAATTAAGGTAGAATGGAGAAATGATGACCTTGGAAAATCCGGTTGTGTCGTACAAATCCCATATTTCAAATCTTGGGAGGGAGGTATAATCACTGGGGTTATCTTTTTTTCAAGACTGAGTTTAGATTCAACAAGTGAATCTTGAACGATATCACCAATAAGAGAGTTTTAAGTTAGTGGATATTACCACTTAGGAGATGTTATACGAGCTGACTCGTGAATCCATCACCCTCGCAAACTATACCCTTACATCATATTCATGTTTTATAAGGGTTTTTGTGTCAATTTCATAGTTAATTAATTGTAATTCCATTGTATAAATAAATTTTTATTCTATCAAATCTATTTTAATAATTGTTTTTTTCCAATAAAAAATATGATAAATTTGATAAATTTATTTTTCGGACAGAAATTATACTCGTTAGAAATGATATAATTATTATAATAAACAATGGTATTGTGAATAATTTATATTTTATTGAAATATTATGATAAAAACACTCTTATTTAAAAATAAATGAATCAATAATATTGTTTTTTTAGGTGTTATAAATTTTATTATGCATTTCCAGTCTGCTATTATTTTTAATAAATAAGGATTTGTATATTTAAAAGTTAAAATTATCATATTTAGAGAATTATTAGGGTCAAATGACTTTAATTTTCTAAATCAACACATTTATATAATTTTTGGGTTAATTTATGATAATTTTCTAAAATACTCGATTTTTCATGAATAGTAAAAATATAAATTGAGTTTTTTGGTATGTTTAATGACTTCTTAATTATGTCATAATGACTTAATAACTAATTAACCACAATAAAAGAATTAAACAAAATATTTTATTAATATCACGTATTTTAATATATTATAATCAATTAAAAATATATATTTTAATTTCGAAATTCTAAAATGTGAACTGTAACTATAAGTGTTATTATGTGAAAACATTAATTTTCCTTGCCAAAATAAGTTATTAAAATTTATAGTCAATCTTTTGGTTTAAAAAAACACCAAATATGACCTATGGTCCCAATGCCATGGGTAAATTCCATGGTCAAGATAATGCTTTTGAAATTATCACTACCTGGATTCCCAAAGCCAAAATATATAAATTAATAATGAATTCCCATAATTTTGATATAAATACCCACCCATTTATCTATTTCCTCTCAATAAAAATTCAACTTATATAAATATTTTATAGTTTTACATCCCAATGATTCTTCTCATGGTGTCCTCAATCCCCCAAGGTTCCGATCCCCATGTTTTAGAAACTACACATCAAGGTAAGTGAAATCTACACTTATACTTTCTATTCATGTTTCCTTATCCTATGGTATATCTTTCAAATTTCCAAACTAAGTTATTAAGTCCAATTAATTTTATCAATTTAATACATTAAGATTCTATTATTAATGGGAGACCCATATCCATTCTCTTTTTATCCTTTTTATAAAACCTTTTTTATACCCGTTTTTCTCTTATTTTACTTCTCAAAAATTTATCTCTTCCCTCCAAGAAATTCCATTTTCTTTTCCTTTTTTAAATACACAATCCAATTTATTTTCTAAAGGTATTAAACAATATGAAAAAAAGATTTATTTTATTCTGTTATTAACTAATATAAAACCCTCATTCTCTTTATGTGGGTTATAAATGAAATATAGATATTATCTTTAAGAAAATGTCTAAACATCAAGACTTTTTATATGAAACATATTTCATTTATTATCCATGAGTTATTTATAAATTTTTTTATATTGATATATGTGGATAAAATTAATTAATAAACATGAAGGTTTTTCCCTAATATCCCAAAAATTAATTGGGTAAATAATTTAATCTCTATAGATAACATGTTTTATGATACCTTGGTGAATAACCTTGGTAATGTTTACAAAACCTTGGTAACAAACCATTGTGATATGATTATGAATGTATCAATTATATGTTATCGCAATACCTCCATGTTATTATTAATGTTTTTTATTATGATATTACCCTTTTCCATTTATCACGCCTTTATGAAATTCTTTATGTTCATATTGAGATTTCTCAAGTTCTCATGTAAACAGTTTACCTTTCTTTCCCTTATTTGGACTGATACTCATTCTTTCTTTTCATTTATGTACCCAGGTTATGAGATCTAGTAAATATAATTAGGATTAAATTATGATGAATCCTATCATGTGGATTATAATAATGTTTTATGTTTTCATGTATTATGTACCTTATTTCGAAGAAACTAAACATGAAAAGATCATCTTTTTGTACAATGTAAATAAATTATTATGTAATTAAATGGATGGTTGCTATAGTGACAGCACCTAATCATGATGTGACATAGTAACCAAGAAAATCAACTCCTTTTCCTATGATTTACAATAAATTTTCCTTCCATTGTCATGAATCAATACATCAACGCATAAAACGACTCAATTTCATAGTTCTTATAATACAATGACATAATTCACCATGATGTTATTCCATAACGAGCTTAACCTCATGGAATGAACTCACTTGTTCATTGTGTGACCAAATAGAGTTAAAAAAATTCTTATGAAAAATTATTAAACTACTAAAAAAACATATAATTTGGGGAATCATGTTAAAAATGAATAGATAGTATACTTTGAACTAGAATATGACACTATGGGTACCACAATTCTGCCCATAATATCACATTATAAACAAAGAAATTCCTTATGAGTTAATCACTTAAAATAAATCCTGAAAATGAACTTGAAAGTTTAACTAATCCTCGAGATATTAATAAACTAAAATCCACTATAAAACAATGAGAAATTCACTTCCAAAAAAATATAAAGTGATATTTATAGGAACATAAATACTCTCTCATTTAAGGTGGGAAGAATCTATGATTTACCACTTATTCGATTCTTAATAACGACTAAAATCCACTATAAAACAATGAGAAATTCACTTCCAAAAAATATAAAGTGATATTTTTAGGAACATAAAAACTCTATCATTTAAGGTGGGATGAATCTATGATTTACCACTTATTCGATTCTTACTAACGACTTCATGAATCATCATGAAAATAATGGTCTATAATTAAACTACCCACTACCCAATGAAGAGATCTGTTACTGTAGGCCCCCAACCATATTGAATTAATGTATTAGCTCATTGGAATTCTAAATAAACAATATAAGGATGAAACTATGAAGATATGAAGATCCCTTCCCAATTCAAAAATAATAAATCTATATTTTGTGTAAGTGAGAATCACGACTAACACTATTTATAAAATTGTATTCAAAAAACATAAGGAATTATATTTTTTAAAATTTCTATATAAACTATAACCCAAAATATCTATAACAAATAGTATGCATTGATAACCAAAGAACACCAATATATTAAACACCACAAATCATTTAACGTAATAAATAAGCATCAAAACATTAACCAAAAGATAAAAAGAATTCCTCAAACTCATAAATTCATATACTTATTCAAAAAATACGCATAGAACCATTGATGCTGACCTAGATTGACTAAAAAATGAAAATTATTTTCAGATTTATATGATTTGATAAACTTACATTCCAACCATACAAACTGATAGCACACCAAGGGTTCAATCATAGTGGTTAATGAAGAAGAAATCTTGTTCACTGTTCTTATGCATACCCCACCAGCATTTCCATGTATGCCATGTTTCCTCTTCCCACCACTCAATATATCTTGATTATTTATAGGTACAGGGGAAACTACATCATTACTATAAAGCTCATAGGTAAGGTAATATAACTCTATGTATCAACACCCAATCTATATATAATAACATTGATCATATAAATGTATCCTTAGTTGGACACATGGAAGATGATCCCATCAAAATCATTGGGCCTTCAGAATATCATATGAGATTACTTCTAGAAGACACATCAATAATTCTAAAAAATGATAAGTATTCCAATAATGATTGATCTCCATGCATATTATAATATAGTCCCACATTTTTAATAACTTTCATATATTTAGGGTAAACCTATAGAATTGATATCAATTTTAAGATATTTTATGACAATTACTTCAGTGGGTTTTCTAAAATGATATGGCTCCACCATTCTAACGTAGACCTTCAAGAATAATCATTCTGAATGTATCCTTATAACTCCCTAGAATATCAATATAAATTAATATACCTTCAATATTCTTCATCCACTATTCTAATTTTGAATAATTCCTCTCCCACATGAAAACGGGGAACTATAGTCTCAAAATTCTTGGGTCAAATATCATTATCAGGGTGAGAAAATATTCACACCACCACATTCAATATGATACTCATAGAAGATAAACCCAACCAAAATAGGATTATTTATAGTATCATCTCATATAAATTTATATATTGGTACCTATGAAATATTTATTAATACTTCATTTGGTGAAAGGATTCTGTAATATCATAAATTGAAAGAAAATCCTTCTCCTGTGTAAGATCCCAGATTTCTCTTTAAGGTATATTCTTGTTATGTTTCCATTATAGTCCTCTTTTTTAAGTAAAAAAGTGTTTTTCAAGTCCTTGTGAAGGTTGGGGGTGTTCTAGGGTTTGCGACCTGAAAAAAGGAGAAATGGGATTTTTGGGAAGTCTGGATGTTTTGAGCATGGTTTGGAGAACTGTGCGAAGGGAGGTCATGTGGGTAGTGGAAACCTGCTTGGTTTTTGCATGGTCTAGAAAACCATTTGAGAGGAAGGGAGTGTGGTTAGTATCTTTCGAACAGTCTACGCACCATTTGGAAAACCATGTGGTTAAACCACACAGCGTAGAAACTTCATAAAATTACAAAAATGCCATTAAATGGAAATAATGGGCACTTAGGATTTACTTCCTTTCTTCCTCCTCCTTCCCTAGTAACTCCCCACATTCCCTAAGATATTTTAAGGACCAATCTTCCTCATCTTAGGTCAATTTTAGAGTGCCAATAGTTGCAGATTGAAGATACGGGTAATGCTAATCACACTCTTTTTTCTCCTTTTGTTATTGGGTTTGTATTTATTTCCCATATCCATCCAAAGATCTTAAAAACTACTTTCTGGGTTATATTTATGGTAAAGATTCAAGGGTTGGTTGAATCAAGATCTATGTCCCCAGTTGGGAGTGCATTCTCCAAAAACATCAAGGTAGGTGGTCTACAAGTTGTATCCCATGGTTTTTGTATAGATTTATGCATATAGGGGTTTTATGCTTTCCCTCTTTTGTTGGGATAATGGTTCTTTGACATGATTTGATGTAGTGGGTTTCTACATGGTTAATTAAACCCCCTTTATCCCAACGGGATTCAAGGAGGATGACTTGACCAAATTAGATCCACCCATGGGGCGTGCCGATATTCTCTAAACATAGAGTTTATCCAATTAAATTTAAAGAAAATGTGAAAGAATATAAATCCCATGATGAAAATGTTAATATGCTTTAAAAATGTGAAATGGGAGTTTATTAATACACCTTGGTTGGGTAATGGCCTAAGTTGGTGTTTAGTTGGCTTTAAAAAGGGATTAAACGGGTTAATGGGAAAATGCTCGGGGAATAGATTTATACATAAATATGATTAGTGAGATAGGCATGGGAAATGGATTGGTACTAAAGGGGTTAAGTAATATAAATTCTGAATGTGTTAATAGATTGAGGAAATTGTGTTAATTTCCCATTTAATGATCTTTTTGTGATGTTTTGTATGATATTGGCTATATTTGTTGTGATATGGTTAATTATGGTGAATGATAAATAAGCATGTGCACATGGATTGGTTGAGTGAGGTATTGACATGATGTTCTATTCCCACTAGTTATGTTGGAAAGAGGTTCTTGATCCTCCCCTAAATGAACAGGTTGGGGAAGGTGACAAAGTTCTATTCCCCTAAAGGTTGCATTGCACCGTGACTAAGTCTCCTAGGTGAGGATTATGGGTTTGTTGTAACGTGATTCCTAGTGATATAGGAATTGATTTTATTTCTATATTCTTGGGAATATTCAATGTGCCTAATCCATTAAACACATGAAAAGGGTTGATTAAATCCTGAAATTCCTACGCAGTGAACCCGTAATCAATGGTAGTATAAATTAAATAAACATAGTCTACAATTCCCCGATGAACTATTTATCCTTAAATGTCATCATTTATCACTTGCATGCACTATCTACCTTTACTGGATATTTTTTGGACACCATTGGTGGTGGTCTACTAAATTGTACTCACACCTTGCTCGGGCCTCCATTGGGTACCCGAGTAGATTTCCTTTAGGACAATGGAAAGGGACCTATTCTTGTGATTTGAGTTTGACATGGGACATGTTGGGTTAGGTTCTAGACATGGGGTCTATACCATTTTTGATATCATACAATTTTCATTATTTTGGGTTTTTGTTCACTTGACATTATAAAATGGCATGAAATATTTACTATTGTATATGGTTATACCTAGTTTTGGGAATTGGTTTATTATTCATGTTACTGATTGTTATATTTTTTATTATTGTTTATGTTATTATCTACTGCAGATTACTCTGATTTTGAGGGTATAGTCTCCCCATAAGATCTATTAGACCATCGTTTCTATTTAGCTACCTCTGGCATACGGGGAGGCACACTTGAGGTCATGTAGTGACCTGGCTCGGGGCACTAGATTATTAGCTCCAGGGTTAGGGATGTTACACCCTGAACTAATATGTAAACATTTAAAATCAAATATCAAGGGATGAAATAACAACAACACATCATAAAATCCAAAATCACATGCAAGGCACAACATGTGAAAGGACCTATATAATAATTCAATTTCTTATGAGTGCCAATAATTTTAGAACATAAAAACGTGTTGAGGAAAATAAATTATATTTTCAAAAACCTTAAATGGAAATCATTAGAAATGAGACACTATAATTTTAATCTAGAAAAATAATCTTAGAAACCATAAAAATAGAGAAGAAATCAACTTTGAAAAATAAATCAAAACCCAGCCAAATTCATTATACTTCAGGTTTTTTGAATAGAAGAACCCATTATGAATTCTCAGTAAATATAACATTCCTATATAAGAACATTTAATAAAATAAATAAAATAATTCACCCACCGAATCAACCACTAGGGAAATATTTATGTCAAAAAAGAGTTAGCTGTTTTCAAAACCATGAATTTATTTGATGAATACAACGAAGATTATTTAAAACCCATTTGGAACCCATAAAATTCATTCATTTGAAATAAACAAAAACTCGTAATTTTTTTTAAAGGTTGGGGCTGAAGCCTCTATTTATTATTTGATCTTCCCATGTTCATACCTCAATGGAATAAAAAATAATGACACAGGTAAATCAAATTCATCTTATATCAACACATTCTTAAATATTTCCACAATTACCCCAAAAAAATCAAAGAAAAACTAATGAAATAACTTCAATACAATTGAATGATAAAAAAATAAAATAGTGGGAATATTAATAATGAATGGTTTTGTTGTAAGTTTCACCAAACCATGAACACACGATGAAAAATGCAACTAAAAGTCAAGATGTATGGTCAATATAATGATTTATGACCTATTCTCTATAAATGTGAAGATCTTTAATACTTACCATTTTCACTATATAACTAATTACTTCCATATTTTATCAAAAATAAACATCTTATGAAAAAATATATATAGGTTTAGATCATATATAACTCAATAGTATTCAAAATTCAAAACTAATAATCAAGTCACATATTCTAACATCCTATGGTAATTCATGGATCAATATAAGAAATGATCAGATGTACATTATCTCACATTTACCTCCTTATCTATGATGATCATATATTCAGTCAATTAGAAATTGCAAAACAACTAATGAAATTGTTTCTTTGATACATTTTTTGGAAAAATCATCTTGGATTGACCTGACTCATTACTCGCGTTGAATCCATTACAAGGCCCAAAGTGCATTCTCAATCACCACTAACTGGGAAATAGGGTCATCATATTTACATTACTCATCATGGGAACTATTTCACTTAATAAAAATAAATAAAAATAATAATATCCATTCTGATGTCCATTATGACTATTCTAGATGATTAAATGACCCAAATAATGAATAATATGTTTTGAAAATATTCAAACACCAAATGTGTAATAAAAAATAAAATAAATCTAAATAATAAAAATATCTCAAAAAAACACTAACATTCTAACTTTGAATAATACTCATGGTTAAAAAAGGATTATTTTAATGAAAAAAGACTTATGTGGACCTATACAAGATGGTAGTAAATATTAAAAGACAAAATAAAAAAATGGATCCAAACCACCAACCACCATTTAGAAAAAACACTTCATTTGAATCCTCCATAAACCATTGACTAATATCTTAGTCACTCCCAAGATCAAAATAACATATCAATCCTATAAATTGTAACACCCCAGCCCCTCTAGACTAGAGCCGGTACATTAATTGTTATATTGGCTTGGTTAGAAGTAATGAAAATCATGAAGGAACGATTATATTAGTAGTCTTGAAGAAACTAGATACAAAAATGTAACTCAAATTACATTTCAAATTGTTACAAAATACAATACATAACAAAAACTAAAAACTGCATCCACAGGAACTCAATAAATGTTCTCCTCTTTATCACATGTAAAAGGTAAATAATTAAAGGGGTGAGCTCAAATACTTAGTAAGGGATACAAGTGTCAGAATCATGAATCAATAATAACTGAATTGTAAACAATTTTACATAATCAACATGTCATGGTGAATAAATGAAAAACTCACGCCATTAATAAACTGATAATGAAACAATATCCGTATATTTTTCCACAGTGAAAACATCATGGATAGTAATAAATGATAATGAATAAAGATAATTCTTATTATCTGTACGTCATGTATCTAGCACATGATACTATAGTACTATTAAAATGGTTTAGTTCTGTGGGAAGAAACCAATATGATTTTGGGAAACAAACTCGAAGTGTTCGTCACCAACTGATGTGTCTCATGAGACCTACTGATGCATCGAAGGGATATAGAAAGCCCCACCAGCCACTACATGTAAAAATTTTTATTTATATATTGATTCAATACAAGATAAATATTCCTTTTCAATATCTGTATAGAGTAGATTATATATATTCATCAATATTTACATAATTAAAATAACTTTCCAAATAAACATTGTATGTAAGATGGTATATGGTTTAGACACAAACATATCCATGAAAGAGATTATGGATATTTAATATAAATATAATTTCAAATGAAAAGTGATCTCAAATGGGCAGTAGGTACACCACATAAGGATTATTAGTAGCACGATACAAAGTTAGTAACAGTAAAATAGTAGTTGAGACAAAGTCTCTTACCACAATGTAATCGGTCAAATCATATGACCAGAACTTAATAACCCTAAAATGATATATTGAATACCATGAATATAAATAGAATCATGTTATTATACATATAAAATGGCAGTACACATATACCAAATGCAAAAAATAAGTGGTGAACAATGGAAATCTCAAGGAACTGAATGTGAGATGAGAAACCCCTTACCTTTTGCTCGAGTGTGTTCTTAATTTGTTTTAATTACCTGAATAATCAAGTTTATATTAATTAATTAATAACTAAAAAACCTCCTATACATGTAATTGATTTACCATAACCTTATTAGGTTCATTCATGTCCCTTTTAATGGGTTTAAGAGGTTCAATTTTATTGTTTTGGAAGCATTTTTTCCTAAGTTTTCATGATTTGTTTAATTTTTTTCATGAATGGAAGTTTGTTTGAAATGAGATTAAAAATAATTGTTAATATATATTATTTGTGAAATTAAAGAGATATAAATTATATTATAATGATTTTGGGTAATATAGTTGAGGATGAATCCTTAGTTAAAAGTTATTGATAAATGCTTGGATTAAGCATGGCGGTTTTGTGATCAATGAACTTCTTTTGTATTATTATTCCATATTATGAGTGTGTAGGAATTTCAGAACATTAATGAGATGAAACAAATATATTCATATCTGTTTCAGCCATAAAAATGGTTTTATGACCATAATTGGACATGGTAATGAAAATTGAGAACCCGTCGTCTTTGAGTGTGATAAATTAACACATCTCGGACGGTGGTTTCATATTTAGTATAAGTGGAGAGGGAAAGAGAGATGATGATGAAATATTCCATTAGCATAATATAATTCTAGTTCATATAAGGTAATATAATTATCATAGCATTTGGATAGAGTTATATTAGGAAAGAATTATAAAATAAAGGAACTCAAAATAAGAGAAATAATTGAGAAATCTCTTATGAAAATTCACCAGCCTAACGACGTCACCTAAAATTGCATAAAATAGTTTGATGAGATAAAGGGGGTATATCATCACTCATAAATAATATGAGAAGTAAGTTGAATATATAATTACATATACTAACATAGAACAATTGAAAATAAAATAGAAAACATAAATGAAATCTTTAAGAAAAGAGAAAGGTGGTTGATTCTCTTACCTTGTAGAGTAACTACTAAAACTTGAAGGTTGGGACCCTGGGGGTTTGAGGACACCTTGGGAGGACTATTAGTGAGGTAATAACCCCATATCATCGAGTATATTGAGTTTGGAATGAAATAAAATGAAGGGGTGAGTGGGTATTTATAGTAATTAAGAGAGAGTTTTTTATTAATTAAAAGGGTCACCTTATTAGTGGTTTTTGCAAAACCATGGGCTTTCCCAGATTATTTTCCCATGGTTTTAGCCACTTCGGACACCTCATGTTATAATTTACTATACAAAGGTCTACCATAGTTTTATACTTGATTATTACATCATTACGATGTCATTAAACTACCAAAAATGAAAAACTGTATTTTAACTATTCTCAAAAAATTCATATATTTTAGAAAAATCCCAAAAATTCACCCTAACCATTTCTCAATGTGTAGAATTATAAAATGAACTCCATTTTTAGAAAATAATTTTATATGTATTTTTAATTTAATTTTTAAATAAAATCATAGTTAATTCAAAAAAAATTAAAGGTATAATTAGTTCTATATCACATTAAAAAATCAATTAAGATCTCATTATCTTATTGCCTTAACAAAATAAAATATAATCATTATTTTATATTTATAAGGGACATATTACTATTCATAAGGGTATGTTACAATTCATCAAAAAATCAAGTTGGTTTTATTAGACTCCAAATGACTTACTGGTCACAACTCTAGATACCCATTTTCAAAATTTAAAACATAGAAGTGGAGAATTTATGTTTAATGGATAGCTAATAACTTTCTCCTATAATGTTTTTATTCACAAAATACTTAGTTCTCCATGCAATATAGGAAATCTAATGAATATAAATTATTTAAGAGGAACATACCATAAAATATTTGGGGTGTTATATTATTCCCTCCATCGGAAATTTCGTCCACGTAATTTTATGTATAAGGCCCACAAAAAAGATGTGGGTGGTTCTTCTTCATAACATCCTCAGGTTCCCATGTTGATTCCACCATATTCTAGTTTTTTCAATGAAACTTTACTAGACGAGTCGACCAATTTCTCAATACCTTCTCCCTTGTGTCAACAATCCTGATAGGCTCTTCACAGTATGATAAATCAGGCTCCAGTTATATTTCTTCATAGGTGAGTACATGAATTGGGTGTGGCAAGTATTCTTTCAACAATGAAACTTGGAAAACATCATGGAATTTGGAGAGACTTGGCGGCATTGCTAATCGGAAAGCTATAGCTCTGATTTTTCCAGAATTTCAAATGGTCTGATGTACCTGGGGCTCAGTTTCCCCTTCTTACTGAACCTTAAAGCACCCTTCCATGGAGATACTTTTAGAAAGTCATGATCTCCCACTTGGAATTCCAAATCCTTCCTCTGGTTGTCAGCATAACTCTTCTGCCTACTTTGGGGTGCTTTAATATGGTCTTGGATTGTCTTCACTGTTGTTGTGGTCTCTTCAATAAGTTCTTGGCCTATAAGTTTCCTATCACCAACATCATCACAAAAAGTTGGATTTTGACATCTCTTTCCATATAATTATTCATATAGAGCCATTTGAATACTAGAATAGAAACTATTGTTGTATATAAATTCCACCAAAGGAAAGTATTGATCCCAAATACATTGGAATTCAATAGATCATAACCTTAGCATATCTTCTAGAGTTTTAATAGTCCTTTCAGATGGTCCATCACTTTGGGGGTGATAAGAAGTACTCATATAAAGCTTAGTATTCAAAGCCTTCTAGAGATTTTCCTAGAATTTTCATATAAACTGGGGATCTCGATTAAACATAATCAATAGAGGTGCACCATAAATTCTTACAAATTCATTAATATATAGTCTTGACAGGCACTCAAGTGGTAAATCCTCTCTTATAGGAAATAAATGTGCTGATTTTTTAATAGGATCAACAATTACCCATATTGCATCATTCCTTCTAGATGTCCTTGGTAGTCTGGTGAAAAAATCCTTCATAATGTTATCCCACATCCACGTAGGATTAGGTAGAGTTTTCATCACTCATCTTGGATGTTTCTTCTCTGCCTTCACTTGTTGACAAACCAGACACCTTGACACATAGTCAGCAATTTCCCACTTCATATTATACCACCAGAAATATTCATTCAGATCTCTATACATCTTTGTGCTACCTGGGTATATGATGAAATTTTATCTATGAGCATCATCTAATAGTTCCATTTTTAGATCAGGTACTGATGGTATGAATAAACTCTTTACAAACTTCATAACTCCCTCCTCATACATGATGTCTTCCAACCTCCCATCTTTAACAGCAATAATTTTCTTATGTATATTTTCATCATCAGATTGAGGGATTTTTATCTTCTCTAATAAATATGGTTTAGTAATCATTTGAAAGAGTAAAGATGTTTCCGCTTCCTTAAAAATTCCCATATCCATCTTTAGTAGATCCATGAATATAGGATCTCTCATAATCCTCATTTGAGTTAGAAGTCAATGATCTTTCCCTCTTAATGCATCTGCCACTTTATTTTCCTTTCCTGGGTGCTAGTGAATGGAAAAATCGTAATCTTTGAGTAAATCAAGCCATCTCTTTTGCCTCATGTTGAGTTCTTTTTGTGTGAAAATGTATTTCAAATTCTTGGGATCTGTGTATATCTCACATTTTCCCTGTAAAGATAATGTCTCCATATCTTCAGATAAAACATTACAACTGCTAACTCTAGATCAAGCGTTGGATAATTTTTCTCATGACTCTTCAACTACCTTGATGCATAATCAATAACTTTACCATTTTGTATAAGGAAGCAACCTAGAACATTCTATGATGCATCATAGTATATTAAAAATCCATCACTTCCAGATAGAAGAGTCAAAATTAGAGCATTGAACAATCCTATTTTCAATTCTTTAAAGCATTTTATAGATTCTTTTTTCCACAAAAACTTAACTCCTTTACGTGTGAGCTTGGTTAGAGGGTTATCCAGTCAGGCAAAATTCTGAATGAAATTTCGATAGTAACCTGCTAATCCAATAAAACTACGTACCTCAGTTATGTTTGTTGGTGTGGGCCAATCATGGATTGCTTCTATCTTCGCAATATCAACTTGGCTTCCATCATTAGAGACAATATGACCTAGAAAAGAAATTGATTGGAGCCAAAATTCTCACTTGCTAAACTTCCCATATAATTCATTTCTTCTAAGAGTTTTCAGAATAATCCACAAGTGATCCTCATGGTCTTCATATCTTTTTGAGTATACCAGTATATCATCGATGAATTCCAGAATAAAGTTATCAAGATATTACTTGAAAACTCTATTCATTAAATCCATGAAAACAGATGTTGTATTCGTCAGTCCAAAAGGCATCACTGTAAACTCATAATGCCCATACCTGGTTTGAAATGATTTCTTTGGAATATCTTCTTTCCTCACACACAGTTGATGATATCTGGATCGAACGTCAATATTTTAGTAGTATTGAGCTCCATGAAGTTGAAAAAATAAATCATCAATATGGGGAAGATAATACTTATTCTTTATTGTAATAGCATTGATTTCCCTATAATCAATGCATAGCCTCATGGATCCATCTTTCTTTATGACAAACAAGACTGGGGCTCCCCATGGAGAAACACTAGGTCGAATAAATCCTTTTTCACTCAACTCCTATAGTTGCTTATTTAGCTCCACTAACTTCATAGTGGAAATTCTATAGGGGGTCTTTGATATAGGTCTTTCACCATGAATTAAGTCAATGGAAAACTCAATTTCCCGCTCTGGAGGATGTCCAGGTAAATCCTCTAGAAACACATCAATGTATTCTTGCACTATATTCACATCTTTAAATTAAATATTTATTTCATCACTCATAGATATTGGGTTCTATTCCTCTCCAAGAATTTCATTCAATAGAGAAACTGGGGGATGTGTCTAGATAAGTATCAAATAGATAAGTCTCATCTCTAAAGATAAAATATTCTATAGAATTTTCAAATATTGTAACTTCATTTTTCTTGCAATAAATATTCACATCATAGTTTGATTTCCAATTCATACCGAGAATTATATCAAAGTTATTCATTGGTATGATGATAAGGTTAGCAACTAAAGCACATTTATGTGTCATGAGGGGGACTAGTTGACATGCCTCTGTTATAAAGATACATCCCATAAGAGTTTTGACTGCTAACTCCTTTATTAAATAAAATTGGACATTTCTAATTTTCTTGGAATTTTGGGAATATGTAAATGAATATGATGATCCAGAATCAAATAAAGTGTTGTCTATGTTTGAGGAAACAATTAAAGTACCTTCCAAAACACCATTTGGAACTTAAACATCTATGATTGTAATCACATAAGCTCTACCTTGTTCACTTGGCTTTTTCTGAGGCAAATTTTCTTGGCACTTAGGACACTCATTTGCATAGTGTCCCACGTCTCTATAATTATATCATTGAACATCATAAATTTTTTCTTCTACATGCATTCATGAGATAGATAACCCTTTTCACCACACTTATAGTAGACTCTTATACCTTTTAATCATTTCCCAAGATGATTATTGCCATAGTTTTCATATAATAGGAATTTCTTCTTCCCCTTTTTCTTCTTTGGCACTTCACCTTTCCCTTGGTTATCAGAGTACCTCTTCTTATCTTGGTTCCCCGTGAACAAATTTAAACTAGAAAATTCCTTCTCAGTTTTGATGGAACTCTATACAATTTTATCATATGATGATAATGTTTGAGAAGCCAGTGCACTACGAAGACATGTCTTAATACATTCATTGAAATGATCAAACTTGTCTGCTGATTCACGTATGTAATCTATGGAATACATGGCTATCCTTGTGAAGGCATCATCAAAATATGCAACACTGTTTTATTCACTTTTCTTTATTCCAAGGAATTTATTCTTCATTTAAGTTTGTTGCTCACCAGGGAAATGTATTTTGAAGAATATTTCCTTAAAAGTACTCCATTCTATATCTTATATTTCTTCTTCCTCCGTGGTATTCTGAATCAAGGACCACCATTAATCAGCTTCACCCTTGAGACAATATACTATGAGTGCTACCTTTTCATTTTCGTTGCATCTTAATGCCCTGAATATATTTTCAAGTGACTTGATCCATTAATCAGAAACCACTAGGTTAGTAGTCCCACTGAAAGATGGGGGCTTCTGCCGCATGAAATGATCCAACACAGGTGTGGAATGGTTATTCCTTACAACTTGAGTAAGTTTTCCCAATTTGGTCATGATCTGATCTGCTCCAACATTGACTGTATTGACTTGCTCAATGGGGAGATCCCATCCTTGCCCATGAGTATTGATTCCACTTCTTCCATTAGACGCCATTTCTAAATAATGTCACACACTATATTAGGGTATGATTCATAATGTATAATCTTAACTTAACAAAATACTTAGCATAAATTGAGATACTTTGCATGGCTACTCCTATAATCAGAAAAATGGATTCTTTGAGGAATAATTTACATTTTAGTTCTTCATAATGTCTTGTAAAGAAAATATGAATTATCCTAATCATATCCCCTGGGAGTGTCATAACCAAGAGTGCAGCAAGGCCTATGGTCGTGTACTAGGATACCTCGGGTCAATCCCAAAACTCCATGTTAGAGCTTTCACTCCTAGGTACATCTATTCCAGAGCCACCTCTACCTGCTCATATCCAGACATGGATGTATTTTCTAGAAGGATTAACATAATATATTCCTTACCAAAATACCAGGATGTTTATAGAAATTTATCCTAGAATACTACCTTAGGGATTTGTTCCCTACTATACTTTTCCTACTCTAGTTTCTAATTTTTCTACTAAACTTCCTCTAGAACCAATTGTAACACCCTGACCCCTCTAGACCGGAGCCAGTGAATTACTTGTTTTATTGGCATGGTTAGGTGGAATAAAATCCTAAAGGAACAATTAGTTTAGTAGTATTAAAGAAACTAGATACATAAATGTAACTCAAATTACATTGGAAAAGGTTAGAAAATACAATATATAACAAAAACTAAAAACTGCATCCACATGAACTCAATAAATGATCTCTTCTTCATCACCTATTGAAGGTAAACAATGAAATGGGTTAGATCAAATTCTCTGTAAGGGTTAAAATGGTAGAATCATGAATTAATAATAACTTAATTGTAAACAATTTGACATAATCAACATGGCATGGGGAATAAAAGAAAAACTCACGCCATTAATAAAGTGAGAATGAAACTGCATCCATATATTTTTCCACAGTGGAAAACTCATGGATAGTAATAACTGATAATAAATAAAGAGAATTATTATTAACTGAACGTCATGTATCTGGAACATGATACCATAGTACCGTTAAAATAGTTAATTATGTGGGTAGAAACCAGTCTGATTTTTGGAAACAATCTAGAAGGGTTTGTCACCAACTGATTTGTCTCATGAGACCTACCGATGCATCGAGGGGATATAGAAGGCCCCACCCAACACTTCATGTACAAATCATTATTTATACATTGATTAAATACATGATAAATATACCTTTTCAATATCTGTATAGAGTAGAGTAAATAGATTCATCAATATTTCCATAATTAAAATAACTTTCTAAATAAACACTGTATGTAAAATGGTATATGGTTTAGACAAAAACATATCCATGATATGAGATTATGGAAATTTCATATAAATATAATTTAAAATTAAACTTGATCTCAAATGGGCAGAAGGTACACCACATAAAAATTATTAGGTTCACCATACAATGTTTGTCACGATAAAATAATAGTTGAGTCAAAGTCTCTTACCACAATGTAATCGGTCGAATCATATGACCAAAAATTAATAACCCTAAAATGAGATATTTAATACCATGAATATAAATATAATAATGTTATTATATATATCAAATGGCAGTACATGTATACCACATGCAAAAAATAAGTGGTGAACAATGGAAATCTCAGAGAAATGAATGTGAGATGAGACACCCATTACATTTTGCTCGAGTGTGTTCTTATTTTGTTTTAAGGACCTGAATAATAAAATATTGATTCATTAATTAATAATTACAGAACCTCATATACATTTAATTTATTAATTATAACCTTATAAGATTCATTCTTGGCAATTTTAATGGGTTTAAGTGGTTCAATTTTATTGTTTTGGAAGCATTTTCTTCCATGGTTTTCATGATTCGTTTACTTGATTTCATAAATGGATGTTCATTTGAAATGTTTTTAAACATAAAGAATTATTAATATATATTATTTTTGACATTAAATAGATATAAATTATCTTATAATGATTCTAGGTTATATACTTGAGGATGAATCATTAGTTAAAAGTTATTGATAAATGCTCGGATTAAGCTTGGCGGTTTTGTGAACAATGAACTTGTTTTGTATTATTATTACATAATTTTAGTGTGTAGGTATTACAGAACATTAATGATATGAAATAAATTTATTCTGATATGTTTCAACCATAAAAATGGTTTCATGTCCAGAATTGGAAATGGTAATGAAAATTGAGAACCCATCGTCCTTGAGTGTGATAAATTAACACTTCTCGGACGATGTTTTCATTTTTAATATAAGAGGAGGGGGAAAGAAAGATGATGATGAAATATTCAATTATTATAATATAATTCCATTTCATTTAAGTTACTCTAATTATCATAGAATTTGGATGAAGTGAGGTGAGGAAAGAAGTATAAAATAAAGGAACTCAAAATAAGAGAAAAATTGAGAAATCTCTTACGAGAATTTGGCAGCCTAACAACGTCACCTAAAATTACATAAAATAGTTTGATGAGATAAAGGGGGTATATAATCACTCATAAATAATATGAGTAGTAAGGGGAATATAGAATGACATATACCAACATAATCCAATTGAAATTAAAAGACAAAACATAAATGAAAGCTTTAAGAAAAGATAAGGGTGGTTTATTCTCTTACCTTGTAGAGTAACTCCTAATACATCAAGCTTGGGACCTTGGGGGTTTGATTACACATTTGGAGGACTCCTAGGGAGTTAATACCACCATATATTTGAGGATATTGAGTTTGGAATGATGGAAAACGAATGGGGAGTGTGGGTATTTATAGTAATTAAGAGAGAGTTTTTTATTAATTAAAAGGGACACCTCATTAGTGGTTTTTGAAAAACCAGGGGCTTGACCATGGTATTTGCCCATGGTTTTAGACAATTGGGACAAATAATGTAATAATTTAATGTAACAATTATACCATACTTTTATATTTAATTATTACATCATTATGATGTCATTAAACTACAGAAAACTCAAAACTGTATTGTTACTATTCACAAAAAATTCATGTATTTTATAAAAATACCAAAAATTCACCCTAACCATTTTTCAACATGTAGAATTAAAAAATGAACTCCATTTTTAGAAAATAATTTTCTATGTATTTTTAATTTATTTTTTAAATAACATCATAGTTAATTCAAAAAATAATTTTTAAGGGTATAATTAGTTCTGCATCACATTAAAATATCTATTAAGATCTCATTATCTTATTACATTAAGAAAATAAATTATAATCATTATTTACTATTTATAAGGGTCATGTTACTATTCATATTACTATTCATAAGGGTATGTTACTATTCATTAAAAAATGAAGTTTGTTCTATCAAACTCCAAATGACTTACCAGTCACAACTATAGATGAATGTTTTTCGAAATTCAAAACATAGAAGTGGAAAATCTATGTTTAATGGATAGCTTATAACTTTCTCCTATAATGTTTTTATTCACAAAAGACTTAGTTCTTCATGAAATATCAGCTATCTAATTAATAGAAAGTATTTAAAAGGAATATACCATAAAATGGTTGGGGTGTTATATAAATGATAAGGAATAAGAATATATAAATAGAGACTCTATAGATTTACGGTGTGATCTAAACCTATACAGTAGGTTCCCAATATGTAATATTGCATATTTTATCTTTAATTTAATTACATGTAAACTAGTATTCTATATTTTAAACCAAAGTGTACCAGTTTTCGTTTTATGTATTATAAAAAAGTATTATTTTTCTCACATTACAAAAACAATGTTGTTTTTAAATCATTGAAAAGTGTAACCGTAAAATATCAAGAGGAAAACTATAAATCTAAAACTTCTAAAAAACAATTTAAAGAAAGTCAAACTTATAATTTGAAAATAAACATTAGTTTTTCAAAAGAAATAAAAAATTTAAAGATATATATTTATAGTGAAAAAAATCGAAGACTGTGCATTAAATACCAAAAAAATATTTCGCTATTAAAATCTATATTGAAGTAGGAGAATAAGTTAAAAATTAAAACTAGTTTTCTTTAGAATTATGGAAACAAAAATATGTCTGAGAGATAAATTATAATATGAAAAATAATAAAAATAACTTATGGAAATGTATATAAATATCCATAACAGAATCAAATATGATAATAAAAAATAAATAATCAATAAAAGTAACCATTAAACAACACCTTGGCCGATAAATATATTTTATAGGAAAATATTAATAATAAAAAGTAATATGTATATATAATGATAAATAACAATAGTTACAACAAATTTTCTCATTATTATCTATCCTAAAACCCATCAGACCCCGTGTTAGTGTATAATAATAAAATAAAGACACAATTTAATTCATAATCATAACTAATGTTATAACATCCCCAAAACTCCAATGTACATACCAAATATTTCCAATGATATCATGTATAGGTGAGAAAAAATAAAATATATAAACACAGACCTATATATCTCAATATGAATCCATAATAACCATGGCATAACTTATGTATCACCTTTTAATAGCCTTCAGATTTTCTAATAATATATAATTCATAATGGATTAAAATATCGCTGCATAAAATATCCCATAACAACATAACAATGACTAAGTGTAATGTCAAAAAGGGTATAAATATATAAAAAAATCAAATCCATTTCCAAATGTCAATGTAAATATAATAACATCATTTTTTTAAAATGAAACAAAAACACCTTATCGAATACTTTGAGTATGAAAACACACATTTCATAACACACAGAGGCCTTGTGATGATATTTTGGGGAGTTTGTTGATTAAGTTGTTGATATTGATGTGATTCACTTTGTTATATTTTATTTATAACTACATAAATCAAGTTAGTAATCAAATTTCTTACGTAGTTAAGATATTTGGAGATGAACTCAGATGATGCATAGTCTTTTTTGTTGTGATTTAGGTGTTCTTGATGAATGATAATAATAGAAGTAATACAACACCACATATATTTTTATTGCATCATATTGGTTGGTTGAAAGAGTGTGTTTCCCCCGTAAAACAAATAATATACATATGTTGAGATTAATCTTTTTTCTTGGGGTGGTGGTACCTATTTGAAGGGCTCTATGATATTAGGTGTGGCTACTCCACAAATTTGTTCGATCATATATTACTTGTATCTAGAATTTTTAGGACCTCTATTTTGTAAAGGGGTACCGCATCATAATGTATGTTGAGTAAGGTATTTTTTCATTGGATGTACGAGCATTCAACATACGATCGGAATTGGAGGATTTTTAGTGTCTCTAAATTTTTGAAAGAGCCTATTGCATAAAAGATACACCTCATCACCCAAAGGAAGCACATGTCACAAAATAGGAATCCATGATACAATAGAGTATGAATTTTTATTTCCATTTCCTTAAAATTTGTATTAACTCTTCACCAAAGTACCACATTAGTCTGTAATGTGTTCAGGAAGTTAAAAAATAACAATTTTAAAATACTATTATATGCCCTAAAGGAGATGATACATAATTAATGTGGAAATATGAGTATTTTAAACATCATTGATTACTTGGCTTTATCGGAGTGGTTTTGTGATTATTTGAATATATTTATAAATTAGAATTCAAATTATATGGTGGTTATTAGTTATAGGGTTATACTTGGGTTGTGCTTGAAGGATTTTATTTGAATTTCAATTTCAGTTTCAATTCTAAACTATTAGAAAAATTGAATTCGATGTATTTGAAAAATAAGTTTCTAATGTAGTAAAAAATAGATAAATAAGGATATAATATAAGAGAATATATTCTGAAAATTTGAAAAAAAATCTATGTTTTTCTAATGTAATGGGGTGTAATTAGGGAATTAAGATCAATTTTTTTATGTGAGTTTGTTGTGAATTAAATTCTTAGAAGAAACATGTCCTTGTATAATTATGGAGATAATGTTATACTTTCATTTCATTGTGTATGTTGAGAAGATGTGAAATAACTGAGAAAACTGAATGACTTGGAGGAATTGTATTTCGTTCAAGATTATTCAGTTGTTAGAAACATTTATCATTGTAATGTGTTGGACTAACTTGTGTGAAGGATACACTAAATCAATTGTAGGAGACGCATATGTACACATTTCAAGTTCTTACCCTGTTTGTTTATATTGATATGATGATTCTAGTGGGTAGTGTGATTATGTTGCAATCTACACCACAGAAAAGATAATCATTCTCACATTTATAGGTGAAACATATATATGTAATATGTTCCTTTGTGTTGTTTTTAGTGTATAATTAAATACTACTTATATCACTACAGTTATAATAGTAGTGAAGTTTATAATATGAAGTAACATAAAAATTATTTAAATCGCTAGTTATCCCCTAATAATATTCCAAAAATAAATTTGGTGGATTATCATGTGACATTAGGTAATGGTTCCCAATTTTTTATATAATTTATAAGTCTCTATTAGGAAAAATAATATTTCATCATTTTCTCTAATAAATTAATTATAATTTTTATTCAGTGAATATATTGGGGATTCACATATTAAATATTAAAAAGTATCTTGTTTGGAATGATATGAATTTTATATATCTCATTTTTATATGTTATATAACATTTGATGCCACAATGGTTTTATTTATCCCACACTGTCTCGGTAATTCCCTAATAGATGTAGTCAAAAATAATTTAGGGAGTTATTATCATGATATAAATTTTATTTTATCTTCCCATCCAGAAAGTGAATTTCTGATGTTCAATGGAATCCAAAAAGTAAAATATATTTTGAATGATTAGATAGTATCTATGAAGTAAAACCCAATGTAATGTGTGTAAAGTTATGGATTTTGCTAATTAAATTTTAAGATCCATGTATATATTATGATGGTACAATTCAAAAAAAACATTCGAGGGAAAATAATGTTTAAAACATGACCCTAGGTTATGGTGAAAAGAAAGAAGACTCCATTATTTGTGAGAAGATACTTCATATCATACTGTACATGTTGTTGAAAATTTATTTACTCTATAAGAAAATTATCCATGTGATATATATCATGAGTATTTTTATTTTATTCTTATTTATAATGAAAGGAATAAATGTGATTACATCAAGAAAAAATGAAGGGATTAATATTTGTTTCATCCTGGCCTGACTGACCTCTAAACTATTAGGCAGACCGATGAGTCACATAGCCTCAAGCTCACCTCCCCATTTTATAGAGGCTACTGACAAGAAGAAAGTGTCTAAAAAGATTATTGTGGGGAGACTATGCCCACATGATCAGTGTATAATAGTGGTATAATAGATAATAACTAACACACAATAGAGTAATTAGAAATAAATGTATGTCAGAGATGCAAAAGAATTATATAGACTGACTCAATATAGAAGATGGACAATTCCATTATATCACGTTGCATTCACGTCTGAATGATGATACAGAACTAAAAAAGTATACATAGATCAGGAAAAAAGATATACTACCATACATAAAAAAAGAATGAAATAAAATACCTAAGGGTGATCTACATGAGCATCGTATGATTTACCTCAATCATATGCTCCTAACTCCAAGGTACAATCATAACAACACTAGAAATAATCCACAGTCCTATAAACATGAGATCTACATGGGTACCCTAGTGCAATGGAATCTCAAAAAAGATGAGAGATATAAAAAATAGTAGTTTAAAACCCACGACGTCTATAACAGAAACCATTTTGTGAATATGAAGTAAAGCAGTGTACAAGTAGAATGAAATAATAAAAAATAAATAAATAAATAACCAGCCAATTGAGGTTCCTAAAGGATACTTTATGACCCAAAATTATTCAGCTCATGGATGTATGAATGTTAGATCATACACTATATATATATATATATTATAGTCATATATTACATCCACCTATAGGGACCAAGTGTGTGCCTATGCTAATGGCTATATACCTAGAATACTACTTGCTGGATAGAAAGGGCCTTAATAGAGGAATACATAACCAGTCAAAATAAGCCTATAATCTTCAGAAAAAGGGCACATGCCCTGCCTCTCATAACAAGTGGGAGATTTCATGCTCGTCAATAAAGATGGTGAGTGTTTTATCACGTGAACACTCGAATTCATTAGTCTTCCGTCATGCCAAACCTCAATAAGGGACATGGAAAATCATTCCCACCACCCACATTGTATCAATGGTGTGAGATGTCCTACTCGACACCCAATGTAAGGTGTTGCGATACTACTAGGCTCAATATAACCCTTACCATCACAACCTCTATAAAGGAATAATCATATTTATAATATTAACCATGAGGCGCTACCTATCATGATTTATGTATATTAAATCTAATTATAAGTAAGGGATTCATGGTGATAACAATTTACATAATCCATGATTATTTCATTATAGGAAGATTCATGGTCATACCATCCAATTTGAATCCATTTCAATTAAACCATTTATTCCATTCAGGGATAGAAAACTATCATGTAGTTTTTATTCCATTTAATACATTCCATTTCTTCTATCAAACATTGATATCCATTTTACATGGTTAATGGAGGCTCTGAGGAGTTACCATGGTCAATTGTGAAATTACCTACATTGGAAATCCCATTTATAATGCAAGCCAATCCTTTAGGAGGATCTTGGTTCGTTGTCCAATTAGATAGGTGTAGGACTAGTCATTCAATAAAAAAAATGGGCCAAACGCATATAAGGTGATTTGGTTCATCATACATTTATAAAAGAAGGGTTAACCCATTTAAGAACATAAAGAAAATCATGTCTGAAAATTCTTCATTACAAACACTATCATAAAGGCCTAGGGGAAAATCCAATCTATAGAAAATGCATGATAAAAAATAAAAATTACCACTTTGTAATTTACAAGACAACACACCTCATCACAGTGGTTTCATTATCAAAACATGACATTTTTTATCATACAATTGATTTATTCCAAATAAGCACCAAATTCTTTTATCACATCTCAATTGAATAAAATAGAAATCTTAGAAAAAAACCAAGCATTGAAAAAACAATACAAGGTTTCTACATGGAAGATAGGAATATAAGTTATTAATTTTACATGGGGAATTTTAATTTAAAATCTAATATGAAATCTTAGAAGTCATTACAGTGATTTAATTGATTGATTGAATAGGGGAGACATAGGCCACCAAACCCAAGGGGTTTTCATGATAGAGATTGACATACTCAATATAAAAAAAGGCTCAATAGAAGTAATACTAGGTTTATAATACAATTTAGAATGAATAATATTTTTTAAGTAAATGTACATAAAAGGACATCGTGCAGCGCAGTAGTAATTTTTATAAAATGATGGAAACATGAGGAAAAGTAGTAGACCACCACCATAATAATTAGGACACTCTACTCATCCAATATCAATGCTTTATTCGGTATGGTTTTGAAGAAATCTATTAAGATAACATCTGGCCTAAAATAGTGGAAATGAGATTTTACCCTAATAACATGGTTTAGAGAAAACTAAAGAACAAAAAATTCAAAATAAACATAGATCTTACTGATATTGATCCAGAGAGACTAACAGTCCTCCAATCCATGTTCAAAGAGAGGAGATTGACTAAATCCTAGTGGAGGGTGGAGGAGGAACCAATGACCCCAAAGGAGGAGAAGATACCCACATGAGTAAGAAGAATGAAAAAATATGGATTTAACCTCATTAATTTTTTTTTGGTAATTTCACCTTCAAAACCAAGATCACATGGTTTGGCTACATAGTTGGCCAAACCATAAACCAATCGAGTAGATCCTACTTCTTAGTAACCCTACCTTGAACGGTTGTGCGACATCATTTTCCCTAGCCGTGTGAAAACCGTGTAATGAATAGTGAAATCATACTGCCTAGTTGGCACTAACTATATGGTCTAGGAACATTGTTTTTGAAACTATTCACAGCTCGTGCACCCAAAATCATCTTACATGAACAATTCACATCGTTTTCTCCTGGAGGGTCACACAATTTCAGAAAAACTATGCGCCCCTATCATTCCTCTTTAGTTTTGATTTTTTATAGACCTAAGCTCTCGAAATTCAATAGTGCACTAAAGGAACCCCTCAGATCTTTATCAAAGTGTCCAAATAAAGAACATAAGCATTCCAAATCTTGAAAATATGTGATGAAGTTTGGTCAATGAATGGCCAATCGACCAAATGCCCAAATTCAAATTCCCATGGAACTCTACCTTGGATCAAAACAATTGATCATTACAACCTCCCTATCATAGATCTTCTCATCCCCAAGAAGTATTAGGGAACAATGAAAACATTAGCCAACCTACCAGGGTCATGAATCCTCATTCAAATACTCCCATTGCATCTCCAAACACTGAACACACCTACCAGTATAACTTAATCATATGACACATAAGATGTCAAAACAAAAGTAAAACATCATTTTCTGACTAAAAAACAAAAATAGTGCTTACCCAAGATTTTTTACCTAGAGGCAAGATCATGTGTTCATCACTTCAAACATATAATCGATGGTGCTCCCCACTGATGGTTTCAACATTAAAGGGCCAATTCAGATCCATAGTACCTCCACCATTATAATTTCCTTACAATGAACTCCCTTCATCATTTTAATGACGTTTTATTTTGATTTTAATCAATCACATGTTTGATTCCCCATTGAATTAATTTTTTCAGTTTGATCCGACATTCCATGAAAAGACCCAGATGAAAAATAATACACTCATTTCCACCTGAAAACATTCCAATAAAAGATTATCCAAAGACTATACTCCATAAGGGAATAAAATAAGTCCACCCACCTATGGATGGACAATATCAATGTTGTAATATTAGATGGCCAACGTAAAAGAATAAAACCATAATTCCTTCTCCCAAGACAAAAAAAATCATCTTAAGCACATACACCAAATCCCATATATGAATTCCGATTAAGTTCCCTAACCAAACCATCACATGGACATTTAACCTACTAAGCCTCATCATGAACAAGGGTGTAACCAATATCAATCTAACTAGAATCATAACACTTTTTTATTCTATACAAGCTCGAAAACAAGACTGTGAAAACTATGGATTCATTAAATTAAATTCCAAGGAACTAACCCAAGGTAGTACATACATCGTCTATACAAGTGAAATTTTTGTACAAGGACAAAATTTCCACATTAGAACATTGTATTAGCCCAGAGTGTCGTCGTCCATGTCGTTAAATCAGAGTGGAGATACTAGTGTCCAAGAGTCCATCCAAGGTGTTCCTATATAGGGAACTATTTTTCAATCATGACCAATGATACCCCATTAAAAACCACTCATCTCATATGTAATTTTGATGATTACTACAAATCAATCCAACAACTTTCACAATATAGCACATTGTAAAACTGATGCTCTCTTAGTGTTTTAATGGTGTTGTCAATATAGGGGACATGATCACCGATAAGATTCAGTATGCTAAGAGGATATCAAGATTCTCCCAAAAAGTGATCTGACACACTTGTGATACATAAAACAATGTTATCAGCATGGTTTTGATCCAAGAAAACTGAACAATTTAATAGAGAAAGATTTGAACCACTATAGGTCGACTTCACTCAAAAGAAGTGTGGATTCGCCTACTAATGCATCGTCAACCGAACCAAGATTTCTTTACCTATTGAGGAATCCCATGATCATTTTTTATTTACCACTGAAGATCATCCATGAATAATGTTTATTCCCAAATGTTTCAACACAACCAACCATTTTCAAGTAACATTCTTCCAAGTAAGAACCTACACATATTTATTAGAATTGATATGATACTAGTTATATTAGGAGTATCATAGTCATCAAAATAAAATAGAGAATAGCCACTAAAAATCAAAAAATATCAAAACCACTATAAACATTCATCTTTTAATCTCTCATGCCATAAGTAGAACATCATAACATTTGTCATAGAAGCCAAAACAAACCAGATCGGTGTGTCAACACACACAATCCCCTTGGATCACAATCCCTATAATTGGAATGAATTGGACTCCATTAACATGAAAGTCACTCTACTCTAGAGGTGACCCAAGAACACACTCAACACTATAAGGCTCAATGATTTCATATAACTTAATCAGTTCGTTAAACCATAAGGAAACTTGATAGATACCATGTATATGAATGCACAATACCCTAATGTTACATTAGAAACTTCCACATCAGAAAAACTATCCACAGGTTTTCTATCTTATGCATCAATGTATCTGGTGGCTATAAAAAAACTGGATCAAATGTGCATTATCACATATGACTATTAAACAAACTGATAACCCCCCATGTTTCCTAGGGATAATGACACCCAAATGGTGACACACATCAGAAAATCAAAAAACCAAGAAAGAAATTTATTCTTTAAGGGTTCTCTCTAATATGGTATATCCCCTTAAAACACTAATCATTGACCCTATCACTAGGTCACTCCAACTAGAATTCCACTAGCCTCAAAATCCAATCATTTAATCAATTGATAAAAATGAGAATGTCCTATAAAAAATGATCACATTTCCATTCCAAAGAAACTCAATGAGATATTTTAAACTACCATTAACATAGGATTTATACTAAGTATACCATATAAGGTTCTATATTTTAGTCATTTCATTAATTAACATTAAATCTTTGAAAATCTAAAGAATTTAAAATAGAACAACAAGTACCAATTATAAAAAAAATCACAAGTTAATTGATAAGGAGACCAACGAGGGTCCCATTAGGCCAACCTTGGTTCATCAGAATGAAAAATAACAGAAATTGTATAAATATTAATGTTTTAAAACACTTTTATGGTGTTATATCATAAGAATCATGTCCCAACTGACCTACTTGAAATAGATGTGCATTTTATAAGTTAACCACAAATTTGAGTGCAGAATCAAACAACATTCAAATTAATAAGAATTTAAAAATATAACATGATCATATATAATGATTTAGTTATATGGGTTTATATATACCAATATATAAATATCCCACATATTTTATAGGTTTAAATTTGTCTCCAATTAATCAAAATCATTCCACTTTAAAATTTATAATTTTTATAGAATTTACATTTTAATAAAGCTATATACATACATATACAAAGTTCAAAATATGGTTCAAATTCGTGGGTTACCTTTTCCTAATTATAAGGTACCCCTACATCTTAAAACTAAAAAATTGTTTTTATTAAATCACACTCAATAAATTAATCCCATGTGACCATTTATATATAAAAATCAACACTAGCATGTTATCACAAGAATAAAACACAATGAATCCTGCTAATAAGAATAGTAGCATAATACATAGGCATGGAATTATAAATAATCATACATAATGGATTATAATTACCTAATATTTTTATATAAGGAAGAATACAAAAGAAAAAAAGTGGTGGGATAGTAGTAAATAAAAAAATGTAATCTAGCGGGCAGCCAAAAATTCAACTATATAGAATAGAATATGCAGTAAATGCAAATTTCTATCTGTCTATAATGATGAATGTAATTCTAACACCTTTCTATACTAGTGAAATGGACAAATACCACAAATTCCATAAATAAATAACAGAGGATCTAAATGCTTTAGAAAATAATTTGAAGAATTTATTAATAGATTATATATATATATATATATATATAGTCATACATTGTGTCCACCAATATTGACCGATTGTGTAACGACTCTAATTTCCATATACCTGGAATAATAGTTACCTAATGGACCAGGGCATAACTCCTTTATAGATAACCTTACTAAATGAGAATATAATCTCATTAAATATGTTACATGACCCATATCACATAATAATTTGGAGATTCCTTTCTCTTCACTAGAGATAGTGAGTGTGTCGTCATGTCAACACTAGAAGTCATGAGCATGCCCTCATGAAAACCCTAAACAAGGGATGTGGCACATCATCCAACCATCCACATAGTATAAATGGCGGGAGATGTAATTCCCAGCAATCAATATATGGGGGAGTGATACTTCCATGCTCAATAGAACTCTTAACATCATTTCGTAGCCTCTATCAAAGAGTAATCATATTTATAATATTATCCATGAGGATTTACCTCTCTTTATTTAGTTTTATTAAGATTAATTATAATTAAGGGATTAAAAATGATAATAAATCAAATAATCCATGATTATTTAATTATAATAAGTGGCATGTTCATACTAAAAAATTAAACACTTTTCAAGTTAAACCAGTAAATTTATTTATGGAGGGAAAACTATCATGAACATGTCATTCAATTTAATAAATTCTATTTCTTCAATCAAAATGGAAATCATTTTTAAAAGGTTAATGGATGAAATTTGGAGGTACCATGGTAAATTTGGATATTACCTACATAGGAAATCCCATTTTTAGGGCAATCTAATCTCTTATGAGAAGCATTTTTCATTTTTTATTTAGATATGTGTGGTATAAGCCATTCAATTTACAAAATTGCAAGAACACTTAGAAGGTGATTTGATTCATTGAAAGTTTTCCTAAAATGATGTTTAATCGACTTAGAACATCAAGGAGTCCATATTCAAACATTCTACATATCAAGAACTATCATAAATGAAAATGGGAAAAGTCAATGGCATAGAACAAGCATGATATGAAACATAAATTACTGATTTTTAATTTAGAAGATAGATTTCCTCATCTTGGGGGGTTTGTTATAAAAACATGGCATGGGTTATCATAAAATTCATTTATCCCAAATAATCATCACATAAAATAATCACATATCATTTCACTAAATAATAATCTTATAAAAACAACCAACCATTAGAAAATAATAGACAGTTTTTATAAGGATATTAGGAGGACAAGTTATTAATTAGGCTTTATTTTACAAGGGGAAAATCCATTTAAAATATATTTTGAATTCTTTCTAGGAGATATAGGAATTTAAGAAAATGATTAAATAGGGGAATCATAATTTGACACACCCAATGGGTGGTGGTGACAGAGGTTGACATACTTAAACTTCTAAACAATTCTCAACAATAGTGATAGAATGTGAATAATATAATTTAGATTGAAGAAAACATTTTAATGGAAATTCATTGAAAAGGTCGACATATAACGAAATGAAGCTATTTAAAAAAAGGATGGGAAACATGATGAAATCTGTAAAACTCTTACCTTGTACTTAGGAAACTCAATTCATCCAATATCATGTCTTGAATCGTTCTAGTTTGTAATAAATCTATGAAAAAAACATCCACCCTAAAAATATAGAAAATGAGCTCACACCCCAATACCTTGGTTGAGAGGATACTAAAAAAATAAATATTTTATGGGAACATAGAGCATACTGATGTAGATCAATTGATACTGACAACACTCAAATATGACTTCGATTGCGGGAGATACACTAATTCTTAGTAGAGGGAGCAGGAGGAATCCATGACGCCAATGGAGAAGCAGACACCCATTAGAGGAAGAAGAAAGAAAAAAATGAGGACATAACATCATTTATGAAATATTGATAATTTCATATCCAAAACCATGGTTGAATGAGTTGGCGTAAAATTTGGCCAAACCATGTGTCAACTATGTGGCTCCAGCTTATTTGGAGCCCTACCTGACACAGTTGTGCCACATGGATCTCTCTAACTATGTTCCAACGATGCAATGGATATTGAATGGATTATTCTTAAAATGACCAAACCATTTAGGCAGGGAACACAATTTTAGAAACCATAAACATCACATGCGACCAACATCTACTCAGATGCATAATCACATGGTTTAAATCAAACTACGTGCCCATGTCACTACTCTTCTATTTTAAGGTTATGGATCCTGACACTCCCGAAACTCAATGAATCACTCGATGAACCTATTAGGACTTTAAAAATGTACATAAAAATTTGTTTAATAATTCCATATCTCAAAATTACATTCTAATTCTTTGTTCAAAGAATGACCCATCCACCAAACACCAAAAATTATCATTCCCATGGAATTCAAACTTGGTTCAAAAACAATTTTCATTACATAAGGATATATCCTTTAAAGTTTCAACATTTATAAAATGTAAGAATGTTATTTTTGAAGGTGATAAGGCTATAATTTTGGATTTATATTTGTATATAGACATAAATTCTGATAAAATGGTGCTTATTATCTCAAAAAAATTTATAAATTGTAAGGTAAATTTGAAAGGTGAGTTACAATTTAAATGTTTCAACTATTCAGTTGATTCAAATTTTTCAATAAACTATCCAACAATAATGACGATGAATCCATTGATGAATAATGTCGATAAAATAATTATTTTCAAATATTATTTTAGATAGTATAAAATTTCCAACTAGAATAATAGGAATGAATTTATCAAACAACAAAAATTGGAATTTTATATCAATGTTTGACGAATATGTAAGAAGTGATGAAGAAGATGAGGTTGATACTAAAAGTGATGTTGGGAAAAATATAATCATTTTAAGGTGAATGATGAAAATTTCACTAGTGATGATGGAAACAATTATGGAACGAGATATAAGGATACATAGAATGGGTTATGTTAAATAGAGAATTGAGAGAATGTATCTAAAAAATATCAATTCTAATAAATGGAAATAGGAAATTTAAAAAGTCAATTAATTATATAATGACAATGAATTAGTTTATAAAGAGTGGAAATATATTTTAATAAAAAATATTTATAATTTAATGATGTTTCTTGATGATGAATAGATCATGAATATCAAGTTGGAATAAATAGTAAATGATGTCGAGAAGGAATGTGGATATTTTCAATTGAAACAGATCAAAGTTGAGGAAGAACTAAACCTCTCGATAATTATTTTTCAAAATTATAGTAGTGATTTTAGAGAGTGTTCAATGAATAAGGAATCATTATAAGTTAAAAAATAAACTTTTTATGAATATGAAAATTTTTAAATGTTTCATATGGATTCAATGAAAAAGAATCAAGTAAAAAATATCCTCTTTAAGAATAAATTAAACGAGTCATAGAAATATGGATATTCTCAGAATCTAACACTCATTTAAAATATGATTTAATAAAACATTGTATATTTGTTTACATTAAAAACAATTTTAATAATATTATTATATTATTTCACAAAAAGTCATTTTTTTAAAAACATATTCAAAATTATTGATCACAATAAGGTTGGAAATCAATAAAACAGTTTCTAACACCATGAAATATTTAAAGGAAAATATGATTTGTGGGATAATTTTTGTATTGTAGATGTTTTTGGAATATATAAAAAATGTGTTTTCTCTACCAAAAATATTATAAAATTCCAATATTTTTAGGGAAATAGGGTTTGAAGGAAGTATAAGCTTCTCAAAAAGAAGGAAATTCATAATCTAAATAAATATTCCTGATAGATTACATATAATGGGTTTGATTTATTTGATTACGTTTTTGTATGGTTTGAATAGCCTTGAAACAATTCAAAGGAATGAATCATCCTTATACCATCCTAATAATTATTATTTTTAAAACTCAAAATCTTTATATTATTAATAGAAAAGTTAAAGAGGAAACCTCTATCTTATAAGTTCAACATTAGGCATCAACATGATAAATCACATTGATATTGTAAAATTGATGCTCATATCATATGATAAGATATTGAAAACATTTTAAAGGTGTTGAAAAGTGAAATGGAGGATCATCCATGTTATGAAATTATTAGATACTAAATGTTAAGGGAGTTATATTAACTATTATTGGTAAAAATATTAAATAAAAAAACTATTTATATTAATGGATTTCCACACAAACAATTAATTATATCATATATTTTTTAATGAATTAATTTATGTGGTGTTTATAAACATAGATTCTTTTTTAATAATCTTTATTATGTATGATTCATGACCAGAGAAATGTAGGTCAATGGTAATTTATTCCATGTAGGTGACATTGAAAAACTATAAAAACCCTGCTTTTTATCACAACTTAAGCATGCTTTATTACATAAAACATCACTTGATACAACAAAGAAGATCGAGAGGTTTAGTGTCTTTGGGGATTAGGATCATTACATAAAAACATTAAACTTGAATTACAATATCTTTATTGAAAACTTCCTTTACATGGCCACTACATTCCTTCGTACTTAGCATTGCATGGGATAACCTGAGGAAATGCATAAGAAAAGGGTGAGCTATAAAGCCCAGTAAGGGAGTACACAATGAATAACATGAGGAGTACAATACATGTTAGGCAATAGGCATATCAATAGAGCATAAGAGAAACATGAACATAAAGGCACGATAAATCATGATAATCATAACATGGAAATGTGGCAACAACACTTAACATTGAATTAGCATGAGCCAAGGCTCATTGCACATGGAGCATGAGTAAACCCTCATTGCACTTGAAGCACGATTAAACCCTTGTTGCACTTGAATTAGCATGAGTAAAAACTCATTGCACATGACGTATCATGATACTATACTTTACCCAATGCATTGGAGCGCTATAAAGGGCGCACCCTTCTTAAACATTTCATTTCATGCATAAGTGTGCCACATGGATCATAAAACATAATCATTTATTCCACGATAAAGGAATGTGGAATTCATACATGAAACTTTATAATCAATTAGTAAATGTGCATAATGTTGAATACCCTTGATGGAGAAATGGGCATGGTATTCACTACACAAAGACATTGGCTTAGAAAATTGGTGCGATTTCGGCAGCGTAACGGCATGACATAAGAATTCCTAAAAAAGGTTGATGAGAGAGAAAAGGGTTCCTCATCATATTTACATGTAATGGACAGTAAGGAGGTCATATATATACATTTCCCAACAATCGAAATGTAATTTAGATTCATGATACAAAAGTATTGCTTGAATGTAAAAGAAAAGAGAGAAGTTCCTTTCGGAATTTCGGCATAGTAACAGGTGTACATGGGAGGCATTTAATGAGAGATAAAGGGTTCTCCCATCATTCAAACAATAAGAGGGCAGTATGGGGGAGGTGCGAAACCATACCCCAACATTCATAATTTAAATAAAAAGGGCAATAAAACTTAAAGAAAATTGACAAAAATGAGAAAGGAAGAAAAAAACCCTTACTTGGAAGTGTGCTTCCAAAGGCTAGAGAGAGGCTTATGAGAGGCTTCTTGGGAGATTGGGCACCTTGGGAGGATTCTAGAGAGAGTAGGGCAGAGGTTGGACGAACTCCAAGGGATTTTAGTGAGAAGGAAGTGGGATCTTGGGTGGGTTTATATAGGAAAGGTGAGGGAATTCTTTATTATTTAGGTTTGGGACCCCTTATATTAAAATAATCCAAACCACAAACCATCCCATGGTATTTGCCCATCGTTTCTGGAAACAGAAAGAGGAAAACAATTTTTTACAAGGACAAGGTCCGAACTTATTAAAAAAGTAGGGTTTCTTATGTGGAGGTGAGTCACACTCCCATGGAAATTAATTTAAAAAGGCAAAGTGATGAATAAGTCTTGAGGGCTCCATTAATGCTTTGAAAAGTAAGTCAAACAAACCCAAAACCTCATTATTTTAATGATAAAACACATATTGGCCGAACATAAGGATTATGTTATTTTATTACATCACCATTTGGTCATTATGATGTCATAAAACACATTATATATTTAAATGGTATTTAATTTTTACCCAAAAATTTGACTGTCTCAGAAAATTATGAAAAATTCACTGTTGGATAATTTCGACGTCCTGATTCCATAAATAATATTTATTTTATCTAAATAATTTTCTTAATATGTGAATTTTCACTTTTAAAATAAAAACCGACATTTATAAAGAAAAATTACGGGTTTTGACAGAAACGGATTTCAAACATTAATAAAAATTTTAATTGCATTCATAAAATTATAAGATCATTTATATTTAATAAAAAAATAATTTAATATTAATAATAATATTTTATTAAAATATTATTTAATTCAAAAATCCTTTAATTTAATAAAATATAATTCTTAATTAAATAATAACTAAAAAAAACCATTTGTACTTTAAAAACTAATTACAATGTATCAAAAATGACTAGAAATTATATTCATTATTATATAAAAAAATAATGTAAATGAACATGGTGCTACTTATTTGTTACATAACCCCTTAAAATAGCCGCATAAGACCTAAGGGTAAGGTGTGCGATGGTGACAGACTCTTGGGGCGGCTCGGATAACATCGCTCGAGGGGTAATTTCAATCAACTTCCACTTTTCCCGTAGACGATCACGTTTGAGCTTGACTTGATGAAGCTCAGCTTGGGCTTGGTCAAGGGAAAAGCCCAAAGACGCCACCTCTTTTCCGAGCTCTGACAAATGGGCTTCGTAATGGGCAATTCTACTGGATGAGGCCATCGGTTCCTTTGTCTGAGTAGAAATGGGTTCGTTAAAGCCTTATATTTATACTACTCTGATGATCACTGCTCAACGGCTAAAAAGTAACGGTCACAAATCTTAACGTAAAACTAAAGAAGTTGACATCTTATAAAAAAAACATTTTTCATAAAAAACATTTAACTGGATCAAGAGGGATTTTTTATTAATGAAACTTTGGGTCGTTACAACATTCCCCCCTTAAGAAATTTCGCCCTCGAAATTTTCCTTTTCCCACACTAAAACAAATGTGGGTAACTTAGCTTCATCATATCTTCCGACTCCCAAGTTGCTTCTTCAAACTTGTGGTTTCTCCACAACACCTTGATGAGGGGCATTGTCTTATTTCGTAGAACTTTTTCTCTACGATCTAACATCTTCACTGGTTGCTCCTCATAAGAAAGATCATCTTCTAATTGTACCACCTCGGAAGAGAGTACATGTGAAGGGTCTGGTATGTACTTCCTTAAGAGGGATACATGGAAGACATCATGCACCTTGGCCATAGTAGGTGGAAGTGCTAGTCGATAGGCCACAGCCCCAACACGATCAAGAATCTCGAAGGGGCCGATGTACCTTTCACTTAACTTCCCTTTCTTTCCAAACCTCATGACCTTCTTCCACAGAGATATGCGTAAAAACACCATGTCTCCGACTTTAAAGTCAAGGTCTCGTCGACGATTATCTGCATAACTCTTCTGTCGACTTTGGGCTACCTTGATATGTTGCTGAATGGTTTTCACCTTCTCCACCATTTCTTCGACCATTTCTGGTCCAAGCAGCTTACGTTCACCGACCTCATCCCAACATGCTGGTGTTCTACACCTTTTCCCATACAGGGCTTCATATGGTGCCATTTGGATGCTCGAGTGGAAACTATTATTATAAGAGAACTCAACTAGAGTAAGATGTTGATCCCATCCTCCTTTCAAGTCCATTGAGCACGCTCTCAACATATCCTCAAGTTTTTGGATAGTCCGCTCGGATTGGCCATCAGTTTGAGGATGATTGGCCGTACTGAAGTTCAGTTCAGTATTCAGAGCATGTTGAAGACTCTTCCAAAACATAGAGGTAAATCTTGGATCTCAGTCAGACACAATAGATAGTGGTACTCCATGCAACCGTACCACTTCCCTGATATATATCTGTGCCAGTTGATCCAAAGAGAAATCTTCTTGAATAGCAATGAAGTGTGCAGTCTTTGTAAGACGGTCCACAATAACCCAGATTGCATTGTTGCTTTTGGATGTCCTTGGAAGTCCAGTGACGAATTCCATGGTGATGTTCTCCCATTTCCATTCTGGTATGGGCAATGGTTGCATCATCCCCTTAGACTTCTGCCTCTCTGCCTTCACTTGCTGACACACCAGGCACTTTGATGTATATTCAGCGATCTCCTTCTTCATATTATCCCACCAAAAGTTTTCTCAGAGATCTCGATACATCTTTGTGCTCCCTGGGTGAATAGAGAAATTTGAACTATGTGCATCATCCGAAAGTTCCTTTTTCAGCTCCGAACTTGATGGAACACATAGTCTTTTCCCAAACCACACAATTCCTTCTTCATTAACATTAAACTCTGAGGATTTTCCCTTTTTGATAGCTTCCACTTTTTCTTGGATTCTCGCATCATCCTTTTGAGCATCCTTTAACCTTTCCAAAAGAGATGGTTGAGCAATCATTTGCGAAAGGATTGATGATGTTCCCTTCTTTATGATTCCCACGTCCATCTTCATCAAGTCTAATAAGATTGGATCCTTCTCAATTCTCATCATTGATAGAATCGTTGGATCCTTTCTACTTAGGGCATCCACCACCTTGTTCACCTTCCCAGGGTGGTAATGTATTGAACAGTCATAATCCTTGATGAGCTCTATCCATCTTCTCTGGCGCATATTAAGCTCTTTCTGTGTGAATATATATTTAAGACTCTTGTGGTCAGTATATATCTTACATTTCTCTACATAGAGATAATTCCGCCAGATTTTCAAGGCAAAGATCACCGCCGCCAACTCCAGATCATGCGTTGGATAGTTTCTCTCATGGATTTTCAACTGCCTTGAGGCATAGGATATCACTTTATCATTATGCATCAGCACACATCCTAAGCCCTTCTTCGAAGCATCACTGAATACCACAAAAAGCTCCCCACTTGTGGGTAAAGTGAGCACGGGTGCAGTGATAACCCTCCTTTTCAACTCTTTGAATCTTTCTTCGCATTCATCATTCCAAGAAAACTTTACTCCCTTTCGAGTTATCTTGGTAAGAGGGTTGGACAATCGTGAGAAATTTCTCACAAATCGTCGATAATATCTAGCTAACCCCAAGAAGCTACGGATATCAGTTACTGATGTTGGCCTCGGCCATCCCTCAATTGCATCTGTTTTGGAGGGGTCCACAGATATCCCATTTCTTGTGATGATATGGCCCAAGAATGAGACCTCCTTCAACCAGAACTCACACTTGCTGTACTTGGCATAGATATTCTCCTTGCGCAAAGTCTCTAGTACAGTTCTTAAATGCTCCTCATGGTCCTCCTTGGTTTTGGAGTATATTAGAATATCATCTATAAAGACTACCACAAATTTGTCTAGGTAATCACTACAGACTCTATTCATCAAGTCCATGAATATTTCTGGAGCATTGGTGAGTCCAAAAGGCATTACTATGAATTCATAGTGCTCGTACCTTGTACGAAAAGCAGTCTTGGGGATATCTTCCTTCTTCACCCTTACTTGATAATATCCCAACCTCAAGTCCACCTTGGAGAAGTATTGTGCTCCACGCAGCTGATCAAACAAGTCATCGATTCTTGGGAGAGGATACTTGTTCTTTATCGTGATTTTTTTAAGTTCACGATAATCGATGCAAAGCCGCATTGACTCATCCTTCTTCTTGACGAAGAGGACTGGTGCACCCCATGGTGATACACTTGGGTGTATAAACCCTTTATCCAGATTCTCCTGTAGTTGTTTCTTCAGCTCTTCAAGCTCAACAACAACAATTCTATATGGAGTCTTGGATATTGGTAGCGCCCCAGGTATAAGTTCAATTGAGAACTCAACATCTCTTCTTGGAGGAAGACCAGGAATTTCCTCGGGAAATACTTCAGCGAATTCCCTCACAATAGGCATTTCTTCGAGGGTGGTTTATTCCTTAGACTCAATCATCTGATCCAGATATGCGTGCTCATAAGGCAGTAATATCCATGCTTGAGATGATGGAGCTAAAGGAGATTCATCTTCCTCCTGACACTTGTAAAGAATCGGGGGTCGATTCTCCATATGGAGTTTGATTTCCCTCTCCTAACAATTTATGTTGGCTCTATATAAGGAAAGCCAATCCATGCCAAGAATTGCATCAAATTCCACCAAAGGGAGTATGACGAGGTTCTCCGGGAAATTCAATCCAAAGATTATAACAGGGGAGGACTTATATTCATGGGATGCAATGATTTCCCCATTTGTCGTACTCACCGACATCTTTACTTCCATGATTTGTGGTGGTGCAGGGATTGTTCTACTAAAATTTTGAGATATAAAAGAATGCGTAGAACTTGAATCAAAAAGTACGTTCGCTATTCTTTAAATGAATAACTAGCGTACCTATCACCTCTTCATTGTTGGGGTTCACTTCGGCAGAAGTGATGGCAAAAGCTCTTCCTTTCTGTCTTGGAGGTTGTTGATTGCCTCCGATAACCCTTGGATTAGGGAAATGATTCACAAAATGACCCAGTTCTTTGCATTTGAAGCATTGAACAACGCGTTGAGGTTCGAACGGAGCGTTCCTCTCCTCTGTCGCATTCGCGGGTCCTTCTTACTGACAGTTAACAGCTAGGTGCCCTTCTCTTCCACACTTGAAGCATTTTCTTGTCCTCCTAAGGCAATTTCCAGGGTGCTTCTTTCCACACTTTTGGCAAGTGGGGTGCTGGAATTTCTTAGCGCCGCTGGATTTATCCATCGGACCACCAGTATTGAAGTCCACCTTACGCTTCTTGTCCCCATGATACCCCTGTGATTCTCCGATCTCCATTTCAACCTTGAGGGCACATCGGACAATTTCTTCATAGCTATCGAAGTCACGGATCGCTAATGCTTTCCGCAAGCTAGGCTTCAGCCCACCAAAGAAGCAGTCAACCTTGCATTCGGGGGTAATGACAAAGCCGGAAGCGTATCGTGCAATCCTTGTGAAGTTTGCCTCGTACGCTCCCACAGATTCTTCATCTTTCTGTTTGAGGGAAAGGAAGTCCATTTCCATCTTAAGACGGAGGGTGCGTGGAAAATATTTATCGAAAAACATCTTCCGGAATTCCTTCCATTCCAAAGCCTCGATCTCCTCCTCAGGCTTCGTATTTTTGATCAATGTCCACCATTGATCAGCTTCACCCTCCATACGATAAGCTGCCAGGAGAACCTTCTCTTTTTCATAGCATTGGAGGATGGAGAATATCTTTTCAATGGAGTTGATCCATTGTTCAGCGATCGTGGGAACGGATGATCCACTAAAAGTTGGAGGCCTTTGTCTCATGAAGCTTTCAATAGCGACTAGTTCTTTCTTAGGGGGGGTTGAACGTTCCTCTTGACCAGTGTTTCTATTCAAAACATGAGTTAGCTGAGAGAGAAGCGTGACAAAGTTCGCAATTCCTGCTCCCATTGAATTGGGCATCTCATAAGTACAATCATCACACTGATCTTCACAACGGTTGTTAGCCTGAGTTCTCCTTTTACCGGCCATTGGCTGGAATAAAAGGAAAGTTAGGGGTAACACATAATGGTTAATCCAAAGACAAAAGTTGATGACTTATTAATAAACTTTAATCTCTTTAACTCATGAGTCTATAGGATTCAATCCATTCTTTTCATGATCTTCCTTCTAACATATATTCTTAGGGGCTTTTTTCCCTTTAATAAGGGTTCATACTAAGATTGTGAATTTATCAAAACATATCCCCCGGGAGTGTCGTAACCAAGAGTGCAGCAAGGCCCATTGTCGTGCACCAGTTCTCGTTCGAGTCTAGCTCAAAGCGGTTTTTTCGGGTTTTACCCCTATGATACATCTGTGCCAGAGCCGCCTCTACCTGCTCGTATCCAGACAGGGATGTATTTGTTTGATAAACCACTTACTTAGTCTTTACCAAAACTTAGGGATGTTTTTATTATGCTTAGTCTTGTATCTAAGGCTTTACTAGGGTTTCTTAATCCCAAAAATAACTACACCTATCCTCTGATACCAACTATGACAACCCTGCTTTTTATTACAACTTAAGCATGCTTTATTACATAAAACTTCACTTGATACAACAAAAAATATCGAGAGGTTTAGTGTCTTTGGGGCTTAGGATCATTACATAAAAACATTAAACTTGAATTACAACATCTTTATTGAAAACTTCCTTTACATGGACACTACATTCCTTCGTACTTAGCATTGCATGGGATAACCTGAGGACATGCATAAGAAAAGGGTGAGCTATAAAGCCCAGTTAGGGAGTACACAATGAATAACATGAGGAGTACAATACATGTTAGGCAATAGGCATATCAATAGAGCATAAGAGAAACATGAACATAAAGGCATGATAAAGCATGATAATCATAACATGGAAATGTGGCAACAACACTTAACATTGAATTAGCATGAGCCAAGGCTCATTGCACATGGAGCATGAGTAAACCCTCATTGCACTTGAAGCACGAGTAAACCATCGTTTCACTTGAATTAGAATGAGTAAAAACTCATTGCACATGACTTATCATGATACTATACTTTACCCAATGCATTGGAGCGCTATAAAGGGCGCACCCTTCTTAAACATTTCATTTCATGCATAAGTGTGCCCCATGGATCATAAAACATAATCATTTATTCCACGATAAAGGAATGTGGAATTCATACATGAAACTTTATAATCAATTAGTAAATGTGCATAAAGATGAATACCCTTGATGGAGAAATGGGCATGGTATTCACTACACAAAGACATTGGCTTAGAAAATTGGTGCGATTTCGGAAGCGTAACGGCATGACATAAGAATTCATAAAAAAGGTTGATGAGAGAGAAAAGGGTTCCTCATCATATTTACATGTAATGGACAGTAAGGAGTTCATATATATACCTGTCCCAACAATCGAAATGGAATTTATATTCACGATACAAAAGTATTGCTTGAATGTAAAGGAAGAGAGAGAATTTCCTTTCGGAATTTCGGCATAGTAACGGGTGTACATGGGAGGCATTTAATGTGAGAGAAAGGGTTCTCCCATCATTCAAACAATAAGAGGGAAGTATGGGGGAGGTGTGAAACCATACCCCAACATTCATAATTGAAATAAAAAGGGCAATACAACTTAAAGAAAATTGACAAAAATGATAATGAAAGAAAAAAACCCTTACTTGGAAGTGTGCTTCCACAGGCTATAGAGAGGCTTTTGAGAGGCTTCTTCGGAGCTTGGGGAACCTTGGGAGGATTCTAGAGAGAGTAGGGTAGAGGTTGGACGAACTCTAAGGTATTTTAGTGAGGAGGAAGTGGGAGCTTGGGTGGGTTTATATAGGAAAGGTGAGGGAATTGTTTATTATTTAGGTTTGGGACCCCTTATATTAAAATAATCCAAACCACAAACCATCCCATGGTATTTGCCCATGGTTTCTGGAAAAGGAAATAGGAAAACAATATTTTACAAGGCCAAGGTCCGAACATATTAAAAAATTAGGGTTTCTTATGTGGAGGTGAGTCACACTCCCATGGAAATTAATTTAAAAAGGCAAAGTGTTGAATAAGTCTTGAGGGCTCCATTAATGCTTTGAAAAGTTAGTCAAACAAACCAAAAACCTCATTATTTTAATGATAAAACACATATTGGCCTAAAAAAAGGATTATGTTATTTTATTACATCACCATTGGGTCATTATGATGTCATAAAACACATTATATATTTAAATGGTATTTAATTTTTACCCAAAAATTTGACTGTCTCAGAAAATTATGAAAAATTCACCGTTGGATAATTTCGACATCCTGATTCCAAAAATAATATTTATTTTATCTAAATAATTTTCTAAATATGTGAATTTTAACTTTTAAAATAAAAACCGACATTTATAAAAAAAATTACGGGTTTTGACAGAAACGGCATTCAAACCTTAATAAAAAATTTAATTGCATTCATAAAATTATAAGATCATTTATATTTTATAACAAATTAATTTAATATTAATAATAATATTTTATTAAAATATTATTTAATTCAAAAAATCCTTTAATTTAATAAAATATAATTCTTAATTAAATAATAACTAAAAACACCATTTGTACTTTAAAAACTAATTACAATGTATCAAAAATGACTAGAAATTATATTCATTATTATATACAAAAATAATGTACATGAACATGGTGCTACTTATTTGTTAGATAACCCCTTAAAATAGCCGCATAAGACCTAAGGGTAAGGTGTGCGATGGTGACAGACACTTGGGGCGGCTCAGATAACATCGCTCGATTGGTAATTTCAATCAACTTCCACTTTTCCCATAGATGATCACGTTTGAGCATGACTTGATGAAGCTCAGCTTGGGCTTGGTCAAGGGAAAAGCCCAAAGATGCCACATCTTTTCTGAGCTCTGACAAATGGGCTTCGTAAGGGGCAATTCTACTGGATGAGGTCATCGCTTCCTTTGTCTGAGTAGAAATGGGTTCGTTAAAGCCTTAGATTTATACTACTCAGATGATCACTGCTCAACGGCTAAAAAGTAACGGTCACAAATCTTAACGTAAAACTAAAGAAGTTGACATCTTATAAAAAAACATTTTTCATAAAGAAACATTTAACTAGATCAAGAGGGATTTTCCATTAATGAAACTTTGGGTCGTTACAAAAACCATACTATCATAACATGAATAAAGAGAATCAATTATGATATAGAATACAACTCCATCATAAAAAATGGAATATAAATTATATTTAATTAAAAAAATTATTGTTATGCCAGGTTTTAAGAAAGAATATGATTTTATGTACTCAATATACCAAAAGTGTATGATTGTTAACTCCTCCCACAAAATGTGGAGATTCAATCAACACAAAATTTAGAGCTTATCTGTTCATTTATATATGATCCCATGATGAAGAAATCATCCAATTGTTATAAATAAGTAATTAAATTTATTGATTACATTATTCATATTATATTTGATATATTTATGAAATATAATTTAGAGGCCTTTAAAATTATTAAAGTTTCTGAAGAGGTGTATTAAAGGACTATAGTTATTATCTTAAGGAGGTATAAAGATAAAATGGAATTGATTTTAAAAATGAGAAATTTAAAGCATAATAGGAGAATCGTGAAATTTGAAATTAACTTAGTGTACGATACAAAGAAAAAAAATCTATTTCTAGTTGAAATAATCAATATTTGCTGGTGATGACTCAAGAAATACTAGCTGAGAATAATACTTCTCATTATATTTAGAGGCAAGTTATTGGTGAAAAATTTTGTTTCCCATAATGGTGTTTACAATGTAAAAAAATTGATATGTAACATTATTAATTTTTTTATAAAAAAGGAATATGTAGGATGATTTTCATGTTTGTTTGAGTCCATTGTAATCATTGTAAAAAAGTGAAAATCCTGGAAAATATGAAAATTGAATAGTTGATGTGATATATCATAGATATATTCCAAGTAAAAGAGTTAGTTACTATTTCAGCAAGGAATGAGGAAAAATCATTGGTACTAATTATATAAATGTGATGGAATAATTAATGAAATAATCCACCCATGAAAAATCATGTTTCATATGTTGAACTGAAATTATTTAAAAAATGAGAAATATTTTCCGATAGATATGGAAAAGTAAAATATTTACATGTGGTTGTAGAAACTTCAGGCACTTAAATTGATAAAGAACAATCCAATTAACCTATTTCAAGTCATATGAATCATTTTCTATATAAAAAAATCTTAGTTAATCCTGGAAAATTGGTTCAAACTAGGATAATTCCAAGAATAACACTTTATGCTTCATTTTTCTATCAATATGAACCTAGATTTGTTGAAGACACATTAAAGAATGAATACTACATTGATATAATGAATGGAGAGTTGAACTAAAGTGAAGAGAATGAGACTTGGGAGTTATTTCACAATCTTAATGATAAAAATGTGATAGGAATAATGTAAGTGTTCTGAAAGAATATGAATTAAAAGAGAGAAGTAGTGGGAAATAAATAATGGTTGGTGTGAAGAGGATATGAATTGGTTCAATGATTCTAATTTGATGAAAGTATTTACCAGTTGTAGTGATTACACATATTATACTATTTTTTTCTATTATATTAAAAGTTAAATATTGTATTTCTAAATTGGATATCTAGTATTCCTTTCTTAATGAAGAGTTAGAGGAAAAGGTTTACATAGAGAAACCATGCATGTTCATTCATAAAGAAAAATAATTATATGTTATATGATAAAGAGGGGTTTATAAGGTATGAAACAATCTGTTAATATGTATTACAAATAATCAATAAAATATTTAAAATTTCATTAAAATATAACAAATGTAAAATAAAATTTGTTTCATCAATATTTTATCATAATAACATTAAAACATCATGATAAAGAATAATTAGAGTTTCAAAGAATAATATCCCAAGTGAAACATAAATAACATTAAATGATATCATCATAAATGAATAAATTCTATAAAATATTTCTTAGAACATTTCATGAAGAAAATACCCTTTTAATGTTGAAATCATTTATTTAAAATAAAAAAATTTCCAAAATATGATGGGAAAAAATTATTTGAAGATAGTCATGGAAAATTTTAAAGTAAATGTAGAATAATTAAACGACCCTTATAGTGGGAAATTTCATTCATTTTTTAGTTAAAATAATATTGTATTAACACATTCAGTAAAAAGAATCCTTTTCTGAAAACAAAATGAATATGCATTTTATATTCTTTTCTAATAAATTAAATCATGTGTGAAAATGGATTCGAATTTTTTTTTAACAATGGTCAATATATTTCTTATAAACATTTTATAAAACATTAATTTAGTGGCAACATTATTTTTTATTGAAAGGGAAGAAATATAGTAAGCATTCTATAAAATCCTTTTTGGGTTATTTTGTGTACCAAGGAGAAGAAAATTGTACTAAAACATGAAAATTACAAAAAAAAAGAAAAATATGGTAGAAGAAGCATAATATTTTTTATTAGAAAAGGATCATATGATCTTACTAAATTGAAATTTAATCATAATCAATCCCTTTTAAAATGAGACTGGAAAATAAATCCCTTACATTATGTATTATCCTGCTTAATATGCACTTTAAACTCCATTATAATAAATTTATATTTATTATGAAAATATTAAATGATAATATTCAAATATTTCATACCACATATCATTTACTTATAACATCATATCAATTTTTGTTAATAATTATTTATTAAATTCATTATTCTGGGTGATAACTATTTCATTTTTCACACATGTTTCAACTCGACATTTCCAGTACTTGTACTTTCATCATGGAGAAATAATATCCATAATTTTAATCATTTGATAATTATTATATTTAATAAATATATACACTTTTAAATAAATTCATATAAATTTGTAATCCATAATTAATTACATCACGTCGTGGAGAGGGTAATACATACATACACTTGTGTGATGTTTCCATTTTTCAATGGATTAAATGAAAGAATAAAAAAATTCACATTTAAGTAATCATTATTATATCATAAATATCATATATAATCATTAAATATATCCATATTACAATCCATATAAAGAGAAATTGTATTAAAAATCATATTTCATTGTTGAAGTGGTAATCCACACACACACACAAGAACCATTATAATTTTATAATAAACCGAAATGTAAAAAATCGATAAAATATTATATTTACAGATGTGTAATTATTCCATAAATATAACATATATATACACACATTAAATACATCATAATAACAAATCCATGAATAGTGTTGATCTAAAATGAGTCATATCACTAAATAGATAGGGTAGTCCACACATATGTATGAGTGATTGTTTCATAAACCAATTTATATTAATTTTTCTTGGTTTTTTTGACAAATGTTTATCTATAATGTGAAAATAAAATAAAGGAGTGGTGAATTATATAAGCTTACAGTCCTTATAATGGTTCCCCTTCATCCTTTTAAAGGGAGTAATCAAAAATAAATAAATAAAAAGTAGGCCTTTGGACCATTCGAGTGGTGTCCTTTTATAATTAGGGAGGGGAACACCTGGAATATTTAAATGGATTAATGTATTACTAATTAATTTTAATTGATAATTGTCTGATAAGAAATTAATTTTCTATCCTAAGCTGATAAGGGTCAAAATATATTCATCTAAAAATAATTTAGATGAAAATGGTAGCCTTTTCACTTATTTTTAACCCATGATAACATGATTTACCCTTTTATTATTTTTATTATCTCAATATTTTTACTATTATATAGGAAATATTTATTATATCCTTATTAAATAATATTAATTATACTAATTTAAAATATTAAATCCATTTTTCAAGATTTAATATCTATATGTGGGAGAAATTAATTTTTTAAAAAAACATTAAAACGCTATAAATACCTAGTTTTTGGGAAAATGGATTTTTATGTAAAAAACATTTATACCAAAACTAAGAATAATTTTTACTCAAATGAAATTAATTGGACAATTTATTTAATAAAAATAACAACTTATATATTAAAATTAATTTAAAAAAATGGTACTTTGTTATTTCATGAATAGTAAAAATTGTTTTCTATACAATCGGAATTTTTCCAGAATTCCCTGAAAAATTAATATTTTTATAAAAAAATTGAAAATGACCTTAATATTAATTTTATATGTTGATTTAAAAATGATATCCTTTTATAAATTTATTTAATAGTGGTATAAATTAATTATAATTTCCATTCATAAAATGAAATAAAACCAATTTTTGAAGAAAAACTATTTTTCAAGCATAAAAATCCATTATTGAACATTGAGTAATTATTTATCATACATTAATTTATAAACTTTTTTTATAAAAAAAATTATACATAAATTTCATAATGTGCTTACTCTTATTTATACTACAAATTTTAAAAGCTAGTTTATAAGAGTTGCATTTAAGAAATCATAATTCAATAACAGAACATGGTTTGTTTAATCTTACTATTTGATATAATGAACGTTATCAAATACATCATGTTTATTTAAATGTTAATAAATATATAAAAAATGATTTGTTACATTGTACAAAGCATAAAATGAATTTCATACACCAAATTTTGTTACTTTTATTAAAACAGATGATGTTATATTTGTTTGATCACGTGATTAGGTTCTTATGGTGCTTTTGAAATTTATTGATTTCACTAGAGAACATTAACTAGGGGAGTATTATTTTTTCATAGAACATTATCTCTGTAATCTAAGATTTATGGAATTTTTTCATTTTAGGAAATATCATTCTTTAGTGGAATAACCTTAGGTTTCAACTCCTGTGATGGATTTTTTATGTTATTCTATTGTAGAGAAAAGTTGAATACATCATGAGCTAGAGAGAGGATTGATGGGAGAGATATGAAATAAGATAAATTCCATACAGGATCAAGAATATAAAAGGGACTAGAAATCCTAGGTCTTATATTTCTATTCTTCCTAAATCTCATAACCTTCTTCTATGAAAAAATTCATGGGAATAACTCCTCATTGTCAATGAAATCCAAACATCACTAGTGGTTTTCAGTATAACTCAACTGTTAACTCTAAGCTTCCTTGCTATGTTTTTGAATCGTTCTAGCCTTGTTAACTATTTTATTATCTATATAAGGTCTTTATAGTGTTCTTTATTGAACTTTAGTTAAACAAGATGAATTTGTGCTCTTTTTTCTATAGAGGAATATATAAGGATCCATTTAAAATATCAATTAAAATAGGTTATTTTAATAAAACACAACTAGTTAAAGGTGTTGTTACCAAAAACATTTTAATCCTAGAGAAATGGAACTCAACATTTCCTCTATTGTTTGAATAGCCTAATCAGACTATCCATCTTTTTGATAATGATAAGAAGTACTAAAGTTAAAAAATTATGTAGCTCTTACTGAAGCCTTATGAAGAACATCAAGGAAGACCTCAGATCTTGATCACATAATTTAGAATATGTAAATACCAAAAAAATTAACACATACTTAATTTATATATTGGTATGAAACTAAAAAAATAATCTATCTCTTCCAGAAATTATTTTTTCTAACTTGATAAGGTGACTTACTAAAGCATGAATAACATAATGGACTATAGAAGTTTTGGGGAGTAAAATTATTAAAAAAATGTTGATCATTTCTCAATTCTATTTTGGTATAGGTAATTATTGTTGCATACCTTTATACATATATCTCACATCCTTAAAATGTTGATATAACAAGCCATGAGATACAGAATCCATAATATCTCTCTTTATATTGTCCAACCAGTATTACTCTTTGAACTATCTATACATTTTATTGATTTCAAGATGAACATAAAATGATGAGACATTACCTTCATACAAAAGCTCTTTCTAAATTCCTAGTTTAGACACGACACATACATTGTTACTAAACCTTATCATTCCAACATAACCAATGTTGAACTCAAGAACATTACTCACGATGTTTATTAAATTCACATCCTCCTTTTATGCCTCTTTTATCATTACATGGATAAATGGATAAATACTCATTTGATCAAGATAGTATTTATCTCCTAAAGTCTTGATTCAAAGATCCATCCTTTGAAAATAAATAAATATTATGTCTCCTATAATCCTAATTATAGATAATATTTATTGATACATTCTACATAAATCATCAACCACCTTGTTTTCTTTCCCAGGGTTATGATGTATTAAGATGTCATAATATTTAGTCAACATAAACAATATTCTCTATTATATATTAAACACTTTTTAAAAGAATATATACTTTAAACTTTTTTTATTAGTATATAGGTTACACATTTCTCCAAAAATATAATTCTTCGATATCATTAATTAAAATATTACCATTACTAACTTCAGATCACATGTTTGATAATTTTTCTCAAGAAACATGAATTTTGATGAGGAATAGGATAACAGCATATCATGATTGATAAGAACAAATCTCATCCACTTCTATGAAACAACATTATAAATCAAAAATCCTTCTCTACTATATGGTAGTGTGAGAACATGTACATTGTCCAACCATCTCTTCATTTCTTTAAATTTTTCATCACATTCATCAATAAAAAGAATCTTAACCCCCATTTGAGTTAACCAGGTGAGTGGAATAGATAATAATAAGAAATATTTCACAATGATATGAAAATATCCATCAAATCCAAGAAAACTATTGATCTTAGTTATAGTGATTGGTCTGAGAGAATGATCACTTACTTCTATATTTGATAGATCCACTGATATACCCTCCCTTAAGATTATGTGACCCAAAATGAATCATTATATATATAATATTCATGGTTAGTAAATTTTTTAAACAACTTATCCTTCCTTATAGTCTTCAATATAATCCTCAAGTTATCTTCACACTCTTTATTCCTAGTTGAATATAGAATAATATCATCTATAAATACTACCACAAACTGGTAAATTTTACTTCTATGGTATATATTTGTCAAATCAATGAAGAAAATGATGTAGTTAGTATTAATTAATGGGATCAATATAAAATTATAGTGTCTGTACCTTTAATGGAGACATTTACATGGGAGAGTATACATGTTTTACCCTTGACTAATTCTATCTAGACAAAATAAATGTGTTTGAAATATATTTAGCTAGTAATAATTGATCAAAAAATCATCAATATGGGTAAAAGGATATTTATTCATGATCATATTTTTATTATGTTCCCAATGATAAATGGATATTAATCTTGAAAAATAATTTTTCTTAACAAAATGAGCAGGTTGACCGCATAGAGATGCACTTCTCTGAATGAATACCTTTTCATGATTCTCAAGATTTTTCTTCTTATCATCCTATAACTCAATGTGGTTAATTTTATATGGATTATTTGTTATAGGTATACCAATGGGTATATGTTCTGTTGAAAAATAAACTTCATGTCTTAGGGGAAGACTATGAAAATATTCTTGAAGAACATCAATAAACACTTATAAAATAGGTGTGTCTTCCATTTTGAGTTTCTCCCCAACTATATGAGATAAATACCCACATTGAATATGAATCAAAGCCCCATATGGAAGTAATTTACATTGTATTTTCATTATTAATATGAAACAAATATAAACTCATGGGTTAGTTTTGAATATAAAATGTTACTTCATTTACTTGTGAATTGATGTGGGATATTTATAATGAAATCCAATTCATCACAAAAATCACATCATATTCTAAAAGTGTAAGAATAATTGTATTTTCCAGAAGCATATATCTAAAAATTACAATTATAGGGGAATCATAGACTTAAAATATGACCATCATAACATTAAGAGATTCTAATACCAATTCATCATATAATTATTTTTGATTTGAATTAACATTCTTTGAGACTTTTCATGATATAGAATATTTCATATAAAAATCTCAAACAAGATCCTTAAATATTTTATCATACCTATAGCCACCTCAACTTTAACGTTCCATCTCCAATCCCTTATTAACACTAAATTTTTTAGCATGAACATGATTTATTATTAACTAGGTTGAATATGGATAATAAATTATAGGTTATCTAAATCATGAGATTTTATTTTCAATATATGACACATTATTTTTAACATAGTCCATCAATAGTCTTTATCTGTCAAAATCCATTATAATTAATATAAAATAAAATGTGTATTAACTCAAGCATATCCCTCGGGCGATTCAAATGGGGTGGGAAGTGAGGTACCATTTACTGTTTACTAGAATGCTGGTTGATATATACTCAACCAACACTTTTCAGGGTTATTACCCAAATATGAATCTATTCCAAAACCGCATCCATTTATAGTATCCATAAATGGATGTTTTTTTAGAAAAAAAACTTAGTAATTTACCATAACATTGTATGTTCTCCAATTGATAGTCTTATCCTAAAGGTTTTCACAAAATATTCTCATGCATGTTTCTAAAAATAATAAACCTTCATCTAATACGAACTATAAAGACCCTTATTTTTCAAACAAAATATTAAGTATTCTTATATGAATATTCATTAAATTTCATTGTGATTTATGCTAGAACCCAAATGGATTTGTGTATTTGGAAACACAGAAACATAATCAACTTGTAAAAAAATATCTACATATTTTCCAATTATATTATATACAATAAGAATCCTTTTTAAACTTATCATACTAAAAACCATTATTCATAACATAAGGATTGGAAACATAATAAATATTTATGCCATATTTAATATAGAGGAAAACAAAATATATATTAATCAAAGATCATAAATGATCACAAGATGGGTATAAGGTTATATTAACATGGCTATAACATAAGGAAGTTATACCCAATGAATTTAATATATTTAATATCAATTTTGGGAAGAAATAATTATTATAACAAAAGAAAATAATTATATGATTTTGGATTCATCAATAATAAATCACAATCCATGAGAGTATAATATAAAAATATGAGTGCTGGAAAACAGAAGCTTATAACATTGTGAATTTATAAAGATAGAAACTGGTTCATTAATTATATTATGGAAATTAAATAATCATATTTCATAAACCTATGGCCAAGAAATAATTTCCATGCATAATGTTATGGGAATTAAACCGTGTCAACACATAAACGTTTGGATATACAACTAGGTCTATTTATCTTTTTGTGAACATTAAATTAGGTTCAAGAAATACCTAATAATATCTTGAGTTATTTATTGTTACCTAATTAATTTGAGGGATATAATAGGACACCCATCATATAAAAATATTCTATTTAAATATACACCCTACGATCAGGAATGTATTTTACTTTTCATCATAACATAACCCGCGGGAAATAAAAAAAAAATCGTTAATATTTCATCATGATAAAATTAAACAATATTGATAAAATAGTATGAAATACCTAAATTACTACTCAATTGAATATAAGTAAAATTAATTTGTTTCATTATATGCTCTAAATTCTTTTAAAAAATAACTTGAAACATTTCTTTATAAAAATAAACATTTTAATTTTCATTATCTAATTCAGAATAAAAATTATTCCCAAATAATAATGAAATTTTATTATTAAAAATCAACCATGAAAATATATAAAATAATCAACAAATAATTTTACATTCATGATCATGGGAAATTTATTTCATGCCCCTATAGTTAAAATAATTATTCTGTTCAAATTATTGCTCAAAAGTTCATTATTTAGAAAATGAAAAAAAATCATTTCGAGAAAATTTTTTAAAAATTTAAACATGGGTTAACATTTCCTTAAATAATAATTTGTGAAGAGAAAAAAAACACTTTTAATAATTTTATAAATAAAAAATATCGAATAAAATGGATTTTTGGTCGAAATAGGTGAAATTAGGCCGATATTTCCTATAAAAATTTTCAGAATGATTTTGTATACCAAGGGGAAAATTATAAAAAAAATAAAAATATCAAAATATAACTAGAGGAACATAAAAATAAAATCCGTTTTTCAGATAAGGAACATATAATATTCCTCTATGGATATTCAAGAATAATCAATTGTGGTTAAAATAAAATTTTATCATAAATCACATACCTCAAGTATTGTGCCGATTTATATGAACTAAAAACAACTATATAATACATTTAGATTATTTATAAAAATATTCTAGATTCATATACATAAATACCATTACATATATTATTTAATTATAACATCATATCGAACATTTTTATGAAATTGTTTACTAAAATCACTGCTCTGGGTGATAAATGTGTCATTTTTTATCCAATTTTACTTGAAATTTCTAGTCCCAATACATTAACAACGGTTCTATAATCTCAATATTGATAATAATTTCATATTTTCATATCTAATTATTACATACAATTTTATATCTATTCATATAATGTATTGATGAAAAATGAAATGTATTACTTCATGAATATGCTAATATGTATGAACACATGAGAAATATTTCCAATTTTCAATGAATGGAAGAAAAAAGAAAAATAATAATTCAAATTTAATTATTCTTTATAATATCATATATATCATATATATTCACTAGATCTTACATTATTTTTATCCTTGTAAAGTATAAATGAAAAACCAGTCACATTACTTTGTGGAGGTGGTAGTCAAATCACACTCACAAGCAACATTATCTTTTTATATAGGATGGAAAGTTAAGAAGGTAGGTAATATCTTGTAATTATAGAAAAATAATTATGTTATAAATATCATATGTAACTATTAAATGTGTCTTAATAATGAATTAATTAATTTTGTTGATGGAAAATTAGTCATATCGATACGTGGAGGGGGTATTCTACGCATACGGATAAGAAATAAATTCAATTTCCATTTTTAAAAAATAGGGTAGGTAATGATAGTTCAATCATAAAAAAAATATTTTAATGTTTATGATAAATTATAATTTCAATATGAACAGCATCGATTTAATTGCGGTAGAAGAAGAAATAAATTGAAATAGGTCGGGTGAAACGATTTTCTATTCTTTGGTAGAACTCTATTATACCCCTCCTTAAAAACAACTGGGATGGTCCTTTAAGATTTAAAAAATCACTATGTCATGAATAAGGATCATGGTAAATAAATTCATAAGGTTTTTGATGAGAAAGGTGAAATAAGGTGTGATGAAAATTGTAGAGGGGTATCCTTTTATAAGTTGGTAGAGGGAAAGACATTGAATATTTTAAAGGATGGAAATATTATTAATTAATTTTCATGGAAATGTGTCAAATAAATAGTTGAGATTAAATACAAATTTCATAAGAGTAAAATTTAATTCATCCAACAATAATTATGATAGAAATTATGACCTTATCAATTAGTTTTAACCTATTGTAACCATATTTCCCCATTTTCCATGTTGAAAAATGTTTATTATTTTTTATTATTTTTTATGACAAGAAATTAAGTTCAATATATTAAATTATATTAAATATTCTGATTCAAAATAAGGAATCCATTTCATAAGACACTGTTTCTATTGTTGGTACAAATTATTTTTAAATAAACCCTACAGAATGTGTTGAGAGACTCTTTTCAAGATAAATGAATTTTGAAGTATAAAAATTATTTTATAACAAATTTAATGATAATATTAATTCAAATTACAATATTTATAATTTTTAAGTCAAAATGAGCTAATTAAACATTAAAATACAACCAAAAGAAAATGTAATTTTAGAAATTATTGAATATAAAATACAGTTTTTTAAAAATTTAATGTTTCATTATCCACTATATAATTATTTTTTCACAAAAGTCATGAAATTTTACTTTATATAATATTTTATGTGATGATTTAAAAAAAATTATATTTTTATTAAATAAAAAATTAAAAATTATCAAAAATTAATTATAATTTCCATTGGTAAAATGAAATAAAAACCATTTTTTAAGAAAATATTTTTTGTAGAATAAAAAGACATTATTAAAAATTGTGAAATTTTTTATTATATATTAATAAATACATTTTTATTATATAAACAATTTATACATATTTCATAAAATGTGTGTATTCTTATTTATACCAGTAAATTAACTTATTGGTTAAAATGGTCACTTCTAAATAATTGTAATTCAATATAATTTATCAGATCGTTTAAACGCGGTGTTTCATGTAAATCATGTTATTAAATACTTAAGGTTTATTTCAAAGTAAATATGTATAACTTAATAAGGTGTCATAGAGTACATTCCTACAAAGGATCATATTGTTGATGTGTTAACCAATACATTATCTATGAATGCTTATCGAAATCTCAGGTTAATACATGGTGTTCATCCTCACCCATCTCGAAGGTTTTATATGGTGTTCAACTCCAATCTCATCTTGTATTTGGATATTGTTTCCAAAATGGGAGAAAAATGAAAACATAAATTGATTTAGAGTATTCATTGATGTTTTTTTCCTATTAAGGTTCATAACATATTTATGGGGAGTTTATAAAAGTGGAATGTTGTGATTTTATTTTTGTGAATGTGTGCAAACTATTCTAAAAGCTTTGTGATGTTAATGCATGAATTATTGTTAATAAAAAAAATTTGAGGCCTATGGTGATGGTGAAGTATTTATTATGTATTTATTATAAAATTTAGCTATTTCTATATTTTTATCTCATCATTTCTAAGTTTCATATCATCATCAAGACATGTTTGAGGTATTCGGGTTTAAAGAAAAGTATAATATAAATAAATATTTTGCAGACAGTGTGGTATTAATTATAAAATTATTCTATTTTATATACCAAATTTTCTAATATATGGGTATAATTTTTTAATGGTGATCAAATTATAATAAATATGTTCCTGTTAGTGATTTATATTCCTTGGTTGAATATTTTTTAGAAGGGTGAAATTATTGAGGCAAAGACCAATGGAGATGTTTTTGTAAAGAGTTTATTGAATAAGAAGTTAGAGTTGGTGTGATGAATTATTTTTTATTTTTTTAATAAATAAAACTTACACAAACTGACATTTTATAGGAGGTGAAGATGTGTGGTGACTAATTCAAATTATTCTTAAGATGAATTATAGTGATTAAAGATTTTATGATACATATTAATTGATGAATTCTAAAATCATAGATATTGTTATTATGTTGTATAAATTGATTGAATGAGGTTTATTTTTCATGAGACTAAAAGTATCTTACAAAGTAGTTTGATTAATTTTTTTTCTAGATTTTGTACCTATTTCAAGAACATAATATTGTAATGAGTGGATAAACTACAGCAATGTGTGATGAAATTTTCTATATCTCTAGAATTTCTATGACCTCTACATTTTGATGGAATTCTACATTGTGATATATTTTTAGTGAGAATGTTATACCATGGAAGTAATATTATACCATAAAGGAGTGGAATAATATGTTTTTTGGAGTTTTTAATTTTTAAATATTCTCTTTTGTAAAGGATGCACCACATCAAATAAAGTCAGTACACATCACAGACGTGGTTTCCATTCTGAAATGGAGTCCCCATATTTATTTATATATCTCTATAATTTTGAGTTACCCTATGTCATAGTACCACTTAATGAAATAGTTTTTTTAGAATGTTTAAAATTTATTTTTTAACTATTATACTACACTGAAAAGGGTGGGACTACGTCGTGAATGTGTAATTATGGCTAGTTCAGACAATATTGATGGCTTGAAATTATCTAAGATGTTTATAGGATTTTATAAACTATTATATCTAGTTTAAACTAATTAGAATATTACCCAAGGGGTGTTTTTGGTGGATTTTATTTTAATAATTATTTTAAATTCGAATTAAAACTAGATGAATAAGCGGAATCTATATAAATATCAAAAGTGCATATACAATAGTAAAAAAAAGAGGATGGAGGATGAGATAAGAGAAGATAATAATATATAGATATATGAAAAACATGGAAATGACTATGATTATAAAATGTATAGGAAATGTAGTATGGAAGTAATATCAAAGTGGTTATGTTCATGTTGTGTGTATAAAAAATAAAGAAGCTACATTTCCCTATGGAAGTTTCAAGATAATGTTATTCTTCCATTATGTTGTGAAATTAAAGAAGAATTAAAACTATTAATAATATTAAATGACTCATAGTATGTTTATTTGGTTGAATAATCTTAATTGTTTTACCAAAATTTACTATTGTAAATTAGAAGATTCACTTGTGTGTGGTATTTACCAAAACATTATTGAGAGACATGTAAGAACAAGTTTAAAGTTTATACCTTGCTCATTTGTTCTCACATTATGATTATAGTAGGTAGTGTGATCCTAGAGGAATACATATCACATCAAGTAATAACCTTCTCACATTTATTAGTGAATCTTATAAATCTACTTTGTTCTCTCATGTTGGTGTGCATGAGAAACTTAATATATGTTATATTTCTCTACTTTTAAAATTAGCAGAGGTTGATCAATAAAGGAAACTAAAATTGATTTTGATATTTTATTCTCCGCCCTCCTTGTTCTTTCAATGATCTTTTAGGTGGAATTATGAAATCTTTATTTGGGGAAGTTTTATAAAAAAATAATAACACCATTAAAATCAAGAAATATATATCAATAATAATTATTCTAAATATTACTTTGAAGATCCACTCATTAAATTTCATGAAACACCTATAGTATGTCAATATATATAGAGAATATTTTTAAATATTAAATGTACGGAAAAATAATAAAGACTTGGGTGGATTTAAAAAAAAATAAAGAAAAACTAACACAATACAATAATACACACAATAAAATATTTATAACAAAAAAAAATCATTTCCAATGTTAAAAAAATAAATCTTTTTACAAAAAAAATAAATAGAAGTAGTCACATATTAGAAAATTGATGTCTTCATTGATGAGGTGTGTTATTCCAATAAATGGTAAATTAAATGAAACATTGATGACATTAATAAGAAATATCATAAAAAAAAATCAAGTGAAAAATCATGAAACAAGATACCCAAGGTTTCCCATAACCATTCTAGGGAAATAAGATGGGAGGATAATGATGATTTAGAAGACTCTGGGGAAAACACTGAAGGCAATAGGATTTCAATTGAAATAACCTACTTAGTAAATCAAAATTCCACTAAACAACCTAAAATAAAAAGGCTCCATATTTGGGGTTATTATAGGTTTAATAAATTAGGAAAATTAGTATAATATTATTTTAAATTGGTGGGTTAAAATTTGGATGTTCTAATTTTTTATCAAAAAGTATAGACCATGGCATCACATGACCTCTACTCATTTTGAAGAAATTCACCCCTCCATTATATAGAAAAACCCCACTATTTGGGTCTCATTATCTTATATAATTCCCTAACCATGGGATTATGCAATAATCTATATGAATGACTACACTAACTATATATCATCATTATAAGAAATCCCATTGTATTTTAGTAACACAATAATCAAGATGAAAAAATCAAATACATGGGTCTCATTAAGACACAACCTACCATATTCCAACTTGATGCCCCTATATATAGGCCCTTATGGACTGGCCTATGACTGGAGAATACGAAAACATACTCAAAATTACAAAATTACTAGAATAAAATAGAAATAATGGAATCATGTGAACAATGAATAAATGATATAATATGCACCAAATAATGAAATCAGGGGTGTCACATTTTATTTTTTCTAGATAATATCATATTTATAAAAAATTGGTGCTTGTACAGAAGTTATTCTAGTGATTTTTAAGATGTTATTATGTAAAGACAATATGTTAATAATAGATTTTTTTAAGTCAATATGAAAGTGAATATGTTCTAGTAGTTATTAATAAATTCAATCAAAATATTTCTTGGATGTTTAGATTCAGAAGATAAACTATCCATATGAGTCGAGTAATTTATTATGAAATGAAAAAATAAAATTCATTCAAGTGAATGTGTAAATTTATTTTCCATATAGGGCCATTACTGATTTTTCCATATTTTAAAAATGTTAAAATATCACATGGGTATAAAAAAACATATTTGATATGTAATCGTTGCATATAGTAGATATTTTTAAGTATAGTTAAGTCCTTGGTATGTAAAATTAATCAAACTGAGAAAATATGTTAAAGTGTAAAACACATTATGATATATAGATGTAAAATACTCCATATTTAACAATATTTTTAGTAGTGTAACATGAATTTGGAATGTTCTCAAATGATCAATGGGATGTATAAATATAACCATTTAAAATATGTAAAATATGTTGACAAAGCTCATTGGGAAAATAGTAGAGTTTTAAACTCTCTTTTTGATTTAATGGTTATTTGGAGGATACATAAAGTTCATTTCTATGGTAATATTAAGATTCATAGATATCATCAAATATGATACATAAAGGTTAAAAACACACATTGTTTTATAGGGAATGGATTTTTATGTTTCTATTTGATAAGGAATCAATCTACTACATGTTATAATACACATTTTCAATCATAAAATAGGATTGAATATCCATACAACCATGAATGTTGTCATATTATGAGAAGGATTGAAATATTGTGACATTTATTTTGGATTTTTTTATCTTCCTATTTAGAGTTTCCCATATACTTGAAGAATAACATTCCATAAGTAGAAACAATGAATCAACTAATTTAGGATCAAACCATGACCAATAAAGATGGTAAAAAGGAAGAAATAACATAGAATTATGGAGAGATATTATAAATTCAGGGAACCAAAAACAATAGGTAATTAATTAATGTGATTAGGTTAAAATATTTAATGTGTATTTATATTGTCAAAAATGCTATGGAAATAATATTCTTCTGATCTAAGAAAATTTATGTGAAGAGAATAATAATAAAAAATGGATGTTGTTTCTATCTGAATATATGGGAGTCGAAGGGTGAAATTGATTATGGAAACCATTGTTATTGGAGAATCATTGATGATCTATATTTTAATAGGTAACATATGTAAAATGATAAATCCCTTATTATAATTGTGTTTTTATATTATAAGGAATAAATAGTAGTTATCCTCATATCACATCTTCATATATTATTTTTATTATATAAGTGTAAAGATATATAAGAAGAGGGTTTTTTCTATGATTAAAAATGCATCATTCCAAACCTTTTGTAACACATATATTGAATTTATTCATCCCCAGGTAGATTTCCACATAGATAGTGTATTATCATTTAATAAACCCATTATGGTGAACCATAAAAAAGTGTCATGACATTGTAATTAATTATATATTTTGGATAGTGTGTTTCAATAAAAGATGATAAGTTAATGACGATATATCTATCATGAAAAAAAATCTAGTGAAGGAAAATAATAATTGATAACCCTAATATACTCATAGGGTGTATTGGTCATGTCGGTGGAAGAATGAACATTCTAATAAAAAAATATATTGATAGAAAACAAACTAATCATTTTAAAATGAGAAATATACCCAATAATAAAAATGAATCCTACCTTATTCAGAGTTAGAAAGAGTCCAATTGATGAGAGATTCCGGATGATCTAACACTATTTGAATGAAAATTTACATTCTAAAAATCACTATTTTATGGTTCAATAAATGGAAATTAGGAAGATGATTGATAAACATTAAGTATACCCCCTACAATGACTATCTTTACTTATGTCCACTCCTTGTAGTTTTTGGAATAAAGAACATAAATAAATTTATGAATATATCTATTAGGGATGAACAAAATAATGGGAGAAAAATATAGGTTATACACACTATAATTTGAATGAAATAGCCTAAACCCATTTTCATATATAATTTAATATAATTAATTTAATACATTAGAAAAATTGGAAAAAAAATTATCACATTTAAATTTCAGAATACTCTAGAAATCAAATGTTAGGGAACCCTTATGTATTTCCCAGAAAACGCATACTAATATTTGAGAAATCCCTTGATTATCATTATAGAAAACCATTTTTATGCAATAATATATTAAATTTTTTAATGATTGGGTAATATAGTAAAATTTAAGTATCAACTATGTATACTTAAAAATAAAAAGAGACTTTTTACCCTTATGTATCATCTAGATAATAATTATGTATCATATCATTATACTTATGTATCATATCATTATACTTATGTATCCATACTTTTCCATTTTTCAACCCATATATATCAGTGTAACCTTTTCATATCATTTTTTTCCTATGGAAACATGTTTTCCCAACGATCATTTGTAGGGTGTGGAGTTTCTTACAATCATTTATATCAGGTACATTATTTATGAATAGATCCAATGATTTTTTTATAGAGCGAGAAATTCTTAATGGATCTCATGTCAATGATTCATGGACCTAATTTTCAGATTCAAACATTTATTGGGTAACATGAATAGTGAAGCTTAAGTACTCACATTGGTCGAGAGGATGATAATATGGGCTCATCACACCTTTTTGTGGGAAACCTATTGCAGGTTCCAAGAGTCTCTTATAGATTTAAGTTATTTTCAGGAATCCTTTGTTCATTCCAATGTGTATATATTATTAGTTTCCCCATGGTCGTGATCCGTAATTAGTATGGATGGGTTTTGAATCATCTTTATCAATATAAGGTTCTCTATCACTAGTGGGAAATTTATGTATACAAGGTATTCCATCTATGTTACTCTTTCATGGATCGGTCAGGGATTCCTTTGTCATTTATTGGAGTTATCTATAGTTTACCAATATATATAGAGATATAAGTTGTTCTAAAATCATGATCAAACCCATAATTTAGGATTCTTATATATCATCATGAGGGGAATCAAACCCAATTTAGTTTGATGCCGCTTAGTAGGGAACATCACCTTTTATGGTCTTGTGATAAGAACCCAACTATTTATTTTTACATCATATGACAAATACATCTAGGTGAGTGGTGCTTGTTCAATGATGATGTGGGACTTATAGTGAGGTAGTCAGAGGGACCTAAGAGTGATATAGTCTCTTTGGTAGGTATATACCTTCCATGGATGTAGTCAGGAGAACATTAGGATGGAATTCAGTGATGGGTTTGGACCTCAATGAGGCTTTCTACATTTCTAAGTTAGTTGGGAATCAAATCGCACATATTTTGGTAGTTGGGGAATATGTATAGAATATTTCTATTTGAGGGGGCATTATTAGGGATTACACTGTATAAGAGTCCCAAGTAACTTGAGAGTGAAATTTTCACCTAAGTAGATATGAATCTACTCGAAAGGTTTCCTGTAGAACATTATGGTTATGTGATAGGACCTTAAAGAGGCTTTTTACGTATCCTATTAATTTTTAAATAAAATCCCACATAGTTCGGTAGTTGGGGATTACACATGGAATCATAAAATTTTAGGGTTATGATAATAGATTACATAAAATAGGAGGCCTGAGGAACCTAGGAAAGATATGGCATCCTATGTAGATATGGACCTACTGGGGATGTTTCCCAAAAAATACATTATGGTACTGGGTTTGGGCTTTAAGGGGGATTCCTTTTTATCCCACTTAGTTGGGAATCAAATCCTACATTGTTCTGTATTTTAGGATTACACATAGAAGATGACCATTTGAATTTTGGTCACATATATTTGACTATCACGACCAACCTCTAAGAAAAAGTGATTCATGCTTGTAGTGAGAAACAAGAAGAATCTATAGATCTAAAGGTTGCAAGTCCCACACCGTCTGCTGATGGATGGCGTAGGAGCACAAAGGGAGAGATAAAAATGATTCAATATGCTTGTCTCTTATTTAATTTTCATAACTAGGGTAGTCAAATATAGTGATACATCTGACTATGTCCCGAGATGAGGTGAAGAAGAGAAAGACTACTACTTAATTCATAAAATTCTAGGGGATTACCACTTATGGGGTGCCCAAATATTTTTTGGTCTTCTACCAATTGTAACAAGAGGCATGTTATGCTTAGAAGATAAGCAATATAGAGTTTGTTTTAGGAGTAACCTCAAGTTTTTTATATAGGGTATACTATATTTTAAAGTTGTGCAGCTAGAACAATGGAAGAACAGTTTAATGTAGTGTTGTATGGACAATTACATCAATGTTTAATGTAATTTTGTAAGGAAAAGTTCCATATAATTTAATTTCACCTGTCTAGGAAATCTAAGATGAAGATACACAGAAATGGTCAGAGTTGTCTTACATAAGAGAATCCATATCCAGACCAACCTAGAATTGGAGTCAGGTGATATGGTTTTAGGAGGTACATGCATAATATTTTGATCCATTGTATTATATGGGGTAGACATTGGGGCCATAAAAGGCGGCCCCTATAATTTCATCGACACACCAAGAATAGTTCATGCTGCAACTGTCAATTTTTTTGTGAATTGGTAATATTAGAAAATGGACAGGGCCAAAGGGCAGGGATAGAATCCCAACACTGAGTCTGAGTGGGGTAGACAATACCACCTCATACCAAGAACTCTTTAGGCTAGAGGATCTTCGTGAAAGGATGGAATTCCATTTGGAGTAGTGGTCCATGAAGAGATTTTTTAATTCACATAATCAATTCGACCTTGAATGTTTTTTTAAATCTTATTCTAGTTTTTAATATTTTACACTTTTCCAAATACATGGAATTCTTTTCATCACACAATCATAATTTTCATGACCCAAAAATCATTCGGATATACCCTTACATATTATACATATCCCATAGTAAAACCATAAAAATCACATTGTAACATTGAATTACCTTCACATATCTTATGGTTAACCCACAACCATGACAAGGGATTCCAATACCACAAATATTAGGATGAGTTAAGTACACTAGCACATTGGGACCATTTTGAATTACAATATTTTTTTGTTAGAGTACCATTTATTTATGGAGACCATTATGTATGAGGAATTATCTATTTTACCAAAATATTTGTATAGTGCCAAGTATTCAGAAATTCATCCATCCTTTTCTAAATATCTATAAAAATCCCCCTATCATAAAATACACACTAAAAATACACCTATAAAAGATCATAATCTCAGAATTATGATCTAAAACCAAATTCTAAAAACACCCCTACTGAGAATTATTTTTTATTAATTACATTTTATAGGAGCCATATTTTTAGTTATGTTAAAATAATAAATAATTTAATAAATAATTTTTCCGGTGACTCATTTGATGGATATAAATTTAACAATTTATATTTTATGAAAAGTAAAAGACTATTTAAAGATAATCAGGTTTTTTCTATCTTTTAGAACAAATTATTTGTTAAAAATTACACCATTAAAAAGGAAATAAAATAATTTAAAAATATTTATGTTCAACATATCAATATAAATTTATTAATGAAAATAATAATTTAAATAATAATTTATTTATATAGTATAAATTTTTGGGCTCAATCCTTTTTTGAATTTAACATGATGAATTTTATTACTAAATAAACAAAGAATAGTTTCTATAAAATTTTATTAATATTAGGGATGAATATTTTTAAAGAACCAATATTTAATTATTATTTTAGAGATATATTTCAAATAGTCACATTTCATTCCTTTTTAGAAAGTTTAGTAATTTATAAATTAGTTTTTATATATTATAAGTTTAAATACAAAGGTTGTAATTTTACTAGAATCGAAGATAATAATAATTTAAAATATTTTTTTATGGAAATAGCCAATTTTATGTTTATTTAGGGTATGTTTTTCTAAATGTGAGTAATACTTATTCATTAATTATTTATTCTAATATAATGAGGGAAAATAAATTAATTAATGTTATTTAATTAAATAAAATGGATTCATGGTGATCATTATCAGATATTCCAAAAATAAACAAAACCTTGATTTTGCATAAAATTATTTTCTAATAACATTGTAAACATTTTAGAGAACCTAATATGATATTATACCCCTTACTGGGGTAGTGGTAAAATCCCAATTCACCATAATATTAATATATATTGACAATTATCCTCTATTAGATAGTATTGGGATATAAAATTCAAATATTAATTGTAAAAATACTACTATCTATATCATAAATAATTATTATGGAAAGTTAGTATCCACCAGAGTTAATACTAAATGTATATATTGTACACAATATGAAAAATTATATCAATAAAATGGGGTATATTCCATGAAACCATGGTCTTGATGGAATGTAAATCACTATACCATTATAGGATATTAGATCACATTTCTCCATGAAAATGAATGAAATATTTATCTTGATCTCTAGAAAGTCCCAGCCATGTATCACATGGACACATTGTATGATCTTGTGTTTGAAGAATTAGGGGGGATCTATGGATTCCCCTTTTGAAAAAAATCACTTAGAAATTTAATCATTCATTTCCAATTCAAGATGAATTATTGAAATATTAACAGGTAAATACAATCCTTCATCCTATATGGTTATAATGGATTCATTCCTATAGAACTTAAAGACCCACATAACAAAAATTTCAATATGCAATTTATTATTTTTTCTAGACAATAACTTATAGTCATTATAATACCCCTATTACATTTTCAATGTTTATAAATATTATTTTAATTTTATCTTATTTAATATTGCATAAAATTATTTTTAGATTATATATATGATAATAATTTATAACTCTTTTAGATTATTTAACTATAATATTAAATAAATATTATTAAACTAATTTTGTTTTAATTTATTTAATGTGTTATTTTATCATAAATACTAGTATTGTTTTATGGCCTATTCTTTTTCCTAATAATATTAAAGATGACTTAGTTATTAAAGTTATTTATTTTTTTATGAAACTAAATTTTTTAGGGATATAAGAGAATTATATTTCTAATCTATTTTTTAAGAGATGTAATTAATTTAGATAAGAAAAATTGATTTGTCTCTAATAAATTATTATGGAAGGATGTACTATTTGTTTTCATATGGAATACAATGATTAATTAAAAAAGTTCAATGATTAGTTCATAACATTATCTATAATTTATTCACTTGAATGGAATTGACCATTATTTATAACAATATATTCGTTAGGTGTAGTATTTTATGAAAGTTTTGTACAACGAAGTGGTGTGGTTTGTATTATCATATATTTTATCTCTATAACATTAGATTGAAAAGACGTTCAACATACTATTAAAAAAATAGTTTTTTTAAACATTTTTTTATTTAGATAAATATATTTCTCATTTATAATGTGTTAAATTTCTTTTTATTACTAACCATCAAATTATATGTCAATTTTTAAACAAATTTCATTATTAATACATCATCTTAAGATTATTTTAATGTTTTTGGAGTTAAATATTTGAAATTTAGGATAAATATAGTTATTAAAATATTGTTATTTTTAATATAAATATGATTTAATTCCATGATAATTATTAACAAATTATTCTTATTTTCCATTAAAAAAATTTACATTAAAAGTTATGTTTTTTGGAATTATTATATAGTAAACTTTTTACTGCTAAGAAAATTCTGTCAAATTTTAGCAATGGAGAAACTTAAATATAAAAATGAATCTAAATATAATCTTAAGGCTGATCATATTTTAAGGAACCGATGACATGATTATATATTATGGAAGTATTTTCCTAAAGATTAAGAGATTTATATTTTATGTTTTTATCATCAATTTTTATGTGGGGATTATTTTGGCCTTTAATGCACTTCCTGAAAGAATTTAGATATTTAATTTCTTCAATATTAATTTGGAACTATGTTTATTTTTTAAGAAAATCTATAAAATGTTTTGTGGTTTTATGATAATGTAAAAAATAAATTGATTGACCAAAAACCTAATATATTTATGTTAATTTTATGTTTGGGGGATTTATTTAGTCTATTTTTTCATGAAATATTTGTTTCTCTGTATATTTGTATCGGTTAGTTATTTTTGAATGTCAAATAATCTAGAAATTTTTTATGTTAAAAATTCATGAGTTTTTAGAAAAATATACCTATTTTATATTTTGTGTTTCAAAATATTTAATTAGTTATTTAAGAACTCATTATTTCATAAAAATCATGAGAATTTATTGAAAAAACATGATTTCATCAATACAATTATAATCGCCTCAATTGGATCCCATAACGCTTCCCGATTGGTTGTTAAGCCTATGGTCACGGGTTTGAGTTGCGGGGGAGGTGAATTAAAAACCCCACTAGGTGTGGATAGTTCATTCCATGTATTATATGGGACAATAAGAGGTGGGGACCTATTATCAACCATGTGGTTGGGGTCTACTATATTCCAGAGGTCTGGGCTTAAGCGTGGATGAGCTTGTTGGGCTTTCAGGTCCAATCAGGTTAGTTACGATCAAATATAGACATAATAATTTATTTGTATATAATTTTTGATCAAAACAAATAATATTGTAATGAAAAATTTTATCAGGGTCTTTGTTAATATAAGATAACTTAAAATACATACTTTTCATTTAAAATTTTAGCATTTTTAAATGAAATTAATTTTATTTACAAAAAAATTAAAAAAAAACCATTTTAATATTTCATGTCAAGTAATTTATAATTAAAATATTATGTTTTACAATGGAAGCTGATATTATAATAATAGAATGGATTAAATGTTGACTCAATTCATATAAATTTCTTTTTTACGGGGATAACCATGTTATTTCATGAAAAACATATTTTTAAAATTTTAATTAACAATTGAGTCTAAATATTGATTTTTTATTTTTAGATGTATATTATATCCTAGAAAATTTAAATATAATGGGGGATATCCCATTGCTATTTTAAAATTTAATTAAATTTTCTTTTATGAATCCATATTCCCTAAAACTCTAAAATGTTGTACATTAATTGAAAAATGTTCAATATTTTTCACGAGAATCCTTTTAAATATGGACTTATAGTTGTTTCTAATAAAATTAATGTTCAGTGTGTATTATCATATTATAATTATTTAATTTACTATTTTATTATATTCCATATTTTTTATTTTTTATTAATTGTAATTATATTCCATATATTTAGTAAATAAAAATTCAATTAATATTTATTTTTTGATCTACGAAATCGACTGAGGTTGTTTTTGTAAACCATATGATCACTTCAGCCTTCTTTTTTAATTATGACAAATTATCACGGTTTCTTTTTCTTAATATATCAATTTCCCCTCATTAATTTTCAAATGGATAGTCATTTTAATCTAACTAAATGGGTTTTTATTGATTCATTTTTCAAGTTGATCAAACATAGATTTAATGTATTCTATTAATTTTTAAAAATAAATTCAATTGATTTCATTGTTTTATATATAACATAACTATTATTTTTCACTTTTTTTATCTTTACATAAACATTAAAAAATGTATTATGTTGATTTATAGAAAACATTTAGTTCATTTTTATAAATAAAAAAACATTTATTTATATTTTATATTATTTTATACATTTACATTTGAATTTTATAAATTTTTCCTTTACACATTATCTTTACAAGATTTTTTTTAATATACATATTAATTAAAGTATTTAATATATTGTGTATGAATTAGTTACTAATTTTGTGTCTTCTGATACATATTAGAAAAATTTATATGATTCGGTTACAATAAGCTTACTATAAATTTATTTTAAACAGTTTTACTAATTCTGATGACATCTATTAAACCAATTATGGAGTTTTATATTTTTAATCATTTTATTTTACGAATCCAAGTTGTTTTAAATTTGATTTTATCCATGATAAATATAATTTTAATTTTTTTATATACTTATTGATATATGTTTTCTTACATGTGATCATTTTTTATTCATTCCATATATTTTTCAACATGAACATAAATTTTTTTGTGTGTTCTTTGGTTAATTTTCGTGTCATTTATATATAATATTATGGGATTCTTATTTACAATTTTATTATTTCATACCCATTTTATAAATATAATCTTTTCATATTGTAATATAAATTACTAACAATATGATCTATTAAACCAAAATTATTGTTGTTATTTTCAAATCATGACATAGTAGAATTTGAACTCCCATTTTCAACCTCTAATAAGCTAGGAGATATCGACTAGAACTAAGGTATTCACAGAAGCGTGGGAGTAATTAACTACAAATATAACATATTACTAACTATACTATAATCTCAAATGAAATGACATAAGTTAATCAATGAAACAATGTTGTATAATTAATTCATATAAGACATAATCTCTACATGTAAGGTGACATGATATAAATGAGTCACTAGATACAAAAACACATCCCTAAGATATGTAAATCGGAACATTGAATATATATGGGTATTTTTCAGAAATATATCTCCAATCAATCATAAATTGACTTCTGTTATCCATCTTCCACCTCCATAATCAAATAATATATCCTTATTCTTATATGAATTCCAACAAGGAAAACAACATGTTTGATCCATTTTAGGGGTGGGAAATAATACATAGTATGGTTATATAATTTAGTGAGATAACCCCATAAACATATAGTGTCAACATTCCAGATCCATAAGAATTTTATATAAAATCAACATTAATCGACATCATTAACATGCATAAAAATAATTATGACCATTCTCGATCAAATTACACTTCAATCAATTTCATCATTCTCAAAAAATGAAAATGTTTTCCAACATAAAATATTAATATGATCCCACAACCCTTCAATGATTTATAACAAGTTTATTCTCCCCAGATATATTAAATGAAATATTCATAAAAAGATATACATATAAACCTATTTTTTATGTGTTTTATAAAATAGACATCACTAAATCATATAATTGTATATTTTTCTGGATGCTGGAGAATATACACATATCTAATGTTATAGAAATAAAAAAAATTAATAGAGTAATAGTCATATATAAGGTTACATCTGTATATATATTCTCTCCAATCCAATGGATGTAAGTTGAATAATAGATAGTTTCAGGTGCATCATCATCCTAATCAATCCTAGGTCTATAGGAGAGAGAGAAAACACTTATATGAATTATTTTCCATCACATACTCAAATAAATGATACCTAAATTACAACCCATCTTCATCCTTATCATATCGATGATGTTGAAGGAACTAACCATCTCCATAATATACTATTTATCTCAACCAAGAGGTATGGGTGAGTAAGAACAGATACAAGAATGAGTCAACTCTGGTCTCTACCAAGACTATTGAGTTAGAAGTGTATGGTCACAACCACTTTACTCTCTCCCTATAAAAGGTATAGTGTAAATGATATCAACATAAAATCACATTTACACTAACACACATCCATAATAGGTTGAACCACATATTAAGGTGAATATGTATATAGAATATTCAAATACTTCATAATAATAGATAAATCAATACTTCATGAAGGAATAATCATATAGAAATATAGAACTACCACTCCATCCTCCATGAATTACCACTATTAAAGCTCATTGATTAATTATGATAATTAAAGAAGAATTAATGTAATATTTATTGACTTATATTGAAAAATAAAACATAACTCATTAAATATCACATCCCATAATATCTATTTTTTCATGATATCAAATATATTTCAAAGAATAAATGCTAAATCCCCCACTCTTCCCTATATAGTAATTAAATAATTATTTGAAATATTCCACAACCTAAGTTCCTAAATTTTAAATCATAATTACTTTTTTATCTTCCTATCAATTAAAAATAATTTATTAAGTAAATTATGTCCCATAATTATTATGTTACACCAATTTAAGGAATAACAGTTTCTTTCATATCATTATTTTATTCCCATTAAAGACTTATAACATTAATTTCCATTAGCATAATTTATGATTCAATGACATTATCGATATATATTGAGGTATAATAAATTTAACATTTTACTCTAAATAGTCACATTTATATCTTCCAGTTAGATCTGACAATTTAATTTATTAAAACTCACCCAATGATATCATCAATTTTCCCTAGAACTAATAATAATTCTCTTAAATATATTTATTCATAATTTATTCATGTTACCTTTAATTAATATTTTACATAAACTATTTTTATAAACCATCATATGAAATGTATTTATGTAAAAAAAAATTAAAACCAAATTCGTGTTGTAAATATACTACTAAGATAATTAATTAATTTATCTTTGGTATTACTTTTAATAACTTTTGATAATATTCCCATCTCATAACAATGATTGAGTAGTCAATATTGGAAAATAACCACTTCCTATATTCATGTAGGTCATCCATGTGGTTAAATGAAGCTTCAAATTTAATTTTTACAATATCTATGTAAATATTAATATTAAAAAGTTCTAATACAACATTTTTTTATGTGATAAACTTTAGAAAATAAATAAATATCTGTATTTGAATTTATATTCCACTGAGTTCCTCTTACTCATTCAATTATTGACCAGTGATCAATGTAAATAAATCATGTGACAAATTTATTTAATAAGGATAAATTATTAATATTATTATAAATATAAATTTGACTCATACTTAATCGCCAATATATGAAATTATTCTCTCAATTGAATCAAAATGATTAAACCATGGATCCATTTGTCTTGGGATTTCGAGAGGAGTCATAAATAATAATTTATAACAGAATTACCCTCCCACTTTCCCCTATGAAAAAGAATAAGAACCAACCAATAAGGGGGTTCTATATAGCACACCAAATTTTTACCACACACATCCATTGATCCAACTCAGTTATCAAATCCTGGGTTACATGGACCATGTTTTTTCAAGTAACCACCTACCCCCCTCATCTAACCAATCATAGGCCAGTGTATGATTTGATGATCATATGACAGAGACTCATGTAACCCATCACCCATATCTCCCATACATATATATATTTCCATGAAAGACATTTCTTTATTGTGTTCTCATTATTTAAACATAATCTGGGGTTCAATTGATGATTAAAATGAACCTAAATTTTTTCTCTCACTCAATAATGTAAGAAATTAGGAGGATAAAATTTATAAACTGACCAGAGTACACAAACTAATGAGAAACAAACCCAATGAAAAATAAGAAAATAAATTGATATAAAATTAAATGATATATGAAATACAATTAAAAAAATATGTATAATGAATATGAAATAAAAACACAAGAAACAATATTTTGGTGGAAAATCCAAAAACCCAATTCTACAAATATTACTAAGGTAACACCTGGATGTTTTTTTGAAATTGTAACATCCCAGGTAAATAAAGAATAAGACATTTTCATATTTATTAATATTTTTAAATTAATTATTAATTTTACTTTAAAAGGGATTCTATGTTCGATGGCTTACCTAATATGCAACAACGAGTTTCTTTGAAATCCTACATTGCACACTAATAATATAATAATATCATTTTAAATGGTAGTTAACGCCTCGCTGTTGTATTGGCGGGAATGAATAGAAATGACGACAATATGATTATAAATGTTTTTAAAATATTTTTACATTTATGCAATAAAATTTAGGGGCTGAAAATATGAATGAGTATAATTTTAAGCATAAATACCCTAATATTCACAAAAAGGTCGATTCACCACCTTTTGATGGAAAAACCTCTTTAAATCTAGTTTCGGTCATTTTTATATGTTCTATTTGACAAAATAAAATTCTTATTTAGATTTAGGACAACAAAATTTACTTTGGGTAAATTTTTGGTATTTTTCTGATAAAGGTCATTTTTTAATGAATAGTGAAAAATACTGTATTTTAATTCAAAAGTTATTTTTAATATAATTTATTTATATGGTTATGTTATCATTGTAATTAGTTTTAAATTTTAATTAGATTATATATTTTACCATTTAATCCAATGTTCATCATTGTAATTAATTTCACTATGAAATTGGACATAAACAAGTATCAATCTTTTGATAATTATTATTTCTTAAAACACGCTATTTGTTTTGACAACGGGAATTAATTTCAAATTAATTAAAGAAAATTATATGTTTTTAATTTGGAAAAATAAACATAAATTTTGAATGCAGAATATCAAATATATCTTAGGCAGATTTTTTGGTATTTTTTTGAAAAACTTCAATTTTTTATGAATAGTGAAACCACTTAGAAGTAGTTAAAAACTGACTTTTTCATTTAAATGAAAATTTACTACTTATGTGAATTTAATTTCAAAAATCTGATATACATGGTTGTTATTAGTAATTAAAATGTGGTTCAATAAGATGAAAATAATTTTTGGTGAATAGTAACTTTTGACTTTTATTTACTGTTGTTAAAGGTAAATAAGGTAATTCTAGGTAAAAAAATATAATAATAATAATAAATTACCTTAACACTTTCCTTAACCTTATTGGTTGAGTCATGGCTGACCATGGATATCCTTGGGTCAATTTTGGGACCCCATGGAGCCACTTAAGAGTGATAATGATACTTTAATTTAACTAACTTAAAGAAAAGGAAAAAATGACATAAAGAAATATCTTTTAGTAAATTAATTTTTACATGGGGTTATATAAGTTATCATTTCAACTATAAATACTCATTATAAAGATAACAATATTTCATTCATCAGGGTATTTTTTTATAATTTTTTAAAATCAAATAAATTAAATTATTTATGACACAAAAATGATGCAGTATTTACATCATTAATAAATTATTTAAATAAATACAGTTATAAATATTATAATAAAATCCAAAACCTGTAAAATTCTTATTAGATAAATTTTTTTAGACCATGAGTCATATTATCTTCGACCTTAATCTGTTTTGAACTTTTAGAAACCGAAAATCAATATATAATAAAATAATATTTTCACACTTTCCTAAAGAACCCCTCCTCTCCCTTATAAATTGACCTCACTTCTAACTCATTCCTCACACCTCTCAAGACCCCTGTCTCTTCCAAAACCTACCAAAATAATCTCCCAATTTCCCTCTATTCCTCCTAGAATCCTTAACTTAGGTATAAGGCACTTCAAGAAGTCCTTTTGGTTCAAACCAAAGGGAGTTACCCGAATTAAAGGTTACAGTTTCTCTTAAATTCTTTTCTATTATTTTACTTCTCCAACCCTAAACTCTTTTCATTCATTTCTTTTATAAAATACAAATTATTCTCAATATACAAGTATTTTGTTATGATAAGTATTCTAACTACACTTACACACACCTCCATCTAATGGGTAATGAACATACTTTTTATGTGGATGGAAAACTAACACTTCACGAAATGATGATTGTTCAATTATCTCCTACCACCTCTTATGGTGGCCATTATGATGACAATGTTTTTATATATGATATATATTATGTTTATTTTTTCTTTATTCTTCTGTATTTCTAATTTATAGTATACCTTTATGGTTTCCATTATGAGTAAATGCGATAATTTCATTTGAGGAAGTGCAGACTACTGTCCCCTCAAAGTGATATGACTCGTTCTTACCATACATAGGACATATAAAGGATGGATTTATTGAAATTATAAATGATATTATACTGGAATTATAATATACATATGTATAACTATGTTTTAATTCCATTAAATACAAAATTGAAATGAAAGTTGTGTTCATGCGTACGTACGGCTTACCGTCTCCATGAATGGTGCATTTCATTTATTGCCTCTAAATATTATATAATATTATAAATACAAATATATAATGGATATATATGATATATATGATATCAAAATCATTAATTTCATCATGTAAATAATGTAATCTTGACCACATGGACAACTTGTAATTATAAGTTGTTCATTGTTTACTCAATTACCAAATATCGACAAAATGACCATTATTAACTTAAATGATTGCATAATGTTTATAACATGGTAATAAGTGATATAAAAGGAATAATAAACTTTAAAAAGGTTCTTAAGCAAGTATAAATTAACATAAGTTTATTATTCAAGAATAACAAGGAACAAACAAGTCAAGTCGGACACAAGGTAAGGGGTTTTTTATCTCACTTTTAATTCCGTGAGATTTCCATTGTTCACCACTAATTTATAGCATGTTGTGTATTGTGTACTGCCATTTGATATATATTATCATGATTCTATTTATACTCATGGTATTATGTGATTCATTTGGTTTTTATTAACTTTTAGTCATATGACTCGATTGATTACCAAATGGTATGGAGTTTTCATCTCACTTCCTATTCCCATGAGATTCATGCTATATTGCCACTATTTTTCTTTTGTGTGGTGTATGTATTTCCCAATGATTGTATTCTTAGTGTAATATACTTTAATTTATGGGTATTTACATCTTCATTTTATGATCCTTATTTCATGGGATGTATGTTTTGTAAGATACCAAATTGGTAATTGAATTTCAAATTTCAATTTCTACTCATTCAATTTTACGCATACTTCGTTGATTATTTTACTCAAAGATTATGTGTGGAATAAATATTTGTTATTTATGTAGAAATTTCCACTCTCATTTCTGTGGATATACATTTGATACACATAATCACTCCATTGATAATTTCTCAATTCATTGATATGAACTTGATAAGGGTAATCATAACTCAATTTCCATTCATTGATTAAACATCCAAGTCCGTTGTTTTGTCATAAAGAGAACATGTGTGAATGTCCTCTGATTAATTTATACTAAATATCCAATCATATTGAGTTTATTTAAATTTTTCACACATTATTATGTAATTGATTTATCCTTAATCTAAGGATACTGTTTGTATATGGGATTTCTTCTCAATTTACATTCCATTGAGACTTCATTGTTATTATTCACCAATTCAATCTTATATGTTGTATATATTATCCTTTGGCATATTATAACATGAATAACTTTATTCTCATGATATTATAAAGTTATAATTAAATTTTATTTCACAATTATTTGTATTCAAGAATCTCTCATTTTGTTAAAAACTATTTAACTAAAATATCATTTTAAATGTTTTAAAGATTTATTCTTCTAAATATTTCTCATTAACATCAAGGTTTTCAAATATGGTTTTTAGGATTTATTTATTTATATAGACATTAATGTTTTAAAATGATAATTAATTTAAAATATTCAAAGTGGTATGAGACAATTTGATTCAAAATATCGTTATTAAATGTTTTTAATGGTTTTGAAAATGGGTTTGACAAATCATTGATTATGTCAATATCTTGATTTGAAATATTGTGATTGGAATGTGGAAATGTTATCTTTCCTTTATTATTTTGTTATGTGTTATGAATATTTTATGGTTATTGGGAATTGTTTACGTATACGGGTGGTTTTGTGATAAACCTAGGGCGGGTAATCCTGAGATAGCCTTCCAATGCACTGGGTAACATGATAGAGGTAAACGTTAATGTTTCTCCTGAGAGATTTAGGGAATATACTATGATGGGTATTCCAAATGTGACTCCATATATAGTTGTGATAGCTACAATGTAAGTATGTTATGAATTCCATAAGTTACCTTTATGATTTATGATTTCTCTGTGTTATTCATAAATTTTATGATTTCGTAAGGTATGTTATGATTGAAAAGTATTGGATTCGTTGATTTTCAGTTATTTATGGGAGAATGTTTTCATTCCTTATTTTATAACCGTTACTGAGAATTTTATGCTCATCCCATGTTTTTGAAATGTTTTCCATGGGACTTAAAGATGAATAGGGTCAAAAATGTTATCAAGGAAAATTCATGTTTTCTAAAACATGGAACTATACATGTTTAATTTTTAGAGTTTTTATTTTATGACAAAATGATATTGGGTAGTATTTTCTACTTGTAATATTCAAGTTGTTATGTAATATTTATGGCCTAATTCTCTAAAACTCTAAACTTGAAAAGATCCTCAATGTGATGTCCTGACATAATTCATTATTATGTAATGTTTAAGGTTGGGTCTTTATAGAAATATTTTGTTAAAATAATTTTAATTATTCAGTAGCTTGAATTGCATGAAATTGTGAGTTTAATTAAACCATGATACACCCTTAGTATAAAATTACTGTTATAGCCTAACTGTTAGTTTATCAGGAATAAGTATAACTATCTTATAAAAATTCATTGTGAATTCATTGGCTACCAACTATTTATTAAAAAGAAGAATCAATTAGAAATTTTTTGTAAAAATTAATGATATATATAAGTTTTATAATTCATAAAATATTTTTGATATTCATCTAATGGATATTTTATTCATATGATATAAATAAACCCTACATGATGTATAAAACCCTATATTTGTTAAATGGTAATTTAACACCTTTGAATGGAGAACCCCTAATAAATTAAGATTTTGAAACATTAATAATTTTTATATGACAACATAAAAATGTCATTTTGATATAGGATATAACAACATACTTTGGATGAATTTATGATATTTTCCGATAAATTTAAAGTTTTGATGAATAGTAAAAGTACACTAAATTTTATGAAAATAGTTTTTTAATAAAAATAATTAATATTGATATATTAAAATATATAATTGTTTTAATGTATAAATATAATATATTTTTATCATTAGATAAAATTTATGACATTAGCGTTAATTTTACCTTGAATTCAGATGTAAAAACGTTTCAATCATTTGCAATGTTTTAGCTTTTAAAACCCCTAATCTCTTTCCGAAAAGAGGAATAATTTTAAATTAAAAACGGTAACTTATATGATTTTAATTTATAAAAAATTATTCTATATTTGGAATCAATACGTATAAATTATTTAAATAAATTTATTTTATTTTTTGGCATTATGAATAGTAGCTTTGGTAATTTTTATTAATAAGATAAGAGGGTAAAATATGTAATTAAGGGTATTAATACTATTATAAAATTAGCCTAACACTGGTCCTAATATCATTGTATTAGTTTATTTCTACCTAAAAAATCCATGGGTCTAAATGGTATCATTTTTAATACACTTGGATAAGATTAGGATATCTAATTTATTTTATTACAGGAAATATTAAATACGCCTCACTCAAATTTTAATTGCTAAACCATTTTTAATATATGGTTATACTAATGATAATTTTGATTTTAAATACTCATTTGAAATATAAGATGTTTTAATTATTCATCATAATTTATATGTAATTTTTAAGAAATAAATAATTACCTTAATAGCTTATACATTAATGATGTAGATATTATTTAATTGATGAAAAATAAATAATGTAGTTTTTATTAAAATAATAATATCCATTAAAAGATAAAAAACGTGAAAAAATCATATTGGTAGAGTATATATTGACCATAATCATCCAATGGTCTATTTATGGATTATTTAAAAAGATATAGAAGGGATTGGGACACTTATCTTATTTAACATACAGTGATGCCAAAGTTGTCACCTACATAATTTAATAAGTATAACATTTTAAATATTAGATTTTACATAAGATAAATTAATATTAAAATATTATTATTAAATATAGTAGATTTATATTCCTCATATTATTTTATTTTTAATTTTTATTCCAAAACAATCAAATTAAATAATTACACAACACTATTGATATAATTATTTTATTAAGAGAAATATGAAATAAATGTTATTAAAAATATAAAGTAAATATAATTTGGGTTAATTAACAAGTATAATGAATTTTATAGATGAACTTTATCTCATAGTAATATATTAAAATTGTTGTTTCTATGTTATCTTGTTATATTAATATATATAGAAATCAATTAATTGAATAGTTTCAATTTTAATACTATTGATAGTTTATCAAAATAATATTTTATTAAATTATTTAAAAATCATTAAACATTTTTTAAAAATATATGATAATTATTATATGGTATAAAAATATCTAATTTATTTATTTATGGTCAATTTTTCATTATATAAGTAATTATTTCACCCATTTAAAATTGAATTATATGTTACCCTTGTTAAAAATTAAATAAAATAAGTGTTAATTTAAAAGAAAATTCTTAAATTGATAGAAATACTTATAAAAAAATTATTTGGGTTATGATATTACTACCCTATATCATTTAACATCGAAATTGATACTTTTTAGAGGTTTTTGGGTAGGTTTTGATTTTATTATAAATTATTATTTATGGAGTTTTGAAATGTACCCCTCACCTCAATTATAAAAGGGAACCTCCTCCCTCACATATTCACTTCACATTGAGCTTTCAATCTCGAACATACCCCTAAATTTTTACTTCTAAACTTCCCTATTTACATTATAGAGGTTATGTTCATATTCAAAGTCCAACTCTAGTGCATTAGGAAGAGTTTTAGAGGAAGTGCGTCGAGGAAGAGGTAATCTCTTATAACGATTATTTAAAAAATCATTCTTCTTCTACTCCCTATTCATTAATTGTTTCATTATAAAGTAACAACATCAATATCACTAATATACTGATATGTTATTATAATTATGAAGCAACCATATTCCACCTTCTATCTAGCCAATGAAAAAAAGTGAAATCATGATGCATGTGTGAGTATGACTTACTATATCCCCGCTATGTTGTATTATATTTTTCACCACCACATTACATGGATGGTTATAATAATGGAAATAATAACTATATATGATTAGTATAACATGATACTTATTCTGAAATATTATACACCATCCACTTCAATACCATTCAATAATTATGGAAATGATATCATCGCTCGTGTGTACATACATCCTACCTTCTACACGATGCCATGTGATTCATTCAACATAATATTATTTAAACCATGATTTAAATACTTGAATGTAATTAATATATATGATATATATTATACTTTTATAATTAATTAAATTATATAACTATAACCAATGAAGTGAAATATGAACTTATCCAATAAAACCTGCATAATAACATAAAGCACTTAATCTCTGAATAACAAGTGATAATGAAATGTTACCAACAAACAGATGATACTATAATCATATATGATATCATAAAAAAACACTATGATTCTACAATTAATTTATGACATCATTTAATTCATAATATAGGAGGTTTGGATACATAATAAGGATATCGGACCTATGGTAAGGGATAATTTTTCAATGTCATTATTATCTAAGATTGTTTATATGTAAGTACTTACTGGTATATATTTATCATCCACGTCCATGTTTCTTAAGTATGAAATATTATTTGTATTCTTATAAAATGTTTTAATGTTTATTTTTCCCTTTGGTGAATTTTTATTAAATGGTATGAAAGGAACCTTTTGTTGTTATTTGATATGAGGCACTTTTTGACTTTTCCCTCAATAGTAAGAACAAGATGTTTTTTTAACTTATAAAATATGATTGTATTTTTTCATCATCATAAAACATAATTTCCTTGAATATTCATTTATGCAATTTTTTTTTTAATTAATTCTTTTCTTTTAAAATTGCATGGAATTTTGAGAAAAATAAAATGTTTTTGATGAAAAACAGATATTTCCCTCAATAATTAATTTCAATTATTTATCAAAATTAATTTTCATAAAAGATGAAATTCTTTAAATTGTATTATGATTTGATCCCTATTATTACTTTGATCTGATTTTGTTTATGATTGAATTATTTTTAAAAAATCCATTTATTTTATATGGATTATGATGGAATGATGTTTAAGAAACCCATTTTCCTTCCTTGGGTTATGAGATCATGAATGGTTTATTTTTTTTGTGGAACATGTAAGAATTATTTCATTATGGGATGGGTGGGACCCAAACCTCCCTTTAATTCATTGGGTAAAGATTTATACCTCATGAGATAGACATGAATGGAACAATAAGTAGATTTGGTTCAGTAATAAAAGGCTAAAATGATAATTAAACCCAATTAAGTAATGGAAATTGTCCACTTTGATGGTTTTGGAAATGAGCCTTGAGAAATATGAAATGATTTTCTATGATTATGTGTATTGAGAAATACATTATGTCTTATGATATGACTATTTTGGGATTTTTCCATTAATTATTATGAACTTATATCATAGGAAATGATACCAAGATCATTCATATACATGATAAGAAATTTAAATTCACAGAAACACGTTACTTTATTTAATTATATGAGTGTATTTTTACCATTATAATCTTATTTTTGAAATAATGGCAATTTGGTGTCATTTTACTTTGATAATGACAATTATATTATTTTATGTAAAGGATAATTACAAAATTTGAATCTCTATTTTAATAACTCAAATATATTGTCATAGGGATAGAAAGTAGTTAAAATAGTTATAAATATAATTTTTTAGATTATTTTTTTTTAAAAAAAATTCATATTTAGTTTTTATAAATGGAATAATTACTTTGATTGCTTATGCAATGCCAACGCAAAAAAAATTTAATGCTTTAAAGAAATCAATTAAATTATTTAAAATATATATATACTTTTTTTAAACTTATGGTGTTCTATGAATTTCATGGATAAATATAAAGTATAAGTGATAATTAATGTGTTTATATTTGAATTCTATTGTTTTTTTGATATTTTCGAATTAAAAAATTATGAATAGTCTTAAAAATGAACTTAAATAGAATTTAATGTTAATAATATTTTTTAAAATCATTATAAAATCAAAAAAAACCTATATAGACTCAAGTATATGTGAAATTATCTTTTCTATCATTCATGATTTATGTATCTTCCACACAGTATTTTTAAAATTAACTTAATGGCCCTTAAGAATTTAAATTTTTAAAAAAGTTCACTGATTTTTTTCCAATACAAAGATAACTAATAAATGATTTTTCAATGGAACAAATGAGATTAGTTTTCTCTCAAAACTGTACCAATATTCGTCTCCAAATTTAACTTACAATTTCCTTGTGCCCTTCATTCCTTGAACCAAATCACCTGATTCGGGATGAAGTGTTATATGATATCATGTGTGCTTCCATGTATATACGAGGCTACTTACTAGTGAAAAGGGACCATTTAACATGTGTTCAAACTACACCCTTAGTATTTTGTAATGTCATAGTAATCATACAACATAATAAGAAATGTAATTAAGTATTTATGAAATAAATCAATAAATAAAACCATATAAATCAACATAACATGTGATTATAAGATTTTATAAAATATTTAGGTTCATACAATGTAGATGTAAGGGATACCCAAAAGTGGTTGATCAATTGAAAAGGGAACAAAAAAATAAACAAATAAGGCATTGATTATCCCAAAGTATGTGCTGACCTTTCCTTGACCACCAGCCACCAAAAACTAATCATCAACATGTCATGGTTCATTTACCAATAGATGATTCCCTAATCATAATGTCTAAATGAGAATCGAGAAGCATGTGCTGGGAATGAGAATAATTTTAGTAGGACAGCACTGACGATACTTTAATATAAATGAATAAAGATTATAATGATTGAAGAATCAACTGAAAATAATGACATAAAAACAAATTAACCCTATCTAGTTATCAAGTGATGAAAAATACATTATGAACCTCGACCCAACCCACCACAGCTCTATACCATAAGGATGGTCTATTGGGACTTGTAAATCCATTCATTACCCTCATCCCACACTATTCCCATATGTCTTATCCATAATCATACAATGCTGCATCCAAAATGTTTTTGTAGATACACCATATAATACCAAACCATATATAAGGCTATTAGGATGTCCAATGTATCACCACAAAACATATTGATGATTTTGGGGAGGACCAACATATAACCATGTTCCATCTACATGGATTTTGGGAGGCCACCACAAGAATCAAGCATATCATAAATATTATGCTACAAAATTTTATCAAAATTAATGGAAATTTCAATATCATTTCATCCATCATATATTCTGATCTAATTGGATCTAATCATCCCTGAATAGATCCTCTGAGGATGAACATCCCACGTAGAGATCCCCTACAAGATCCACAATTCAAAGAATAATTTCCACTCTATTGAATAATTTACTGGATTCCCCATTTGAATGGTCAACTATGCATGTACATGACTGTAATAAATGAAAATGTACATCAAGAATAATCTTCATGAACTAATCACATACCCATACAAAAAAACCATGCCACATTATTTAAACATAATAAAACTGTAAGTGATTTATTACCTTGGGAAAATAGTGACAAAACAAAAAAACAATCATTTCTGTCAATAACCCAACACCTAAAATCCATAAAATCACACCCGAATTCATAGAATAAGGTTTAAATAAAATGAAACTAATGTTAATTTATGATTAATAGATACAAAGATATTATATATAGGTTGAGACACCCAATATGATGAATTATGATCAATTGGGGAAGAGAATAGGTGAGGATAACTGATTCCATCCTAATAAAGCCTCTCCTGCTGGAAAATGTCACAATCAATTAGGGAATAGTACATGGAGGTTTAATTGGGGTCTTGGATGAAAATAAAAATATCAATGTTTTTAAAAATATACCTTGGGATCCAAAAGACAAGATGCAGGGCTCCACCAGCTAGTATGTAGATCTAGGAAGAATGCCTAGCCCCTATATAATCCAATGTATTTCTAGCAGTCATGTAAAAATTTATATTAGTCATAGACTCTTTCGAATGATCATTTTTACTACCCCTAACACTCATAAGGATAAAAACATTATGATCCACTAAAATAAATTAAATTTAAAATATATTGCACCTTGATTCATTAAGGGGAATTAAAATCCCCCCCCCACTAAGGGATTCTCTTCCCTATAAAGCGATCAATGGTGTCTGGTCTAAACAGATTTTTCCACTACTGCTGGATATCAAATTCTTACTCCCATTTTTCCTCTTGGATCATCCTATGTTTCCATATGTCTGAAACAAGCTTTACATTATACCCATTTTATACCTTCTAATTTCGATTGGAAATCCAAAATAGATTTTATTCACATGATGTTTCTTCCCCAAATCAACATCCCAACCATCAATAATTTTCATAGTATCCAAATCATACTTTTGAATATCTGACATATGAAAAAAAAATCATACCTCAATGTCACCTAGGAATATACAACAAATAAGCCATTATCCCAATAAATTCGACAATCTCAAATTGAACAATAAATCGCAGTGCTAGTTTCCCCAATTTCTTCAAACATTGATGCTCTAACATAGGTGAAAACCACAAGATTACCCATTCACCCATAAATAACTCTAAGGGTCATCTTCATTAGTTAATATATGAGCACTTCATGATCTAGGTGATTACTAAATGCATCTGAATCTTCAAGACTATCCATGTTGTCTCTAGTACAAGGAACAATTCGATCAATTATAACTCACCAATCTCATGCCAAATTAATGGTGATCAACTTGGATTAATATAAATAGAATAAAATGGTTGCATATAAAATGAATCATAAATATATTTTCTAATCTAACTTCTCCATGTCTAGGTGGTCATCCCATGCCCCACTAAAATTAAGCACACCTAGCCTATGCATATCCTCTAGAATATATATTTTTAACTAGGGATCTCAATATTAATATGGGTGATATGATATTGTTAGATTAAAATTCATACCTAGAACCATATATAGTCTCATCCAAAATCATAACATAAAACAATAATATCAATCAAACACAATTATCATAGACATTTCATGAAACTACACTTCCACACACACATAATGTCGGCAAATTTCATTAACTGAATGAGCCCCTCATATGAGAAAGAAAAGTGCAACCATCATCAGATGGTTGAAAACTACTCACATGAAATTTCAACCTCTGAGTGTCCATAGAAACATCATAAAAAGTATAAAATGATATCAACCATTTTCCACATTGTCCTAGAATGATGTAGATGCAGCCTTCATGGTCACTAGTGATAAACCTTCACCCTATAATAGGTTGGGAAAATAATGATGAAACCTACTATATATTTCCTCATTCCAGACTACTAGAACCTGTCTTTCGTATATTTTTTCATCATGGATGACCTAAATGAAGCACCTAATATGAGTCTTGAGGGTCCCTCATCAATTCCTCTCCCATGGTTGTGGAAATAAAAACCATCTCGTGGTCATAAATTACATTACTCCTATCCATGGGCCAATATTAATCATGTTCATTACCCATAAATCTATAATACATCACGTAACATTCTAGATTAGATTTATGGGCAGCCATAACACAGTCCACCAATGTTGACTAAATAACCCACAGTGCACAAACCACAACTTATTGGACCCCCAACACATCCATATACCAAATCACCAGTAATATCATGGTCATAAACTCTTACTATTATTTCCACGTTCCCAATTCATATGATTTCCAGCTAAGAGAATATATGACATTGTTCCCCTTTTATGGGGCATATTCCATATCAAAATAAAAAGTTTCAAGTAATCAAACTAGAATATCGAGTATTGGATCATGTATCAGTGATAAAATATATACCATATTTTTATATGGTCAATGAAAGTGATAGACCTCATAATGAATAGACAATGACATCAACACATTTTATCATAAACTCAAAAATCTAACTACAAGTCATAGTTTTTGTTGTTTTGCTCATGGGCACATAATTGACATGACCAATACATGACTACACACTATTTCTTTATAATGAAAACAACTTGAGTAACCTATAATGATTTGCAATAAATTATATAAACAATCCTTATGATAGGTAGAATCAGAATAAATGTGCATGTAAAATTAGACATTAACCTCAGTACTTCCCCATAAAAACTTATAGTACACTCAACCCTAATACATTTCAAGGTATTCTATATCATAGGTTCCACCACATGTGAAAAGTACATAATGAACCATATATAATCTCTAGGAAAACCAAGTAATCTCTAGATCATGATTAGATTTCGAACCCTATCATGGGAAATAACAATCTCAACATTCTCTAGATTGATAGGAAACCTTGCCTCAGAAACCATACGACTAAGGAAACCAACCAAATTTATCTAAAAATGTAACATAGGTAATATAACATAAAGTCTATGTTCATCGAATGTTCTTTAAATATCTTCAAGATGCTTATATATATCTCCATGATCTAGGAGAATACCGGTTTGTCATCAATAAAGATAACGACAAATGAATCTAGGTAACAGTGGAGAATTTGGTTCATGAGATCCATGAACACCACCAGTTCATTATTCAACCAAATGGAATTATGAGATTATCATAAAACATGTACCTTACTCTAAAATCTATAATAGGAATATCCTCATCCATGCCCCAAAATTGATGGTACCATTATTGCATGTTTGTCTTGGAGAACAACCAATTTCCCCTCAACTGATCAAACTAATCACTGATCCTAGGCAGTATATATGAATTTTCAATAATATATTGATTCGTTTTCAAACAATACATGAATAAATTAAGGCTTTCATCTATATTCTTAGTGAATAAAACCTAATCAACCAATGAAATATTCTTAATAGAATGAATCCATTTGCTTCCAAGTTATTAATCTTTACCTTACTTTCACCTCGTCTTCTATGAGAGCCATACTCTCCACCGATATTATAATTGATCCAATCTAGATAAGATATTACAATATTATTTTGACAACCATATTCCACTCCTATATAGGGACATACTAGACATTTTTAGAGGAGACAAAAGACAAATTTATTCCATAAAAATTCATGTGAGCTCAAAATCATATCAATCACTCTATCATAAAGATGATGTTGAATCTCACCATGTTAAGAAATAAGAAATTTCACAAATTATTGTAGTATCTGACCACTATGGAACATGTAAGACACATTCATATGAAATCTATATTTTTAACAAGAGGTGTGTCAATTGACCAAAAACTAGGGAAAACTTTACTAGAAACACCAAAACAGAAACAAATCGGAAATAAATGAAAGAATATGAATCCCCAATTTCAAACAAAGAAACTGAAAGTGTTGAGGAAGCTAGATTTTTACCTATAAATATTGAAATTTCCTCTACATGATTAGTTGTAACATGATCCAATTCATAGACCATTTCTTCCTCGAATCCATAGACCTATACTATTGCTTTATAACTCACATGAGGGACATGGCCTAGTAGAACGTAAAACTACAACTTCTAAGATGCTTAGCTTGGTTTCCAACCTAATTTCCCTAAGGAATCCATCCTATGGACACAAGGTAATTCTGATAATTCCCTTTGGTCCTGATTCTACCCTGAACCTCGTATTATACGAGAGAAAGGAAACAATGACCAAAAAATACATAAGATTCCCTCTCCTTCCAAAAGAATAATACACCTTGGGTTGAATTGTACTTGAACCATAATACTTCCTTAACTAACCACATGGAAAACACAAAGGAGGAGTCCCTGCAGATGTGATAAGATAAAAACTCCTCCCCTATACCAAATGTCTCTCTCTTCCCAAGTTCATCTCAGTATACCTGATATTTTTATGATTACAATGATCTCTCATACAAAAGATAAAACCCATACTAAAAGTATAATGAATCACCGCTGTAATATCCTTATCCAACCACATTTTAGTGCTGAGATAATTACAAATCACTAGTGCTTCTGTAGAAAAGTAAAAAACCCAAAACCTGATGCATCACCACTATAAGAATTATTGTCTAAAATATCATAGAACTCTATTCCTCATTACAAGAAAATTTTGGAGGAAATTGAATGATCTCTATAAAATAGCTCACATACTCAACTACCAATATCAATCCATGTTAATGTTCCATAAACCATTGAAGGCCTCATAAAATAATTCCACAAAGAATGGGTCCCAAAATATTATACATGTAAACTCATCATGTCTCTCATCATGTGTAATCATACTCTAACATCTCATGGATGTTACTTGAAATATAATAGTTTCCAACTTCAATCGGTGATTAGTTGGAGTCTTCATCAAGTAAAATATTCTCACAATAATCTCAGTCTAGTCTTCCATATCCTAGTTAACACCGATACACTGGATTGATGATGTGTGAAACCAATGGACGTCCCATAAGGTATCCACCACATCAAGCCCTCCCCGATGGGTACCTCCACCCCCACTGATAAAATGAAAAACATGCCCAACTGAAGGGTATATTCCTCTTGAAACACATGAGAGACATCCGAGGAATGATCAGCCTACCCCTATTGAATATCTAGTGGTACAACTGGAGCATTCCATTATTTAAGAGTTTCTTCACCTTGATTATGAGGCAGTACCCTAGGATGTAAACATTTAGGCATTATCTAAAATTCAAACAGAATCTCTGAACACCTTGAAAATCTCAACATTTCAAAACATTAAAAGTTAGTAATTAAAGATGGGTGCATAATAATTCTAGGAAATACACCATATAGCTATACACAATCACAAGGCATAAATCACATTATCCTTATATATGGTCTAAGACATTATTATACTAAATTTACATTATTCATAGTAATATACTAAGCATATAATAAGAATTGTGATGATAAATTTATAATATATCATTAAAATATTATATTTTGGAAAACACCAAATATATTCTTCATAAAAAATTAATTTCTTTTGAAATCTATAAATAAAATGATATCATACATATGAAATGTGAACCTATGTGCCTACTTGTGATGCATGAACACACTAACTCATTATAAAGAGTCATGGGGGAAATCCAATAAATTTTAGTTGCATAATGATACCAAAGAACAATATAAAACAATAACTCAAAATCCAAAATAATATTTCAAATTTCCAAGGAAACTCAGAGGTCCAGTACTCCTATTTTTGAGGCCCAGTCATAGATCCTCAACACAAGTCCTATATGATATAACCCATTTGGAAAATCATAAAATAGTTATTCAATATAACCTCTGACAATATTGTTTCACACCCCAAACTATGGTCCCAAAAAGGTATATGGAAATAAAAGAACACATGAATGTCTCCATATATATAATGGGCCACTAACTAATGATGAGATACTACGTATAATGTGGGGAAATAGTGCCACTATTATTTTTGAATATCAGAGTAATAATACAAGAGAATAAGTAACCAAAGTAAGAATTTAAACAAGCAATAAATATAATGATGCAATGAAATCAATGTTACATGTGACAATAAGAATCTATATAATATATAGGGTCATAGAAAATAGTAATCATGGTTCCCTAAAAGCATTGGATCAACTTATAGGGGAAAAAGTAAATATATAAAAATATATATCTAGAACTAGATTATGTCCCAATTTCACCATGATCCCTAGAAAAAAACAAAAAATCAAAATTTTATCAAGGGAAATTTACTTTATCTATGTCTATGATCATAAACTCTATATGAGCATCAAGATTCTAATAAAGGGTGTGAGAATAATCTCAGTCGGACACCACCAATTAGACCATGATATAAATACAAAAATTGTATAAAGGTGAATGCATCGATAGAAAATAAATACTTAATGAACAGATAATTCTACTAGGTCATCGTTAATATGTAACATCCTAGGATTCAGGGAAATATTTTATTCCAAATAAATTTAATATTTTAAATATTTTTCATTTCATTCAAAGTTGAATATTTTATTTTTTATATGAAAACACTTTTTAGGATTGTATCACACACAAAACCATGTTAATATTTCACTATATAAAACACTAATATTATCTTTCGGTACATGTAACACTGGGTTTGTCTTATGTTATTCCAAATAATTAGACCCTTCAATAGCTTGTGTTACATGGAAGAAAATTTTTTACTGGACTATAATATATTATTATTATTTTTTAAATATTATAATAAATATCACCTAGCTATTATAATGGAATATATAAATGAGTTTTACTAAATTATGAAAATATGGTTTAAAAATTTCTATAAAATAAATACTTTTTTATAAATTTATTATAAATTAATGAAATAACTATTTGAGAATAAAATATTCCACTTCTATGAAAACTATTTTTCTATGTACAAACACCATTTTATATCAATAAAATTAAAAACCAACTTTTGATGAATTTTTTCAATAAGATTCATATATTATATATTCAATATATAATTTTGATACTTATAAAATACATTTTATAGGTATAAGATAAAAATAAATCCAATTATATGAATAAAAAGTGGTATTTTTCTAAAAGGTAATTCTACCGCCTTTTAATAAATAAGCTATTTTCAAAATCATTTTTGACAATCATATAAATTTTAGTTTAAAAAATAACCATTATTTTTTAAATCATAATATCAAAATTTACTTTAGGTAAATTCATTGTATTTTTCAATGATATTTTATTTGGTGAATTGTGAAAACTGTGATTTTTAATTCAAAAAGTATTTTTCAAATAATTAATTTTTATAGATAAATTCTATTTTAATTTGGGAATAAATAATTATTAGACTGGTTATCAATTGATTAATTTAATTTATTTTTGGGATAAATTTTTTGTTGAAATAGGATATAAAAACATTTCAAAATATTGGATGTTTTCACTTTAAAAGCATGTCATCTCGTCTCGTCTGTGAGAATAGTTTTGATTTAATTTATATCACTTAGAAGTATAGAATTTAGAAAAATAGATTCAAAATTTGGAATCATAATAATCTATAATTTCTAATAAAGTAGAAATAATTTCATACCAAAATAATTATTGAATGTTATTAAAATTAATTAAATTGATTAATATAAAATTGAGCTTAATTAATGAAAAAACATAGAAAATTTGTATGAAAATTATTTTCCTTCTATAGATAAACCATGAAACATCTAAAGATATAGAAAAATCTATTTTTAATCCTTGGGGGATATGTAAATCATGGGGAGAACACAATTATTTTAAAGAATAATAAATGTGTCTTTTTCCCCATATATAAAAGGCATCCTCTCATCGCCCACAATTTACCCCACTCAAGCCATTTTGGATAAACCAAAACATACCCAAATAATCTCAAAACATCCCTAAATTAATACCATAATCTTTTATTTGGTATGATATCCATCCAGGGGAGCCCTTTTCTAAACACCAATAGGAGTTACCCAAATAAGATGCAACATCATTCTTCATGATATTTTGTTTTTATTTTTATTCTCCACCCTTCAAATATTATTATTACATGATTATATAAAAATATCAGTATAATAATTAAATAGAGATTTCTATAATCTAAATTTTAAACCTATATGCACACACACTTCCATTAAATTATTAACAAACTTTCCATTCCAGTACAGTGTACAACCACCTCATGAAATGATGTCGTTTGTTTTTCCATTAGCACTAATCATGGTTAAAAATTATGACAGAAGCATTATTTTTATATGATATATATTATATTTATATTTTCTTCATACATTTATAATTTTTATATCGAACATAACTTCATTCTTTCATTTTTTGTAAATACGATAACATTGTTTATGGATGTGCGCACTCCCGCCTCGTTAAGGCGATGTTATCCATTCACACATGACATGGAAAGTATTAAGGATGTGTTCAAAAAAATTATATGATAAATATTAAATAATAATGATACTATAATTATATAATATATATATATATACATGAATTTCATTTACTTACTTTCTTTAAATACGATAAGAAAACGGAAAAAAAATTATGTGTACATACTGTCTACCATCTCCATGAGTGGTTTATTTCATTCCAAATATATATGTATTATTTTTCAATATAAATATTTATATAATAAATATATATTATATTTATATAATGTTTTACATTCTAGAAACAATTAAATCATAATCTATGTAAGAGGATTAAGAATTACAATTAAAAAAATATCTGAAAAACAAAGCTGATATTACCCAAAACGTAACATTTACATGGAATTATTAACAAACGTGTAAGATAAGGACACAATTAAACAATATGTGGTATGATTTAATTGAACATATTTATGTACTATATTTATAATAATATTATATTAATAATATATGAGTTTTCAATATGTACAATGATTGTCAAGACTTAAGCTAAGGGGTTTGTTGTATCAGTTTTATTTCTATGAGACTTATGCCTTATTCACCACTCATTTATTTTATGTTTGCATATAAATCACATTAATATATTATATAATTATTGTACTTAAAATTATGGTTATTTACATGGCCATTTTATGATCTTTCATTCATGTGGTTTTTGTTTCAAAAGTTAACAAATTAGTAAAGTGTTTTTTTCTCAATTTCCTTTTTTGAGATACATGTTGTGTTATGCAGCTATATTTTTCTATGAGGTGTATATAATTCCCTTTGAATTTTTTTATCATGAATCGCTTTATTTAGGGATATTTAATTCTTAATTTAATGTCACCATATAATTTGGATTGTGATTAAATGTTACCAATATGGCAATAGTTTATTTCTATAATCTCATAATTAATTGTGATTATTTACGATTATGATTCCACTTAGGATCTTTTATGATCCACATCCCATGAACATACATGAAATTTCTTCTAATATGGTTATTTATGATATCTTCATGTGTTGGTATGAAAATTCACTCGTTTTTACATAAGATACTTAAGAAAACATTTTTAATACAATCGAACTTTATTTATCTTTAATGTTATAAGTTTGTGTTATTTCAAAACTAGGTTATCTAAAAAGGTTTCAAAATATTTTTTGTTTTAAAAGTGTTTTAAATGATTTTTAAGGATTAATTTGTAATTTTTCAAAAAAAAATCTATCGAAATTACTTTAAATATTTTAATCGCCCATTATAAGTTTTCAAATCAATTTTCTAGAAAAGGGTTTTTCAAAATGATTTCAAGACATCATTTTATGTTTCCAAAGTATTTTCAACCAAAAATGTTTTTTCAACTGATTTCCAGACTTATATGTATTTTTTAAAATAATATTCATAAAAATTGGTTTTCAAAAATATTTTCATGAAATATTTTTTATTTTTTAAGGTGTTTTTAGAGAACACATGTTTTAAAAATATTTTCAAGCATTTTTAATAAGTTTTAAAATATATTTTAAAAGAAAATGGTTTTAAAAAAGAATTTTGTTTTATAAATTGTTTTTCAAATTGAAAGTTATATTTTATATAATAAATGTTTTAAATTTAATTATATTGCTTTATTTATATCAAAATGATTTTTGAAATGGTTTTATGAAAATAATTTTCAATGAAATTATATTTTCCTTAATCTAAGTTTCGTGTGATCATTAAAAAACCTTCTCCATATAAGACAAAATACATTTTTATAGTTAATAATTTAATTGGTATATGATCCAAGAATACAATTCCTATTTTTTTAATGTTTTATGTTTTTAAGAAATGATTTTAATGAAATATATTTATCTTCCTCAAGCTATATGATTTTCAAACTCTCTTATTTTCACAGGTTATGCTTTGATGAAATGATTATGAGACCTATCTCAATTACATATGTCATAATATGATGAAATGATTATTATACCCATTTCATTTCATGGGATATGTTATTATGTTTACAAAAACAATTATTTTTTATGGGGCATGATATGATACACATTTTATTATATTGTGGAACATGAATATATGATTTTAGTATGTGAAGGGTGGGACATATATCACCATCTAATGTATTGGGTAAATATTTATATCTAATGAGATAATGATGAGAAATAAGTAAATGGGAATGATAAACAATGGGTATTAGTTGTGTCCTAATCCACTATGGGATGATAAATAAAACCCTATCCACTATGTGAAGATGGGGAAAAAGATCCACTATGGGATGATGGGGAAACCCAATCCCTAGGAAAGGACAACAACTGGGGATAATGATGCATCCCACATAGTAGGTATAGACCCCATGAAGTTCCCTGATAAGTTTTCGCCATGTTCCTTTACTTATAGTGAATTTTTTTATATTATTATACATATTCCACAAGTCTATGACTTAGGCCTATAAGATCCTCACATGGTCCATATTCTTGAATATTTTATGATTCATGTCTTATGATCTACGAATCATTACTCCAAGACTCTTGATTATGATCTTTTATATGAATTGTATGATCTTCTAATGTTATGATCATGTTAGCATACCCTTATGCTCATGTTATGGAAACATATCTCTATTGTTTACCATTATTGAGAATCTGAGAGAAACCCTTTCTATTATTTACTTTCCCTAGGCTATGAAGAAAGGTTTTAATTAGGACCACTGAAGGGGAAGATATATATGGGATATGTTTATGATCTTTTACCAAGTTAGAATATTCTGATTCCATATTTAAAAAGAAACTAATCTATTATGATCCACATGAATGTATTTTTGTAATGTGATGGATATTTATATAAACTGATGTAATATCCATGTATGTAAAGCCTAGGTCATTATATTTTGTATCATAGGGATAGTTTAGAAAACCTTAGGAATCTAGGATGAGAAATATTTATTGAGATCATTTGGGATATTTATAAGGATATGTATAATGGTGTCTATGAAAATAAACCTCATCTATCTGAAATTTAAAATATAGAGTCTTTAGACATTCTATAAGTGATTATTCATGATTATGTGATTATAAACTATGATAAGTGTTTTTCAGAATATTTATTATGGTTTTAGGAAAAGGATGGTACCAGAAATAACTTGGTTAGTATTGAATGTGACATAAAATTTGTTGATGAGATATCTAATGGGATGGTCAATGGAGTGAAGGATGTTATGATCATTCCTTTTCATTTTTCATGGAACTAGATTAACAACATGTACCTAACCATCATTAGGACTCACAAATAAAGATAAGGAAGGATTTCATTAAGTATTCATGAAATGGATACCATGAAGGAAATAAAATTTAGTTTCCTTTATGTTAAGAATATAGAAAGAATAAATTGATTCATTATCATAAAGTAATAAGAGGATGTTATGTCTACGGAAAAAAGGAAACAAAGCAAGTAAAAAGTAAAAATTAAGGGTTTCTTTAATTCAATCAATGGGAATATCATCCTTCATAAGACATAAATTGAGGTTAAATGATTTAATTATATAATGAATGATCATTATGAAAATTTCTTCCCCAAGTGGAAAGCTCAAGAAGATAATTAAAAATATGGAATTAGTAATAGTTATATTGATTATGATGATGATACTATAGGAAAAAATATGAAACAAAATTATTATTAATTAATATGATAAGGTATAATTGTTACTGGATTATGGAAAAAGTAGAATAACTGGTGTTTTATGTATTTGGATTCAAGGATTATGTTATACAAAGGGAGAAAAATATAAGGTTTGTTATTTTTATTTTTTTCGTTAAGGATTTAAAATAATAAATTTAATGGTTCCAATGGACTAAAAATGAAATTTAATGGAGAGGTGATGTTCATGTGAAACAAAAGATCAATGTAAAGATAACCTTTAATATGTTCCTTATGTTACGATATTTATTTTTGGATAAAGATATGTTGGATATGAATAAGTAAATTGGATGGTATTGATTACCTAGGAACTAATTAAGTGTATTTTGATAAGTGATTTATGATATCATTAATGATATTTACAACATTTTTATATCTAAGGAATATATACAATAAACTTTGGATCCAATAAACATGAATTTTTTAATAAGTATTTGTGGTAATTTATGATATTACCAAGTTTAAAGAAAACATGTAATGATAGTATTCACATGGTTAGTTTTTGAAAAACAATTGATACTTTATGATATAAGGGGAATCATTTTTTAGATTATTTTGAAGAATATAGTCACCTTGTTTATACAGTTTTAGATTCTCATCTTTATGATGGTTTACAAGGATAACCATTTATGTTAATGGACAAGTTAAACATTGGATGAGGTGTTAAATATTAAATTAATACCTCAGCATATTAATATTTATCCACATTGTATAACAAAGGTTTATATTCAAATAGAGATAGAAGGAATTAATACTATGGATTTTTTTATCTGATTTTTTTTCAGGCATAACAAATACACCTTCAATGCGTGGAATAAGAGATAAAGTGGAAATTGATCATGGAAAGAAAATTAGATAATATTGTGACTAGGAAATTTAATGAAATCAAGTAATTATTTATTCTCATGAAAATTATCCAACTCTATGAAATGGATCTTGAAACTGAAAATGTTATTCTAGTACGCTCTTTACCAATTACTGAAATGGTCCCCAAGATCATCACATATTTACATATTTGTGATCGTTATCATTCTATTGATCATGTTCTCTATCACCTTCCATCTTAACCTGGTAGATTTATTTCTATTACATGACCTAGTTTCAGTTTTTTCCAATGTTCACCTATGTGAAAACCATGTTATGTGTTACATCGAGTAACTATTATGATTCCAACTTTCCCTTTTAAAGGATGTTTTATTATTCATTTATATGATGTGGTTTTCTTTGTTTGAAACATTCAATTATTAAACCATTGATAAACCATATGAATTTATAAGAAAACAATCATTAAGGGGGGGGGGGTATAATGTAACACCCTAATATTTTTTGAAATATTGTTTTTCGAATTAATTTAATCTTTTTAATATTCTTCATTTGGCGAGAAACTGAATATATTTTTTTCATACAAAAACACTATGTTTTGATTGTATTTTACACAAAACCAAGTTAATAATTCACTACACACAATAGTTATATAAGTTGATTGTACATACAACAGTATTTTTGGATTGGGTTACACAAAATATTTTGATTCCCTTCGATAGCTTGTGTTACAACAAGATAATTTCCTACTGAACTAAAATATACTATTAATAATATTATTAAATATTATTATAATTATCACCAAGCTATTACAATGAAATATATGAATGACATTGAATAAATTATAAAACTATAGTTTAAAATTGAATATAAAATGAATCATTTATTTTTCTATCAGTTATGAAAGAATATAAGAACTATTTTAAAATAAAAAAATTCCAAAAAATGTTTTTTCTATGTACAAGCACAATTTTATATTAATAAAATTAAAAAAACATTTTTGATTAATATTTCCAATAATATTTATATATTTTATATTCAATAAATATTATTTACACTCATCCAATATATTTTATAAGCATAAGAGAAAAATAAATCCAATTAAATAAATAAAAAGTGGTATTTTCGAAAAGGTAATTGTATAAAATTTTATACAGAACCTACATTAAATATATTTTTTGAAACTTTTATAATTTATATGTAAAAAAATAAACACTTTTTTGAATTAATAATATAAAAATTAACATTGGGTAATTTTTATTAATTTTTTGAGAATATTCATTTTTTTATGAATATTTAAAACACTGAATTTTAATTTGAAACTACATTTTTGACTAATTTATTTATATAGGTAAATTATATTTAATTTTTTAAAAAAAATATTATTATACCCACTATAACTAAATTAATCCAATTTAGGTCATTTGAACTAATTTCATATTAAAATTCGATATAAAAACAATTCAAACATTTGGATTTTTTTCACATTAAAAGCCCATCATCTCATCCCTTATACGAGATTTATTTTAATTAAATTTATACTACTATTATATTTATAATATATAAAAATGAAATTAAAGTTTAGAATAATAATAATTTTTTATATCTAATATTGTAATCATTGTTTTTTACCACAAACATTACTAAAGGTACTTAAAAATTAATTACATTGATTAAGGTAAACACGAGCTTAATTAATGACTAACCATAGAAAATAATGTGTTAAATTTACATTAAACATGTATAAAAATTATATTCTAGAAATATTTTGACCATTCAGCCTATAAAGATCTAAAATGGTTAATTTTAAGCTTTTATGGACAATTAAATCATGGGGAGCACACAATTCTGTTCAATAATACCCAATGTGTCATTTTCCCCACTTATAAAAGGCCTACTCTCATACCCCCTCTTTACTCACCTCAAGACGTTTTCTCATAGCCAAAACCTACCCAAATCGCCTCTTAAATTCCATCCCTTCATCATAGAACCCTCTCGTTACATAGAAATCCAATAAAGGAATCCCTTTACTTCAAACCAATATGAGTTTCCCAACGAAGAGGTAACATCCTTTCTCAAACTCTTTGGATTTATTTTCATTCTCCACCCCATAAAATATTATAATTACATGAATTTATAACTACATAGGTATAATAATTATACATATACATTATTATTCTAAGGTTTCAAACTACACCGACCGACACATCCATCAAATGGGTGAAGAAAATACCTTCATGTACGAGAAACTACCACCTCACAAAATGATGTCATTAAATTTTCCTTTACCACCTATAATGGTTAGAATTTATGATGAAAGAGATAATTTTATATTATATTTCTGATATTTATGTTTTCTTAATACTTATAATATTTTTATATCACACAAAACATCATGAATTCCATTTTTGGTAAATATGGTATCTTCGTTTTGTTGAGAAAGTGTTGTTTTCAACAATACATAATATTTTTATTTAAATAGGGAGATTATTGAGAACAATACTCTATCTATTTATGATGATTTTAATGCTCACAAATACCCTTAATTATTTTCTAATGATTTTATTTTTTTAAGTATATTTCATGATTTTATTTTTTATTTTTTATTTCTTGAAGAAATATTTAAGGTCATGAACAACGAGATTTAATTGCTAAATTATTCGCATTAGCGTGTTCTGGAAACATTGTTCATGCTCTACATATTCGGGAATTGCTTAAGAGTGTTCTAGAATAACAATTCATACCCTACGTGTGGAAACATAGCATAAAGAAAGGAACCTGCTGTTTACTTTACAAGTTATCAGAAAAGTATAGTTAATCAACCATACGTTATTGGAAAAGTAAGAAAAAGAACCCTACGTTAGGAAAGAACCCTACATTTGGGATATTAGAAAAGTATAGAAGTATAACCATACGTAAGTGTTAAATGTTACGTTTGTATCTCAAAAGTATGGTTCACCAACCTTACTTTTGTAAACAAACTTACGTTTCTTAGAAAATTATGGATCATATACCTTTCGTTTGGAAGCTTATAAAAGTATGGATCATTTATCATACATTTAAATGTTAAAGAGAAAAGTATGGATGACCAACCCTACGTTTGTGATCAACCAGACCTTGATAACATTACGTTTGAAGGCTATGTCATCAACCTTACATTTATGATCTACGTTACGTTCATAGGATGCATACTATACAACTCAACCTTACATTTGGTGTCGGATAATTTAAAGTTGATATTATTATTCAACGATCTGCAAGAGAATTATCAGGTTGATTTTAAGCCGGATTAAAAGTGTATTTTAATGCGCATATTTGATGAGTTCAGAACCTTTTAAGGATCAAATTAAACGTATCTTTTTAGGGAAAATTACAAGTATAGTTATGACTACTATTTAAATTAAAATGTTTGAATTACACGAATAAAAAGGCGAAGATTGTTGAACTGATTTATGCAGAGAAATTATTCATTATATTTTTATTTTATTTTAAGGTGTGTGTAAGTATGAACTGAAAATTGTGATCAAGAACACAACAGCAGATACATCTATCAAAATACGAGATCTGTTGTATGATATTTTAGAAGAGAAGAAAAAAAAGAGAGTCAATCATGATCTACATTTCTGTTGATTACGAAGAGTGATAAAAGCCCTGCTTGTTAAAGAAAAAGATACATGACAGAAGATTCCTTTATTAGACATTGGAGATCAATTGTGAATCTCCTGCTTCTAAAGTTGTGATTTATATTTATCTATCTACTGCAATGGGATCGACTCAGAGTGACTCTTTCTTGAAGATCATTCTTTCTGAAGATGATGATCCATTTACAGTCAATTTCAATATATTGCAATTGTGAAGAATAATCCGGAGAGTATTTTCAAAGAACAAATACTTTTTATCTTGAGTGACAGGATTCTCATTCTAAGCTGTGTAGGTTCTGTGATTGAACCAGAAGGCTGTGTTTTTCCTTAGATTGTAAAGATGTCAACTTCCTACACTTAGTTGTTGAAAGGTCTGTTGAGATGTGGACCAGATAGTTAAAATCACCAAGATCGTGTAGTAGAGTGTTGGTGGAGTGGACTAGGGGCCTTCTATTCCTCGAACCACTATATATCATGTGTCCCTGCATTTCATATTTCCACTGCATTAATATATCTTATTAAAGATAAAGGGAAGAACATGATCTCGCGAAGATTTTTGAAAAGACACAATTCACCCCCCCCCCCCCAATCTTGTGTATATTTAGTATAATCTCGATCCAACAATTGGTATCAAAGGCTTGGCTTTTGATAAATCTCTAACAAGCTAAAAGCGATTAAAGATTATACGTAGAGAAAGATAACTGATACAATAGAGGGAATGTCTATGGTCAGAGAACCGTACTCCAATGGAGAAAAATATGGATGCTGAAAGTCGCGAATGATTATCTATCTAAAAAACCTTGGATACAGAGTATATTCTAAGATACTAAATCCATATGAAATGCCTAAAAAACCTGAGACATGGAGTGCAGCTACAGAAGCAGAATATGATATGAACTCAAAGGTAATGAATGCAAATATATGTGTTCTAGGACCTTATGAATTTAATATAGTATCTAAATACCCGACAACATATGAGATGTGGAAAACTATTTTTGTTGCTTATTATGAAACTAACAATATCTAGGAAATAAGATATGCTACTGCTAAGCTTAAATTTGATACATTCTGAATAGTTGAAGGTGAAAGCATTTCTCAAATGAATGGAAGGTTGATAGAGATTTTCAATAATATAACCACCTTGGGAGATCCCATTAAACAAGGTGTTCAATCTTTAAAAGTACTGAGAGTATTTCTTACAAGATGGAATGTAATATCTTCTACAATCAGACATTTTACACCTATAAAATAGTTAACTATGAGAGAACTGATTGAAACACTAATGATGTATGAAGGTGAGATACAAGATGAAGGAAATGATCATAATGTGTTTATCAAGATAAATTACACTACCTTGAAATTGTCATCACAAATCAAAAGGATGAAGAAATGTGTAAAAGTGAAATCAGAAAGTTCTAATTTATCAAATTATGATTTGGAACTGGTTCAGCTAGCTAGAAAATTCACTAAATTCTATAGAAATAATAAGGGATTTAGAAAATCCTTCAAAAAGAATGACAAGGAAGTCAGATGTTATGAGTGGAAGAAAATGGGGCACATCAGACCTGACTGTCTATAGTTAAAAGAAGACAAGAAGAAAAATTTATTCAAAAGTAATGATTATGAGAATAAGGACAAGAAAGTAATGAAAGTTACATGGAGTGTATCTAAAGACTCTAGTAGCACTTCTGAATCAGACTCAGATAAGGAAAAAGTAAATCTGAAGGCCAACATGTGTTTTATGGATGAAACAGATGAGGTACAATCTTACTACTCTTCTGACCCTAGTTCTAAATCTAGTTACTCTAATGAAAAACATGCAGCCTACTGCAATATGCTTGAAGAAAAATATGATTCTATATTTAAGAAGAATAAGTCTTTAAATAACATTTGAAAGTTTGTTTCTGATTAAAGAGATACAACTCTAAAGCAATTTAAGGAGTTAAATGATAAATATAATTCAATTAACATTGACTATAGAGATCATGAATCTAAAATAAAAACTATGGAAATAGTAGTAGAAACATATAAAAGTGCAGCCCTTATTTTTACCAAAGGAGAAAACTAATTGAATGAAATTCTTGGAAAAACTCTTATTAAGAAAGAAAGATTTGGAAATGGCAGTAAAGGTGAAAAACCTAGGCTGTAAAAGAATTATTTTGTTCCAAGCTCAAAAAGATTAAATTGTAATTACTATGGAACAAGGGAACATATTTCTAAAAACGTTTTCTTAAGACAACCTCATATAAGTGGTATTAAGAAAGATTTTGTATCAAATAATTTATTTGATTTTGTTGATTTTAGAAAAACAAAGAAAGTCTGGATTCCCAAATATTTACTGGCTAACACAACTGGATCCAATAGAATATGGGTACTATAGCAACTTGTTTAAATGCCTTTGCAGGAAGCAGGTCACAGAAGAAAAAATACCATATGGTATATGGATAGTGGATGCTAAAGGCATATGACTGGAAACTCATAAAATTTCTCCACCCTCAATCAAAAAGATGGTGGACTTGTCACTTTTGGTGACAATGCCAAAGGGAAAATCATTGGTATTAGAATAGTTGGAGATCGATAAGTTGTCTCAATCAACTAAGTACTTTATGTACAAGGATTGAAACACAATCTGATATGTATCTCTCAAATATGTGATGATGGTTATACTATTGATTTTTCTAATAACTGTTCTACTGTTTCTAAAAATAAACATCTAAAATTTAGAGAACCAAGAACTGATAATGTATACAAATTGAATTTAAATGCCTTGTGTAAACAACAAGTAAAGTTCTTAACTTATAAAGTGAATGAATCTTCGATCTGGAATAGGATACATAGACATTGAAATGTATATGTTTTACATAAATTATCTAAGAAATAATTATTTTCTGATTTTTCTAGTCTCATATTTCAAAGTGAAATATTTTGTGATTCATGTCAACTTGGCAAGCAGTAAAAATCATCCTTCAAATATATTAACAAAGTTTCTTCAAATAAACCTCTAGAACTTATCTATATGGATTTTTTTGGACCTTCAAGGGTAGCAAGCTTGGCTGGTAAATTATATGTATATGTTTTAGTTGATGATTATTCTAGATTTGCATGGATTTTCTTTTTGAAATTTAAAAATGAAGTTTTTACTTTATTTAAAAGTTTTTGTAAATCTACTCAAAATGAAAAAGGTTTTAATATAATTTCATTTAGAAATGATCATGGTGGAGAATTTGAGAATTATGAATTTAATTCCTTTTTCTCAAACATGGGTATTAAACATACTTTCTCTGCACCAAGAACACCTAAACAGAATGGAATTGTTGAAAGAAGAAATAGGACTATTCAGGAAATAGCTAGGACTATGCTAAATGAATACAGTCTTCCTACTAATTTTTGGGAAGAATATATAAGTACATCCTGCTATACAATTAATAGAGTTTTAATTAGACCAATTGTGAAAAATACATGCTATGAACTTTGGAATAATATAAAACCTAAAGTAAACTACTTTAATGTTTTTGGATGCAAGGTCTACCCCTTGAACACCAAGGACAATCTTGGTAAGTTCGATCCAAAATATGATGAAGGAATTTTATTAGGATATTCAGCTACCTCCAAATCTTATAGAGTCTATAATATAAAGTCAAGTATTGTTGAATAATCATTTCATGTGAAATTTGATGAATCTGATCCTTTTTAGAAAAGGACAGATCAAATTGATGAATCTGACTCTAATGATAACATGAGACTTATGAACTTGAAAAATGATTTTTGAAAAAGATATAAATGAAATTCAGTCCAATTAAGAAGAACATGATACTTAAGAACCTATAACTATTCCACCTAGATATAATAGAACCCTAAAGAATCACCCTTTAAAAACTATAATAGGTGACTTAGACACAAGAATAAAAACTATAAGAAATATATGAAATCATGTAGCATTCTCTGCCTTTATATCCCAACTAGAACCTAAGACTATAGATGAAGCTTTAGATGATGAAAGCTGGATGATATCAATGCAAGAAGAATTAATCCAGCTCAATAGAAATGAAGTATGGGAATTAGTTGAAAGACCACGGAATTATCCAGTGATAGGAACAAAATGGGTCTTTAGGAATAAACAAGATGAACAAGGAATAATAACTAGAAATAAAGAAAGACTTGTATAAAAAGGATATAATCAGGAAGAAGGTATACACTATGATGAGACCTCTGCACCTGTAGCTAGGTTAGAATCTGTTAGAATCCTTTTAGCCTATGCATCACATATGGATTTTAAATTATTTCAGATGGATGTTAAGTCTTCCTTTTTAAATGGTTATTTAATGGAGGAAGTTTATTTTGGGCAACCTCCTGGTTTTGAAAATTCACAAAAACCAGATTCGGTTTTTAAACTTACTAAAGCTCTTTATAGACTTAAACAAGCACCTAGATCTTGGTATGAAAGATTAAGATCTTTTCTTTTGAAAACATATTTTAATTTTGGAATGGTAGATCCAACACTATTTAATAAAACTGTAAATTCTAATATTTTATTGGTTCAAATTTATGTTGATGATGTAATTTTTGGATCAACAAATAAATCCATTTGTCAAGAGTTTTCAAATATAATGCAAAATGAATTTGAAATGAGTATGATGGGAGAATTAAATTTCTTTTTAGGACTTCAAATATATCAAAAAGATTTTGGAAATGTTTTTAATCAAATAAAATACATTACTAACTTACTTAATAAATATGGAATTGAAAATAGAAATACATATACAACTCATATGTGTACTAATATAAACATGATTTGGATGAAACTGGAAAGTCATTTAATAACAAGTTATATAGAGGTATGATTGGTAGTTTATTATATCTTATTGCTAGTAGGTCAGATATAATGTATTCAGTATGTATTTTTTCTATATTTCAATCAAATCCAAAAGAATACCATTTAACTGCTGTTAAAAGAATTTTTAGATATTTAAAAGGAACTGTTTTTCAATCTCTACTTTATCCCAAAACTTATGATTTTAATTTAATTTCGTATTCAGATGCAGAATTTGGGAGTTTTATATTAGATAAGAAAATCACTTCGGGTACTTTTCAATTTCTAGGGAAATCCTTAGTGTCATTGTCATGTAAGAAACAACACTCAGTTTCCCTGCCAACAGCCGAGGTAGAATATGTTTCTACTGGAAGTTGTTGTGCACAAGTGTTGGTGATGAAAAACACTCTTATGGATTTTGGACTAAATTTTAATAATACACATATTTTATGTGATAATACTAGTGCAATAAATATTTCAAAAAATCCTATTAATCATTCTAAGACTAAGCATATTGATATTAGACATTAATTTTTAAGAGATCATGTTATTAAAAAGGATATATTTTTGGAATTTGTTAATACTAAAATTCAATTAGAATATATTTTTTTTAAAACCACTTCCCACCGCAAGGTTTTATTTTATTAAAGAGGATCTAGGTTTATTTTAATTTAAATAAAATTTTAATTTTATTCATTTAAATTATGTTTTTTATTCTATTTAAATATAAACTTGTTATTTATTTTTATATATGTCATGGAAAATTTTTATTTATTTTTAAAATATATGTAATGATTATTGAAAATGCGAGAATCAAGGCTGTCATAACCTTTCAAATTATGAACCGTTTCATTTCCATAAAAACCCTTTTGAAGTCGCGAAATCGCACCACTACTTGTCAACCCTAATATTCAAACCTCTAAAACCCTAACCTTCAAACCTCAGATATTTTTGCCGAAATGGAAAATACTAAGAGAACTGATGAGGCCAAGACCAGCAATTCCAAGAAACATCGCTCAGAAGGAAGGAAAATCCTACAGGGAAAGGTGATTGATTTAGAATGTCAATTTCAGAAGAACTTGTTTTTAAAACAAGCTCTGTCATTTCAGAATCTCGAACAAACCGTAAATAGTGAAAATACGGAATTCTTGTATGAAGTAGAGCATTGATATTTCTTTAAATCTGTTCAATTTATTTTGGGAGATAATTATGAAACCATGATGTCTAACATAGAGGATAGATATTTTCAATCTCTTTAGTTGAAATTAGTCAGTTACTGAACTTCCCTCAAGAGGTAGTGTTTCATTTTGATTTGAAAAGTATAGGAGATTTTGTGCATAAATATGAAGATATTATGTATTTTCTGTTTGGCTCTACTAACATAAGGAAAATGTTCATTAAAGATTTGAAACCAAATCAGAAGATCCTTGTGAAATTTGTACAAACCGGGATAGCACCCAGAATGCAAGAGATAGAGAAGATATTATATCCCAACATGTACATAATTTATCTTCTACTTAGTGATATAAAATTAAATTTTCCTAGGTACATGATGTGGTACCTGAGTTACTGCTGTCAAAGTGAAGCTAGAATGAATTTCTACCCTTTTGGTAGATTAATCTCAAAACTCTTGTTCAAGAACGTCATGGTGAGACTGGTTGATGCTAGAACTCTTTTTCACCATAGTAATGTTTTTAATGTTGGTACTTTAAGAAAAATCAGTTATTTATAGAGTATAATAAAAAGAAAAATCCTGCTAGTAGGAGATGATGAAGAAGTAGAAGAAGAGAGAGCTCAGCCTCAGCCTGAAAAGTCAAAGGAAAATCAAGCTACACCCAGAGTCAGCTCTGTTTTCTAGAAGAATAAGTTTTAAAGTTGAGACTGTGCTAGAGGAAGAAAGTTAATAAGGACTTCAAGTAAAAATAAGAATAGATGCTACTGCTCATTAAGAGCAAGTTTCAAATGTTTTAACCTCACAAGATTTATTGAGTTACAGATTTTTCAGAGAAGCTGTTGTTGAACAATCAATGAAAGTTTTTGTTGAGAGGTCAGAACTAGTGGAAGAACCTCCGATTCAATTTGTAATTCAAATAGAAAATGAAGGAGAGACTCAGGGACAAGATGTGGCTTTTACAGAAGTTGAACCTGAAAGAATTGAGTTAAGAAACAAGACCAGAACATGAAGTTGAAATTGAAAAGGATGCAGTGCCTAGAGTAGATGTGGATAGTTATCAATTAGTTAAAGATGAATTTATTCAAGAGAATCAAATAACAGAAGTGATTACTGATGTAGAGAATGAAAACCCATTGGATTTACAAACAGAAGTTCTTCAAGAGGATTTTTCTGTGGAAGAGTCTGGAAAAGACTCAGAGGAAAAATCTATGGACCAACCAGTTAGAGAAGATAAGGAGAAAGAATATGTTGAATCCTTACCCCTAGTGTTAGTACATCACTTTCATGCTGAAAAATAGAATCAAGCACAAAGTACCTCTGAATCAGAAAATGAGTAAGGTGAAGAAATATACAAGGAGTTGCAGAGAGTGAAGCAAGAGAATGATGTTATGAGGAGAGCATTGGAAACATAAAAATTAAAATTCAAAGGCTATAGAATAGTATAGTTTCAAATCAAGAAGTTGAAATTTTTAAGAAGAATATGCTGTGTGAGGTTGAAAAATTAATGTCTGAAATGGTTATGAAGTCAGATTTATCAGATCTCAAATCATTTATGGAGACAAAGTTGGCATCTGTTAGGATCGATGAGGCCAGTGGTTCAGATACTTTACATGATTTGATCAGATTATTTAAGGAAATAACCACTTTCTTAGTTGATATGAATGATAGGTTTCATGATTTGCAATGAAATAGTGCTCCTCTTTCAGTGCTGCTGGACAATCAAAAGTTTTTAGTTGTACAGTTAACCTCACATGAACAAGGAATCAGATCTTTCTTGGATAAGTTAACAAAGAACTTTTATTTGTTTTTTGAGAAGGAATAAATACTACGTGAGTTTTTCATAGTCAACTTAATTGTAGACATTCATATGACTCAAGAGAGTAGTGATCTTATTATTATTCTTAGTGATGGAATGATGAGGACACTAAGGGAGAATATATCAAAAATCAAGGACGTAGTTCAAACAAGATAGACCCTATCTAAACCCTGACCAACCCCTGATTCATGTATTTATCAATTTTGTACTTTTCAATATTTTCAATGACAATCTGTTTCATTAAATATTTGTTTGCTTGTTTGTTTTACTGTCTTTGATTAGATATTCTAGTATTCTAGATTCACTAATTAATAAACAATTAGATATAGCATTTACTCTAGTTCATTGCTACATTAATATGTGTTATATTCCATATTTTTTCATTCTTTTTTATATCACAAAAAGGGGAGAAATTTGGATAAACACAACATTTTATTTTAACTCATTTACAATTTTTTACATATTATTTTAGGAAGAAATTTGATGAAAAGTTTTCTTTAAAAAAACTCTTTCTATTAAAGGATAAATACAAATTTTTTCTTTATAATATTTTAAGAGAGAGAAGCTTGGATAAATATTTTTTTTTAAAAATGTTTTTTAGGTGATATATTTATATTGAATTTTATTTTTCACTTTTGAAAAAGGGGGTGAAATTTATTTTCATGATTATAGATAACACAGTGTTTACTTATTTTTGAAATGATCTTGTTAAAATTAAATATTTCTTAATCAAATAAAAATTCTAAACTATATGTAATTAATTTTGAAAATTAATTTCATTTATTATTTTATGACTTTTGTGATAATCAAAAAGGTGGATATTGTTGAGAAAGTTTTTATTTCAACAATACATAATGATTTTATTTAAAGAGGGAGATTATTGAGAACAATACTCTATCTCTTTATGATGATTTTGATGCTCACAAATACACTTAATTATTTTCTAATGATTTTATTTTTTAAGTATATTTTAGGAATTTATTATTTATATTTTTTTCTGGAAGAAATATTTATGTTCGCGAATGATATTTAATTGTTAAATTATTCACATTATCATGTTCTAGAAACACTTTTCATGCTCTACATATTCGGGAATTGATTAAGCGTGTTGTTGAATCACAGTTCATACCCTATGTGTAGAAACGTAGCGTAAAGAAAGGAACCCACTGTTTACTTTAGAAGTTATCACAAAAGTATGGTTAATCAACCATACGTTATCGGAAAAGTAAGAAAAAGAACCCTACATTAGGAAAGAACCCTACATTTGGGATATTAGAAAAGTATGGAAGGAGAATCGTACCTAAGTGTTAAACGTTACATTTGTTTCTCAAAATTATGGTTCATCAACCTTAATTTTGTAAATAGCCTCACATTTTTAGAAAAGTATGGATCATGTACCTTTCGTTTGGAAGCTTATAAAAGTATGGATCATTTATCATATGCTTGAAAGTTGAAGAGAAAAGTATGGATGGACAACCCTACGCTTGTGATCAACCATATGTTGAGAACCATATGTTTGAAGGCTACATAATCAACCTTACGTTTATGATCTACGTTATGTTCAGAGGTTGCATACTATAAAACTCAACCTTACATTTGGCATCGGATAATTTAAAGTTGATATTATTATTCAACAATCTGCAAGAGAATTATCAGGCTGATTTTAAGCCGGATTAAAAACGGATTTTAATGCGCGTCTTTGACAAGTTCAGAGCCATTTAGGGATCGAATTAAAAGGAGATTTTTATGGAGAATTCCAAGGATAGTTACGAATACTATGTAAATTCAAATGTTTGAATTACGCGAGTAAAAAGGTGAAGATTGTGGATCTGATTTTTTTAGAGGAAGTATTCATTATATTTTTTTATTTTAAGGTGTGTGTAAGTACGAACTAAAAATAGTGATCAAGAACACAGGAGCAGATACATCTATCAAAATATGAGATCTACTGCACGATATTTTAGATGAGAAGAAAAAAATAGAGTCAATCACGATCTACATTTTTTTTGATTACAAGGAGTGATAAAATATATTTTGTTAAAGAAGAAGATACATGACAGAATATTCATTTATTCGACATTGAAGATCAATTGTGAATCTGTTGATGATAAAGTTGCGATATATATTTCTATATCTACTTCAACGGGATCGACTCGGAATGACTCTTTCTTGAAGATCATTATTTCTGAAGATGATGATCCATTTACTGTCAATTGCATTCTGTTGCAATTGTGATGGAAAATCGGGAGAGTATTTTCAAAGAACAAATAATTATTATCTTGAGTGACCAGCTACTCGTTCTAAGTTGTGTAGGTACTTTGATTGAACCAGAAGGTTGTGTTTTCCTTTAGATTGTAATGGTGTCAACTGCCTGCACTCAGTTGTTGAAAGGTCTGTTGAGATGAGGACCAGATAGTGAAAATCACCAAGTTCATGGAGTAGAGCGTTGGTGGAGTGTACTAGGGGCCTTCTGTTCCCCGAACCACTATATATTGTGTGTCCCTACATTTCATATTTCAACTGCATTAATATATTTTATTAAAGATAAAGGACAGGACACGATCTCGTGAAGATTTTTGAAAATACATTATTCACCCCCCCCCCCCCCTCTTTTGTATATTTAGTATAATCTTGATCCAACACGTTTGTGGACGTGTGGACTACTACCTCCTCAAAGCATTGTGATTAATTCACACTTGAAATGAAATGTATTAAGGATTGGATAATTAAAATATTATGACAAATTGGACATAATAATTATAGAGTGACAATATTTTAATTTAGGACCCTGGAACACCCTGAAAGTGGATGGGTGAATAAGGGTGTTAAAATTTTCTTTTAAAGTGATGGATCTTGTTCCCATATTGTTAGGAATTCGTTAAAACTGAATGATTGATAAGAATAGAAATAAAATAATCACATTTAGAGAGACCATACAACAATTTTACTTAGTTCGCCACTAAGGGCTACATTTAAGGAGATTATGCCGATAGTGTGTCAGTCGTACAAAAATTCACTAATATTCACTAGGTGTGGAGTACAAGAGTTCGGTAACAGTCACTCTATTTTAATATCACTAAATTTACAATGATTGAAGGATATTAAATTAATTCCCTCAGATCACTTTCATTGACCCCCCCCTAGCTCACTACTTTGAGAGAAGTCTAACCCAGTTTATCAACTTGAATTTTTCTTCAATGATTTAGAATTAATGTCATTATCTATGACATAGGATGAGACTCTACTTGCACTGTATACTAGATTTTATACTCTTAAAAATCCATATATCCTTAAAATAAATGTTCAAAACTTCCCTTTTCCAAGCCCATTTTAAAACCACACTCTTTCACGAAGCCCCCCGCCTTCATAGAACAAACTATCTTCACAAAGCTTCCTTGCCTTTATGGAACAAACTATCTTCACGAAGATTCCTTGATATCACAAAAAAACATTCTCAAAGATCATTATGTCAATGATAAATACATCTTAACCATGATGTTCCCTTAAACAAAAGCACTAAACATTAGTTCTGACTTGTAGTCTCTCCATGATGCTCAAGATCGCTGAGAAATCATGATTCACGAAGCTCTACACTAACTTAATGAGTTTCCAGATTTTCCTTGAAAACAATCGATGCAATTGAATAGGGGTAGCCACATCATTATAGGCTTGTCTATTCATGAAGATCCAACACCTCTTTTTGGATTTTCCAGATCATCAAAAATGTATTATAGGTTCTCCCCCCTTCGTAATGATCCACTGAAATTCTCTATTCACAAAGATCATCGCAATTGTAGAGTTTTCCATAAAAAAATCTTCACAGTGGCCATCAATTTCACATAGAATTTAATCAATGACTGTAAGGATCAAAAACATGTAATTGTAGAGAACTCTATCACCATTCATGAAGTCTATCATAATCTCAAAGCACACGTTCAAAAAACATTATATCATTGAAAAACACAACTCGCAAAGACCATATTCATGAAACTCATGTTTTTTTCATATTTTCATGAGGCCTCCAAGAAAAACCAGTTTGTACGTTTGATATAAAACTTCAAAATTTTGGACCCCCTAAAATATGGAAAACACTGGGAAATAACACCACCTTCAATATTTCTTTTGGCTTGAACTGAATGATATATTACCTTGCAATCTCCACAATATTCCATGTGAGGATTGAAAAAAACACAAACCATACACCATTTCTAGCATAGAATATCCTTGATTAAATAAATATTTGCCTTTTGGTTTTATGGAAACCGAAAGATAAATTCAATCAGAGCACCAGTCTATATCAAAACTTGATCTGCATGAATCAACTCAGCCAACACTCTAAGTCTACGTGATCAATGCTCAGTGTATAAAACAAGAGAAAAGACATGAATTGTGTTCTCATGTGTTTAAATGAAAGTTGTAAATATTTCTTCATAACACCTGAATGTTTTATCCCTTCACATTCATTGAATTTCTACTTTATTAACTAATCATTCTCCTAATTGCAATATTTTTGACCCCATGCAACATTTTTTATATTCTATATTATCTCCATCTTCTTTCAACCAGAAACACCACACTCACCACACTATATCCTCCTCATTGAATTTAGTCATTTCTCTCCCATTAGAAATAAACCCAGAACCGATAATCATCCATTGTAGATCTCAAAACATACTCTTTTGGATCATATCTCCCCAATAAACCAATATCACTTCCACAAATGAATAAAAATAGTTAAAAAATCATAAGAGGGGAATATATGTAACCTCTTCATGAACTAAGAGGTTGTTGGAAACCAAGGATCAACTGATTTTTATCAAACATAGACGCAGGCAGTGGTTTGATCATAATGTCATCCACTAACTCATCAGTTCCCTCATGGTCAATTTTAATTATGCCTTGTACAACTTTTTCCTTGTTGAAGTGATATCTGATTTCAATATGTTTTGTTGGAGAATGATGAACATGATTCTTTGTAAGATCAATAGCACTCTTATTATCATTGTAAATCACCATTAATTTTTTCACCTAATCACCTTTTCTAGTTATTATCTGCTTCATCCAAAGTAAATTAGTGCACCCCTTGGTAGTAGAGAAATATTTAGCTTCAATAGTACTAACTAAAGTAATTTTATGTTTCTTGCTCAACCAGCCCATGTATTTCATCCCAATATAGAATGATTCAACACTAGTGGACATTCTATCCACTACTTCTCTAGCCCGGTCAACATCAAAAAATGCTAATAGTTCACTCTATTTTCCTTCAAAAAAATATAACCCATAATTATGAGTCCCTTGAATGTATCTCATGATTCATTTCACTGCCTCCATATGTTCTTCCTTCCAATTACTCCAAAAAAGATTCACTAAGAACATTGTAAATAAAATATCTGGTTGTGACTTTGGTATGTCTAGTAAGCTTCTAATGATCCTCTCATTCATTGTGGGTTCCACAGACATCCCATCCTCATGATTTCTGAGTTTTGTTCCAACCATAATCATAGTCTTCATTAGATTTGAATCATGCATATTAAATTTCTTCAAAATCCCTTTTCCATCATTTTATTATGAAATGAATGTGTAATACTTATTCTGAATCACCTACATCCCTAAGAATTATGTGAGATTGTCAATCATCTTCATTTAAAATTCATATTTCATGTGATTGGAAAATTCATCCACTGATCCCTGCCTGCTTCCATTGAAAATAATATCATCAACATATACCAAACCCATGAACCGATCCATATGATAATTCTTCACATAGATATTGTGATCCAATCCTCCTATTTTGAATTCAAAAATTTTTAGATAAGAATCATGTCGATAGTACTATGCTCGTGGTTCCGGATTCATACCATATTGTTCTTTCTTTAATATTCATACCTTTATTTCATCATTTCCAAAAAGAAAACACACTGGTTGTTCAATGTAGACTTCTTCTTCAAGAACACCATTTAGGAATGCTATCCTGACATCTATTTGATACACTTTATGCCCTCATTGAACTGCCCTAGAATTAAATAGCCTAATTGACTATATTCTAGCGACATGAGAAGATGTTTCCTCAATATCAGCACCTTCAATCAATGAATTTCTCTTGCATACCATTCACACCTTATTCCAGATCACATTATTATGCTCATCATATTTGTTCGTAAATATTAACTTAATACCAATCAAATTGTAACTTTTGGGTCTCTTGACATGACCACAAGTCTGATTCTTATTGTCTGATCTAACTCTTCATTCATGGATTTCACCAATGATTAAACTATTGCGGCCTCTTTAAATGAAGATGGTTACCCAACTAATAATAATGAATATTTTTCATTATTCCTCATTCTCCTTGTTTGTGTGGGTTCATTACTATCTTCAATGATGTTAGAATTATCAATCATCGCTCTTCAATTTATCCTGTGAGGTTCAATGGAGTTCTCTTCCACCATGGTTTCCTCTTATGATTCCTCATATTAGTCAACATCCTGATGTGAATCCTAAGACTTTAGTATACCTTCCTCTATTTCTGCATTTCCATTTGATCCTTGTTCACACTCCTTATCTTCTATCTCATTAGCATAGGAATTCCATGAAGGATTTGTGGTTTTCTCTTCAATGATATTAACATAACTTCTTTCCACAATCCTTCCCAAGAACTAATTGAAACACTTGTAGGCTTTTATCTTCACTGGATCTCCAAGGAATATTCCTTCGTCTACATTGTCACCATATTTCCATTGATTTCCTTCTTTGTTTCAGATGTAAAATATACATCCAAAAACACAAAAATATTTCAAATAAGGCTTCCTTCCATGCCACAATTCAAATGGTGTCTTAGTCTCCCCCATATAAAGCCTCGTTGGATTTTGAATGTGCATTGTAACTTCAACACCTTCTTTCCAATAATGGTGAGAAATATGACTATCAATTAGCATAGTCCTGGATATGTTGTTTACTTGTCGATTTCAAAACTCAACTACTCCATTTTACTATGGAGTTCTCACAGAATCAATGGCATGCTGTATTCCCAGATTTTTAGTTAATTTTCAAACATCATGGATGTGTATTCCCCTCCATTCCTAGATTGCAGAACATTGATTATCCATCCAGTATCATTCCTAGTGATTCAGTGATAAGTTTTTATACAGTCAAGAACCTGTCATTTTCTATGTATAATCATCACATAATCCATTCGACTATAATAATCTATGAAAATTTTGAATTACTTTTCTCCATGTGTTCAGACAACATTTATCAGGCCATATACGTCTTTACGAATGAGGTTAAGAAGATTAGATGCTCTTTTCTTCATTGGCCATTAGGAACTGTAGACCAGCTGTTCTCATATGCAAGAGTCACATTCCTATTTTTTTCATGCTTTATTTTTGGGATATAAATGACTATATTCAACTTAGATATCTTTTCCATTTCATTCTGATTGATTTTCCCTAATCACTGATTACACATGTTGTTTTCTCCTTCCACTGTTAGATATAAAATGTTCTCTTTGCTATCAACCAGATATATGTTTCCATTTGATCTACAACCATTCATAATATAATTCCATGTATTTACATTTATAGTGACTCCTTTTTGAGTGAAAGTAAATATAAGTCAAGAGTCACAGAGTTGACTCACACTGAGGAAACAATGATGTAGACCATCCACATAAAGGACTTCAGTTTTCTGCTTCTCTCCATTATCTAGCATAGTACATCCACTTCCTTTGATCATAAAGATCCATCATTACTAAACCTCGTTGTTACATTGACCCTTTTCATGACATTTTTTAATAGTCCAGCATTACCCGTCATTTGGGATGAATATCGGCTATCAAGAATCCTGGTGTTTTAGTTCTTTGTAGCTTTGGGGGATACTTCTGTAATATTTGATTTTTCAATTTTCTTCTTTTCTTTCCATGAGATATTGGATTGATTGTAGGACCCTGATTTACTTTCAATTAACTCTTCGATGTACAGGGGTTCTTCATAATTATACACTTTGTCCAATGGAGAAAAATTCTTTGGGATAGAAACACCATATGGTTGGTGAGTATTCACTTATCTCTGAGTGTCATAAGAATATATAATGTCATTCATATAATTTCAATGTATAGTTTTATGGACAAAGATATAATAGTGAAAATATTGTTCATTTAAACTATATCTTCTATACAATTCTGGATATGAAATTGTTTTAATTATTTAAACTACTAGCTCTTCGCCATTCAGATATCTCCTTTCTTCTTTGTAATGTGACATGGAATGACCTCGTTATCCATAGAACTAAAACTTCATGAGAGAGAAATTTCTTCTCACTTATATTTCACCTCATTCCTTCTTCCTCAAGAAAATAGTTTGACTAATAATCATTTTTGAAAGCTTTAGGATAGTCTTCAGTTCTCCTTTTAGTTTGATTGAATAGTCTCCTTTTCATAGTTTTTGGTGGTTTTTAAACATGATCAACTTTCAACAAGCCTTTATTCTGGTCCACTTTATATGTTTCATTTGATGTTTCATCATCAAAACTGATTCCATTATTTCCCATGAAAGTGGGTCTTTGATTACTCAAAATATTTTCAACTCTATCAGAGCCATGTTTTTCTATCTCTAGCAGACCAGTATACGAGAACCTTCAAAATTTTATTTTATTATTTTCTTCATTTGAATTTGATTCACTTTCGAATTTTCACCAAACAGTATCAACTTCTTCTTCAAGTCCCTCAACATATTTGGACTTCTCTTATGGTCTCAAGGTAAGGTCCTTGATAACCTTAGCCTATTCTTAGATTATAAGCTTTAGTTTCACTAAATTGTTTGTGATTTTAAGAATTGATAACTATAATTTCACCAGTTTTTCTACTCATTAAATTTTTTCTTCATGCAGAACAACATATTTTGATGATTATTCCACCATTTCATTCCACTTACTGCCTCTCTTACATTTATTCTCAAGCATACCAAAAGAATCCTTATGTTGAAAATTGGGATCAACATTAGTGGTCATATGAATATCCTGATCTTTATTTATCAATGGTTCTTACTATTCAATGGTATCTATCAGGGCGGCATGTCTTCCAATTTTAAATTATCACTCTTATTATTCACAAAATTAATTATTATTATCTTTTTTTTTCACAGAAAAAACACTTATTCAAAATTTGTGTTCCATATTTGAAGTCTAACTTTTCCAAAAACATATTTTGAGGCTTCTCAATGTTTTCATCATCAATATTTCTTTATTATTGAGAGGTAATGTGCCAAAATCTACAACAAAGAAACCTTTTCATGGGTAACATACCTTTAAATTTACATTTTCCCTTATTGAGATTCTTGGAAATGAGAAAGAATTTATTTTTCCCCATCATCATCATCGCCACTATTTATTGAGATTTTCAATTTTTCCACAACTTTGAATGCCATTTCATTGATTACATGATTCATAGAATCTTATGGTTTCACTCTCATCACATATGTTACTATGATTCTCAACACATCCTATAGAAAAAGTTTAGAAGAACCCCTTTCCTCAAGGGATAACACTATAGAATTGTAAAGGGGTGGAAGTATTCTGAATTATTTTTTAAAATATAAATTTATTTGATTTCTTCCCCCAGAACTAGAATTTCTCATACCACTTCAGTAATTTGATTGAAGAAGGAATCCACATTCTCATCAGCATACATCTTCAGATCGTCAAACCTATTATGCAGGACTTGTTGTTTTTCCTCCTTCACTTGACTGTCTCCTTCATAAATATTTAAAAAAAAATCCCACATAGACTTTATTAAGGATTAGCTCATCTCCATTAGATATATCTAATCAGAATGAGTTACGATGATAGAATTCTTCATTTTATTATCTTCATCAAGAATTTTTCATTATGTATTAGCCAATTATAGCCCTATTGAAACAGTAACATGAATTTATTGCTCTGTAGAAAAGAGGACTCCCATTCCAAGAGATATCACATGAGAACTCATTCTGTTATTACAAATTTTAAAATTACATCCATTGAATAGGTGAAGTCCCCTAACATTGAATGAAATCTTAATGACCCCACAGGTCAGGATTAACACCAGAAACCATTATACTCTAATACCACTTGTAGGACCCCTGAACACCCTGAGAGGGGTGGGTGAATCAAGGTGTCAAATTTTGTCTTTTAAATTTATGGATCATGTTCCCATATTGGTAGGAACTTTTGAAACTTATATAATGAATATGAATATAAATCAAACAATTACATGAAGATAGACTACACAACACTTTTACTTGGTTCACCACTAAGGGATACATCCAAGTTGCATACACCGATAGTGTGTCATTCATACCAAAATCCACTAATAATCACTAGTTGTGGAGTAAAAAAGTTTAGTCACAGTCACTCAATGACTAGATCACTACATTTACAATGTTTTAGGTATATCACAATACATCCCTTAGATCACTTCCGTGGATTCCCCCTAGCTCACTTCTTTGAGAGAAGTCTAACTTTGTTTATCGACTTGAAGGTCTCTTAAATGATTTGGAATGAATGTATTTGTATCTGACTTAGCCCAAGAATATAATTTTACCTTATAAATGAGATTATGTTATTTAAAATCCCTATCCTCTTAAACTAAATGTTTAAAACTACCCTTCGTGAAGCCCCTTTTCAAACCACACTCCTTCACAAAGCACCCCTGCCTACGCAGAACAAATTGTGTTTGCACATATTTCTTTCCTTTGTGGAACAAAATGTCTTTGGAATGATTTCTTACCTTCATGGAACAACCTTCATGAAGCTCACTATGTCAACATGGAACACCTTATAATCTCAAAGTACCCTTAAAAAAGTCATTGAACATAAGTTGGGAATTATAGTCTCTTCGTGATGCTCAAGATCGCTAGGAAAGACCGATTCATAATAGTCTTCGCAAACTCAAAGAGTTTCTGTATTTCCCTTCCAAAACATTGATGAAAGTGAAGAGGGTAGACTCATATTTATAGGCTCGTATTCTTGAAAATCTCCACCGCCTCTTTTCAGATTTTCTAGATAATCAAAAATGTCTTCGTGGTGCTCCTCCCATCACAAAGAACCATGTAAATTATATATTTTCAATTATCATCACAACCACAGAGTCTTCCATAAAAACCCTTAATAGTGCTCATAAATTTTGAAAATAAGTGATTAAATGTACATAAATCTCCAAAACTCATAATCACAGAGAACACTATCACCATTCATAAATATTGTCATAATCATGAAGCACATCGTCAGAAAACATTCCATCTTTGTGAAATGCAACTCCCAAAAACCATCTTTGAGAAACTTATGCTTTTCCAATATTTTCATAAGGACTCCAAGAAAAATCAAATTGTACATTTTAAATCCAACTTCTAAATTTTGGAACCCAAAAAATTAGGCAAACACTAGGAAATAACAACACCTACAATATTGCTTTCATCTTGAACTATATGATATGTTTCCTTGCAATCTCAATAATCTTCTATGTGAGGATTAAAAAAACACAAACCATACACCATTTAAATAATTGAACAGCCTGGGTTCCAAAATTTATATATATTTATATATATGCACACATATATTTCATTTAATTTATTTCATTAAATATGACATGAAAATAGAAACAATGTCCATGCATATATACGACCTACCATATCCATGAATGGGGTATTCCATTATATATATAGATATTTTATAAATTATTATAAAGATTTATTGACTAGATATATATGGTATTTATGTCAATTTTTTCAATCTTTAAATAATTAAATCCCAATCTAAGTAAGAGGACCAAGAATAACAAGCCAAAACGTATACAAAAAAGGATATTACCTACAATGTAACATTAATAATGAATTGTTAACAAATGAGTAATAGAAGGGAATAACTAAATAACATATGGTATGATTTAATTTAAGATAGTTATTTAATAGATATATAATAAAATTTTACTAATTATATAGGATTTTTGAACTTGTACAAAAAATTTCAATACTTAAGGTAAAGGTGTTGATGTCTCACTTTTATTTCTATGAGACTTATACCCTATTCACCCCTAATTTATTTTGTGTGGTGTATATACAACCAATTAATGTATTATATCATAATTACCCATAAATTTATGGGTATTTACTTTTATATTATATTATATTTATTTCATGTGGTTTATGGTTCAAAATTTACCAAATCGGTAAAGTAATTTAGTTTCAATTTTCCTTCTTTGATATATATAACGTGTTATGAACCTGTATTTCTCTATGATTTATATATAATTCCCATTGACATGTTATATAATGAATAAAATTATTTAATTATATTTCAATATTAACATAATGTTACTAACTCATGTGTATTATGAGTCAAAGTTACCAAATTTGTAATAGTTTTTTGCTATAATCTCATTGTTTGTCAGGATTGTTTATGATTATGCTTCCATTTATGAAATTTTATGATCAATAACTTAAGAAAAATCATGATTTTTATTCTCATCAGGATATTAATGATAGAATAATTTATCGGTACCATGTACCCACTAATTGTTACTTACTATAACTAAGTAAAGTATTTTAATAAAATCGAACTTTATTTCTCTTTTAGTCATAAATATGTGTTTTTTAAAACCTGTGTTCTCAAAAAATGTCATAAAAAATAAATTGTTTTTAAAAATTTCCCAAAATGATTTTCAATGTTTCAATTATATTTTTTCAGAAGTTCAATTTTAAAAAGTATTTTAATGATTTCAAGGTTTTTTAGGGTTTTAAAATGTTCTGAAGCCTTATTTGTAGGTTTTCAATGTATTTTAAATGGAAAATGGGTTTTAAAAATTATTACAATCCTTATTATATGTTTTAATAGTATTTTAAAGCATATAATGTTTTCAAAGTGGTTTTTCACTTTCTTTTTGAGTGTTTGATGTGTTTTCAAAGAAAAAAGTTTTCAAATATTTTCAACATTCATTTATAGGTTTTAAAATATACACTACTAGAATTCTAGGTATTTATGATGGGTTATTTGAGACGGGATATCTTCGCAAATAAGCTTTAGCGACAGGGTCCCATCATAAATAGCCCATTGTAGAAAACGTCGTCGCAAAAATATTATTTGCAACGGTCCTGTCGCAAATAATATCTTTTGTGATGGGAAACTTCACCATCGAAAATAAGTCTCTGATTATATACTTTATATATATAAAAAGTTTTTGTGATGTCGCAAATACTTTTTGCGACGGGCTCGTAATCCCGTCGCAAATACTTTTGAAAAAAACAATTATTTAGGCTATTTGTGATGGGAACCCATTACAACAGATCTCGTCGCAAATAATAAATAAATTTAAAAAAAAAAAAAAATTATTAAAATTATGATTATTGAAAAAATAATTTTAATATTATTAAAATAATAAAAAAATATTAAAATTCTCAATATTCACAAAAAATATAAAAAACATCATAAAAATTATTATTATTATTATTTGTAAAATAAAAAACATTAAAAATATAATAATAAAAAAAATATATTTAATAAAATTATGATTAATGAAATAATAATATTAATATTATTAAAATAATAAAAAAAATTATTAAAATTCTCAATATTCACAAAAAGAATCATAAAATATTAAAAATTAAATTATGAGATATTCGCACCGATATAAAAGACAGAAACTATAAACCGTTCATATTACAACAAATATTAAATTTAAATTTTTTTAACATAAAAAAATCACTGGGGGTCATCTTCTGGAGGAGGTGGAGGAGCTGAAAGAGATGGTGGAGGAAAATCCATCCCTAAACTATGAGTCAGACGTCACATGTACTTCATCTACTCGTGATGTCGTTACTGTCATAAACACATCTCCTCCTCATGTTTCTGCTTCTACTGCTACTACTATTAATGCATCTCTTCTTTCTGCTTCTACAAACTCTCTATAAGGTTATTCTGAGCTAGGAACTGCTCCTGATACTGTGAGGAAGAAGATGATGCCTCTCCATGAGCTCCTCTCGAGCTGGACGCCGACATCGCAGTAGTACCATAATAAGTTCCTGGAGTCACATGAGAGCTGATACCAACTACTCGGCCCTTCTCAAAGCCATACTGAGTCACCTGCATCCATGCCGCCTCATCAAAATAGTGGGCATTAGTCTGATCAGTCACCTCGTCCTGACCCTCAGCCTGTGTCTAAGAGGTCGCAGCCTCATATGACTCCTTCAATTCCAATTTGAAATTAAAATTGTGAAAATATTATATTTAGTTAATTGTCAAACTGAAAAAAATAAGACTAACCACAATCCGACGCTGGTGATCACATCTAATCTCTCTAGTGGCTGGATCACTATACATCCTCTGATAAACATCGTACTCTGTAATATCGGGATGCTCGAATACCTATAGGTATGACAACCCTGCTTTTTATTACAACATAAGCATGCTTTATTACATAAAACTTCACTTGATACAACAAAGAAGATCGAGAGTTTTAGTCTCTTTGGGGCTTAGGATCATTACATAAAAACATTAAACCTGAATTACAACATCTTTATTGAAAACTTCCTTTACATGTCCACTACATTCCTTCATACTTAGCATTGCATGGGATCACCTGAGGACATGAATAAGAAAAGGGTGAGCTATAAAGCCCAGTAAGGGAGTACACAATGAATAACATGAGGAGTACAATACATGTTAGGCAATAGGAATATCAATAGAGCATAAGAGAAACATGAACATAAAGGCATGATAAAGCATGATAATCATAACATAGAAATGTGGCAACAACACTTAACATTGAATTAGCATGAGCCAAGGCTCATTGCACATGGAGCATGAGTAAAACCTCATTGCACTTGAAGCACGAGTAAACCCTCGTTGCACTTGAATTATCATGAGTAAAAACTCATTGCACATGACGTATCATGATACTATACTTTACCCAATGCATTGGAGCGCTATAAAGGGCGCACCCTTCTTAAACATTTCATTTCATGCATAAGTGTGCCACATGGATCATAAAACATAATCATTTATTCCACGATAAAGGAATGTGGAATTCATACATGAAACATTATAATCAATTAGTAAATGTGCATAAAGGTGAATACCCTTGATGGAGAAATGGGCATGGTATTCACTACACAAAGACATTGGCTTAGAAAATTGGTGCGATTTCGGCAGCGTAACAGCATGACATAAGAATTCATAAAAAAGGTTGATGAGAGAGAAAAGGGTTCCTCATCATATTTACATGTAATGTACAGTAAGGAGGTCATATATATACATGTCCCAACAATCGAAATGGAATTTAGATTCATGATACAAAAGTATTTCTTGAATGTAAAAGAAGAGAGAGAAGTTCCTTTCGGAATTTCGGCATAGTAACGGGTATACATGGGAGGCATTTAATGAGAGAGAAAGGGTTATCCCATCATTCAAACAATAATAGGGCAGTATGGGGGAGGTGTTGAACCATACCCCAACATTCATAATTGAAATAAAAAGGGCAATACAACTTAAAGAAAACTGACAAAAATGAGAAAGGAAGAAAAAAACCCTTACTTGGAAGTGTGCTTCCAAAGGCTAGAGAGAGGCTTGTGAGAGGCTTCTTGGGAGCTTGGGGCACCTTGGGAGGATTCTAGAGAGATTAGGGAAAAGTTGGACGAACTCTAAGGGATTTTAGTGAGGAGGAAGTGGGAGCTTGGGTGGGTTTATATAGGAAAGGTGAGGGAATTCTTTATTATTTAGGTTTTGGACCCCTTATATTAAAATAATCCAAACCACAAACCATCCCATGGTATTTGCCCATGGTTTCTGGAAAACGAAAGAGGAAAAAAATATTTTACAAGGCCAAGGTCAGAACTTATTAAAAAATTAGGGTTGCTTATGTGGAGGTGAGTCACACTCCCATGGAAATTAATTTAAAAAGGCAAAGTGTTGAATAAGTCTTGAGGGCTCCATTAATGCTTTGAAAAGTAAGTCAAACAAACCCAAAACCTCATTATTTTAATGATAAAACACATATTGGCCAAACATAAGGATTATGTTATTTTATTACATCACCATTGGGTCATTATGATGTCATAAAACACATTATATATTTAAATGGTATTTAATTTTTACCCAAAAATTTGACTGTCTCAGAAAATTAGGAAAAATTCACCGTTGGATAATTTCGACATCCTGATTCCAAAAATAATATTTATTTTATCTAAATGATTTTCTAAATATGTTAATTTTCACTTTTAAAATAAAAATCGACATTTATAAAAAAAATTACGGGTTTTGACAGAAACGGCTTTCAAACCTTAATAAAAATTTTAATTGCATTCATAAAATTATAAGATCATTTATATTTAATAAAAAATTAATTTAATATTAATAATAATATTTTATTAAAATATTATTTAATTCAAAAATACTTTAATTTAATAAAATATAATTCTTAATTAAATAATAACTAAAAACACCATTTGTACTTTAAAAACTAATTACAATGTATCAAAAATGACTAGAAATTATATTCATTATTATATACAAAAATAATGTACATGAACATGGTGCTACTTATTTGTTACATAACCCCTTAAAATAGCCGCATAAGACCTAAGGGTAAGGTGTGCGATGGTGACAGACTCTTGGGGCGGCTCGGATAACATCGCTCGAATGGTAATTTCAATCAACTTCCACTTTTCCCGTAGACGATCACGTTAGAGCTTGACTTGATGAAGCTCAGCTTGGGCTTGGTCAAGGGAAAAGCCCAAAGATGCCACCTCTTTTCCGAGCTCTGACAAATGGGCTTCGTATGGGGCAATTCTACTGGATGAGGCCATTGCTTCCTTTGTCTGAGTAGAAATGGGTTCGTTAAAGCCTTATATTTATACTACTCAGATGATCACTGCTCAACGGCTAAAAAGTAACGGTCACAAATCTTAACGTAAAACTGAAGAAGTTGACATCTTATAAAAAACATTTTTTATAAAGAAAAATTTAACTGGATCAAGAGGGATTTTCCATTAATGAAACTTTGGGTTGTTACAACATTCCCCCCTTAAGAAATATCGCCCTCGAAATTTTCCTTTTCCCACACTAAAACAAATGTGGGTAACTTAGCTTCATCATATCCTCCGACTCCCAAGTTGCTTCTTCAGACTTGTGGTTTCTCCACAACACCTTGATGAGGGGCATTGTCTTATTTCGTAGAACTTTTTCTCAACGATCTAAGATCTTCACTGGTTTCTCCTCTTAAGAATGATCGTCTTCTAATTGTACCACCTCGGAAGAGAGTACATGTGAAGGGTCTGGTATATACTTCCTTAAGAGGGATACATGGAAGACATCATGCACCTTGGCCATAGTAGATGGAAGTGCTTGTCGATAGGCCACATCCCCAAAACGATCAAGAATCTCGAAGGGGCCGATGTACCTTGGACTTAACTTCCCTTTCTTTCCAAACCTCATGACCTTATTCCACGGAGATATGCGTAAAAACACCATGTCTTCGACTTTAAAGTCAAGTTCTCATTGACGATTATCTGCATAACTCTTCTGTCGACTTTGGGCTGCCTTGATATGCTGCTGAATGGTTTTCACCTTCTCCACCATTTCTTCGACCATTTCTGGTCCAAGCATCTTACGTTCACCGACCTCATCCCAACATGTTGGTGTTCTACACCTTTTCCCATACAGGGCATCATATGGTGCCATTTTGATGCTCGAGTGGAAACTATTATTATAAGAGAACTCAACTAGAGGAAGATGTTGATCCCATCCTCCTTTAAAGTCCATTTATCACGCTCTCAACATATCCTCAAGTGTTTGGATAGTACGCTCGGATTGGCCATCAGTTTGAGGATGATAGGCTGTACTGAAGTTCAGTTCAGTATTCAGAGCATGTTGAAGACTCTTCCAAAACATAGAGGTAAATCTTGGATCTCGGTCAGACACAATAGATAGTGGTACTCCATGCAACCGTACCACTTCCCTAATATATATCTGTTCCAGTTGATCCAAAGATAAATCTTCTCGAATAGCAATGAAGTGTGTAGTCTTTGTAAGATGGTCCACAATAACCCAGATTGCATTGTTGCTTTTGGATGTCCTTAGAAGTCCAGTGACGAAGTCCATGGTGATGTTCTCCCATTTCCATTCTGGTATGGGCAATGGTTGCATCATCCCCTTAGACTTCTTCCTCTCTGCCTTCACTTGCTGACATACCAGGCACTTTGATGTATATTCATCGATCTCTTTCTTCATATTATCCCACCAAAAGTTTTCTTGGAGATCTCGATACATCTTTGTGCTCCCTGGGTGAATAGAGAAATTTGAACTATGTGCATCATCCAAAAGTTCCTTTTTCAGCTCCGAACTTGATGGAACAAATAGTCTTTTCCCAAACCGCACAATTCCTTCTTCATTAACATTAAACCTTGAGGATTTTCCCTTTTTGATAGCTTCCACTTTTTCATGGATTCTCGCATCATCCTTTTGAGCATCCTTTAACCTTTCCAAAAGAGATGGTTGAGCAAACATTTGTGAAAGGATTGATGATGTTCCCTTCTTTATGATTCCCACATCCATCTTCATCAAGTCTAAGAAGATTGGATCCTTCTCAATTCTCATCATTGATAGTATCGCTGGATCCTTTCTACTTAGGGCATCTGCCACCTTGTTCGCCTTCCCAGGGTGGTAATGTATTGAACAGTCATAATCCTTGACGAGCTCTATCCATCTTCTCTGGCGCATATTAAGCTCTTTCTGTGTGAATATATATTTAAGACTCTTGTGGTCAGTATATATCTCACATTTCTCTCCATAGAGATAATGCCGCCAGATTTTCAAGGCAAAGATCACCGCCGCCAACTCCAGATCATGCGTTGGATAGTTTCGCTCATGGATTTTCAACTGCCTTGAGACATAGGATATCACTTTATCATTCTACATCAGCACACATCCTAAGCCCTTCTTCGAAGCATCACTGAATACCACAAAAATCTCCCCACTTGTGGGTAAAGTGAGCACGGGTGCAGTGATAAGCCTCCTTTTCAACTCTTTAAAGCTTTCTTCGCATTCATCATTCCAAGAAAACTTTACTCCCTTTTGAGTTAGCTTGGTAATAGGGTTGGACAATCGTGAGAAATTTCTCACAAATCGTCGATAATATCCAGCTAACCCCAAGAAGCTACGGATATCAGTTACCGATGTTGGCCTCGGTCATCCCTCAATTGCATCTGTTTTGGAGGGGTCCATAGATATCCCATTGCTTGTGATGATATGTCCCAAGAATGAGACCTCCTTCAACCAGAACTCACACTTGCTGTACTTGGCATAGAGCTTCTCCTTGCGCAAAGTCTCTAGTACAGTTCTTAAATGCTCCTCATGGTCCTCCTTGGTTTTGGAGTATATTAGAATATCATCTATAAAGACTACCACAAATTTGTCTAGGTAATCTCTAAAGACTCTATTCATCAAGTCCATGAATATTTCTGGAGCATTGGTGAGTCCAAAAGGCATTACTATGAATTCATAGTGCCCGTACCTTGTACGAAAAGCTGCCTTGGGGATATCTTCCTTCTTCACCCTTACTTGATAATATCTCGACCACAAGTCCACCTTGGAGAAGTATTGTGCTCCACGCAGCTGATCAAACAAGTCATCAATTCTTGGGAGAGGATACTTGTTCTTTATCGTGATTTTGTTAAGTTCACGATAATCGATGTAAAGCCGCACTGACCCATCCTTCTTCTTGACGAAGAGGACTGGTGCACCCCATGGTGATGCACTTGGGCGTATAAACCCTTTATCCAGATTCTCCTGTAGTTGTTTCTTCAGCTCTTCAAGCTCAACAACAGCCATTCTATATGGAGTCTTGGATATTGGTAGCACCCCAGGTATAAGTTCAACTGAGAACTCAACATCTCTTCTTAGAGGAAGACCAGGAAGTTCCTCGGGAAATACTTCAGCGAATTTCCTCACAATAGGCATTTATTCAAGGGTGGTTTCTTCCTTGGACTCAATCATCTGAGCCAGATATGCATGCTCATAAGGTAGTAATATCCATGCTTGAGATGATGGAGCTAAAGGAGATTCATCTTCCTCCTGACACTTGTAAAGAATCCGGGGTCGATTCTCCTTATGGAGTGTGATTTCCCTCTCCCGACAATTTATGTTGGCTCTATATAAGGAAAGTCAATCCATGCCAAGAATTGCATCAAATTCCACCAAAGGGAGTATGACGAGGTTCACCGGGAAATTCAATCCACAGATTATAACAGGGGAGGACTTATATTCATGGGATGTAATGATTGCCCCATTTTCCGTACTCACCGACATCTTTACTTCCATGATTTGTGGTGGTGCAGGGATTGTTCTACTAAACTTTTGAGATATAAAAGAATGCGTAGAACCTGAATCAAAAAGTACGTTCGCTATTATTGAATGAATAACTAGCGTACCTGTCACCACTTCGTTGTCGGGGTTCACTTCAGCAGAAGTGATGGCAAAAGCTCTTCCTTGCTATCTTGGAGGTTGTTGATTGCCTCTGATAACCCTTGGATTAGGGCACTGATTCACAAAATGACCTGGTTCTTTGCATTTGAAGCATTGAACAACGCGTTGAGGTTCGAACATAGTGTTCCTCTCCTCTGTCGCAGCCGCGGGTCCTTCTTGCTGACAGTTAATAGCTAGGTGCCCTTCTCTTCCACACTTGAAGCATTTTCTTGTCCCCCTAAGGCAATTTCCAGGGTGCTTCTTTCCACACTTTTGGCAAGTGGGGTGCTGGAATTTCTTAGCACCGTTGGATTTATCCATCGGACCACCAGCATTGAAGTCCACCTAACGCTTCTTGTCCCCATGATACCCCTGTGATTCTCTGATCTCCATTTCAACCTTGAGGGCACATCGGACAATTTCCTCATAGCTGTCGAAGTCACGGATCGCTAATGCTTTCCGCAAGCTAGGCTTCATCCCACCAAAGAAGCAGTCAACCTTGCATTCAGGGGTAACGACAAAGCCGGAAGCATATCGTGCAAGCCTTGTGAAGTTTTCCCCATACTCTCCCACAGATTCTTTATCTTTCTGTTTGAGGTAAAGGAAGTCCCTTTCCATCTTAAGACGGAGGGTGCATGGAAAATATTTATCAAAAAACATCTTCTGTAATTCCTTCCATTCCAAAGCCTCGATCTCCTCCTCAGGCTTCGTATTTTTGATCAATGTCCACCATTGATCAGCTTCACCCTCCATACGATAAGCCGCCAGGAGAACCTTCTCTTTTTCAGTGCATTGGAGGATGGAGAATATCTTTTCAACGGAGTTGATCCATTGTTCAGCAATCGTGGGATCGGATGATCCACTAAAAGTATGAGGCCTTTGTCTCATGAAGCTTTCAATAGCGACTTGTTCTTTCTTAGGGGCGGTTGAACGTTCCTCTTGACCAGTGTTTCTATTCAAAACTTGAGTTAGCTGAGAGAGAAGCGTGACAAAGTTCGCGATTCCCTCTCCCATTGGATTGTGCATCTCATAAGTACAATCATCACACTGATCTTCACAACGGTTGTTAGCCCGAGTTCTCCTATTACCGGCCATTGGCTGGAATAAAAGGAAAGTTAGGGGTAACACATAAAGGTTAATCCAAAGACAAAAGTTGATGACTTATAAATAAACTTTAATCTCTTTAACTCATGAGTCTATAGGATTCAATCCAGGCTTTTCATGATCTTCCTTCTAACATATATTTTTAGGGCCATTTTTTTCCCTTAATAAGGGTTCATACTAAGATTGTGAATTTATCAAAACATATCCCCCGGGAGTGTCGTAACCAAGAGTGCGGCAAGGCCCGTTGTCGTGCACCAGTTCCCGTTCGAGTCTAGCTCAAAGCGGTATTTTCGGGTTTTACCCCTAGGATACATCGGTGCCAGAGCCGCCTCTACCTGCTCGTATCGAGACAGGGATGTATTTGTTTGATAAACCACTTACTTAGTATTTACCAAAACGTAGGGATGTTTTTATTATGCTTAGTCTTGTATCTAAGGCTTTACTAGGGTTTCCTAATCCCAAAAATAACTAAACCTATCCTCTGATACCAACTATGACAACCCTTCTTTTTATTACAACTTAAGCATGCTTTATTACATAAAACTTCACTTGATACAACAAAGAAGATCGAGAGGTTTAGTGTCTTTGGGGCTTAGGATCATTACATAAAAACATTAAACTTGAATTACAACATCTTTATTGAAAACTTCCTTTACATGGCCACTACATTCCTTCGTACTTAGCATTGCATGGGATAACCTGAGGACATGCATAAGAAAAGGGTGAGATATAAAGCCCAGTAAGGGAGTACACAATGAATAACATGAGGAGTACAATACATGTTAGGCAATAGGAATATCAATAGAGCATAAGAGAAACATGAACATAAAGGCATGATAAAGCATGATAATCATAACATGGAAATGTGGCAACAACACTTAACATTGAATTAGCATGAGCCAAGGCTCATTGCACATAGAGCATGAGTAAACCCTCATTGCACTTGAAGCACGAGTAAACCCTCGTTGCACTTGAATTAGCATGAGTAAAAACTCATTTCACATGATGTATCATGATACTATACTTTACCCAATGCATTGGAGCGCTATAAAGGGCGCACCCTTCTTAAACATTTCATTTCATGCATAAGTGTGCCACATGGGTCATAAAACATAATCATTTATTCCACGATAAAGGAATGTGGAATTCATACATGAAACTTTATAATCAATTAGTAAATGTGCATAAAGGTGAATACCCTTGATGGAGAAATGTGCATGGTATTCACTACACAAAGACATTGGCTTAGAAAATTGGTGCGATTTCGGCAGCGTAACGGCATGACATAAGAATTCATAAAAAAGGTTGATGAGAGAGAAAAGGGTTCCTCATCATATTTACATGTAATGGACAGTAAGAAGGTCATATATATACATGTCCCAACAATCGAAATGGAATTTAGATTCATGATACAAAAGTATTGCTTGAATGTAAAAGAAGAGAGAGAAGCTCCTTTCGGAATTTCGGCATAGTAACGGGTGTACATGGGAGGCATTTAATGAGAGAGAAAGGGTTATCCCATCATTCAAACAATAAGAGGGAAGTATGGGGGAGGTGCAAAACCATACCCCAACATTCATAATTGAAATAAAAAGGGCAATACAACTTAAATAAAATTGACAAAAATGAGAAAGGAAGAAAAAACCCTTACTTGGAAGTGTGCTTCCAAAGGCTAGAGAGAGGCTTGTGAGAGGCTTATTGGGAGCTTGGGGCACCTTGGGAGGATTCTAGAGAGAGTAGGGCAGAGGTTGGACGAACTCCAAGGGATTTTAGTGAGGAGGAAGTGGGAGCTTGGGTGGGTTTATATAGGAAAGGTGAGGGAATTCTTTATTATTTAGGTTTGAGACCCCTTATATTAAAATAATCCAAACCACAAACCATACCATGGTATTTTCCCATGGTTTCTGGAAAAGGAAAGAGGAAAACAATATTTTACAAGGCCAAGGTCCGAACTTATTAAAAAATTAGGGTTTCTTATGTGGAGGTGAGTCACACTCCCATGGAAATTAATTTAAAAAAGGCAAAGTGTTGAATAAGTCTTGAGGGCTCCATTAATGCTTTGAAAAGTAAGTCAAACAAACCCAAAACCTCATTATTTTAATGATAAAACACATATTGGCCGAAAATAAGGATTATGTTATTTTATTACATCACCATTGGGTCATTATGATGTCATAAAACACATTATATATTTAAATGGTATTTAATTTTTACCCAAAAATTTGACTGTCTCAGAAAATTATGAAAAATTCACCGTTGGATAATTTCGACATCCTGATTCCAAAAATAATATTTATTTTATCTAAATAATTTTATAAATATGTGAATTTTCACTTTTAAAATAAAAACCGACATTTATAAAAAAAATTATGGGTTTTGACAGAAACGGCTTTCAAACCTTAATAAAAATTTTAATTGCATTCATAAAATTATAAGATCATTTATATTTAATAAAAAATTAATTTAATATTAATAATAATATTTTATTAAAATATTATTTAATTCAAAAATCCTTTAATTTAATAAAATATAATTCTTAATTAAATAATAACTAAAAACACCGTTTGTACTTTAAAAACTAATTACAATGTATCAGAAATGACTAGAAATTATATTCATTATTATATACAAAAATAATGTACATGAACATGGTGCTACTTATTTGTTACATAACCCCTTAAAATAGCCGCATAAGACCTAAGGGTAAGGTGTGCGATGGTGACAGACTCTTGGGGCGGCTCGGATAACATCGCTCGAGTGGTAATTTAAATCAACATCCACTTTTCCCGTAGACGATCACGTTCGGGCTTGACTTGATGAAGCTCAGCTTGGGCTTGGTCAAGGGAAAAGACCAAAGACGCCACCTCTTTTCTGAGATCTGACAAATGGGCTTCGTAAGGGGAAATTCTATTGGATGAGGCCATCGCTTCCTTTGTCTGAGTAGAAATGGGTTCATTAAAGCCTTATATTTATACTACTCAGATGATCACTGCTCAATGGCTAAAAAGTAACGGTCACAAATCATAACGTAAAACTAAAGAAGTTGACATCTTATAAAAAAACATTTTTCATAAATAAACATTTAATTGGATCAAGAGGGATTTTCCATTAATGAAACTTTGGGTCGTTACAATAGGAATATAAAATAAACTGTTTACATTTGAAGTTATATAAAATATTAAAAAAATACTTAACAGATGCTCTCTATACGTATTGAATGTACGGCTACCAGCTCGATGCGTCACCTCCTATCTCCCCCGGTTCTGCTGATCCAATGAAGACCTCCAATAATATCCACCACCTAACCAGTGTGCAAATAATCCATCCCAAACCTGAGATGAAATTTACTCTGATCGGTGGGCTCCACATGACTCATTAGTGTGAGAAAGATTCAAGTAAATGAGCCGTCAGACAAAAGAGTCACCTTTTCATCGATGAATCGTCTTCTTCCAACTGTCACAGCCTGAAAAAATTATAAAAAATATGATCCTATGAATGCATATCCAATCTCATGCATACGAGATTGAATATGCCTATATAGCAGCACATTTTTCATAATGTTTTGAGTCGGTGAGAGTTAAAAGGAGAAAATTCATCGAGCAAAAGGATAGCCATCAATCCACTGGAAATTGTGGCAAGTTATTAAAATTTATAAAAATTTATAAAAATTTCTTTCTAATTGTTCCTAACTATTCGTAACTAATTATTACTATTTATTACTAATTATTACTACTTATTACTATTTATTCCTATTTATTACTAATTATTCTTATTTATTACTAATTATTCCTATTTATTAATAATTATTCATATTTATTCCTAATTATTACTATTTATTACTATTTATTTCTATTTATTACTTATTATTGCAATTTATTACTAATTATTCCTAATTATTGTTAATTATTACTAATTATTGCTAATTATTACTAATTATTGCTAATTATTCCTAATTATTTCTAATTATTGTTATTTATTTCTAAGTATTGTTAATTATTCCTAATTATTGCTAATTATTGCTAATTATTAGTATTTATTAGTAATTATTAGAAATTATTAGTATTTATTACTAATTATGACAATTTGTTACTAATTATTACAATTTATTACTAATTATTATTAATTATTCCTATTTACTAATAATTATTCCAATTTATTCCTAATTATTCCTAATTATTACTAATTATTCTTATTTATTACTAGTTATTCCTATTTATTACTATTTATTGCTATTTATTACTAATTATTGCTATTTATTACTAATTATAGCTAATTATTGCTAATTATTACAAAATATTGCTAATTATTCCTAATTATTGCTAATTATAGATAATTATTGTAACGCCCCGACCCTAGTTACCCAGAGTCGGTGCATTATTACATAACATTGGCATGATCATGAGAAAGATCAAGTCTCGAAAGACCGATTAGTTTAGTAGCCTTGGAATAACTAGATACATCCATAAATTTTTACATTACATCATAAAAAAAACATCTTGTCTTCATATCCCCTCATACTATCCCTGCAGGTCATTCATAAATTTCTTCTTCATAATCCTGGAAAAAAAAATAAAACATTGAAAGGGGTGAGCTCAGATGCTCAGTAAGGATAACATTATAGCAGAAGCTTTCATAAATAAGCATAAACACTTAAGGCAATTTATAACTAAAACAAAAGCCTTTGAAACTTGAACTTCAGCATAAAATGGCAAAGGTAAAATGAAATAATGCCATTTACTTACTCACATGGATATTCTACTAGTCGAATGATCACATGTAATATCAATAACCACTTTCATAATGATGGAATGCATAATGCCAGACTATCATAACAACATAGCCAAGGCCTCGTGCCAAGACTACAAATAAGATTTTGCCAAGGCCTTGTGCCAAGACACTAGTTTGTCTCATGAGACCTACCGATGCATCGAGGAGCTATAGCGGGCTCCACCCGTCACTTATTAAGTCCAATGCATTCCTCATATGAATAGGTTTAAGCATAAAATAAACATTCATATTAAAACTAGCATACGAAATGTCAATACTTTAACCACAAACCATGAATGGTATAAAAATAGAACATCCACAGTCAAATATAACTCATTTGATACAATATGGAAGATTGTATTGTATCACATTAACCTCTATAATGAAGGATGTTGACATAGATGAAAATAATCATCAAAACTATTTGAGAGAAATATCCCCCTTTTCTTGAAAACATTTAAAAGTCACACTATTTGTCAAGAAGCCATTTAAAAATAGATTTTTGAATCAAAGTGTCCCATACCACTTTGAAACCTTTTAAAAGGATTTTTAATTTCTAAACTTTAATGTCCATATAAATAAATCCTTAAAACCATTTTTAAAACATGGACATTAATGAGAAAGATTTAGATGAATAAGTCTTTAAAACATTTAAAAATGGTATTTTAGTTAGAGATTCTAACCAAAAGAGAGACACTTGAATGAAAATAATTGAGGTAATCAAGACTTTGTAATATCATGAGAATAAAGGGAATTCATGATATACTATGTCAAAGTACATTATATACACCACATAAAAGTGATTTGGTGTATATCAACAAAGAAGTCTCAATGGAATGTAAGTTGAGATGAAATCTCTCATAAAGGCCATATCCTTAGGTTAAGGATAAATCAACAACATAATTATGTGTGAAAAATATAAATACACTAAATATGATTGGATATTCAGTGTAAAACAATCAAAGTATATTCACACATATTCCTGTAAAAACAACACCAACGAATTGGATGTTTAACTCAACAAATGGTGAAAGAGTTAAAATTACTCTTATCAAATTCATATCAATGACTTGAGAATTTTCAATGGAGTGATTATGTGTATCAAAAGTATATCCACAGGAAGGGGAGTGGAAATTATGACATAATCAAATGAATAGTGATTCCACACATAATCTTGGGGTAATATAATCAATGAAATATGCGTAAAGCCAAATGAGTGGAAATTGAAATCTCAAATTCCCTTATTGATTAGGTAACTTAAGAAACAAACACCCATGAAATAAAGATCATACCATGATGATGTAAATACCCATAAAATAAAGTATATTACACAATGAATACAATCATGGGTAGTACACATACTCCACATGCAATAATTAAGTGGTGATCAATGGAATTCTCACGGAATTAAAAGTGAGACAAGAAACCCCTTACCACGTTAATCAACTGAGTCGCATGGCCAAAAGTTAATAACCACCAAATTATTTACAGAATAACATGAATATAAAGTGAATCATGATAATATATATCAAATGGAAGTACACAATACACCACTTTCAATAATTTAGTAGCAAACAATGGAAATCTCACGGAATTGAAAGTGAGATAAGAGAATCCCTTACTTTGTACTTTTTCCTTGGTCGATGGTAGGTTTACCTCCTGTATAATGGTGAAATAATTGTTATTGAATAATACAAGAATCAGTTACTTTAATATGATATCATATATGATCTTTTAACATTGATTTGTTAATAATATCTTAGAATTATCGTCATTTCAGGTGTTAACGGGTTCATTTTACTTTACATTCTTTGTTATGTGAGCCATATTCGTTATTAATGGGATGTATATTATTCATATCCAGAATGGTATCAAGTCCTTAAACATCATTTTTAAATCATCAAATGATAATTATACTTGAATGGATACGATGGAGAATGAATCTCATCGCGTTCGTGGAGACGGTAGTCCGTACGTACGCACGAATACTACTTCCATTTAATTTTTATTTTAAAAGAATTGAATCCAAATGATACATAGGTATATTACTATTCCAGTAAAATATAATATTTTATATATGTTACTTAAGTTCATTAACACCATCCTTTATACGTTCCATGTGTGGTATGAACGAGTCATATCATTTTAAGGGGGCGGTAGTCCGCACTTCCTCAAATGAAATTATCGTATGTATATACAACATGAAACAAATAATTGTATGAAATAAAATGGAATTACAGAAGTTTATATATAAAATATATATCATTAATATAATATTTAATTACAGTGCCATCCTAATGGCCACCATGAGAGGCGGTAAGATGTATTTGAACAATCATCGTTTCGTGAGGCGTTAGTTTTCCACCCACAGAAACATTATGTTCATCATCCATTAGATGGAGTTGTGTGAATTTGTAGTTTTAATCCTTCTTATAAAAACATCCTAGTATATTTTGGATACTGGTGTTGTTACAAAAGAAAGGAAATAAAAAGAGTTTGGGGGTTGGAGAAGCAAAATAATTGAAAATAATTTAAGAGAAAATGTTACCTTTAATTTAGGTAACTCACTTTGGTTGGAACCAAAGGACTTCTTGAAATGCTTTCTGCCTAAGGGGAAGCTTAAAGGAGGAGGAGAGGGATGTGGGGAGCTTAGTTGGGCAGAGTTTGGACGAGCCAAGTGGCTTGAGAGGTGTGAGTAATGAGTAGAAGTGGTCTCCTTTTATAAGGGAGAGGAGGGGATCTTTAGGAAAGAGTGAAAGTATTACTTTATAATATAATTATATTCGGTTTATAATGGTCCAAAAATCATTGAGGTATAAGATAAGATGACTCATATTCTAAATAACATCAACCAATAATAATTGGACAGGTTTTAGATAATATTTTAATCATTATAATCTTATTTATTTAAATGATTTATTAATGAGGTAAACATTGCATCATTATTGTGTCATTAATAATTTAAATTATTTGATTTCTAAAAATTATAAATAAAATATCATTATGTAGGAAACCTTTTTATCTTTCTAATGAATATTTATAATCGAAAATCCAACATGTATAACCCTATGTAAAAATTGTTCTTTTAAAAGATGTAAGCTTATGCCATTTTTGTATTCATTTTAACTTAATTAAAATAATGTGTCATTATCACTTTCAAGTGGATCAATGGGGTCCCAAAATTGACCCAAAGATGCCCATGGTCGACCATGTATCAACCAATAGGGTTAAGACACGTTTTAGGGTAATTTTGTATTATTATAATATTATTTTTTAACCCTTATTTACCGGATTTACCCTTAACCATGGTAAATAAAATATTTACCGCAGTAATTATTCAAAATGTCTAAAAATAAAAGTTACCTATTTACACAATTTGAACATCCTGATTCCAAATATGGAATCCATTTTTCTAAATTCAAAATACAGAAGTGACAAAAATTAATTTAAAATTAATTCCCGCTGTCAAAACAAAAAGCGTGTTTTTAAGAGATAATAACTATCAAAAGATTGACACTTGTTTATGTTCGGTTTAATTGTAAAATTATGTCCAATGACCAAAATTATATTAAATGGTAAAAATATATTCTAAATATACTTTAAAACCACTCAAATTCATAATTTATCACTATTAATTATTTTGATTAAAAAAGTTGTTTTTAATTAAAATTTAGTAATTTTTACTATTCATCAAAATATGAAAGTTATCCGAAAAGTACCAAAATTTCACCTTAGGCTAAATTTGATATTCCGAATCCAAAAATGAAGTCCATTTTGAAATATAAAATATATATAATTTCAAAAAATTAAGTATTACTATTCATAACGGCTAGTTTGATCGGTTGTGGTGTGTGTTAAAACTCGAAGTTGCGTACAACACACGCTACTGTTTTATTCAACGGAAAGCGTACCGTGGAAGCTTGGGATGTTTTATTTTAAATTTTTTGATGTCCCCATTTAGTCAAAAAGTTTAAAATATTTTATTTAAAAAGGGTTCACTATTAAAAGTTGGTAAAACTACAATACTAAAGATGAATTTGTTCTTACATTATGTCTAAGAAACTCATAATATGGATTCTAAAATTATAAGGATTATATAAAGTTTAAAATTTAGTTAATACTATTCATAACCTTTTTTGAACGGCTTGTTTGGTAAGTCATGGTGCGCTTGAACTCGGTGTTGCGTGTAGTGCAAGTTATTGAATTATTTTGAAGAAATAACACACTATGAAATCTTGGGGTGTTACATTCTCCTCTCCTTCAATAAATTGCGTCCTCGCAATTTGAAATTGTTCTTCGAAAATAAAAGGTTGAAAATAGAAAATATATTTGTGGGAAAACCCACATCGGAAATTGGTTTACTAAAATTTAGTCTTAATATGAGGAAAAGAGAAATGAAAGGGTCACCACCAAATTATGATCTAGATTAGGAGAACATTGGTGGCAATTAGAGACATATAATTGGAGGAAAAACGTAAATATTTATAGGTAGTGGTTGAGGTCATCAATCAAAAACAAGTATAAAATTGAGGTCCTTAAACTCATCAATCTATGATGATTTGAAGTACCATCGGTTCAACAAAATATAGGGTATTGGGATCACACATTTTTGAAATTTCAAAATATCTTAGTTGAAATACCACATCGAAAAATGAATTAATGAGGCCTCTATATAAAATAAAGAGTGGAAAGTATGAAGATTACCGAAAATAACACATACTAGGGTTCCATGTAGGAAAATATGGATATGGAGGAGAAATCTAACCATCAATTATCTGATGGAGAGTGGTAGAGAACATGGCTATGAAAAGGCCAACAATCCCAAAGCCATAAATTAGTGATGATTTAAGGTACCATCTAGGACAACATTTTTTTTTAAAGTTACATTACATAAGGAAGAGGAATTCATTTATGATATTGACTAAGAACATTATGAGATATACTTAATTTTTAAGTAGATTTTCATTCTTTAATAAATTTCCACCACTAACTCAATTTTTTTAAACGATGAGTATTCAAGAAGACTTGGTCACACTGGAAGAGCTAGAATAAACTTCTATAGAATCACATGATCCATGCAGGATAAACCATATATTTACATTGTCTTTGAAGATTAATCAAAACCAAAATGGTTAGTGAATGATCTAATGATCCCCCAAAAGGATATTCATTGAGATAAATATGCACTAATCTTAATTTCTAAAATTAAACCAACAATACCCCAAAGTTAAATAGATACCATTCAATAACCAATTGTCCTTAAAATCCTTTAATATAATCCAAACTAATATTGAAACCCAAAACATAGAAGAATTTGATTATGTAGTCTCCCATGTTACATTGTATCTCCAAATGACATCAAATACTCTTAAAGTCACATACTTAAAAGTAATTAACATCATCACATATTCTCTGTTATAGGTTAATCATTTCCATAAATAACCCAAATCACTATAAATCAACAATAAAAATGTAGATAAAAATCCACCATTACTCTACAAATGAAACCTCATTGTATTCTATTTTCCTTGGGCATATAGTGTTCCTAACAAAACGAACATCTTCCAAAATAACATTTATCACTTAATCACCAAATCATTTTCCTATACCAAGGGTATTCATTTGATAAGACATAAGAACCCAAATCATCTTATTATTGATCAATAAAATCATTTAACAAAAAAAATAGTCATACTAACCAGGGACTTCACGTAGTCCAGTGGTAGGCGATAAATCCCAATCGCACTTTGGTTGTGGGTTCGATTCCCACAGCTTTGTCCGACGCAACGGGTTGTCACACGGTCTACGTGTTGTCCTTTTTCAAAAACTATATTCTATAATATTACCAAAATGAGATAAATTTTTCAAAATAACATAATTTAACCACAAATGTTATATCATACTTTTCATTTTCATCCCAAATTATAATAACTTATCATTTTCTCAAACCCCAATGATCATATAAAACCAAATGGTTATTTATACCTATATCCACAAGAGAAGATACAATTATTCCTCAAATATCATTCTCACATGGAAAACTGAGGGGTTACAAATACAAGAGAAAATTATTCCAAAGTAAACCCATCAACAAGGAGTGCTAATACTTTTTAAATTTTTCTCCAACCATTTATTTCCGCATAGCTTCTTCTTTGAGCAAGAAAATATCCTATAAAATAGGACATTCACTCGGGTAATGGCCAGGTCCCCTACATTTACGGCAAATGACTATAAATGGACTCTTGGGACCATTTTTATCTTCTTCCATAGTACTCTTCATTTTTCTTCGGCAATTCTTCACTTTATGTCCTTCCTTCCCGCACGTAAAACATTTCGTTGTCCCATTGAGACACTTTCCTGGGTGTCTCTTTCCACAATTCCTGCATGATGAAAATTGAGGTTTCTTTTCTCCATGGTCTCCATTGCTGGAGATCTTATCATTTATCACCTTTCTCTTCCTTGTTGAGTCTGGGAGTTGGTTAATATATATGTTGTTGATCATATTTTTGGAAAACTGATTTGGCATAAAGACGATATCTTTTACGCCTATCAACATTCCATTTTGTTGCTCATTTCCACCACCGTTCCCACCTTGTACATCATTCTCAAAGTCACTATGACTTCCTTGGAATCCAGCCATTGACTAAAACCAGAAAGCATTGTGTGAGTAATAGTAGTCGTAAAATCATTTAGAGATTAAAATGTCACCATATTCTCAATTTGAAACATATTAGGATTAACCAAGGTCATTTACTCTCATCTTATGTATATATTACTTAAATCGGTTTGTAAAGAAAATGTAAATTATCCTAAGCATATCCCCCGGGAGTGTCGTAACCAAGAGTGCAGCAAGGCCCGTTGTCGTGCACCAGTTCCCGTTCGAGTCTAGCTCAAAGCGGTGTTTTCGGGTTTTACCCCTAGGTACATCTGTGCCAGAGCCGCCTCTACCTGCTCGTATCCAGACAGGGATGTATTGCTCGTAAAACTCACAAAATCTCTACAATACCAAAATTCTAGGAAGTTCTTTTATACTAATCCTCAAAGTTCATTTTAGGTCTACGTGCTCTAATCAGAGTTTATCTAAATCTAGCTACCAAGGTTTGTACTAAACTTCCTCTGATACCAACTGTAACGCCCCGACCCTAGTTACCCAGAGTCGGTGCATTATTACATAACATTGGCATGATCATGAGAAAGATCAAGTCTCGAAATGCCGATTAGTTTAGTAGCCTTGGAATAACTAGATACATCCATAAATTTTTACATTACATCATAAAAAAAACATCTTGTCTTCATATCCCCTCATACTATCCCTGCTGGTCATTCATAAATTTCTTCTTCATAATCCTGGAAAAAAAACATTGAAAGGGGTGAGCTCGGATGCTCAGTAAGGATAACATTATAGAAGAAGCTTTCATAAATAAGCATAAACACTTAAGGCAATTTATAACTAAAACAAAAGCCTTTGAAACTTCAACTTCAGCATAAAATGGCAAAGGTAAAATGAAATAATGCCATTTACCTACTCACATGGATATTCTACTAGTCGAATGATCACATGCAATATCAATAACCACTTTCATAATGATGGAATGCATAATGCCAGACTATCATAACCACATAGCCAAGGCCTCGTGCCAAGACTACAAATAAGATTTTGCCAAGGCCTTGTGCCAAGACACTAGTTTGTCTCATGAGACCTACCGATGCATCAAGGAGCTATAGCGGGCTCCACCCGTCACTTATTAAGTCCAATGCATTCCTCATATGAATAGGTTTAAGCATAAAATAAACATTCGTATTAAAACTAGCATACGAAATGTCAATACTTTAACCACAAACCATGAATGGTGTAAAAATAGAACATCCACAGTCAAATATAACTCATTTGATACAATATGGAAGATTGTATTGTATCACATTAACCTCTATAATTAAGGATGTTGACATAGATGAAAATAATCATCAAAACTATTTGAGAGAAATATCCCCCTTTTCTTGAAAACATTTAAAAGTCACACTATTTGTCAAGAAGCCATTTAAAAATAGATTTTTGAATCAAAGTGTCCCATACCACTTTGAAACCTTTTAAAAGGATTTTTAATTTCTAAACTTTAATGTCCATATAAATAAATCCTTAAAACCATTTTTAAAACATGGACATTAATGAGAAAGATTTAGATGAATAAGTCTTTAAAACATTTAAAAATGGTATTTTAGTTAGAGATTCTAACCAAAAGAGAGACACTTGAATGAAAATAATTGAGGTAGTAAAAACTTTGTAATATCATGAGAATAAAGGGAATTCGTGATATACTATGTCAAAGTACATTATATACACCACATAAAAGTGATTTGGTGTATATCAACAAAGAAGTCTCAATGGAATGTAAGTTGAGATGAAATCTCTCATAAAGGCCATATACTTAGGTTAAGGATAAATCAACAACATAATTATGTGTGAAAAATATAAATACACTAAATATGATTGGATATTCAGTGTAAAACAATCAAAGTATATTCACACATATTCCTGTAAAAACAACACCAACGAATTGGATGTTTAACTCAACAAATGGTGAAAGAGTTAAAATTACTCTTATCAAATTCATATCAATGACTTGAGAATTTTCAATGGAGTGATTATGTGTATCAAAAGTATATCCACAGGAAGGGGAGTGGAAATTATGACATAATCAAATGAATAGTGATTCCACACATAATCTTGGGGTAATATAATCAATGAAATATGCGTAAAGCCAAATGAGTGGAAATTGAAATCTCAAATTCCCTTATTGATTAGGTAACTTAAGAAACAAACACCCATGAAAGAAAGATCATACCATGATGATGTAAATACCCATAAAATAAATTATATTACACAATGAATACAATCATGGGTAGTACACATACGCCACATGCAATAATTAAGTGGTGATCAATGGAATTCTCACGGAATTAAAAGTGAGACAAGAAACCCCTTACCACGTTAATCAACTGAGTCGCATGGCCAAAAGTTAATAACCACCAAATGATTTACAGAATAACATGAATATAAAGTGAATCATTATAATATATATCAAATGGAAGTACACAATACACCACTTTCAATAATTTAGTAGCGAACAATGGAAATCTCACGGAATTGAAAGTGAGATAAGAGAATCCCTTACTTTGTACTTTTTCCTTGGTCGATGGTAGGTTTACCTCCTGTATAATGGTGAAATAATTGTTATTGAATAATACAAGAATCAGTTACTTTAATATGATATCATATATGATCTTTTAACATTGATTTGTTAATAATATCTTAGAATTATCGTCATTTCAGGTGTTAACGGGTTCATTTTACTTTACATTCTTTGTTATGTGAGCCATATTCGTTATTAATGGGATTTATATTATTCATATCCAGAATGGTATAAAGTCCTTAAACATCATTTTTAAATCATCAAATGATAATTATACTTGAATGGATACGATGGAGAATGAACCTCATCGCGTTCGTGGAGACGGTAGTCCGTACGTACGCACGAATACTACTTCCATTTAATTTTTATTTTAAAAGAATCGAATCCAAATGATACATAGGTATATTACAATTCCATTAAAATATAATATTTTATATATGTTACTTAATTTCATTAACACCATCCTTTATACGTTCCATGTGTGGTATGAACGAGTCATATCATTTTAAGGGGGCGGTAGTCCGCACTTCCTCAAATGAAATTATCGTATGTATATACAACATGAAACGAATAATTGTATGAAATAAAATGGAATTACAGAAGCTTATATATAAAATATATATCATTAATATCATATTTAATTACAGTGCCATCCTAATGGCCACCATGAGAGGTGGTAAGATGTATTTGAACAATCATCGTTTCGTGAGGCGTTAGTTTGCCATCCACAGAAACATTATGTTCATCATCCATTAGATGGAGTTGTGTGAATTTGTAGTTTGAATCCTTCTTATAACAACATCCTAGTATATTGTGGATACTGGTATTGTTACAAAAGAAAGTAAATAAAAAGAGTTTGGGGGTTGGAGAAGCAAAATAATTGAAAATAATTTAAGAGAAAATGTTACCTTTAATTTCGGTAACTCACTTTGGTTGGAACCAAAAGACTTCTTGAAATGCTTTCTGCCTAAGTTGAAGCTTCAAGGAGGAGTAGAGGGATGTGGGGAGCTTAGTTGGTCAGAGTTTGGATGAGACAAGTGGCTTGAGAGGTGTGAGGAATGAGTAGAAGTGGTCTCCTTTTATAAGGGAGAGGAGGGGCTCTTTAGGAAAGAGTGAAAGTATTACTTTATAATATAATTATATTCGGTTTATAATGGTCCAAAAATCATTGAGGTCGAAGATAAGATGACTCATATTCTAAATAACATCAACCAATAATAATTGGACAGGTTTTAGATAATATTTTAATCATTATAATCTTATTTATTTAAATGATTTATTAATGAGGTAAACATTGCATCATTATTGTGTCATTAATAATTTAAATTATTTGATTTCTAAAAATTATAAATAAAATATCATTATGTAGGAACTCTTTTTAGCTTTCTAATGAATATTTATAATCGAAAATCCAACATGTATAACCCTATGTAAAAATTGTTCTTTTAAAAGATGTAAGCTTATGCCATTTTTGTATTCATTTTAACTTAATTAAAATAATGTGTCATTATCACTTTCAAGTGGATCAATGGGGTCCCAAAATTGACCCAAAGATTCCCATGGTCGACCATGTATCAACCAATAGGGTTAAGACACGTTTTAGGGTAATTTAGTATTATTATAATATTATTTTTTAACCCTTATTTACCGGATTTACCCTTAACCATGGTAAATAAAATATTTACCGCAGTAATTATTCAAAATGTCTAAAAATAAAAGTTACCTATTTACACAATTTGAACATCCTGATTCCAAATATGGAATCCATTTTTCTAAATTCAAAACACAGAAGTGGCAGAAATTAATTTAAAATTAATTCCCGCTGTCAAAACAAAAAGCGTGTTTTTAAGAGATAATAACTATCAAAAGATTGACACTTGTTTATGTTCGGTTTAATTGTAAAATTATGTCCAATGACCAAAATTATATTAAATGGTAAAACTATATTCTAAATATACTTTAAAACCACTCAAATTCATAATTTATCACTATTAATTATTTTGATTAAAAAAGTTGTTTTTAATTAAAATTTAGTAATTTTTATTATTCATCAAAATATGAAAGTTATCCGAAAAGTACCAAAATTTCACCTTAGGCTAAATTTGATATTCCGAATCCAAAAATGAAGTCCATTTTGAAATATAAAATATATATAATTTCAAAAAATTAAGTATTACTATTCATAACGGCTAGTTTGATCGGTTGTGGTGTGTGTTACAACTCGAAGTTGCGTACAACACACGCTACTGTTTTATTCAAAGGAAAGCGTACCGTGGAAGCTTGGGATGTTTTATTTTAAATTTTTTGATGTCCCCATTTAGTCAAAAAGTTTAAAATATTTTATTTAAAAAGGGTTCACTATTAAAAGTTGGTAAAACTACAATACTGAAGATGAATTTGTTCTTACATTATGTCTAAGAAACTCATAATATGGATTCTAAAATTATAAGGATTATATAAAGTTTAAAATTTAGTTAATACTATTCATAACCTTTTTTGAACGGCTTGTTTGGTAAGTCATGGTGCGCTTGAACTCGGTGTTGCGTGTAGTGCAAGTTATTGAATTATTTTGAAGAAATAACACACTATGAAATCTTGGGGTGTTACAATTATTCCTAATTTTTGCTAATTTTTCCTAATTATGGCTAATTATTTATAGTTATTAGTAATTATAACTAATTATTAGTATTTATTAATAATTATTAGTATTTATTACTAATTATTACAATTTATTACTAATTATTATAAATTATTAGTAATTATTACAATTTATTACTAATTACTACTAATTATTACAATTTGTTACTAATTATTACAATTTATTACTAATTATTACAATTTATTACTAATTATTACAATTTATTACTAATTATTACAATTTATTACTAATTATTACAATTTATTACTAATTATTACTAATTATGACTAATTATTACTAATTATGACTAATTATTACTAATTATTACTAATTATCTGTACTTATTACTAATTATTTGTATTTATTACAAATTATTACAATTTATTACTAATTATTAGTATTTATTAATAAATATTACTAATTATCACTAATTTATAAAATTTATTAGTAATTATTACAGTTTATTACTAATTATTACAGTTTATTACTAATTATTACAATTTATTAATAATTATTACAATTTATTACTAATTATTTCATTTTATTACTAATTATTAGTAATTATTACAATTTATTAGTAATTATTACAATTTGTTACTAAATATTACAATTTATTAAAATTTATTAGTAATTATTACAATTTATTACTAATTATTACAACTTACATCTAATTATTACAATTTATTATTAATTATTACAATTTATTACTAATTAATATAATTTATTACTATTTATTACTCATTATTACTATTTACTACTCCTTATTACTATTTACTACTCATTGTTATAATTTATTACTAATTATAACAATTTATTACTAATTATTACAAATTATTACTAATTATTACAATTTAATACTAATTATTACAATTTATTTCTAATTATTACAATTTATTACTAATTATTAAAATTTATTACTATTTATGACAATTTATGACAATTTATTACTCATTATTACTATTTATTAATCATTATTACTATTTATTACTCATTATTACTATTTATTACTATTTATTAATAATTATTAATATTTATTACTAATTATTAGTATTTTTTATTATTTATTACCAATTATTATTAATTACTACAAATTAATTATATACATTACTAATTATCGTTAATTATTATTAATTACTACTAATTATTAAAAATTAGTACTAAAATTTTCAATTTATTAGTACAAATAAATACTCATGACAAAACAATTTAAATTTAATTTAATTACAACTAATCAACAATAATAAAAGATAACATTAAAAAATTAAATAAATAATAAATTAAATAAAACATTAATACCTTTAAGCTTGATTTTCTATTGATGTAGACGGCTTCACAACTTCTTCGTGAACAAAAAAAATTAACTTAGAAAAATTTTCCATCTAAAATCAGAGTTCAGAGAGAAATAGGAACTAAGAATTGAGAGGAATGAGAGGAAAACGGATGGGGGTATATATATGTTAGATTATTTGTGACGGGACTATTTCCGACGGGATACCCGTTGCAAATACCTACGCCCGCATTAATTACTATTGGTGGTTAAAAAGTTATTTACGACGGGTCCTGTCGCAAATAGTCCCTACCGACACGCCTTTTGCGACGGGACGACATCCCATCGCAAAAAGCTATTAACCGTCGCTGGGTATTTGCGATGGTGGGATCCCACCGTCGCAAATAACCTTCGCGTGGTTTGGCATGCTACCCGCGCCAAACATTTTGCGACGGGAGATGAAATCTCATCGCAAATAATTGGTTATTTACGACGGGTCGTTACCCCCATCGCAAATAACCTCTTGGACGGACTTTTTGCGACAGGATTTATTCCTATCGCAAAAAGTCCATCACAAAAAGTCCTCTTTCCCGTAGTGATATATTAAAACATTTTTTTTAAAATTGATAATTTTTAAAAAAATAGTTTTTCAATGTGGAAAATATTATTTCCTCAAGAATTATTTTATAATAAATTGTAAATATTTTTGTATAAGAAATGGATTTTTTAAATGGTTTTATGAAAATCACTGTCAAAGGGAGGTTATTTTCTTTAATAAATATTTCATGTGATCTTAAAAAATACTTCTCCATCTAAGATAAAATATAGTGTTGTAGTCTTTTATTTATTGGGGATATAATCCTAGAATAATATTTATATTCTTTCTTTAACCATTTATTTTTTGAAGGAATGATGTTTATGCCACCCGTTTCTTTTCAATTAGTTATATGCCTTTGAAACCCACTTATTTTCATAGGTTATGCATTAATGAAGTGATTTTAAGAACTATCTCATTTCTATAGTTAATGATATGATGAAATGTTTATGATACCCCATTCATTTAATGGGTTATAATATGATGTTTATGAAACCCTTCCCTTTTTTATGGTTCCTGAAATGATAAAAATATATATTTTTATTGTGGTAAATGTATGTATGATTTTATTATGTGATGGGAGAGAACTATATCAATCTATAATTAATTTGGTGATGATTTATATTTCATGAGATAACGGTGAGAAACAAGTCAAAGGGATAGATCCACAATGTGAAATAGGTGTGTCCTGATCCACTATCGGAAGATGGGTAAACCCGATCCACTATAGGAAGATGGGGATTCATGATTCGTTGTAAGGAATGGACTACGATAAGGGATGGTGGTTTGTCCCACCCAGTAGGTGTAGTTCCCATGAAGTTCCCTGATATGTTTGGTCAATGAGCCTTGACTAAAATGGAATGTTTTTATATGCTTATGTGTATGACAAAAGTATATTTCTTATGCCTACGATATTCTCTCATGGTTCATGTTCTTTATTGTGTTATGAATCATGTATTATGAACTACCCATCATTATGTTATAACTATTGATTATGAAATTTTATATGCATGGTTTGATCTTCAAATTTGATGATCATGTTCTCATACTCTTACACTCATGTAATGCTTACATATCTCCTTTATTTACCTTTACTAATCATTTGAGCTCACCCCTTCATTATATTTCCATTTCACATGTAATGAATAAATTTTTTAGGTAGGTGTACTAAAGGGGATGATGTTTATGGATATATTTAATATCTTTACCATGTTTTAGGATTATGGTTCCATGTTTCCAAAGACACTAAACTATTACTGTCCTCTGGCATTTATTTTTCAAATGTGATGGATATTCATCTAAAATGATATAATTTCTATGTATGATAATTCAATGTATTTGTAGTACTAGCCCACCATCCATTAACCCCAACCCTTGCAACTTCAGATCCACACTGGAAGGATCGTATGGAAGAATATAAACTGCAATGAATAACTACCAGCCCATGACTATCCCATAGTTCACACCCACAATAGTACCATATACCATATTTAATGTTCTTGGGAGGTAAAACCCATCACCCCAAACCATATAAATGGTTTTTTGGAGGCCTAATGTATGACCTTGACCCATCCCTAAGGTTCTTGGTAGGCCCAACCTATCACCTTATCACATCCTAATAGTTTTTGGGAGGCCACCAAAATAAAAAATAATAATATAAAACATAATAATATCGAATGAAATAGAAATAAGAATACAATCTCACCTATCTTTTATCTGAGCCTAATTATCCTAAAACTATCCTGAACATCTTTTTTAAGGTTAATGTTCTCAGGTTAACAGTCCATGCAACATGCACAATTCTAAGTTGAATTTACCCTCATACCCAGAATTTACACAACACACCACCTCTAAAGGGTCGATTTTGTAGATATCGGTCCAAATGAATTAGAATGTAACTCTATTGGAAGTTTCATAAGATACCCAAACACCCATACATAAATAATGACCTAAGAAAATTTCTGAAAAAATCATAAAATAGTAATGGATTTTATACCTTATGTGAGGTGGGACAAAACCAATGAGAATCATTTTCCATAAAAAATCCAATAACCCAAATCCCTAAAATGCTAGCCAAATTCAGAAAAATTGAGTTATTGAAAATGAAACAAAAGGAAAAATGATGATTATATTCTAGAAATATATTAGACTTACTATGAAGGGCCCAACACAATGAAGAATGATCAATGAGGTGAGGAAAAGAGGTGAGGAGAGTATGTTCCTTTAAAAATACAATTTCTCTACTATAAAATCATGAAACCATATGGGCAAGGAGAGATGGAGGTGTAATAGGGGTTTTTGTTGAAAATAAAAATATTTCCCTTATCAAAAAACATCTCAGGGAGCCCCCTGATAGCAACTATATTCCAATGACTACCTGATGCGGCCGAAAAGAATAGAAAGGCCCCTAGACTATACACCCTATAGCTATTTGAACCATATAAGTTATCCATTGGACCTGATATAATATTTTTTAATCTTAATATCTTCCTGAAAATCCTTTGAACCACCCATTTCACCATAATGGGCCCAAAAATTACGATACACTAAAATAATTTAAATTAAAATCACAATGCACCATGAACCATCAAGGGGAATTAAACTTGTAGTGACCATAAGCCTCTCCAAAGATATTCTTACAATTACTCAAAAAAAAGTTCTTAAAAATTATGTAAAAATATTAATGAATTTACTTTATATTTATTTATTCTTTTAATGAAATAAAATTTATTATATCACTCCTAAAATAATGAATTTATTTTCAAAAATAAAATATAATTTTATTATATTGATGGAAAACTATTATCAATCTAATTTAAATCAAATGGGAAACGAAATAATTAGTTGAACATATGTACAGACCACTATCTCCTTTCAGAGATGTATTTCATTTTCCATCATGTCCCTTCACAAATAGTAATAATTTAATATTTTATATGGATATATATATATATATATATAATATTTATGAAGTAATAATTCATATAAAAATATAATATATCATTAAACTTATTTCCCTTTAATACATTGAAAAATAGAAAATTATAATGTCGGTTGTGCATGTGTGTTGATTCCCACATCCATGAAGTGATATGATTCTTTTTTCATGTTCTCTTTACATAGTTGAGTATAAAGAAAAATTTAAAGATTATATATAACATATTTATGATTTAATATAATTCTATAAATATTAGACTATCTATTATTTTATTCCTATCCAACCATTAAGAAATTGAAAACCCCATTCTGTGTATATGCAAACTGACCCCTCATTGAAAGACATATTTCATTTTTCTATTATCTTATTTCAAATATGGACATAATTATTTTATATAGAGAATAAAAAAATATACATGACAATTTTGGAACATTGAAGATGATGGATTCATTTCATAACAACTTTTAACATGGTATACATACCGAAAATGTTTTTAAAAAATTGACCAATAAATATTATGTTGTATATGTGTGAAATAACTATACAAAAAATAGATGAATCATGGTTATAAAAGGACAATATTTTTTTATTAAAGATGAATTAGGTAACTAAGAGTTAATTTAATAATTTAAATTTTATTTTCCAGGATGAGATAATCAAACTGACAAAATGTATTTCCAATGTAAGGGATTTTTCATCCAAATTTCTCTATATTTAGTCATTGTTAATATTATACACCGGATTTATTTTTTATGGTTTATTTAATAACAATTTAAAAAATTATATAATAAATTCATCCTTATTCATGGTATTTAAATTATCAATTCATGTTTTCTCTTTTATGGTTTTTAATTCAAATATTTATAAATTTGTAAAGCCTTCTTTTTAATTTCACTCTTATATGGGAATTTTTATGTTTAAATTTACATGGGATGAATCATAAGATATTTATCTTAATTAACCATATAAATATATTTACCCTCTATTTGTTCCCAGGTTTCTATGTTTTTCTTATAACATTTCCTCTCTTTGGTTGTAACATCCCAACCCCACCCATTCTATTTGGAAGGAATGATACACCATAAACCACTGGTGATTCCCCTAGGACATGAAAGGATGAAAATAAATTTCAATGGATTTACTAACTAATGGGGGAATATTTTCCCTTAAGAAAAATACATGAAATCATACCATAATAAAGAGATCCAAAATGATGTTTTATAGAAAACTAGAATAAACTCCACATGTATAACCAACTGATCAAAATATTAACTTTGAACGTTAAAACCACAAAAAATTAAAAAAAATAAATAAATAAATATAAAAATCATTGAGAATAATTCTTAATGAAAATAAAACATAAATAACCAAGGTGGAGCCACTACAAACTCCATGACCTGGTTGTCAACTATACCACCCACACTAATCATGCATGACCCTGCCATCATAATTCTACATGATAAAATATGAAACTATCCCTATACATGAATCCTGATAAATATAATTTTTATATATTCTATGGTTCATATACTGGGGTTGTGTATATAACCCATCATTTATGAATTGACACTTCCCCCTAAATCCATTAAAATAAAAATAGGTTAGGCCAAATTTAATATTAAAATAAAATATAGTCATGATATATAAACCCTAAATATGTAAATATATATATATCTCTCTCTCAAGATTTTTTTGAATTAACTCACACACAAAAATCCCAAGGGATTAGTCCACACACCCATGTAAAATAATAACTAATGAAACCAGCTAATGAAGTCCCCATGTCTGGTCCTACTCATGAGCGGTGTCCATCCCCCCAATCACAACTCATAATTGAATGAAATAATTCAATGTTCAATATTATTTGGCACTATAACTATGTCTAACCCATATGGAACCTTATATATGTTTACAAACAACCACACACATTGTTCTTGACATATTCTCACAACCAAAATCGTTATATAAAAAAAATTATTTAATCATTTCATTAAACGCATTTGGAAATCACACAAAATTATAGTTTTTAAGACCATATAAGAAACCTTGAAATAATTTTTAGATTTAACATGATTTTTTCATGAAAAACTTATATGGAATTTGTTTAGAAAAAAATCCTTCACAAACTAAGATAATGAGAAATAATAGTTGAATTCAATTACTTATGATGAATTATAACACAAAGACTCACCACAAGAACACATAGATATGGTATCCCCTTTTCATTAATTTAATTTATTGCAAGGAAGAATCATAAAAATATTCCCAAAACCGTTGATCTACCCATGAAATCAATGAACAAGAATTTCTATTTTTCTAAAAATATATAATAAATGAGATAGTGGAATAAATAAGACGCTAACATTTGATCTCCAAGATCCAACACTGTAAGATCCATTGAAATCGATTATAATAAAGAATACGATATTCAAAATATATTGTGTACATGTCATGTGTTGATAGATTACAAAAAAAAAGATTATGAATGAGGGTTCCTAGGGGTGGTTGTTTGTTAAAAATCACCCTTAAATATTTAAAAAATCACACTAAATAGTTCATCTATGAAATTTAAAGAACCTTGCACCAACCCTACAAGATCTTCTCTACCATAGTAAGTACTATGTCACATGGTTTCCATATAGTTTGATAAAACCAGGTTCTAAATATATACATATTCAGAATACTCTTATATATCATCCTTGGTCACCAGAAGAACATCGCACATGTTCCCCTAACTTTTCAAAAACCACAAACCTCGTAAATATTTAAATAACATCCCATAACCTCCAAAGTGAAGCTTTAACTCAAAAAAATATTATGTAACATGAAAATAAATAATAAAACCATGTAATTATTCAGTCTATGGGTGTTACACAATCCCCACTCTATGGATTTTGATATATGGGGTGGTGGTGGTTAGTTTTTACATAGAAGATATCAGACCATTAGTCTAGTATGAATAACTATCACTCTCATGTTTCTTCATGAATCAAATAATGGTACAATAATATTCATTCTAAAGAGATTCCACTTCTTTATAATATTCTATTCGAGGGTATAATGGTCCTGAATTATCACAATTATATGGTAAGTCAGGTTCTTATTTAACTATGACATATGGAAAATGTTATGGAAATTAAGGAATCTCTAAAATAAGGATAATTGATATGAAGTATTTCCAATACCTTCCAACATATCAAATGGATGGACACACTGAGGATAAAATTTTCCAGACATTCCAAAATAATGGTGACCCATATCTATGATAATTAGAAGTATATGTGGTTACAGATGTCAAAAGATATGGTTTTTCAAAAATGACATGGATATGATTTTTTATGGATTTAGGCCATTGTGATCCATTTACTTATCAACTAGATTTTACCAATGTTTTGATAGATAGGACATGGTCTAATCAATGATGATTCCCCAGTCTATACCTAGAAATGTAGAGATTGTGATGGATGAAAATAAAATTCCTCAAAAATAGCTACATTTATCATGGACCAATAACCCTTATTATACGAAATATCCACTAATGGAAAACAATCTTCCCATGACCCCAAGAAAAGATATAAAAAATTATCAAATCATATCCTTAAATTTCTAGATCATACATTTCGACTAGTCATCTATTTTGGGATGACATTACATAATTATGATAAATTTTATGCTAAGGGCTAGTTGTAAGGGTCTCCATAATCATGAAGGGAATATAGGTTCTTGGTAAAATACAATCAATATAGATACTCCATGAAATTTCACCACATCCTTGATATAGTGTTTTGAATAAATTCCACTATATTAGAATCTTGAATAGGGAGGAAATCAGCTTACTTTTTTGAGGTTCCACAATCACCCAAATAGAATAATGCTTCCGAGGTTTTTATAGTAGACCAATGAAAAAATTCATGGAAATATTTTCCTATTTCCATATGGTTATATTGATTGTTTATGACATTAACACTATTAATTGATGTCAATACTTTATATATTCACATGTGAGACATCATATAACCTAATTCGACAATTTATATTTAATACTTCACCAAAAAAATGGGTCTCTATTACCATATAAATTTTATTAATACTAGGGTGAACTAACCATTTTTTATAGTGGTAAACAAAATAAATATTCATTTAATGATTATAGAACTAAAATTTGATTTTGAAATAATAATTTGGAGTTTTAATCCCCCATCTATACCCCAATGGCCTCCCCACCAATGTTTTTTGACCACATAGACAGGTAGTCAGGGTCTAATTGTTGAGACTCCTTCATTAGACTCAATTAAATTGGAATAACACAAATGGTAATGGAAACCAAATCATGATGTTGTTCCCTATAATCAAAATGAATTACCTAAATTACCATTATACAGTTCCACTATTCAACAGATTCCAAGACCACCTAATTATATTATTTTTCACTTAAAGCATCAGACATCGAATTATTTTTTCCACATGTATAAACCATATAAAATTAGACATCTAGAGATATTTCCTCCATTATAATTTCCATGTGTTAATATTAATTTCAGAAAATTTTATTTTTTATGCATTTATGATATATAATCGTGGAGAAAATTTCACCAATGTGGTATTAACAATATGATTTAATTTCATGTGCCACTATTGGAAATTCAAGAGCATGGGACATACAGTTTTTTTCATTTTTTTTCAATTATTTGGAGCCAGAAGATATGACATGGCCTCCATGAATGATAAATTATCTCAATATTGACCAAAAACATCAAAATAATTTACATTTTATTGTCAATGTTATAGAAACATGAGGATAGATGCTGATGTTATCCATACCTTGACCTATTAAAAGCGTTTCTAAAAATCATCAATCCGACTGAATGGAATAGCATTCGTTGTCAAACCATTCATAGGAGATGTGTCTTGAGAATTCATAGACAAAGAGATGATAGTAGCCTATTAATCCTAGGATTCTCTATATGTTGATGATTTTCATAGGTGTTTTTCTCAAGAAATTAGTGCTTTGTTATATTCAGTACTAACTAGTATTCCCTTTCAGAAATAATGTGACTCGGGAGACACACCTATTTTATCCATTATAATCACTCAATGCCTTTATCGTAATGTTAGTGCCCGAGTAATATACCCAATAAAATCTGTATATTCTTCTCATGAAATTTTCTATTTTAAAAGTACACAAAAATATCATTGAAAAATTAAATGACAAAAGATATGAGGTACCAATAAGATATAAAACTCATAACACCATGAAAATTGTAGGTTAACTTGTATGTCCAAATGGAATGGATTTGTATTCATAGTGACCATAACATATTCAAAAATTTATCTACAAAATATATTTTTCCAGCAATTTGATTTATTGATACCCAGATCATAGATAATTTTTTTAGAATCATTAATCTCATTTGAATTTATCAAAATATTCACATTTTTTAGGAAGAGGCTACCAATCCTTGATCATAATATTATTTAGTTTACAAAAGTATACACAAAATCATATAGAAATTATATACCTTCTTTATAATAAGAAATTTAGTTTCCCAACATGATGTGATTGATATAAAGAATACATTTGTTTCTAGTTATTCTTGTTTGACATCAGACTCCACCAAATATTTTGGGGTCATTCTATGTGTTGGGAGAAGAATATGGATCATTCCTAGAAGTATATTAATAGAAAAGTTGATTCCCCATTCATGTGGTAATTAGATAAATCATGTAGAAGAAAATAATGGTATTAGTACACTATAGAATAATGAATCGTTGTCCAATTTTCTTCTAATAACAAAAAATTTCATCACTACCAGCTATAATTATATTGTTACATATACTAGCACAAATGGCCCTGATCTATTGGAATTCATATCTGAATCCCCCTTGATTATAAAAACAGAACTATCTATGGATGTAAGTGTTATATATCTATTATAATATTCAATATCATCCTATATTTCTGTCAGTCATCTCATTCCGAATATCATATCTATTATTTTAATTTTCATGACTATATACTCCAAAAAATTGGAACTCATTGATGGTAATAAGACAAGATGAAATTTTAAATCATATATATTCCCATTCCATAAGAGTTTTTTTGATGCTCAAGTCTTGATCCATCATTTTCAATGTAATGTAACTTTATGTAACAAATAGATAAAATAAATAAGTGGTATTTTCATCAATAAAAAATCACACTAGAGTGGAGTTGAGAATAATTGAACCTTGAACCATTGAGGGACCTGATTACAGAGCTATGATTTTCATCATAGCTATATACATATATCATTCAACTCCAACTAATTATTCCCCGGTTACATATTATAGAGATATTGGTTGGATTATAAATGAATTCCAAAATTCATTATATGTTTCATAAATTTTATGGAGACTACGGTTTTGATGAGTCCACCATCGATCACCACAAGAGATCTGAGACTCATTCAATCCATATGAACTTATTGAATTCACCCTCCTCGTATAACAATTATTAGGTTGTATTTTCTAGTCACAATTTTTATTATCTTGACTTGATAATGTACATTCTATTACCATATTTTCTAATTAGTCTGAGTGAAAAAAAACAAGTTCTGATCTTTGAAATAGTGGAAAAAAAGGCATTTGTGATATTTAGTTAATATAGGGATCTGCTTTTGTGGAACTAGGATTCTGTTGTCCTATTATTTTAATTATTAAAGTTTATACATGTGTCAATAAATATAAAATTTATTAATCCACTATAATTACCAATAATTTAACTTTCTTCCATAGTCTATATGTTAATAATATCTATATAATCATTTATCAACAACCTAACCACCTTAGAAGAAATATATAGTTATAGCCTAACCTCGAAGATATGTATATTTATAAGTGTAATTTTTAACACCATAAGAGAAAAATGAACATGTTTATAATAATTTTTTTCTATTATTCCAGGGATATATTTTCACGCTTCGGACTAAATAAATATATCATTTGGGTTACTTTGTACATAAATAGATAACATTGGTTGTTGAATAATTATTTCAATCCCCCAAGTAATTCATTTGTTAATTTTAGTGAGAACCACTCATTCACAACATTATTTTTAAATATTCTCAAACATATATGTCATTAGATATATTTATATATTTTATGCTTCCAAGAAAATAAAAAATTAAATTAACTATATTAATCTGTGATTCTTCTTAATCAAGTCCTGAATACCCATGAATGGTCGATGGATTTGTTTTCTTAATTGGCTATTTATTACTAGTATGGATTAGTTCCCAAGTTTTGTTCCCTTTATCCAAAGAATATAATTATTAATGAATTCTACAAACATTTTCCTAGATTAACAATGTTTCAGGTGAAAACATATTCTTTGAATAACCATCTTATTAGTTTTTCGGTCCTATAACTAGTGCCATTATTCTAGAATCATAGTGTCAATTTAAAGTCACTGATCACATGTTTATATAAATATCATTTCTATATATTATTATATTATAAGAAGGAAAGTCATGGAAAAATAATTTCAAAATCATGAATTTTATATAACATATGAGTACTGAAATCCAAATTGGAAGTCTCTTTAATACAATCATCTGTTAAACCCATTGTGATGAGTTCACAACATGTTTTAAAGTAGATATCAACACTTTTTGCTCATAAATTACTCTTGTAACTTGATGTTCAATATAAAAAGGTTGGGATTGTCTTTTTAATACTATGAATTTCATGTCCCAACACAATGTTTCTCTTTGATACTATCCCAGAAGACTAACTGTAGTGAATTGATAATAGTTTTATTATCCTTTCCCAACTCATAGACAAGGGAAGAACCAAAATTACACTAACCGTAGGTGAAATCCCTAGGACACCAAAAGAGGAAAATAAATGTAAAGGTATTTAATAAAACATTAAGGGTTATTCTAATTTTAATAAACCACCTATAAGAATGAAATAATAAAAATGGAAAAAATGATGCATAATAAAAATACAAAATGAACTCTAACAGTATACCTAAATGATTATCATTGTAAAATAATAGAAAAAACAAATATAAAATAAAAATAAAAAAATTAAATCCAAATAGGAATAATGGAAAATAAATATCATGGTACTATGGTTCACCAAAATAGACTCCATGACTCGACTGTTACCATAGACCTCAAATCAAGTTATTTATGACCATAACCTCACAATTACTGCATGAATGGCACGAAGGCCTTCATTTTTTATTGATTTTTGATAACCCCCCTTTCAAGGGATGAGGGGGAACCCTTACAAGGCTCGTAGGCTCAGAGATTACATGGCCCATAGGCTTAGGAGATTACATGACCCGAAGGTCTTAGGGAAGTCAACCAGACTATCTACAAGGAACTACCCCTCCCCAGCATCTGCATCTTCATAGTAGCTCTCCACCTTTGAATGACCGTCTGGCTAGGCTTCCTGTGCAATCACAGGCTGGTACTGATGGCATAGCCATACCCTCTCATTCAGTCAATCCATTTGGCTCTTCTATGGTGAGTGCACCTGCTCTGAATCCTTTTTTGGGGCTGCTCCTTTTTTGTAGTGTGTCTGGGGCCTGCATTCCTGTGGCCCAAAGGCCTTGGGGTGTCCCTAAGGCCTTATTATGGCCTTATGTCCTTGAGAATCAACTGGATCAAAGGCCTTGGGTGGCCCGAAAGCCTTGCAAGACCCGAGGACCAAACCGGTGTCCTAGAGGCCCAGATGGATAAATAGTTCTGGCTGCTACAGTACTGAAAAGTGCCTACTACAATACTACTACAGTGCCTGCTATAGTACTGCAATAGTACCTGGATATATGCCTCCACCCGGATTTGATCTCGGGTCTCTTGGATGCACCTAGTGAGTCCTCACCAACTGGGCTGAGGCCCTTGTGCACCTCATAATTACTTACTATTAAATTATTAAATATTCCTCTTACATGTATCATGGAAAATAACTTATCCATATTCTCTAATGATTATATGCATGGGGTGGTATTATAAATAAGAATCAAAACCTTAAAACTCTCCCAAAATTCCACTAAAAAATGATAGATCACCTCTTATTTTAAAATATTAGATAAGCATGAATCATTAAAACCAAATAAAAATATATCTATACATCTATAAGGAAGTGAAATAAATAACACAAAAAAACACTAATATTTCATGAACACATACACACATTTATAAAAAAATGAAACCACTTCCTAATATCCCCCATGAATATTCCAACTCATGAGTGGTAGATGTACCTCTTGTCCCAAGTCACAACATAGTAGTAAAACCCAATGCACTAAAATATTTGGAATCCATACCATGTATAACACACTTGGAACCTTATATATTTATATATAGAGACACAAAAAAATTATACCAAATTTTATGACATTAAACCATTTTTTAAAACAAGTGTATACACATTTTATATATCATATTGTGAGTGTACCCCATAATTCTTGATGTTAGTACAAACTAAAAAAATGGATTTCTGACTGAGATTTCACTTGATTAATCAAACCATGATCCCAATGATCTGGGATTACCTTTTAATTAATTAAATATAATTTAAGAAATATTTATCAACATATTCCTTGAACTTTAGATTCAGTAATGTTTGTCCTAAACTATGTCTCATATTCTAAGAAAATGTGATAATATAAGAGAGAGATAGAGAGAGTTGATGAATGATACTATTACCATTGATATCGATGATAGAACACACTGAGATCAATTGTAACTGAGAACAACATGGATTATGTTCATTAAAATCACATAGAGAAGAGTTGAAGGTCAAGATCCTATAACATGAGGGCATGAATGATGTTTTTAGGGGAGAATACAAGTTAAAAATACATGTTTTGAATTTAATTAATAAAATCAAATGGTTATGTCATATGGTTGGTAAAACCATGCACCAACCATGTGGATCACCAGAAACCTAGCAATTAGCTAGTTTTATGGTTTCTATACATTTGTATCAAACAGTTCCCTCTACTCAGAATCCCCCCAAACTCTCATGAGGTTACCTCATGAATACTGAATGGATTACCATAACTATTCTCAAAATGTACACCTCCTAAAACCTTTATAGATAATACCAAAACCAACCATAATATTCTAAAAATAAACACAAATAATATTTAATTAGATGAAACATAATGAAAAATTCAACATGATAAATCATGTTTGTTAAATTTATACCCAAAGACCAATTATTTTTTCAAGAAAATATGAAATTATTTCTTATTGTGGGATATGAATATTTTTCTTCCACATATATATTGTTAACTATATTTATACAATATTTTAAATTATTTTTAAATGTATTTTTTGTTGACTTTTTTATTATTTATAATGGTTTAGAAGAAGCATTTTTATTATTTTCTAAACGTGTTGTTTTTTAAATTTTTTTAATTTCTAAAAGGAATGTTCTATTTAACTTATATGGTGTAAACATATATTTTATTGTCTATAAATATTATTAACTATTTATAATCCTCAATTAGTTTCTATGTATTTTAAATGAAAATCCTTTTCCATTACTCATAATTTTTTGGTAAAATGGATTATTCTCTAATAGGCTAAAATACTTTTGGATGATATTTATGACATTTCTTATGAAATTTTATAGATGTTTTGAGAGACTTTATTTTACATTTTTCGATTCAATTTTCCTTTCTATTTTATAAAAGAATTTATTAGACTTGAAATATTCATTTTTGATGTATTTTTTATATTTTATTATCCCTTTTGGATTTCTATATTATTCCTTATTTTTAGATCCTTTAATTTCTTATGATTATGTTTTTTTATCACTCTGAATTATTTATTGGATAATTATTTTCTCATTAATTTTTATATTTTTTTTTCATGTACATATTTATTATCATTTATAGTACTTGGATATTTTACTACCAATATACATTTAAATACATGATATCTTTTGATGGAAGATTATTAAGAATGTAATTTTATTTACTTGGGAAATATTGATGATTTGTATTCTTGTTTTAGTAAATATATTTATCAAGTAATAAGACATATCGAATATGAATTATATTTTTATTTAATTTATAATGACTACATTGGATATTTATAAGTGATTGGTATGGATTGGTTGTTGAAGTCCCCTTGATGCATTAATATGTCCCAAGAGAAAACAAGAATGGATATTTATCAGTGTATTCCATACCATTAAATGATAATGTCCTAGTATAAATCCTTGATGGTAAATAAGATTTCTTAGAACAACTCTCTAATGGTTATTTTCTTGAACGTTGGCATAAGTCCCTAACGGTGGGATATTTATGTATGAAATTTTTCATTTCCTTCATTATTATTTTTTGTAATTATTTTCCATGTGATACTTTTGTAGATATTTTATTTAGAAACAATTTAAATAAAAAATAAATAAATAATTTTCATATGCATTTATTATCTATACTGTAATATTTTTAATTCTTTATCTTCTCATGATATCATTCATTGTATTTTTTCCCTAACTGATCATTTGAGATCACTTTTTATTATATTTTTATTTTCCTAGTAAATGAAGAACATAAAATGGAATTCCCTTCATGGATGAAAGAATGTGGTTTATCCTATTTTTGATTTTTTCAATATAATATGAAAATATTGTTTATATAATGTCCCCCAAGATTAGTTTTCATTTTGATCATGTATGTGGAAATAACTTATATCTTATAAAAATTTAAAAATTAGTCACCAGTTCTAGGATACTAGTATCAGGGATCATATAGATTCTTTCCATGTAAGTTTAATAGGACACTTGAGAACTATATTGGAGAATAATGTATCAATTATATAAATTTTGATAAATACATTAAAATATTTGAGAATACTAATAGAGACTTTAATTTTATGGATCAATATTAAGGATTTGTATTAGCTAAATAAGTGGATCAATTGTTTAGAGATTGATTCTGGAAGGGGTAAGGGAAATAATATCAAAACCCATGGTCAATTTATAGATTGTCCATAAGAGAAAGTAGATATGGTTGGTGTTGCAGCTGAACAAATTATGACTAAATTTGGCTAGTTTTCTCAGTTCATGACTAAAATCCTTACCTTGATAGAGTAACCAGTTTCATATTATCATATTGAAATGTTGTTGGGACATATTATGATACACGAGACTTTATCCTTTAATGGAACTATAAATCTATTGGTAACTGAGAAATGGAACATTTAACTTGAAAATACTTTTTTGTGATGTAATGAAAATGATAAGGTTATTAACAACATATATTGTCAAAAAAAATATAGGTCAATGGGGTTTATTTATTTAGAATACTAAATAATATGATGGAATAAAATTTATTTAACGAAAAATTTAATATGATATTCTTTGAGAAATGTTTTTCTCAAGAACAATGATCTAATTTTGAAATGACATTTTCAAATTTAAATAAAAATAAGAGGAAAATTATTATGAGTATGATCCTAATCTTACTAAATAATAAAGTGATACAATAGACACTATACATAATCTAGAATGTAATATTGAATATTTATTTGATGATATTAAGCTGAGCCATTGAAATGACTTTGTTTCTAAAAGCATTTTCATCTTATTATTTCATTATATCAAGTTCCATTAATATAGAAAATTAATTATACAAGTATAATATTTCCAATAAATTCAATAGAAGTAGATGAATATGGAGAACCATGAAAAAGGAAACACAATCAAGTAGAAGAATGGAATATTAGAACAAACAACATGTGATAATTTCAGAAAGAAATATTATGATGAATATTTAAACATAATGAGTGTTGTTTACAATTTCGAAGATAAATGTTATATGGATCGTAAATATAAATGAAATAAAAAAATTGTTGATATCCATATATTCAACAATATGGAGATGGGGATATATTCAAATCAATTCCCCATGCATAAAGGATTAACTTTATAATTTCATTTTGATATTTATTGATGTTATCATAGTATTCTATAAAGGTGATAAAGAGATCAAGAATCAGTTGTGAATCATTTATGAATCTCTTATGAAAAGTGTAATTTGATAAATTTAAAATATATGACTCTTGAATATATAATATTCCATTTCATAGCATCATTTTCTCTAAGGATATAATATTTTTGATATTCCTAATATAAGGCTAACCCTTATTTAAATTTATAACCCATCATTTTAGTATTAGTAATTTTTTTACTATATAATTAATAGTTAATTAAATTTAGTCTAACATATCAAAACCTAGGTGTCACTATTTTGGTTTTTGAGATTAATGTATTACACATTAATTTGATAGATAACATTAAAGAGAATTATTTTTTACTTTTGCTAACCATTTTTGGTATAAGTAAACGAATTAAAACATGAGGAATACCCATGTTGGAAAATATTTCATATAATAAATAACATGAACCATTAATGGATCTCATGACCCCTAATGAGTTGATTTTAGTTCATCAAGAATATTAATATTGTCCATTAATCATTTTTAAATTTATAAGAATTAGATGTAGATAACTGATTAAAACACCTTGGGGGATGAAATAACATTTATGGAATTTAATGGAATCATGTAAGTATATTTTATTCCTCAAATTTGAGTAATGGAATATAGATATATCATGTTTTTTGTGGAAAGTATCACTTATCTCTCAAGGTACACTTACAGAAACACATACACAAGTTTATATCTTATAAAAGAACATATATGGTTTGAAATTTATTAATTTATCAAATAACAAGTTCCCTAGCCCTGAAAAAGAAATGAAAATTCATAATAAAATATTTTTTTTATGAGATTATCAAATTGAATTAAAGTTGTGAGGACACAATTTCATTAAGGAGGGTAGAATGTAACACCTAGATAATTGATTTTTTGAATAATATGTATGATATCTTATGATACGCACAACAATGATCTTAAAATAACCTCTATATATTATAGAAAAATTATCAAAACATGTCCAACAAAACATGACCATTGGATTGGTGTGTATGAATGAGAGTAATCACATTATAAAATATATTTAATTTTTTATTAATACAAATTTATTGATTTTTTTATCAGAAATGAGAACTAAATATTGAATGATAAGAATGAAATCACACAAGTTTTAGAAACATTACACTGTATAAGTCATTTTTCTATAAAATTATGTTTGATGTGTATTTTTTATTTTTATTTAAAAGGTAAATTTTTAAATTTTATAAATATAATTTTATATTGTTTATTTCATTTTTTATTTCTCTATCTCAAAATTATCTTATGGTGATTTTCTTGAATTTTTCAGAAAAAAATTATTTTTTGGTGAATGGTAAATAAACCAGTTTTTTTTAAATATTATTTATTTTCTAAATATAAATATAGTAAAAGTGCCTTTACTTTTTATTTGATTTTAACTTAACATAAGACTTATTTTATTAATAATAATTCAAATAATTATATGTAAATAAAAATTATTCCTGATATTGTTTTAAAATAATTGTTATGATTAAATGGATAGTTTTTGTTTTATTTTACATACATATAATATAATTTATTTTTAAAACCTTTGAAAATGGAATATAAATAAATAAATTCCATATATGGAATCAAAATATTTAATATTAATTAATAAAGGAAACTTATTTTTAATCCATAATGAATATTATCTATATAAAATATTTATCAACATAGAAAGTTATAAATTTGGTTAAAAATGATTTAAAGCATTGGATATGATGATAAATATCTAAAAAATAAGAATTTATTTTGTTAATTGAGTTTATTTCAATCTTAATCATCATATATTCAAAATCTTGTAAATTATTTATCATTTTCCATAGATAATTAACTAAATAATATTTTGAGTTAAGGATGAATAAAAAATGCCAATAACTTTATTGAAATATCAATAATATGATTCCATTGGGATATAAAGTTGTTTTGGATGGTTATAAATGTTTTTTTAATATGAATAATATTTTATGATGATAATTATTTTAATTTTTAGTAATGGTATACTTACCTTGAACTCTTATGCAACACGGGTGTAACACATGTGAAAGAAGTAGAAATAACAAGTAAATTTTTTCAAAATTAATTAAAAGTAATTTGATCTAGGTAAATTATTATGAATCCCAAATTTAGTGGATAATTATAATTTATTGGTATTTATTAAAATTTAATATATTAATTTCATTTTTTATTGATATTTTTAAGTTTTAATTTGTTGAACAATATCAAAAATTAACATAAATGGAAATTAATGCTTAAAAAATATTTATAAATATATTCAAAATAATATAATTCTTATATTTACTAAATTTTGTTGGATATCTAAGAGATTATATTTCATGTTTCTTTCAGGTTCTACTTATAATTTTTATAATTACATTCACAAACCTTAAACATTGAAAAATTGTGAATATGAAATTGATTTATTCCAATAAATGGGACCCATTCTATGATCTTCAAGGAAAATATAGGTATTATTTTATCTCCAATATATACCCATACGAGTCACTAAAATTTCCCTACCATGTTATCAATCCCTTGGAGAGACCATAAGCCTCTCCATAAAATGGATTATTATCAATCTAAAGGGTTTTATCAGAAGAGGAAGTATATGTCTTATTGATATAATATTTAAAAAATTTAAATATATTATTTATGAGGATATAATTCTTCTGAAAAATTAAAAATCTAGGGTAAGGGTTTTTTATTTCAATTGTACTCTATTATGAAGTACTTTATATTATACACATAATTTATTTTATATGGTGTATAAAATATCCTTTGAAAATATTATATCATTAATTGATCATTATTTATGGTATTATATTCAGTTTCATCAATTTAAGGGGTTTTCATTCAAGAGTTATTATGGTTGTGAGAGTTTATTTTACAATCTCACTCTTATTAAGAATTTTTTATGTTTTATGGTGCATAGAATGAATTATATTATACTTATTTTATAAAACCAAATCTATTTTATCCTCTTTTATTTTTTTTCTTGGTTACTATTTTTTTAATTAAAACATTACTCTCTTTGAAACTCAATGATTGAAGGAATATGTTTAGGGAAAACTGACATTATTTCCTCTTTTATATGAGAAAATTTCGTATCCCATATCAATATTTTTAAAATATTGTTACTAAAAATTTAAAATATTTTTTTCAAAAATAATTTTTAACAATTTTATTTATTCAGAAAGGTTAAAAATGAATCTTTAAAAAATTATTTAATTAATCACATTTTACTTTTTTATAAAATTTCGAAAAGAATGTTCTTGTGAACATATAAATCTTAAGTGATTTTTCCTACATTCATCAGAATTATGTTAAATTTATATTCTTAGAAAGGTTTCAACGACTTTTTAATTGAATATTTATTGCATTATTCTATTAATTTTGGGGAAATTGTTTTTTGAAATGGTTGAAATAGATGGGATATAATTTATATATTTGTTTTTATGTATTTTCACATAGATTTAATAATGTCTCTTTTAATTTTTTTTATTCCATTTTACATTTTATTTTAAAAGAATACTTGATTTCAATTAAAAAAATTATCTCTAATGAATTTACAGCTTCTATCATCCTTTAGTACTATTTGGATCATATATTATATTGAGATCATTCAATGTCTTATGATTATATTCTCTATTAATATTTATTATTCATTGGACATTATTTTTATCATTAATGATCATATTTTCATTATAATGGAAATATTTAGTATCACTTTTAATACCTAAATAATTTATTAATTGTATTCTATTTCAATATATGGTGGTAGTTAAAGGAATATTATCAATAAAATTATTTCTTTTATTTTATAAATATTGGTATTTTCTATTTTTGATTATATATAGATATAGTTTTATTATTAAAGAATTTTGATTATATATAATATTTTTTATTCAAAATATTTGGAATAAATTGGACATATGTACACAATGGGTGGTTACAAATTATAGATTACCCCTTGATGAATCAGCATGACTCATAACACAAAAAAGAAAGAGTATTTCTCTATGTATTCTAGACCATACAATGATATTTTCGTGGAAAAAGGTATTGATTTTATATAAGATTCCTTGGAACATAGTCCTCGTGGTAAGGTTGATAATGTATTGGAATGAGGCATTAGTGGTAAATCATGAAATCCAACATTTATAATTTCATTCATTATGATTTTTTTATTATTATCCATATTTTTTTTGATATTTTCCATGGAAACATTTTGAATTTCATGTTATTTACTAAATAGAACATGTATTTATTATCCACTAATAAATATTGTTAATTCCATATCCAATGATAGTTTTTATTTTATTCATTCTTTTGTAGATCATTTGAGATAACCCTTAATTAAGATTTTCATTCCCAAGGATATGAAGAAGTTATTTTTGAAAGATAATCATGGATGAAATAATGCTTATTAATTTTATGAATTATTTTTTCAATGTAATATGTAAATCATATATATATAAACTCCCATGAATTATAAACTAATAAATATTTGGGTGTATGATCTATTTTATCTTCTACCAATATAATAATGTAAACATTAGATATGGGATACTGGAGTCATGGTTTCACATTCCATACTTGGAACATCATTGATCTCACATATTTAAAAATATAATTTTTACCACTAGAACATCCTTGATGATATGTCAGTAGAAGTAAAATCTATCCATCAGCTCTCCTTTGATCAACTTGATCAAAAGTACACCCTTTTCCATACTTCATTAGACTTGACTATTTGTAATATAATGATTATTTTAATTTAAATATCATCAAATTCATCTATTTTGATGAAAAATATTAATTTCACCAGAATATATTAGATCGTGTAAGACTAGAAAAAAATTACAATAGATAAATCTTAGTTATTTTATGTTAAAATCCAAACTAAAATGATCTATATGAAACAAAATAAAAAAATAAAAGCGAAACCCTTCCAAAAACAAGTTAATGTACAACATAAAAAATGAATGTGTTCTAGTATATTAAAAGTCAATATGTTATGTACCATGATGATCGATCTAAATATTGATAATTTGGGGTAAAAACTCATTTAATTTATTCTAGTACAATTTGAAAAAAACAATAGTTGGTATATCAATTTATTAATGTAATTTAGCCAACACTACTGGGATCCATAAATTATGTTTATTTAAATAATTTCATAATGTCTTACACATAAAAAAATAAATATTAATAAAAACAAAACTATCAAAGCCACAACACAATTCCTGGAAAATATAGAGTGTGTTCTAAATCATAAAAATAATAGATCCTAAACTTGAACTTCATGGAAAATGACTCAATTATCTCCCACTATTTGATAATTAAAAAACAATATTAATAATGAAAATATATGTAAATTTAAATGAAATTAAATATATTTTATAACTTTCTATATCTTCCATATAAAATATTATCCCTTTTTATATTAAACAAAATTTTCAAAGGATTTTTTAACCCTATTTATTTTATATTATCCACCATGGAAAATATTCTCTTTACCTTTATTCTTAACCTCCTAGGATTTAATTTCAATACCTTTTGAAATCATTCCATAACATATATCCTTTTTACCCTAGAATCATAAACCATTTTAGCCTTGATTAATATATCTTCCCACATTGGGATGAAATAATATTTCATTATATTCTCCCATTAAAATACCAATAAAAACATATAACTTATATTGCAGTACAAGATTATAAAAAAGAAACAAAATATAAAAATGAAAAGCTATGAAAAATTAATACGTTGTTGTAATAAAATAAATAGTATCAACTTTTGATGAAATGACATTTTTAAATCAATATTTATGAATAAAAAAGATCCACACGCAGTACATAGTCCTAGGAAGAATAGAAAACTCTAAATTGGGGATAAAATAAATGTAATATAAAGAATATCAAATGGTTTTATCAAAAAACATATACAATAAAAAATTGAATATAAAAAAGATATAATATATAGGATGGTATCAAAAGGAATGAATGAACTATTTGAAAAAAAAAAGATACATTCTAGAAGATAACCACCTTCAAATTCATAAATCTAGATAACTTTTGAAAGAGTTAGTTCAAAATGGTTTTCAAATTTACAACATACAACATCCATTAAAATTATATTGGATTATATAATGTACTTATATAAAAACAGGGAATGCAACTATATAAATAAAATTTATCCTGCAAATTTATAGAGGAGTTTTTCAAATTCAAGAGTATATAAAACTACAATAAGAAATTGATAACATAATAACCGTTATATATACATTCAATTAAATTTTATCATATTTTTTTAAGAATGTAATGCTTTAGTATAAATATCAACAAGTTGACTTTGGTTTTAAAAAATTCAAGACTAATATATCCTTTTTGAATTTTGTGCTAAAATAAATTGGGATTTATATCCATGTGTTTATACCATGTGTGAGGTACATGTTTCACTGAAAAGTAAATTGACCTTGTGATATATAATAGACTTAAACATTGAGTAAAATACATTTTGAAATTAGTGTGTGTGTGTTGAATAAAAAAATGGATCAAAAGAACGTAGTTTCAATATATTCTGCATCAATAGATTAAATTACAATAAAATATATCATTTTTATAAACTAAAAACTAAATCTTCTCTAGGGAAGTGAAATTTTCTAAAATTAGTCATCCTATGTAACCTATTTCCTCTAAAATTTATTAAAAAATAACAATTATGAGTTAACACATATGAGGAATAATAATATTGTGTATTTTTTTAAGTTCATTAAGTTAATTAAAAATATATTTAACAGCATTAATATGAGAATCTTTTGGATTAGCTTATAATATACCAAAAAATCATAGAGTGTATATAATTTCTGGTAGATTAAATTTCATGTAAATTAAATTGAAAATCTCCCCTCTTAATAATATACGATATACCAATTTTCCAAATTCATCATCACTAAGTTTATATGAGGTACCTACATATATAATTATACTAGAAGAATTATGAAGACAAAATAATATAAGTAAATCTATGATAATAATATTTTGAGTTATAATAGTTTATACCAGTTTCATAGATATTTGGATTCCTAGAAAGAATTCATGTTCACCCATTATACTCGTATGAAGTAATTTTTTCTTAAATCATGTGAATCCATTTGCAAGTGTTTTTTAGGTTGAGATAAAAATAATATCAGTGAATTAGATTTTTGGGATTATAATTTTAGTAAAAAAAATTGTATAAAAACAATTTTATAATATACTACATTAAAAAATATTTTTGATGTAAAATTTTTGAATACCTCTACATGAAAATAATACTTAAGTAAGAAACTCATTAAATCCATTTTAAATAGATTAAAAAATTGATAATATTGAAAGGATAATGTAATATGAACTGAATAAATTCTATATACTGAAGAAATTGTTTTCTTATAGCCCATAGAATATTCTTGATTATAACACCATGTATTGAACCTTACATTATTTTAAAAAAATTATTTCATTCTCATAATACAATTTTTGGATAACCTATTTGAATCTTATAGTTGGAAGTCATTTTCAATATTAAACCATAGTAAAACCTTATTTCTATTTGAATTGATTATGATCTTCTTGTATATTTATTATCTAAATATCATAACCAAAGGAATTATATTCCACTTTCAGTTCAAATTGAAATTAAAATGAAATATGATAACATTTAATTCATAAGGAACATATAGTTCGAATTTTAGGATCTATACCACCAATGATATTATTACTACTAAGATTATTATATAAGGACGTCATTTTCAAGGTAAAATTAATGTTACTCTAATTCCAATATATGAGTATCACCCATTTTCCTAGATTCTAAAATAATTATTTTATATATTTTTTGTTTAACTTAAGTATGTAAAATTGAGGGGATCAAAAATTTAATCCATATTATTTTGATTATTAGGATATTTTAATGTTTCAAAATAATTAACATCATAAAACTTAACATGGAAAAATTATCTAGTGGTATGTTTTAATAGGTTAAAAACATGAAAATTCTAAATTGTAAGGTAGTATGAAACAAAAAATAATTAAACATTATTATGATCTATTCTATGAATATTTTCTTCAGAATTCAAGATGAAAAATTTTCATTTAAAGACTCTAAAGTAACTATGATTTGGATTGCATACATTCCACAATCCTTAAGGTGTGTCACTTAAAATTAGGTGATTTAAAACTAATTTAATTAGATAAAAGGAATCAGTAATGGCTTGAACCCAACATATTTGACAACATAATATTCAAACAACATCGATAGGTTAATTTCATGGAATGTTCTATTCCTCTTTTCTACCACCCCATTTTGGTTTCATGTTCATAGGTATAAAAATTTGTGGGTAATTTATTTTCACTACACAAATTTTCAAATGATAAATTAAAAAAAATTTCCCCATGATCACTGAAGATAATTATAATTAATTTATTTTCCACATTTTGAATAATATTATGAAGCAATTTATATATGAGAGTTCTTATAAATTTAAGTAATTAAAATAATCCTAAGTAAATATGGTTCAATAATCAAATATGATATAAAATTGGTTTTTACCAATGATACTAATAGACTGTATAGGTTCTAAAAGAAACATTTTCAATAATTGTAAATTTTTGGATATTGAGATTTTAGTAATATTTTTAATTCTAGACTTATGTTTCATTGAATATTGGAAGGGATTAATGAATCAAAAATAACTAAACTTAATTTATAGAAGATCATAAATTAGAAATATATTCAATAGTTTACCCAAGGTCTAAACATTGTAGTGTCTTATCCTCTTATTCCAAAGACAAAAAAATCCCCATCCTGAAAAACACATGAAATATTCAGTGAAGTAAGGTATTATTGATAATTAATGTAATCATTATCATGCCTATTGATATATAAGATGTGAACTTATTTCAAATATGTTATGGAATAATTTTTACACCAAAAGTTCAAAGATAAACCCTTATCACATATTCAAGTTTTTCAATAAGGCTGTTCTTAAGACCTACAACATAGAGAACATTCAAAATTAAAGTCTCACTAACAAAGGAAACATCACTAATACTATTAACATAACAACATGCATTGTCTCCAAAAATAATTTATTGAACCATCAATATTTTTTATGTTTTAGAAGTTAGAATTATTTACATTTTTTTGATGAGAATGATCACTATCTAATTATGAAGTATTTGAGTAACTAGTACTTATCCTTTTCTTTTGAAATAAACTTGATTAAATGTTTGGTACCCAAAACTTATAGGTATATAAATTTCAGTAAAAATAACATATAGAAAAAGTATTTTTTTCAGATAATTTTGTTCAAATAGCTATTATATTCTATAAATATAATACCTATATGTTCCCAATGATAGAACCATATTCAAGAATCATTTATTCTTCTAGGGAAATCCCCTTTACCTTTTAGTAAAAATGGGTTCACTTTGAAGAATGAAATAACTAGACTAGAAATGTGACATTCTAATAATATAAAAAATTATTGAAGATATTATTTTGGGTTTCAAAAGTTTTACAATATTATCAAAATTCATTTTAATAGAAGTGAAATTATGAAGAATTCCATTCAAGATAATAACTTTTTATTTCAGTTTTATAAATTCAAACCAATAATTTATAGTTGAAAAAAAATAGATTCATCATCTAGATCAGATAAAATGATTATAAATTATTCCATAACCATTATAAATACCTAATTAATTCTTATTATACTCTTTATTCAACTTATTGTATGATTAAATCTGATCGGTCACATTTTTAGCCAAATCTTCAAATGATGGAATATCATCTGATTCATCCAAAATAAATGGTTATGAAGAATCTAAAGATAAATTCATAAGTTTTTTTTTAACATAGATAAATAGTATCATTCATCCCAAATTTCTTTAGCATAAAAACAATACATCATCCAATTATTAGTGTCACTGCTTTCTGATAAACTATCAGAAGTAAAAGAGGCTTCAATGTCACACCACATGTCCAATGACTTTGAAACTTTTGTTCCCCCCTTGTTTTTATGATCACACAATCAAGTTTATTATGATATTAACAAGTTTTATGTTTTAGTATAGAATTTTATGTGAAACATTGGAAAGAAACTTTTCTATGTTTGGAGAAGACTCACTACAAGAATGGGACACCTCTAAGTTTGAGACATTGTCAGGATAGTATCACCGCTAGTGAATTCTCACTTCCAAAGATCTCACTGCTTTGTTGATACATCATCATGATCCCTCGACACTAGGATCTGTAATTGGGTACGTATTGGGATGAATCACTATCACCATGATTCACCAATGGGATGTAATTATGATAATGTATGGAAATACTCACCCTCACCAATGAGTCACCACTAAGATTAGAATTTGTATAAGTATGGGTCACTGCTAGCCTCACATACTGCCAAACCCTAACTCATCACAATAAGTTAAAAATAATAAAAATACTCAACATTGGTTCAAGAAATTGTTCCAATTTTCTACTGACAGACTCTGAGTCACCACCATATTTAGACACAGCTACTGTCACCATTCATAATAATCACTACCGTTGTTTCTTTAACTTATCTTTTTGAATAAAATATATCTAACATAGACTATAAAATTTAATTCTGATGTTTATTTTAATAATTTTTCCTTAATTTCTTGATAGGGATGCATTAAAAAATGTTTCAAACATACAGTATGAGGATTCATAGGATCTAACTGATTCTCATTACATCTACATTTCATAAAAAGTGAATAAAACTCTCTCGTATAAGAAAAGAAGCGGATACATGAATGAAAACCCCCAACACATGAATATTTATTCCAATGTGTGGGATATGGGAGTTATTGATAAAACATGAAGAATGATCACATTATTACACTACCCTAAGGAAGCTAAAGAACAACATACATTTAGTGTCTTCCTACTATCAAGAACAAAAAAGTCTACGACACTGTATTCTATACAATATTCTAAAACATGACTCGAGCCTCGGTTCAAATAACACGCAAGGATTCGTGATCTAAATAGAATAATAGGCATAGAAACATAATCCATTTAATTATTTTATTTTCTAAGTATGCATATTTTCTATTCACATGATGAGTAGTTTGTGTATAATCTGTTTTTAAACATATGTTTTCTCATACAATAGACTATATAATAATTAGATATCTTCACAATAAATTTTTCTTCTGTTTCCACCATGTTTTAGTAGAGTTCTGGTTGTGGCCTATTCATTTTTACTCTCATAGATACTATAGAATAGGTCCATGAGAAGACTTAATAGTTGGTATACTGTAGTAACATGTGATCCAGGTTATAGTTCAATAGTTTATTATTATATAAATATCATGGAAGAGGGTGATTTACATGTGGAGAGAACTAAGTATTATCTTGAGACTGAACATCTCGTATTCAAATTCCATAGTGTGTTTTGTTTCACTTTATTTTCTTTTCTTTAAAACCATATTTTTTAAAGAGTAAAACAAAACAAAAAATTTATAGTTAATTTTAAATAGTTTTAATATAATGTATTGATTTTTTAAAATTATATGGAAGGTTAAATTAATATTATATATTTTTATAAATGACACTTACTCAATCTATTAGAAGTATTTTAAAAGGTCATAACATATATAAAACTATTGTATTATATAAATGGGCCATATTTTAATTAATTAGTTATTTTTTTAAATTCCATTTTAACGGATTTTTTTGGGGTACTCAATTCGCCCCCTCTTGAGATACTCACTCTGACCAACATTTGGTTTCATAAGATAAGATTTGGTATTAATGTTTTCAACAACTATTCAACTATAATTTTTAGTTATACATTTAAGATATTAAATTTTTGTTAGATATAAATTTATTTTTTAAAATGGATAATAGATAAGAAGTTTCTTCTACTAATAGACCTACCTATTTCAATGGAAATAATTATTCTCATTAGAATATCAAAATTAATATTCTTATAGACATTATAGGTTTTGAGATATTGACTACTATTGATTGTAAATATGAACATATGAAAACTATTTGAGCTATTTGAGATGACACTACTAAAATTGATTATGAAAATAATTATAAAAACATGAAGACCATGTACCATGCTTTATGATATGATAAATACAATATAATTTATATGTATAAAATTACTTTTAAAATTTTGGATACATTAGCTGTTTTGCATGACGGAACAACCAATGATAAGGAAATGAGACAAAATACATATACTATTAAGCGTGATAAATTTAAGATGAAAAATGAGGTATTAATTTATTATATGCCTCTCAGGATCAATAAAATTGTGAACACCATGAGCTCATTGGTAAATACAGTGTTTAAAAAAGACCAAATTATGAGACTACTCATATGCCTTCCAAAAAAGATGGAGAGGAACATCTGTTTCAATTAGATATTCATATGATGTCGTTAATCTTCCAGTCAAGGAGATGATTAGGGAAACTGATGGAGTATGAAGAAAAACTCAATTTCAACTGACTAATATAAGTGGATCCAAAAATATAGTTAGTAGCTTTAAATTCTACTGCATCTAAATAGATAGAAAATCAAAAGGTAAAGATTCAAACTAAATGTTCAGGTGACAGTGGGCCACCACATAACCGTGATGAAGAGATGGACCATCAGGCCATAAGATTTAAGACGTTTTATAGGAAGAAGAAAATTTTTCAAAAATACTTGTTATAATGGAATGTATGATAAAAAAGGTAACTATAATAGATATTGAATGAAGTATGATAATGAGAGTACCTACTATGAATGCAAGTGAAAAGGACATGTCAAGACAGACTGTCCGAAATTGAAATAGAAAAAGTAGATATGATGATGAGGAATTAATGTTCATGAAATCCATGAATGAGATATGGAGTGACTCTAAGGATATGTCCAATGATTCTGACTCTACACATGAACAAATGTCTAACTGAGCCAAGATTTTCTTCATGACTATTGTCTATGAGGTTCCTTCTATTTCTAATTTTTTTCTTAATAATAATAATTATTATTATTATAATTAACATTATGATGATGATATATATCATGAATAAATGTTTAAATATTTAAAAATGATAGAAGATGATTTTAATGAACTTAAGGATAAATATAATGTTCTTAAGAGACAACATGATTTAACATCCAATACTAAATCTGATTTATCTATTGAGAAAGAGAAAAATGATCTAATTTTAAAATATATCACTAAACATAAGTTTTATAATGAGAAACCTATAAAGGATCTATAAATTATTACCAATGGTAGAGAAAATCTTACTCGGATTCTAGTAAAAAAAGTATCTCTAAAGTATGTTATAGTTATAGGATACCAACATGGACAATGTATAATAATCATGATCACTTTTTACCAAAATCTAAATGTAAATCCTCTAATGCTAGTTATTTATCTATAGGAAAAAAATATTTTTTATTTCGAAAATATTAAAATATTATTACAATAAAATTTTTAAATAAATATGGGTACATAAATCTAGAATTAATAACACATTAGGATCCAAGAATGACAAACGGTACCAAATCATTTCTTGTATATTTTTTTGGCAGGAAAACATCTTGAAGACCTATTGTAAAAGTCTATATTACATTAATAGTTAGTATTCAAGGAATATTATTGGAGGCTAATAATGTTTCTTATATCCTAATAAAGGTTTTTGGTGGTTATTTTCCATTTGGAAATAATGCGGAAGGTAAAATCATCAGCAATGTCAAAATTGGTATCACCATTTTTTTTAATTTCCAAAGTACTATTAACTGATGGATTGAAATATAAATTTCTTATAATATCACAATTATGTGATGATGGTTTTCATGTTATATTTTTCTATAATCCATGAAATGTTTTTTATTTTATTGAAACATTATTTTTTTTACTTGTTTAAGGAATAATGATTATTATGTTATTGATCTCAATTCATTAATTTCCCAAAATATTTCTTTCTTCAATACCTTTTATAAAGGAACATGGATTTGTAATAAGAAACTATGAAACTACAATATTCACTCACTTATTAGTCCTCCAAGGAATGGTTTACACAAGGAGATACCCAAACCAGAGTTCCTAAATTATAATGTATGTAACCCCTATCAAAAATGGAAACTTCACATGATTTATTTTAAATCAAAGAAAGAATATTAAAATTGGTCACCTCTTGATTTATCTCATATGGATTTATTTAGACCATCGAGAGTTTTATTATAAATGGGAATAACTATATATATATTATTAGATGTCTTTTGAAGGTATTCTTGGGTGTTCTATTAAGCTCCCAAATGTGAAGAATGTTCATATGTCACTAAGTATTCTAGATCTATAGAAAATTTATGTGGGATTAGAATTAAGACCCTGATAAGTTACCATGGTTGTGAGTTTAAAAATAATATCTCTAAATACTATTGATCTTAAAATGGATATAGTCATAACTTCTCTACTCCTAGGACCCCTTAGAAGAATGGAGTTGTAGAAAGAATGAATATAGAACTTCAAGAGATAGCTCAGGAAATTCTAAATTAATATGACTTACCTATCTTTTTTAGGGAAGAGGCTATGAATGTTGCCTATATCATAATCAATAGAGTTTTAATTGGACCTATATTTTAAAATATCCCTTATAACATTTGGAAGAATAGGTATACTAAAGTTAATTTCTTTTTAGTTTTGGTTAAAAAAAATTTATTCTTAACACTAATATAATCTGGAAAAAAATCAACCAAAATGGCTGAAGGAATATCCTAGATTATTCATCCTCTAGTAAGGCCTATCAACTTATCAATAGAAGGAAAAAACTATGGAATAATCTATTCATGTCAAATTTGATGATATATATCAACATGAGAATAAGAACTCATTATAAAACCTTGAGGATGATTTCTTTTCTTTGAAGATAAACACCAAAGCTAATGATTCTACTGTGAAAAATTCAGTAAAATTGCTTAGTTATGATAGATTTCAAGATCATGCAAAACATGAACAAGTAGAAGAACCTGAAATAACCATGCCCTCTTTTTCTAGAGTGGTTATAACCCATATTTACCATTATTTAGATTATGTAGTTAGATACATATATAGAGGTACACAGACAAGATATTCTCTATGAAAATAGGTTCAACATCAAGCAATATTTTCCTATCTCAATTTGAAGAACATCAATGATGGAATAAATGATGAATTATAAGTAATTGAAATGAAAGAAAAATTAAATCAATTTTAAATAAAATATTTATGAGAACATGGTTATTGAACTAAAGAAACCTTAACTATATGAACTAAATGGTTGTTTAGATAAAAGGTAGATAAATCATGAACTATAGTGAAGAGTAATTGTAGACTAGTTGACTAAGGTTATAGTCTAGAATAAGGAATGGATTATGAAGAAAACATTTCACAAGTATCCAGACATGAATCCATTATAATATTGTTAGCCTATGATTCCCATCTATATTTAAATCTTTATCAAATGTATGTTATGAGTGCTTTGATAAATGGGTATACTGCTGAGATTTTTTTTTTGAACAATATCTTTGTGTTATTATTGAAAAACCCCATTAGTTTTCAAAATCATCATATTAAAAATTCAGTTTTCAAATTAACAAAATATTTATATGATTTTAAATAAGCTCTTAGAGATTGTAATGATAGGTTTATCACTTTAATTATGTGAAAAGGGTTTTTAAATGGTATAACTGATCCTACCGTTATTATAAAACTAATTTCAAGTGATTTTTTAGTTGTACAAATTTATTTAGACAATATTATGTTGGGATATTAAAGAAATTATTTATGTTATAATTTTTCATGAATGATGATAAATGAATGTTAAATGATTTTATAGGGTGAACACAAATTATTTATTGGTTTTCAAGTCACCAAAAATAAGTAATGAATCATTTTAAATAATATCAAATATAGAAAGTATCTTTTAGAATGTTTTAATATTGAGATCACTAAATGTAGTGATACTCTTATGAGTACTACCTATAAATTGGTTATTGATGGGACTAAAAAACTAGTGGATCAATATAGTTACAAATATATTATTGGATTTCTTATCAACTTGAAATCTAGTTAGTAGGATATTATGTTTATTGTGTGCTCACCTATAAAAAAATAAAAAAGAGTAACCTTTGTTTTTTTTTAAAATTGATTTTTCATATACCCCAACTATATTTCAAATGTATTATGGTTTCACCCAAGAGGAAAATAATTTGACTTAGTTAGTTATTATGAGGTTTATTTTAGTGGGTGTAAGTTAGATAAAAAAATACCTCTGGAACATGTCACCTTTTTGGATGGTCTATTTTTTCAATCATATTAATATACATAATTATGTTTACTTTTCTACTATTGAAGATGAGTACATAACTACAAGAATAAACTATGCACAAATTTTTTGGACAAAACCCACATTACTAGACTGTGGATTCAATTATAACAGGTCATTATAAACTATGAAAATATAATTGTAATAAATATTTCTACTAATAATGTTTCACATTCAAGAGAAAACCATATTTATGTAAGATATAAATTTTTGAGAGATCATTTTAAAAAGGGTTATATCACTCTTGAATACATTGGTACAGAACACCATATTGATGATATTTTTACAAAACTATAGAATTCATAGATAATTAATTACATAAAACATGAGTTAGGTATGATTAATTTTAGTTGAATTTAATTTTTTTGGATGCACTCTTTTGAATTAATCACTATTGAATTTCTCATTATTGAGCTTCTCAAAATTGAACTTATCACCACCATGATATTTCTCACCACTGGAAAATTTTCTCATTCCTTGGTAAAAATTTTCAATTCTTAGATTTGAACCCAAAATTTATTTTTTGGTTGGTTTATTTAAATATTTACTAGACTCAAATATTTTTTCCAATATGAGATTTTGATTTTTAGAATAACTGAACTCCTAAATGATTTTAAATTAAATACATTGTCTAATAATAATTAGCCTATTTATATTTGTGTTTTTCTCATGATCACTTTGTGATATTTCTCTTTTAAAAATCTTGACTTTCTGCATCATCTTCACCCAAACCAACATATCTTATCTCCATGGTCATAGTTAAGTAACCTTCAAAGACTCATACATATGATTATTGTTCTAAATATAAGTATAATGGGGAGCCAAGTAATTATATTGATGTAGAGACAGTAAATCCAAGTCATTCAATAAGAATGTTTGTTCCATATAAAGAAGTGAAAGAAGTGTAGCTTCTTTCATGTATATATTTTGTTCTTCTAGTTCTTCATGATCAAGGATGGTTGGAGTGGTTATCTTGAAATAATAGACCATTTTATCCCTATATGGAATATCAGTTCTTTCACTATGTTGAGTTTTCTATTGAAGAAAATGATGACTGAGTAAGAATAAAGATCAATAGCCACAAGTTTGTGTTTTTGTCAAGACATTGGAATGACTGATTGAAAGTTATAAATTAGGGTATTGAAAAATATTATCAAGGAACCATTCAGGATGATTGTGGTGATTTTATCTATGAAGAATCAACTGAGTTGATTGGAGAAGGAATAGTTAGAAGGATGATTGCCTCTGAGTTATATGGTGAATACTGATTGCTCTTCAAATTTATCCAGAAGATTTTGTTTCCTAGAAAGGTTGATTTTGCAACCATGAGATATCAACATGAGTATTTGTTATGTTTTATCAAAATAGGATTGATGATAAAACATTTTGGATATTTTATTCTTCATTTATTATGAGAAACCTAGATGAATTTGAGATTAAATTTTTTGAATTACCCAAAGATCATTTCTGATTTTTTGGAAGAAAGTTGTTTTGTTGATACAGATGAAGAAGGTATAGTGGAATGTGGTGGCTTTTGTATCACTAGAATAATTTGTAGAGGGATGAAAACTAGTTAGAACCATTAGAAAAAGAAATCTATATGGGATAATAGAATGTTTTAGGATGAGTTGAATCCAATTGACCACCCTTTGTGACCTAGAGATCTTGTTGACCTTGGTTCATAACCCGATGAGATTGTTGAGTACTACAACAGTGATAAAGAAGAAGAGGTCGATGCCTCTAAAGAATAAGAGGAGAAGGAATTTTCCATTGATGAGTGGAGTTACTCTAACTTATCTCCTAGATCACCATCTATCACATATAGAGATCCTATTCCACCTAAGACTCTCCCTAAAAGATTTAAATTTGTGAAAAGTAACGAAGAAGAGACTAAACAGTCTAATGAAGATAAATTCAAGAGTAATTCTAAATATTCTGAGGAGAATGGAGATGGTGATGATGTAGATGATGATGAAAATGGAGATTATGGTATTGAATAAGGATTAGATCTTAATGATTCCATTGGGAAAATTAAAATAGAGTACGATTAGATTTGTCAAGATCATCTTAGTTCTCATGGTGGTTCTATTACAGATCAGAGTAGATGCCTAGATTTTTTGGTGAAGTGGATCACCCAATAAGAGAAGAATGAGATGCATATATTGAGGGGGAGAAATTAACATGTCTTGGAAGTCATCATGTGGTAACTCTTGTTGATAGAGTTGATATAACATTTATTGATGATGGTCAAGTGGTTTTATTTTTATTTTTGTTGAGAAGATGATAGATATTGATGCTTTTGAGAATCATGTTTCTATGAAGATGGATATTGAGCATGTTGACCACGGTTTTGATGAACAAGGATCCATTGAGACCTATGTTGAAGAGGCATCTCCTATTCATATTCCTACTACAAAAGTGTATGAAAATATAAAATCTTATGTGGTTGAGCTTATTGGTAAGCCTTATAAAAGTTCGTTGGACCCTATGTCTGTAGATTGAGGTTTTTTCTGTAGAATATCAACAAAGAATGGAGAACCATCCATTTGAGAGGAAAGAGATCCTGATTGATTAATGATAAATCATATTGATATTAATGGTTTATAAGAATGATTTTTTTGAGTGAGGTAACATGCGCATGTTATTCCACCTATTCATATTGATGTGTTCGCCAAGGGTGACATGAAAGTTTTTTAGAAAAAAGATAATTTCAGGTTTTGGTAAGATTTTAATGGGTCAGTGACCAATTCATACCAATATTAGTGAAGAATTTATGAAATATTTTATTGAATTAGGGATCCACTTCATTCTACTGAAGATGTTGAACCATATTTATGAAGTGTAAATTGAGAATAAAAGTCTTTCTAGGCAGTCAGAGTTTTTGAGATCTATTATGGAAGGGTTAAAGTATTCCATTGAATAATTTATAGATTTCTTTCATTAAAGAGTTGAAAAAATTACTTGTAGGGGTTCTAGTTCTATTACTCCTCAACCTTATGTTTTTTATGATGAGTTTCTTAAATCTATTATGTGTGAAGAACTCAGTGGTCTTCCAAGTGGTTCTTTATGTGTTGCACCTTCCATACTTGATGAATCATTGAGAACGCCTGACTATGACTATTATTATTCCTATAAGATGATAAGAGAATACATAAAGGATATAAAGTAAGATAGAGAGAGTATAACCAAATATATAATATAACTCAAGGTTTTAATCAAATCATGAGTTCAATTATCACTTTAAGTATATGGAAGAAAATCTGGGGATGCCTCATGTTTCCCAACCCATAAAAAAGCAGGCCAACCACTTAATGATTTTGACTCCAGTGCTTTAAATATTTTTTGGAAGAAAAGGGTTATTTTTTTAATGTAATGGAGAAATGTTGGAAAATAATCATGGATTTTATTAACCATATGATGCCATATTTACATGTTCATTGTTCTACCATTGTATCTCATGAAGCCATTCTAGTGACATCCCATATGACACTCTTGTAGAATACTCCCTTTGGTTAAGAGTGACCAGAGATCCAAATACCCCATTTCCTACCTGGTTTCGTCCATTTTCCTTATATCCTAGAGATGCTATGAAGAACCATCGACAAATCCTTATCATATAGCCCTCTATATGAATAGTGATACTAAAATTATTCCTTGTTATCCTTCAACTACAACAGATTTTATGGCTACTAATTATACTAAAACACCATACCCATTTTCATATATTCTAGAGCCTTTGGACTCATCCAATGTAAAGGGAATAAACATTTTGAAACATCATCAGAACCCAAGGATCATGTATTATAATTTTTAATGGGAATGATTTTTTAGCTTTTTGTTGTAACTTTTTGGGTGTATACTAAATGAATTATTCAATAGGAATTCTCTAATTCCTCTTATTTTTTCAATTAATAAATTATTTTCTATTTATTGATTTTTTTCATATTCAAATATTTTTCCTATTTTATTATGCACTTTTTGATATTCCAAAATGGGGATGAATATTACTATTTCATTTCTTCCTATAACTTTATGGTTTTTTCTTTTCTACCATTGTATTTTCTATAACTAGTTAATATTTTTACAACTTTGATACAATATCATGATTATAATGATATAACATTGATACCTTTATTTATTTATCCTTGATACCATCTAACTAATATCATTGATACCATGTGTCTCATATTTACTTTTTTTTCCATTCATTATCATTGATATCATGTATATAAAATCCCATGATTTGTGATGATCAAAAGGGATAGATTATTGACCTTCCTGTTTTAATGATAACATAAAAATCATTATTTTGATATTAATCAGTTTCATGTTTTATGATAGAATTTTATAATACTTATTGGAAATAAATTTGAATCATCTGGATAAGAATTACCTCTAAGTATGTGACACAACCAAGTATGAGACACCATCAACAAAGTCTCACCGCCAAGGGTCTAACTATTGTCTTGGGAGACCATCAAGAAGTCTCACCGTAGGTATAAACAATTGGATACGTACCAAGATGACTCACCAAAGTCATAATTCACTTACATAATATGATTTTGAAAATTTATGGAAATAATCATTGTCAAAAATCAATTACCGCTGATATGGAAATTTTTTAATGAATGAGTCCAAGCCATCCTGACATATCTCTAGACCCTAACTCAACACCAGATGTTCTCATTACTCAATAGAAACACCTCAAGATCAAGATACCATTCCAATGTCTCACCACCAGACTTTGAGTCACAACCAAATTTAGACACCACCAGTGTCACCATTTAAAATACACATAGCCATTATTTATTTTACATATCATTTTGAATTAAATATATCGATTAACTAGTTTATCGAATTAAATTATCAAGATTATTTTAATGAGTCTTCCTTAATTTTATGAAACAGATCAATTAAAATATGTGTTAGACATGCAGTATAAGGATGTAGATGAATTGGATGATTCTCTTTATGGATTCTTCTATTAAAATGTGAATAAGACTCCCTCATGTATCACAACAAAGTCGATATAAGAAATAATACTCTAAAAATATGAAAATATATTCACATTCATGATATATAGAACTTATTTCAATAACATAAATAAATATGATATTAGAACACTCTACTAATGAATCCAATGAAAAAATAAATATATTGCCTTTCTATAGTAAAGAGAAAATATTCTACAACACTTACATCTATAATATATTTTAGTAACCTGACTAGAGCCTCAGTTCCAATCACATTCAAGTATTCATGAGCTAAAGAGAATTACATTCCATGAAACTCTATCACATTACTTATTTTATTTTTTCAGTCTACTTATTTTCTATTTACATTATGAGGAATGTGTTTATAATCTATTTTTAAACACATTTTATTTCCATCATTAAACTATAAGATACTTAAATATATTTAGAACATCATTTACTCAGGTTTCCCACATGTTGTGGTAGAGGTCTGGTTGAGGATTTTTCATTTGTACTCCCACCGAAACTATGGATGAGGACCCTGAGCATCCAGAACTGTTGGTATACTATTGTAAAACCCAATCCTAGTTTTGGAACCAAATATTATTATTATATAAAATCCTTGGTATAAGGTGATTCCCAATTGGAGATAACTATGTCTCATCTTGAGACTGGACTTATTCTATTCATATTACGGTATGTGTTTTGTTTTAGTTTATTTTATAGAGTTAAAATAAAATCTGTTTTAAATAGGAAAACAAAACCACTAATTTAACAGTTAGATTTAATTATTGTTTATATAAAATATTTATGTATTAAATTGATATTGAAGGATAAAGTAATATAATATATTATTTTAATTGAAGGATAATCAATCTATGAGAATACTATTAAAAGTTCAAGACATATATCAAAATGTTGTCTTAACTAACTTGATTGAATTTAAATTGACTATTGAATTTCTCTATACAACAAGTTTACCTTCATTCCTCTTTGGAAATATTCGTGATTCTAAATATTTTTCGTAAATTTGGAAAAAATGGCATCATATGAATTTGATTGGAATTTTCATAATATATAAAATTTATGTTTCTTCCATTATTCTATTTTTCATATTTTTATTTCTAATCATTTAAATCATCATTTATGAAGTCATTCTTACCAATAAACATATTTATACTATCTACTTGTTGAGAATGCAATCAATTACTATGCTTATATTACTAACATCTGAATATATTGTAGAATTTATCCTTGATGTAGTAGGCATTGAAGTATTAACTCGAGAATTTAAAACTCTAGATTTCTTATTAATTATAACCACATCCAACTATTTCTCTTTCCAATCATATCTTTTAAAATAGTGTGAAAACAACATTAATGTTATAATCAATTCATCTGGACTTAGTTAGTGTAATATCTAGTATCATTAGTCACTATATTTTTCAATACCAATTCATTTGGTATAATATATATATATATAAATATATTTCTAAAAAAATTATCATTTGTCATTTTCTTAATGCACATAGAAATTAATACTATTTTATACGTTTTTAACTTAATTTTGGTTAAGTAGTGTAAACTAATTTACTATTTTCATGTTTATTTTTTAGTTTCATAGAAATTTAGTTATTTTACATTTTTGATTTATTTATTTTTAGATGTAATTTAATTTTTATTATAATTATTAGTTTATATTTATTTTATATATAGTCCTCCTATTTTTTTGACACTCTATCATTAATTGTAGTATTATTATTATTATTAATTTTTTGTATTTTAATGTTTGTAATTACTTATCATTATTATCATTAAATTTTGTTAATATCAATATATATGTAATATTATAATAAATAATTAGGTAATGAAAAGTGGAGGTCTAGATTGGTTAGATTAAAGAGAAATTTTGATAAGTATACTAAAATTTATATCTTATATAGTTAATATCTAAATACACTAAAACTTTGGGTTATTATATTATGTGATTATTATTAGATGTAATTTTGAAATTAATGAATTATATGTATATTTAGATGGGGTTATCTCACATGATATCAAATCCAATTTGAGGAATATATTCTTTTCATCAGACCTAGGAGTGTGGGTCTAGGGAACTTAAAATTTAGTTTGAAACTAGTGAAATTACCTATGTTGGTTGTGAATAATGAAAATGACTCAAGAAACATGATTTAAATAAAAAGTAAATTCAAGGGCATGATTGATACAATCATTACATTAAGATATTATAGTAGGAACATTTTATGTCATCCTATATATAACCAACCCATAATGTAGAGACTCTATTATTTCATTTTAATAATTTGAAATATATTAAATAATATTTTCCAATCTAGGAACTGATTTAGAATCATATTACAAGTCCTAGTAATCCTGGAACTGATATTATAAAAATATTAACTATATTATTATCATGCATAAATAGATTTCCAGAAAAATTGTAATATCATTGAAATGAAGTCTGAGATCAGAAATCTAAGATTTTGGTTGATTCTAAAATGTAGGGTTTACTCTAAGAAAGTCTTATGAATAGACAGAGTTAAATGTTCAGTTGAATTAGTCATTGGATGTGTGTTTAAATAAAATATATAATTAATTTTTTTAATTTTAGATTAAAAGAAATCAATAAAAACAGTCATAAATGTCATTATGTAATGTTTTTAGGGTTATCTTCATAACCTTGTGACATTTGAGAGAATTAAACCATTGTTATTCATTGTTGGATCATATTAGAGAATTAAAATAGATAAGGTCATTGTGGATCAAGTGTCAGTGAACACAGTGGGACATCTCTTTCAATAGAAAACATATTTTTCACCAATGATCAATCAAAATCAAGGCCTAAATCATCAATTATTGTTTTCACACTATTGATTATATTGAAAAATAATGGATATTATCTATCTTATTTTATATTGGAAATAATGTATAATTCATGTGAGCCTTCAATTTTAATTAAATTGTATCATTCAATTTATTCCTATTATGCCAAAATATCACCCTGAATATAAAATTTTCATGAGTTTTGGCTGAGATCGCGTGGAAAATTTTGTTTACACCTTTCATATCATGATTCTCACCCACATGTTCTTCATTTTATCCATCATTGGATCTTTAGGGTCATGATTCAACACTTCCTAGTTAGGTTAAAGTGTCATCGAATCCAAAGATGCATGGGGGTTGTGTTCACCATGAAATGATTTCTGTTTTATGGATGAACCATGATGGACTATGGTTTATTATTCATGGATCTTGGATTCATAGTTGTGAAGGATAATGATATCAACTTTGAAGATAATGTGGTCTGCAATAGGGTGATAACATTCCAATTTCTTTCAACTAGAGGTTGGAAATCGATGGCCAAAAGTAACCCATTTGATATTCGGAAACTAAATGATGAGTTTCATGGAGATGGGAATGGTTCTAGGAATGTAAGAAGCCATTTATGTCTACTATTAAATATAATTTATGTTTGGTAAATTTTCAGATTAATTATTTCAAATGGCCTAATGTGAATGTCTGTTTAGGTCATGGAGGTATCGGGGGTGTCTAGGACTGGTTTGGAGCCTAGAACCCAACATCTGGGTTGAAATATGCATGAAAATCTTTTAGTTCAAACCATGTCGGTCAGGGTGCATGGTTTGATAAACCATGTGACTCATGTGTAGAGAGAAGGATGAGGCTGCATGGTTAAACTAAACCATGTGAGGTGGGGTGAACAACCATGTGGTTAGGTCTTGAATTTTGACATTGGGATTTGTTATGGTCTGCACAAAGTTAGTCAAACAGTGTGGGTGCCCCTTACCTATAGTAGACCATCCAATGTTTTCACATGGTTTGAAAAACATTGTGCCTAAACCATAGAGCCCAAATATTTTGTCTAAAAGACAATTTTTCACATAATTTTTTGTAAAATTTAAACCCCTATTTTGTACTCCATTCTCACAACAAGATCTCCCTTTTTCTAACTCCCCTGTTGATTATTCTAATGATTGATCCTCCTCCCCCATCCAGTGTCCGATCTAGGAACCATATGTATCATGAGATCTGTGTTGGTAAGATCACAATTACATTTTAACCATTCTTCATTCTTATAGATATTGGTTGTTCTATTTAGGTTCAATCTAACATTCTATATTATTATGTTATTTGACTGTTATTTATTTTCCCCAATATGTGCCAAATTAAGAGATGATACTGGATGATCTATCAAATATAAACCTATGGTAGGTATTCTTATATCTTATTCTAAATGTATAATTGATTATATATGTTATTGTTTTGTGAGCCCAATTTTCGAGTGTTTCCTTGAATAAAATTTAACAATTGAATTTTTAGGCATGTCCTATGAAATTAAATAGACATATTAATTGTTGTTATAGGTTTAATACCTTGAAACGGAACCACCACTTTTGGTGTTTTTATTAATTAAACAAATCCACCATGGGTTTATCTTGTAAATGGATACCTTTGGGGGTTTCTAACTACCTCATTTCCTGGGGATTTGAATAATTAAATGAATTGTAAACTAAATTGAATAATTGGTTAAGAACGTAAATAGTTATTTTAATTGAATTGTGATTTGTGAATTACTTATTGAATTGATAAAAAAGAAGGAGAGATTACCAGTGTTTTTCACCCATTCTATGAAAATGCGTGTGTAATTACGATTTTTCTATTTTATTGATATTTACATTTGATTTAAGTGGAGAATATTACATGTAATAGATTTTTATGCATGATATGATAGTTATTATGAATTTTCCCATTTCATTAATTTAGAGGATACACTTCTATGCTTTGGCCATGCCTGTATCCACTATTGAGGCGAGGTTTATAATGAAATGATCTAGGTTATGACCTCAGCATTCTTAAATGATTTGATTAATTGAAATTGATATGGAATCGATGATTTTATTATTTTATATGTATGAAACATGGATTGATATGAGAATTATAGGAATGGAATCATAGGGGATTTGACTATTATTTTTTTAGTTACACTTGGATTCCATATCGATTGAAAAGGACAGACTCAAGGGAATTTGTTCATATATTCCATGGGTGATTCTTGGGCTCTATTAGTGTATTGTGAATGATATACTGTAGTTTTGGGAATTTATATAATACCAAGATAAATACATGGGTTCTTGGGGATCACCATGGATGTCCTCATAGTGTAATGGTTCATATTACACATAGAGTGAGACTTGGATTTCAATATAGGAACTCAAATGATAGACTCATGTTCTAAGTTGAATAATGAATGAAATGAATTATATAAAACATCTATGAAGCCATAGAACAATCTCAGATTTAGTATCCACTTATACATTTTTGGATGATGTGTATAGGAATCCAAGGATTCATGTGTTATTGGGGATGTCGTGCTATTCACCAAGTATCGATATAGATATATGAAATGGGATATATTTGATAAATTAGATTGTTATAGATGACACAGAAATGACCACTAAATCAGATATTTATCATTTAAATAATGTTGATTAATTCAATCTAATTTTAAATGTGAACCTGGACTTATAGGATGTTAAATTTTGAGTACTTCTTTTAGTTTTATCACATATGTATTTGTACACACTATTGTTATATAAATTTATATTCATTGATTGTATGTAATTGACTATGGGTGGTTTCCTATTATGATCGTATATCACAACCTATTTGGGCCACCATTAGGTACCCAAATAGATTATATTATTTCATATGTTGACAAGGGTAGTCACCCCACTACAGGTACTTGATTTCTTCTTAGGAGAATGGGAGCCTGAGACTGAGCTGGTTCTAGCGATGCTATCTAGATACTCGTTGAATTTTATTATTTTTTTACATGTATTTTATATCATCCTTGTATACATGTTTTGGTTTCATTGATTAGAGACATATAAAATGTTACATGTTTATGAATATGGTATAAGTTTAATAATTTTTTATATTATCATTATTCTACTATTTACTAACATATTAGTTATTATAATGTTTCTGTTAATTGTAGAATATTGACTCAACTATGATACACTCTTGTATTGAGGGAATAGACTCCCCATGAACACACCTAGGCCTTTGCTTCATATCGATAGCCTCTAGCATTTGGGGTGATGCACTTGAGGCCATGTGGAAAACCGATCGCAAGGCACTGTATTGTGGCATCTGGTTCCAAGATGTTACAAAGTGGTATCAAATCATTATTGTTTGTTTTTATTTACTATTTAGAGGGAATACAAAGGGATTGAAATGAATAGGGATTTGGTAACTCTATCACAATACTGGGTTTCAACAGCGCCACCTTTTATTAGTGCTAAAAAAGCACTGATAAAGGGGGTGCGTTTATCACTGCTAAAAAAAGCACTGATAAAGGGAACACATTATAGTGCTAAAAAGGCATTGTAATAAGTGACCCTTTATTTTCACTTTTTTTAGCTCTATTAAAGGGCACCCCCTCTATCAGTGCTTTTTTTAGCGTGTTTAAAGGGGACCCCTTTATCAGTGCTGATAAAGAGGGGGATTTATCAGTGCTTTTTCCTAGCATTGATAATGTTTATATTTCCAAAAAAAATCATGAAATATAATATATTGATATATAAGTATATTTATATTGATATAAATATAATATATATTTTTTAAATATGTTTTAGATAAGTATAAATTAACTATTACATTTAATATATAATAAATTTAGTGAAAATGACTTTAAAATATTTTGAAAAATATTATTAATTAATAATTTTATAATTATCATTGACTAATAAAAATTTAACAACAATTTAAAGAGAAAAAAATTAAAAAAACAAATAAAAGATCAAAAATAAGTTGAAAATGTAACTCAAACTTCAAACATCCATAACTTTAGATCAGTGTGTCCGTTTGAGATCTACAACATATCAAATTGAAACCTACGATGATCTCAATGCGCTAGTGACCCAAGGGAACCTTCTGTCACATTTTTTAGGCAAAAAATGTGCCATAAGGCCACCAAAACTGAGTTTTTAGTCGGGTTACCCCGATTTTTAAACATTAAAATAGATATTACTTTTGATCAGAATGTCCTCTAGACCTGTACCACATATCATATTGAAGATTGTTTCATTTTCTTCAATTTGACTATTTTTAGAGTTGAAATGGACTTCTGGATTAGAATTTATTGTCGTTTTAACATTATATAGCTTTTCAAATACACACACATATATATATATATATGTATTTATTCGTAAATATATATTTGTGTGTGTTTGTGTTATATATGTGTGTATTTATTTATTTATAAACACACAAAAAACCAATTTTATAAATGTATTTAAAACTAATATTATAATTATATATTAATATACAAATAAATATGTTGATAAAAATTTATAACTAAAAATATATATAAATAGATCCAAATATATATTAATATATGAATATATTTATTTATTAATATATCTAAATATATTTATATTAATATGAATCTATATTAATATATGAATAAATATAACTATATAACTATATATATAAATAAATAGATATATCATTAAATATAGAAAAAAACTAAATGGCATTATGGTAAAGGTGCAGGCGCACAATGGGGGAGGTCCCGAGTTTGAGTTCTAGTGGAATTAAGGGTGTGCAAGCAAGTGGAAGGGGGTTGCGTGGGAAAGTGCAGTGTGTGGTGAGAGGGAGGGGGATTTTCCTAGTGCTTATGGGGGGGTTTGAATGCTGTTAAAAGATCCCCCACATTATAAATTATTTTTAACTTATTTTTAACTTTTTTATTTTTTTACTTTTATCATTGCTAAAAAAAGCACAGATAAAGGATGTTTTTATCTGTACTTTTTTGTATCACTGATAAAAGACCCTTTTATCAGTGTTTTTTTAGCACTGATAAATGGGGCCTTTATCAGCGTTTTTCTGAGATCTGATAAAAGGGAACCCCCTATCTTCTTCTCGATTAACAGTGCTTTTCTAGCGCTATTAAGGACCTTTCTTAGTGCTGATAAAGGACATATTTTCAGTAGTGTAATGAGTTGTTCCTTGGCATAGCTTACCAGCATATAGGAAAAAGGAAAACTTCCTAAAATGAAATTTTTTATTTTCTAGATTTTGATAACTATAGTTGATTCGATTACACTATTCGGTGAAACACTTTAATTATAATTTTACAATTAACATGATTGTGGATTCTATTATTTTTCATCCTGATGATATGAGGGTATTCAGTCTCATAAATCATCTTAGGAAATTATTGAAAATCTCATTGCATGCATTATTCCATGCCATTTAGTATGAAATATTTATTTTATGCTGTTTTGATTGGTGTCGTGATAGTTATTCTTATTGTTGTAATAGGTATATTGATATGTGTTATGGTGTAGATTAGATTGATGTGAAGCTTTGTTCCTTTGGGAGTATGGTCTCTAATGGATTGGAATTTTGAAAACCATTAGTTTTTCCTTTAATTGTATTTTGATCTAAATGAGAAATGGGTATGAATTAAATTAGAAAATGAGGATGAATATATGAATCCAGATGAAAATGAAATGGGAAATTGTGTTTCCTAAGGAAGAGATCTTGACTAGAACAAACATTGGTAATTAGATACTGGTTATGTCTCTTACTTATACATGATCTATAAATTGCCCAAACATAGCTCATGGAGAATGGAGAAGGGTGTGTTCTTATATAGGATGTAACAACTTGACCCCAGACACTCATTATTCAATATTTTTCTTGGTCTGAAAATTTTTAGGTTGTGGTTTAGATTGAGTCTTGAGTAAGATTTTTGGATTTGAAAACATCAGGGTGAGTTTTTGGCCTATGTACGGTTGGTGAACGGTCTAGGCATCCATGCAGCCAAACCATGCAGCTTACTCCATGACTAAAAATAATAAATTTATTTCAAAAATAAAAAAAATATTATTATGATTAATATTATTATTATTATTATTATTATTATTATTATCTTGTCATTATTATTAAGAAAAATTATTATTATTATTAAAAATATTATTATCATAATAATAATTATTATTATTATGTTAATTATTATTATTATTATTATAATTATTTTTAATATTACTACAATTGTTATTATTATTATTAAGAATGTTATTAGAATTAATATTAAGTTACTTTTTTAATTTTTTTGGAGAATCCCTAGATGGTACCCCTCTCTTCCCCATTCCCTTTGACGATGCAGAATTCCCTCCTCCCTCCTTCCCTTTTCCAGCATGCACCACCCCTTGAAACACACATCTTCGGATATCTATCCTCTGCCTATCTAGACTTCTGCGTGACCCGACTCCTGGCACGCCCTCATCCTCTGCCCTGCTTTATGCAGCGCTACCCTCCATATGCATTGAAACTCGCCAGCACCCCCTATCTCATCAACATCACCACCTCCAGTCGTGCCTCAATCATCAGAAACACCATCTCTGGCTGCACCTCCTTCTCCATATCCCACATCCTCTAGTGCATTTTTCATATAATTGTTTGGGGCTTTTCTTAAAAAAATTTAAATTTTAATAAATAATGATATGTTTGGTTTGGTTTCCTTTGATTATAGGGGTGAATAATCCTCCTCATGGTGTACTCTTCCTCCTACAAGGGTTTCTCCATATTCAAATGCCCTTGAGGTAGAAAAATCCATTATTTTCTTCTTTTCGAAACAAATCATTGACAATTTAATATTTTTAATGAATTTTTAAATATGATTCACAGCTTCAGACTATATTAAATTAGTTTATTATAGTGTTATTAAATTTTTAGAACTTTTTAAAAATATGTTTCGAGGAAATTTTTGGTTTGTGCATATATGTTTCTATGTTGATTTGTTTGATTAACTACAAAATCTTCTTTTGATAATTTTTCAAACATGGTGTACACCTCTATGTAACCCCTATTTAACTTATTATATAATTTTTGAATTGGATTGATATGTTAAAAATACATTTTCAATGTAATTTATGATACATATATAGGATCATGTGTATCTATGGTGTTTGTTTAAATTCCAGGTATTCATTAAAGTGAAATTGTGTATTTTAAGAAATGTTTATCATTAAATATGTTCTAGTAGAATTGATGAATTGTGAATTTTACTTTTTATGTGTGATTTGGTAGTATTACGACATGAGGTTTGTGGTGAAATGTTTTGGAATGTGTTTCATGGGGTTTAGATAGATTTTTTGTGTTCTCTGAATAGTGTGTGTTGTTGGATTTAGTTTGAAAGAAAATAGTGATTTATATGAAAATTTGTTTTTGGTGGTTCTATGAATTTTAGAGTGTGTCATTGAATGTTGGCACATCCTTTAGTACATTAGGTGTACACATGGATGTGTCTCAAATGAAGATGGAAATTTGAACGGTGTTTACAAAAAACCTGGGTTCTTTAGATGGTTTTTGATTTCCTAATAATATTAGTTCCCTAATGTGATTATAAGAATTTTGGTTTTAAATTATATATTAAGATTTTTGACCTAATTGGCATCAGATAATGTCTTGGTTAATGTTGGTTCAAAGAGTCCCGTTTGGAATTACAAATACAAAAGTAGTATTTATTGTTGTTTTTAAAATAGTTTTCAAATGTTTTTATTAAATGAATTTATCTAAAAAGAATGACCTAATTGGAACTAGTCATGTTTTCAAAGAATAGTTTAAAATTCCCAAGATAAGGAACAAACCGATTGGATATTTACATCGTGTTATAAAATGGAATGTATTTTTAAAAGGGTAACTCTCGATCGACACATTAGAATGTTTTAAGAAATGGTTTACGATATTATCTGTGTTATAGTCTGGTTGGAACCTTGTGTGATGTTATATGTGTATGTATATATTTTTAGTGTGAACCACTATCTTGGATTTCCCTTTATGGGTTGTTGTATAGGTTATGTCCATGTTTGGTGCAAAAAGTGCAGTGGTGGTAGGTAAGGTGAGTAACACATGTGACGGCCTCCCACTTACATTGTTTACTATTACCATGGGTTTCTATGTGCCTTTTAAGGGATCAAGTAACGGTTTCTGACCAACCCCTATTAGGTAGGTTGGTACCCCTAGGAACACAGATACGGCGGGTAGGATGTGCCACTGGATTGGCTAGTTGGGGTTTACCAGTTGGTTATAGTCTTAGGGGCTTCACCATATGTTGGTAGGTGGTTCCAAACAGAGTACATCCAACAATATTATAGGGATTTTTAAGATCACCCATGGTTATTATATGTATCTTCTTATTTTATCCCTCCTATTATTTTTTAGTATCTATTAGTTTATTTTCTGTTTTCCTTGTTTATATGTTTCGTGCTTAGCCAGTAATTACTTATTTAGGGTTTTGGTTTTTAAAATGTAAAACTCATCTTAGGAAAATGGAAATGTGTCATTTGTTTTCTAATTTAAAAAGGAATGATTATTTTTATCTTCCAACATGAGAATAAACTATTTTCATATCTATATTTTCAAACTAGTTTTAAAGGTATTTTATCAGAAAGGAATCACAAATATTTTATAATGATTTCCTACTGAAAATTTCGGTGCTCAGCGCTACATTATCTCTTCACTTTTAGGTTCTCCAAGTTTTACATCACTCTGAGAGTTAGCTTCATTCAGTGATTGGAGGTGACTAAGTTGTCACATGGATATTACAGTAGTGTGGTCTAGTTTTAGTTTTATTTCTCTTTTTTATTTTTAGTTTCAGTCTTCATAGCTTTATTTTGTAACAGAATCAATTTTTTGTTTATTTAAGATTCAGTTGCGGGTTATATCTACTTGTTCATTTTTTATTTTGTTTCTCTTGATTATTTATTTTGTGATTAAATAATTCCCACTTGTATGTTTCAATTCTTGACACTAGTTGCAAGACCTTGGGGATTGGTAATTCCATTTGGGCCTTATCATTGACCGGCTCGGGATAACAGTTAAGTGTTAACCAAAGTTGGTTCATAGAAAATAGGTATTATATCATGCCCTTGTTATTTGTGGTGTCTAGTAGATAGAGATTAGGATTTTTGGGACTTGGGAGGTAGGTACAGGAAGGGAATCATGAACCCTTTCTCATTACGAACCTCAAGTTTCCACGCGTAGTCTAGGAATTAAGACTTTTGTCTTTGTTTTGGACTGAGGGATAACAACGGAGGCAAGCAGGTGTTACTTCGTGATTTTATATGGAGTAGTGACGCTTGTGGAGTCCGAGTATATGGTTTAATCTCCTCTTAGTAGTTGATTATTACATGGGGCATGGCCTACTACTAATTCACCAGGTTAATCATGACTACTAGTCCCTCACCTAGGTATTTTGATGCATTTTTAGTGCTGTCATGGATTTGGTTGGTGTAAGGGTGTTATGAAAGTGATGCTGGATTTGAAATGAAAATGTTTTCCATTAAATTGAATTAAATTGGTAATGTGGGTATGGAAATTGAATGTTTTTGGATTTAATTTGAGGTACTTGTTGGGACTTTCTGTGAAAATGGATTGGGTTTGACCCTCAATACACATTATAGAAGTTTTCACATGTGAGGATATGTGAGTGAAAGGTGCATGTTTTCATGAGTTAGTGGGAACAAATAAACACATGTGAAATGATTCATGGTATTACTTGGGTGTGTATTTGAAATTAAAGGATTTACATTGTTTTTATAAGGTTATTTTGAAGGTATAAATGCTTCTGGAAATTGAATTTGATTTAAAAACTAGGTATTGGTATTTGAATTTTTCCTTGAAATAAGGTGATTTTGAATTTTAAAATGAAAATAGGATTTTAAAAAAGAGAATATTTGGTTATATGTGTATTTTTGTGTCTTAACAGCTTGTTGTTTTGGCTTGAGATATTCTCCCTGATAATTTTTTGGATTGATGTTGGATTTGATTTTATGTTTCTAATGTTCTTAAGAAAATTCCGCCCAGAAAAGTCCCCAAATTTTCTGATGAGTCAAGTTGAGTTCTTAATTATTCTAAAATGTTTCCTATCTTTCATGGTGATTGAAGTTAGTTAGATGAATTCAAGTGGCATGAATAGGTCCAATGTTTCTTCAGGTCATTAGGAACTCCCAAAGCTATTAGAGTGTGTGTTGACCAGTAGTAGGTGAAGGCCAATATTGACCACATTATGAAATTGGTTTCATTTACTCTGGAGGTTTCATCACATGATTTCATGAAGACATAACTCTTCACTATGGATCATAGTCCAAAGATCAAAGACCATGTCCTATCTTATAAGGATCGTCATTTTGAGAAGTTGGTAGATGAATCATTCATAGTTGAGTAGGTCTCCAAAGTGCATGTAGTTGGTATTTTGGAATCACTTGATACTCATGAAGGTTTCCCATATAGAAATATGTATATTCCATAAGAACCTAATTCTAAGGATTATCCTTCAATTATTTTGGTTTCCATTTCATCAGATCATCCTTTTGTGTTCTACTAGTGTGGCTGGTTCAGCCACTCGAAGTCCTCATGTTGCATCCCTCTGAAGAGGTGCAATTTTGTGGGTATCTAGGTTATTTGGATAAGTTTGGCAGAAATTGTCTTTTGAAGAATACATTGTGACTATGGGATGCCAATGAATAAATGTGAGGCCAGAGATGCTTCAAAAATCAAAGATCCAGTGACAGGTCTCGGTGTAATGCTCGGACATAGATAGGAGTTGACGAGGGTGTGTGAAACCTTGACCCCATTTTTATTTTCCATGTTGGGGTGGAAATGATTAATGTTTTCTTAATCTTGTTTCCTTAATGTCATAAATTCACCATTAATTATAAATGTGTGATGTAATCGTTCCATTGAAATACAACTTGTTGTACCTTTTTAGAATGTGGACCTAGTGAATCATTCATTTTCTTTGAGGGTTTAATCCTTGTGTGGGTTAGTTCCAATTTTTGTTTCAGTTTTTCTTTTTTGGAGATATATAATTTTTGTGTAATTTAGTATTATTGTTTCTATTTTTCAATTTTATTATGTTTATTTTCATTCTTTTCCACATGCATTAGGTGTTTTTGGCTGGTGTGGAAGGATTATAGTTCTACTGGTGGAGTTTTTTATCTCATGTGATGGAAATTAGTTTGGATCAGTTGTGAGTTCCCGTGTTAGCCCCCTACCCCAGGGTGGTTTGTATGAGGTTTAATTTCTATCCTAGTTGAGTCATTTTTGTGGAGAGAACCCTCTTGTGTTCTACCATGCTTTTGTGATGTGGTTCCTTCTCAATCGGTTGGGTGTGACTGGTGGAGTGAATGGTCACCCCAGGGTTCATTGTTTCTCTTTGGTTTGGACTTGGAACACACTCGAGTTATTGCTATCTTCGGGCATGGTGAATTTTTAGGGGAAGAAAGTGTTTGTGCTGAGAGAATCATCACACACCGACCCTAGACAGTCCATTATTCATTATTTTTATTGGTCTGGAATTTTTCTGGTTGAGGATTAGAATGAGTCTTGGGTAAAGCTTTCGGATTTTAAAACTTTTGGGTGAGTTCTTGGCCTACAACAGTTGGCACATGGTCTGGAAGACCATGCGGCCAAACCGTGTGGCCTTGATTGTGTCTAAAAATAATAATATTAGTTCAAAAATAAAAAATTAATTAAATAAATGCTTAATAATAATAATAATAATAATATTATTATTATTACTACTATTATTATTTTTATTACTATTGTTTTTAATAAAAAAAATATTATTATTATTATTATTAAAAATATTATTATAATTATTTATTTATTTTTTTACGTTTATTATTATGGTGGTGATTATTATTATTGTTATTATTACTACTAATACTCTTATTAATGTAATTATAATTATGAAAATTATTATAAATATTGTTAGGTGTCTTTTTTAAATTTTTTTGGGAGAAACACTAGAAGGAGCCCCTCTCTTCCACATTCCCTTCCATGACGCACAATGCCCTCCCCCCTCATTCCCTTAACTGGAACACACCACACCCCCCCCTCCCCCCGACAATTCACTTATCTGGGAATCCCTCCTCCGACCGGCTTGCCTCCTGCATGACCCAACTCCGAGCACGCCGTCCTTTTCCATCCAACTTCCGACAGCACAACCCCCTATCCAGTGTGACTCACTGGTGCCCCCTCCCTCATCAGCATCACCTCCTCCAGTCGTGCCTCCCTTATCGATAGCTCCATATCAAGATCCACCTCCCCCAACAACACATCCTCCTCCGGTGCATTTTTCATTCATATTTTGGAGGATTTTCTTTAATTTTCCTAACCCCTAATAAATATGGTTGTCTTCATTTTGGTTTTCATCTATTCTAGGGGGTGAATATTACTCATTGGGTCTGTACTCTTCCTTCTTTGTGGGTTTTGTCACATTCACACACCATTGATGTAGGTCAATCCATGTTTTTCTATTTTATGAAAAAAATTCATTATGATGAAATATTTAAATTGATTTTTAAATATTATCTTCAACTTCACACTACACTACATTAGTTTATCAAATTGTTCGTAAATTTTCAGAACATGTTAAAAATATTTTTTGGGGGAAATCATGATTTATGCCTATAAGTGAGTGTGATTATGTGTTTGATTAGGTTCCAAGTCTTATTTTCATAATTTTTAAAATATGGTTCGCACCTCTAGAGCACCAATGTTTAACATAATAAAGAATTTTCAAATTGGTTTGATTTGTTAAAAATAGGTTTTCAAAGACATTTTAGAAACACCTCTAGGTTCTTGTGTACCTATGGTGCTTGTTTAAATGTCATTTATTCTTTAACGTGAAATTGTGTATTACGAGAAATGATAACCTTAAATGTATTTTGGTGCATGGTTAAATTGTGAGATTTACCTTCTATGTGTGATTTGGTAGTCTTACGGCTTTATGGTTGTGGTAAAATTTTTTAGTAAAGGTTATCATGGTTTTTTAAAGGATTGATTCTATACTTTGAATAGTGTGTATTGCAATATTTGGATTGAAAGAATATAGTGATTTTTATGAAAAATGGTTTTTTGTTCTTTCTATGAATTTTATAGTGTGTCATTGAATGTTGGCACATACATGAGTGCACTAGGTGCACACATGGATGTTCCCTCAATTTAAGAAGTTACTTTGAATAGTTTTTATCCACAAACATGGGTTCTATAAGTGGATTTTTATTTATAAATAATATTGGTTCCCTAATGTTATTTCCAAAAAATGGTTTTAAATGAGATCTTAATATGTTTTCCCAATTGGAAAAAAGGCCCATTTGGAATTACAAATACAAATGTTCTATTTGATGTTTTTTTGAAATATTTTGAAAATGAATTTAGTAAATGCATTAGCATATGTAAAGACAAAGGCCCGGTTGAAGACACATGTGTTTTCAAAGAAAAATTTCAAATATCTACAAGAAGTGATGGCCTGATTAGCACTTTACATTGTTTTTGGAAACAAAATGTGTTTTTTAAAGGGTAATGACTGATCAGCACATTGAAATGTTTTATGAAATTATTTATGGTATTATCTATGTGACAACTATATTGGAACCTTATGTGATGTTATAAGTGTATGTACATATTTATAGTGGGCACCCATATCTAGGATTTCCCTTTATGTGTTATCGTATAACGGATGTCTCTGATTGGGGTAGGCAATTATGGTGGCACCATTTAAGGCGAGGCGCCCATGCAAGGGCCTCCCACTTACACTGTTATCTATTAACATGGGTTCCTCTGCATCTTTTAGGGGATCAGGTGATAGCTGTTGACCAACCCTAATTAGACAGGTTTATAACAACCCCGCCCTTTATTACACACATAAACGTGATTTATTACATAAACTATTCACTTGATATAACATGGAAGATCGAGAGGTCTAGAGTCTATGGGGATTAGGAAAATTATATAACGATTTAAAACATGAAACACAACATCCTAATTGAAAACCTACTTTACATGACCACTACATTCCCACGTACTTAACATTGAATGGGATTACCTTAGGACATGCATAAGAAAAGGGAGAGATATAAAGCCAATTAAGGGAGTAAAAAAGGAATAACATGACGATTAAAGTACATGTTAGGAAATAGGCATATCAAAAGATCATAAGAGAAACATGAACATGAAGTCATGATATAGCATGCTTATCATAACATGGAAATGTGGAAACAACACTTAACATGGTATTAGCATGATCTATGGCTCATTGCACAAGGAATGTGAATAAACCCTCATTGCACTTGAATTAGCATGAGTAAAACTCATTTCACTTGAATTATCATGAGTAAACCATCATTTCACTTGACATATCAGGATATTAATCTTTACCCAATGCTTTGGATCACTATTAGGGTGAACCCTTCTTAAACATTTAATTTCATACATAAGTGTGCCACATGGATCATACAACATGGAATTATTAAACATCATCATTTATTCCAAGATAATATAATTTGGAATACATAAATGAAACTCGTTAAGCAATAAGTAAATGTTCATCAAGGTGAATACCATTGATAGAGAAATGGAATTGGTATTTACTACACAATAACTTTGTCTTGGAAAATCACAGTGCAATTTCGGCAGCATAACAACATGACATAAAAATTCATAAAAATGGTTGATGAGAGATAAATTGGTGTCTCATCATTTTTACATGAAATGAAAAGAAGGGATCATATATATACTTGTCCCAACATATTTAATGGAATTTACATTCATAATATAAAATAATTTCTTAATTCTAAATGAGCAAAGAGAAATTCCTTATGGAATTTCGGCATAGAAACAAGTGTACATAGGAGGAATTAATGAGAGAGAAAGAGGTATCTAGTCATTTAAAACATATTGAGGGGAATATAAGTAAGGTGAAAAATCATACACCAACAATTGTTTTTGGAAGTAAAAGTGTATTACAACATAAAGAAACATGGATAAAAAATAAGAAAGGAAGGCATCCCTTACTTGGAAGTGTGATCCCAAAGGCTTTGGAGGGTCTTGAGAGAGGCTTAATGATATCTTGGGGTGCCATGGGATGATTATAGAGAGATAAGGGAAGTGTTTGGTCAAGCTCCAATAGCGTTTAGTAAAGAGGAAGTGGGAGCTTGGGTGGGTTTATATAGAAAAGGATAGAAAATTTTTTATTATTTAGGTTTGGGTCAACACACATTAAACTAATCCAAACAACAAACCAGCCCAAGGTTTTTTACCATGGTGTTTTCAAAAGTGTATTTTAAAACAATATTTTATAATTCCAATGTCCAAAAATCTTAAAATAATATGGTTTCTTATGTGTAGGTGAGTCACACTCACAGAAAATCAATTTAAAAAGGTAAAATGTTTCTTGAAGGGTCCACTAAAGCATTGTAAAATAAATCAAACAAAACTAGAATCACGTTATTTAAATGTTAAAACATATATTGGCCAAACATAATGTTTAAAGTATTTTATCACATCTCTATTGGGTCATTATGATGTCATAAAACACATTATATATTTAAACGGTATTTAATTTTTAACCAAAAATTTGAATGTCTCAAAAAAATATTAAAAATTCACTGTTGGATAATTTTGACATCCAAATTACAAAAAATAATATTAATTTTATCCAAATATTTTTCTAAATATTTTAACTTTCATATTTAAAATAAAAACAGATATTTATCGAAAATTCATGGGTTTTGACAAAAACAACTTTCAAACCATATTAAAAATTACAATTGTATTCATAAAAATTATACGATCATTTATATGTAATAAAAAGTAGTGTAATAATAATAATATTTTATTAAAATATTATTTAATTTAAAAAACCATTAATTTATCAAAATAGATTTCTTAGTTGAATATTAACTAAAAATACTATTTGTGCATTAAAAACTATTTACAAATTAAAAACAAAAATAAAATGAATGTATATTATTTATTATATAAAAAAATAATTCACCTAATCATAGTGAAAAGGTCTTGTTACATAACCCCTTATAACACCCACATAAGACCAAAGGATAAGGTGTGTGATGGTGAGAAACTCCTGGGGTGGCTCGAATAACATCGCTCGGGTGGTAATATCCATCAACTTCCACTTCTCCCATAGGTGGTTCCGTTTGAGATTAACATGTCAAATCTCAGCTTGGGATTGGTCAAAAGATAAGCCCAATAATGCCACCTCCTTTTTGAGCTCTGAAAAATGGGCTTCGAATGGGGAAATTCTGCTTGATGAGGCCATTTCTTCCTTTGTCTGAGTAAATTGGATTTTTGAAAGCCCTATATTTATACTAATCATGTGTTCACTATTCAATGTCTATATTAGCAATAGTAAAAATTCATAAAATTATTTTAAAATCAAAAAACATAAAACAATATAACATCATATTTTTTATAAACATATTTTATACTAAGACGTTTAATTAGATCAAGAGGAATTTTCATTAATGAAAGTTTGGGTCATTAAAATCTTCCCCCCTTATAAAATTTCACCCTCGAAATTTCTTTTTCCCACACTAAAAAAAGATGTGGGTAACTCTACTTCATCACTTCCTTTGATTCCCATGTTGCTTCTTCAGACATGTGGTTTTGCCACAACACCTTGATGAGGAGAATTGTCATATTTCATAGAACTTGTTCCCTACGATATACGATCTTCACTAGATTATTTTCATAGGAGAGGTCATTATCCAACAGTACCACCTCTAGATTGAGTACATGTGATTGTCCAGGTATATGCTTCCTCAAGAGTGATACATGGAATATATCATGTACCTAAGATAGGTTCAGTGGGAGATCTAGTTGATATTCCCCTGCTCCAATGAAATCAAGGATCTCAAAAGGGTCGATGTACCTTGGACTTAGCTTTCCCATATTCAAAAATCTCATAACTCTCTTCCATGGTGATATGCATAGGAATACCATGTCTCCAAAATACAAGTCTAGGTCTCTTAGAGGATTATCATCATAGCTCTTTTTTGACTCTAATCAGCTTTAATGTGCTGCCAGATGGTCTTAACCTTCTCCACCTTTTCTTAGACCATCTCTGGACCTAGGAGTTTTCTCCCTCCAACTTCATCCCAAAATTTTTCTATTCTGCACCTATTCCCATATAAAGATTCATAAGGTCCATTTGTATACTTGAGTGAAACTATTGTTGTATGAGAACTCAATAAGATGAAGATTTTGATCCCATCCTCCTTTGAAGTTTGTTGAGAACACTGTCAACATATCCTCAAGCATTTGGATAGTCTGCTCAGATTGTCCATCAGTTTGAGGATGATTAGTTGTACTAAAGTTCAGATCAGTATCAATAGTATGTTGAAGACTCTTCCAAAACATAGAGGTGAATCTTGGATCTTGGTCAGATAAAATCGATAGTGGTACTCCATACAGCCTTACCATGTCTCTAATGTATATTTGTGCCAGTTGATCCAGTGAAAAATCTTCCCAAGTTTCAATGAAGTGTGAAGCCTTTGTAAGATGATCCAAAAAAACCTAGATAGAAATGTTTGCTTTGGATGTCTTCAGAAGGTCGTTGACAATGTCCATGGTGACGTTCTCCCATTTCCTTGTTGGTATGGTTAATGGGTGCATCATCCCCTTTGACTTCTGCCTCTCAGTCTTCACATGCTGACATACCAGGAACTTTTATGTATACTCATTGATCTCCTTATCATGTTATCCCATCAATAATTCTCTTGGAGATCTCGAAACATAGTTTTGTTTCCAGGGTGGATGGAAAAATTTGGACTATGTGAATCATCCAAAAGTTCCTTTGTCAGCTCTGGATTTTATATAACACATAGTCTTTTCCCAAATCTCACATTTCTTTCTTCATTGACATTGAACTCAATTGATTTACCTTTTCTAATAGTTTTCACCTTCTTCTGAATTCCCACATCATCCTTTTGATAATCTTTTAACCTTTCCAAACGATACGGTTGAGCAGTCATTTGTGAAAGGATTGATGATTTTTCCTTGTCTATGATTCCCATGTCCAACTTCATCAAATCTAAGAATATTGGATCAATTTCAATTCTCATCAATGATATAATCGCTGGGTACTTTCTACTTAGAGTGTATGCCTCCTTTTTCGCTTTCCCAGGGTGGTAATGGATTGAGTAGTCATAGTCTTTGATCTGATCTATCCATCCTCATTGGGGCATATTCAACTCTTTTTGGGTGAATATATATAATTGAGGATTTTATAGTCTATATATATTTCACACTTTTCCCCAAAGAGTTAATGCCACCAAATTTTAAAAGAAAAGATCAATTGTACCAACTCCACATCATGCATGTGACTAACTTAAGACCTAATCAATGAATTTTACCTTTTTTCCTCAAATTTCATCAAAGGGAGCCTTATAAAACATCCAAGAAGAACTTTCCCACAAACTTCAACATGTTATACAACACTTATAGAAGTTTTTTCCATAATGATTTAATATCATTTCTGCTGGTGACTGAGTGTTCTTAGAAAACATAAATTATATACTAATAGAAAATGAATTGAAATACATTTTGACACACACTAATTTGAAGTAGTGGTTACATATAATTCATTCATAATTATCCATATTATCATAGGACTTCTCGTTCTCCCTTGATCAAGGATATTGTTGATGCTCATCATGCTTCTCACCACTTGCAATAGAGCATCGCCTTGGATAATACTCGACTTCACCACATTTATGACATAGAACCATGTATGATTACTTATATGGATATTTGTTTCCATCCAACACATTATCCATTATTTCATGGAAATTAGATATATTGTGCCCTTCCTTTCCACACTTGAAGTATCTCCTAGACCCTTTGTGACATTACCCATGGTGCCTCTTTCCACATTTGTTTCCCGAAAGAAATTTATTCTTCATTCCCCTATCACCTTTATCAGATGAACTTTCCTGAGATGTCATTTTTCTCTTCCTTGATGTCCTTGGGAATTCAAAAAAAGTACCAATTATTAATCGTGATTTTTGATAACTGGTCTGGCATAATCACGATATGTCCTACTTAAGCTTTTATTTAATTGGGAATCTCATGGGGACATTCATCATGTTGCCATTCGCATAGGTTGTTATCCATATTCCTCATATTACTGGCCATTGGATGGAATAAAAGTAAAGTTAGGGGTAACCCATAAAGGGTAATCAAATGAAAAAAATGGATGACTAATAAATAATTTTTATTTCCTTAACATATGAATTTATAGGCTTCAATCTTTATTATCCATGATCTACTTCCTAAAATTTATTCTTGTGGGCATTTTTTTATTCCCTTAACAATGGTTGATACTAATATTGTTAATTTAACAAATCATATCCCCCAGGAGTGTCATAACCAATAGTATAAAAAGGCTCCTTTTCATTTACCATGATACCTCAGGTCAATCCTAAAACTCTTTGTTGGAGTTTTCACTCCTAGGTACATCTGCGCTAGAGCTGCCTCTACCAGCTCCTCTCCAGACAGGGATGTATTTTTTCTTGATAAACCACTTAATAAATACTCACCATAAATTAGGTATGTTTTTATTATTCTTATTATTATCCCTATGGATTTACTATGGTTTTATAATCCTAATTCCAACAATAACTAAATATATCCTTTGATACCTACTATAATAACCCTGCTCTTTATTACACACTTGAACATGATTTATTACATAAACTCTTCACTTGATAAAAAATGTAAGATCAAGAGGTCTAGTGTATTTGGGGATTAGGAACATTCCATTACAACTTAAAACAAGAAACACAACATCTTAATTGAAAACATACTTTACATGACCACTACTTTCCCTCATACATAGCATTATATGGGATAACCTGAGGACATGCATAAGAAAAGGGTGAGCTATAAAGCCCAGTAAGGGAGTAAAAAAGGTATAACATGAAGATTAAAGTACATGTTAGGTAATAGGCATATAAAATGAGAATAAGAGAAACAATAAAATAAAATCATGATATAGCATGATTATCATAACATGGAAATGTGGCAACAACACTTAACATGGTATTAGCATGAGCCAAGGCTCATTGCACATGGAGCATATGTAAACCCTCATTACACATGAATTAACATGAGTAAACCCTCATTTCACTTGAATTATTATGATTAAACCCTAATTTCACTTTACGTGTCATGATACTAATCTTTACTCAATGCATTGGAGTGCTATCAGGGTGCACCCTTCTTAAACATTTCATTTCATGCATAAGTGTTCCACATTGATCACACAACATGGAATCATTCAACATCATCATTTATTTCACGATAATGGAATGTAGAAAACATAAATTAAACTCTTTAAAAATAAGTAAATGTGCATAAAGTAGAATACCCTTGATAGTGAAATGGGCACTTTGGCTTGGAAAATCACAGTGCAATTTCGGCAGCATAACGATGTGACATAAAAATTCATAAAAATGGTTGATGAGAGAGAAATGGGTGTATCATCATTTTTCCATGAAATGGACAATAATTGGATCATATAGATACATTTCCCAACATATTTATTGGAATTTATATTCATAATACAATAGAATTTTTATATTTCAAATGAGGAGAGAGAAATTCCTTACAAAATTTCTACATAGTAATAGGTGTACATATGAGTAATTAATGAGATAGAAAGAGGTATATCATTATTTAAAACTTAAGTATTGGAATATAAGGGAGGTGTGAAATCATACCCTAAAATTTTTAATTGAAATTAAAAGAAAATTACAACATAATGAAACTTGGATAAAAAATAAGAAAGGAAGGAATCCCTTACTTGGAAGTATGATCCCAAAGGCTTTGGAGGGGCTTGAGAGAGGATTCATGATAGCTTGGGTAACTTGGGAGGATTATATAGAGATAAGGATAGGGGTTTGTCGAGCTCCAATGGCATTTAGTAAGTAGGAAGTGGGATCTTGGATGGGTTTATATAGGAAACAAGAGGGAATTCTTTATTATTTAGGTTTGGGTCACCACACATTAAACTAATCCAAACCACAGACCAGAACATTGTTTTTGCCCATGTTTTTTAAAAATGGGGAGTGAAAAACAATATTTTATAAGGCAAATGTACAAACATATTAAAATAATAGGGTTTGTTATGTGGAGGTGAGTCACACTATCAAGGAAATCAATTTAAAAAGTTAAAATGTTTTATATGTCGTAAAGGGTCAACTAAATAATAGTAAAATAAATAAATCAAAAATAAAATCACATTATTTTAATTCTAAAACATATATTGGTCGAACATAATGTTTATATTATTTTATTACATCACTATTGGGTCATTATAATGTCTTAAAACACATTATATATTTAAACGGTATTTAATTTTTACCCAAAATATCAACTCTCTCAGAAAATTATGAAAAATTAACCATTGGATAATTTCTATGTCCTGATTTTGAAAATAATATTAATTTTATCTAAATAATTTTCTAAATATGTGAATTTTCACTTTTAAAAAAACTGATATTTATCGAAAATCCAAGGGTTTTGACAAAAACAGCTTTCAAACCTGAATAGAAATTAAAAGTGTATTCATAAAAAGTATAGAATCATTTATAGTTAATAAAAAGTATTTTAATAGTAATAATATTTTATTAAAATATTATTTAATTCAAAAATCCATTAATTTATCAATATATATTTCTTAGTTTATTATTAACAAAAAATACTATTTTTTCTTTAAAAACTATTTACAAAGTAAAAACAATAATAAAATGAATGTATATTCTTTATTATATACAAAAATAATTCACATAATCATAGTGATAATGTCTAGTTACATAACCCCTTATAACACCCGCATAAGACCAAAGGTTAAGGTGTGTGATGGTGACATACTTCTAGGGTGGCTCGGATAACATCACTCAGGTGGTAATCTCTATCAACTTCCACTTCTCCTGTAGGCGGTTCTGTTCGAGCATAACATGTTGAAGCTTGACATGGGCTCGGTCAAGAGGGATTCTCAAAGATTATACCTCTTTTCTGAGCTATGGACAATGGGCTTCGTACGGGTCAAGTCTACTAGATGAGGTCATCCCTTCTTTTCTCTGAGTAAATTGGATTTGTTAAAGCCCAATATTTGTACTAATCATCTAATCACTATTCAATGGCTTCATTAGCTATAATAACAATTATTAATGGTATTTTGAAATCCAAAAACATAAAACCATGGAATTTCACATTTTATATAACCATTTTTTATAATAAGACATTTAATTAGATCAAGAAAAATTTTCATTAATGAAAGTTGGGGTCATTACAGGGTCGGTACCCCTTGGATCACCGATAGTCTTGGTGGGATGTGCCACTAGGTTAGTTAGTTGAGGGTAGACAATTGGTTTTAGACTTGGGGGATTCACCATATGATGGTAGGTGTTTCTTAACTGAGTAAGTCCAGGGGTTTTCTAGGGATTCTTAGGATCACCCATTGTTACTTTATTTATCTATTTTTTTGTATCCCTATTCTTTTGTTTTTCTGATCACACTATAAGTTTTTTTTAGAAACATTCAATTTACTTTCAGTTATCCATGTTTAATTGTTTCTTTCATAGACAATATTTTTTTTGGGTTTTTTTTGTTTTTAAAATGGTAAACTCATCATTTTTAAATGTAAAGGAGTCATGTGTGTGTTGATTTAAAAATGGATGGTGATTTTTTCTTCCAATATGTGAACAACCTATTTTTATATCTATATTTTGAAACTAGATTTAATGGATTTTTGGGAAAAGAGACACTAGGATTATATGTTGATTTCCTACTGAGCATTTCAGTTCTCACCCCTACTTTATCTTTTTCGTTTCATGTTCTTCCAGTTTTACATCCCTCTCTGAGGGAGATTTGTTCAGTGATTAGAGGTGACCAAGTGGTCACATGTAGACTGTGGTAGTGTGGTAAAGTTTTAGTTTTAGTTCTTAGTTTTTTTACATTCAGCCTACTATGTTGTAATTTGTATCTAAATAGTTTTGTTTATTTATTTATGGTTCAGTTGTGGGTTATATCTTATTGTTCAGTTTTTATTTTTTTGGTCCCGATTATTTCTTTTGGGCATAAATCATTCTAACTTTTATGTTTTCATGCATTGTACTATATTTCGACCTATGAGGATTGAGAACACCCTTTGGGCCATGCTGCCGACTAGATTTGGTGACCGGTTCATGGTCGACACAGGTTGGTTCAGGAAGGTGGAAGTATTTTACTTATTCGTCTTATATAACTATGCTTTTGAGCTTTGAACCTTCATAATGATCTTAAACTTGTGATTTTTATTGGAATTGTATAGGCATGACACCACCATGACCTCCATTGTAATTCCATGAGGGTGGTGATGATCGTACTCCAGAGGTGGTAGGCTATGGGATACCAATGGATCCTCTTGGTGTTCCATCCATAAAATCGATTTTTTAATAGAAATAGGTGAGGAGGCACAATTCCTTGATGGGTTCTTGTGATTCATGTGGAAAATTCAGGGAGCACTTATACCTAGCCCAACTATGGATTAAATGTTGTTTTTGTTTCAACATAAGAATCCACCCATGAATTTGGAGGATGGTGGACCACAGGCTACGACGTCATGGATAGAGGCCATGATCTCTATCATTGAGCACCTAAATACTCCTTCTGAGATAAGGGTAACACCTTCCATATATATTATGCATGATTCCTCCAAGATATAGTGGATTTTTATAACTCAGAAAAATCATCGTTGGGATATGGTATATAGGTATTTTAATATGGACTTCTATAATTACATTGATTATGCTATATTTTAGGCTGATAGATCCCATGAGTCATTAATATTGGAGTAGGGAACTTTATATGTTATGGATTACTCTTCCAATTTTACAAAGCTCTAGTGCATTACACCTATTATTATGGGAGACAAGTTATCAAGAGACAAACAATTCAAGTATAGTATTAGGTATAAAATCTAATTGAATGTAATTTTCTTTTGGATGACTATCATTACTAGAAAAGTGAATCAGTCACATATCATAGACTGCAACCTATAAGAGAATGGAGGTACGAGTTAAGGCAGTTTGGCATCCTGATATTGTACCGCATTGACTGGTAGTAAGAAGTTTTGTATGGAGTTTCGACACAATGATATTCAAAATCATAGAACATAATCTTATAGACAAGTGAGGTACTATGAATGGAGTAGTCTAAGACAAAAGTAGCAACATTTTATGAGAGACCTATTTGGGTGTAGATCATGAGAAAAATGGGCTATCTACAATTCTTTTGTATAACATTTCTACAATTAGCCTGTGAGATAGGGTCTTCACTGAGTCCATGTTCAGGTGAAGGTTCAAAACATTCTCATCAGGAAGGGATCTGGATAGCAGTAAGCAGATAAGGCCATTATTGTGTAAATTCATGTGTTATTAAGACATCAGTTATACATCAACAGAAAGGTGTATCTTCTTAGGGTATCCAGGCAGTGACACAGGGATATGGTTTTGGCCACACATATGTAGTTCAACAGAACCTTGAAGATTAGGATCCCAGACTTTATATTGTCAGGTGTACTAATCTAGTATCCTCCACTTTAGCTTCTACAGTTTTTGATACTTGGGATTCACAAAGTTTTATATCTTTTCCCATTTTGTATAACCTAGGGATTATTATTTGTATTTATGATGGTGTTTGATGATAGACACATTTTTGGGGATTAGAATGGAACTTTTTCATTAATCCATGGAGTGCCCATTGAGATTGGTGGGTGTCACCTCATAAGGGAACTCTTTTTCCTTTGAGATGACAGGCATTGATATCATACATTGGATGGACTGGTTGGTTCCCTTTAATGACTTCTGTGACATCTATCATTGTAGGGTGATCTTTACATCACCATAGGGTATAGAGTTTCTTCACATAGGTTAATGGGATTTCTGGGAGAGCTGAGTGAGACCCGAGCATCATGGGTTGGGAAAGATGACAACCCAGATTGTGGGTTTATATATGGATGACCAGAGATCACATAAGATTGATTTCCTTCTAGTGTTTTATCATTATAGGGATGTTTTCCCAAATGAATTTTCATCTTTACATCTTGTGAGAGATGAAGAGTTCTCTATCGATCTAGTACTAGGACCTTCAATTATATCCATTCCACTATTCATGATAGCTACGATGGAGTTGTAAGAGCTGAAGTGGTAACTAGAGGATTTAAAGGCAAAGGATTTTATCTGACCCAAAACTTCTCTGTGGGGTTTTTCGATCCTTTTTTGAAAAAGGTAGATGCATCCCTCAGACTATATATCAATTATCATAAATTTAACTAAAAGTTGCTTAAGAACTGGTACACTCTCTCATACATAGATAACATTTTTTATCAGCTTTGAGAAGATCATATGTTCTTATAGATTGATATGAGATCTGATTATCATCAGGTGCATGTATGACCATTAGATATACCTCCCACAACATTCATTAGTAGGTATAGTCTCTATGTGTATTTGATTATTCCATTTAATCTCAAAAATGAACTAGTGGTATTCAGGGAACTGATGAACTAAGTATTTCATCCCTATATTGAATCATTTATTATAGTTTTTGTGGATAATATCATTGTGTATTATAAAAATCAACATTACTATACCAAACACCTTGAGATCGTATTGTATTCATTGAGAAAGAATCACTTATATGATAATAATAAAATATTCCACTTTTGGATTCATTATATTAACTCCATGGGTCACATAATCTTCGAGACATGGGTATCAGTTGACCTTAATATGGTGAGAGATTTCTTTTCCTGGGACCATCACAAGAATTAATTATAAGTATGGAGTTTCTTAGGGATGAATGGGTACTAAAAACATTTCATTCTAGAATTCTCAGGATTATCAGTGCCATTTATGAGCTTGGATAAGAAGGGTGTGATGTTTGTATGGTCAAATTACTATGAGATAGCCATTGTAGAACTGAATGGGAGATTAAAATTAGTTCTAATAATTATTTTTGTTGATCCAAGTATAAGTTACAATGTTTACTACGATGAATCAGGTATGGAGATAGGAGTTGTCCTTATGCAGAGTGATATAGTCATTGTATACGGGTCTTGGCAGTTGAGGCTACATGAGAGCAATTACCTGACGTAGGATCTCAAATTAACTAAAGTTGTTCACAAATTGCATTTTTTCTGACATAACTTACATAAAGATAATTTTTTAGTGTACACAGAACAAAAAATCCTCATGTAAATATTTACACATCATTATCTAAATTTGTCAAATTGATGGTGGGTGGAGTATATACAATATTTTTATTTTATTCAGGCCTACATGCCTGGAGAAGGTGATACAGTTATTCATGCACTGAGTAGGTGGTCTTGGATATAGGCAGTTCAGATGTCCAGTAGTAAGCGACATCCCATGGATTTTTTCCCTAAGATGCACTTAGAGGTGAACTATAGTCATGGGAAGATTTATCTAGCATGTTATCTATGACCTCTACCCTACATGATATAGTGAGGAAGAAAAATCTATTAGACTTAGAAGGCCTATTTCTATGGGAGATTGTGGTAGGTGAGGAACCTCCCCTAGTGGTACCATAGGTGAGAATGAAATTCACTTTGTACATCATCATGTATGGGTTCCAACAGACATGTGTGAAGATATAATGAGGGATTTTCATGCATCATCTTGGGTAGTGCACCCGAGTTCACCAAGATGTATTTGGATTTCCATTACTAGTACTAGTGGTCAGGTATGAAAAGGGATGTTTCTGGTTTTTCCATGAGATGTTCCACCTCTTAATAGGTAAATAAGAAACACCAGAAACAAACCATAATTTTAAACTAGCTTCCCATTCTTGAGTGGATATAGAATGACATCGTTATGGATTTTGTGATATGTTTATCGAGGTCATCTCTAGGTAATATTATCATATTTTTTTATGACAGCCACATAAAGGTTTCATATTTCATGCCGATCAAGTAATACTTCTATGTGGATGATGTTGGATGGTTGTGTATCTGTGAGTTAGTATAGATTCACAAGGACCTGTATATTATGGTTTCAGATAGGTATTCCAAGTTTACTTCATGATTTCAGAAAGTGATATAGTGGGAATTAGTTACACTGGTTCTTCTGAGCATGAAATATAACACCCCAATAGATGGCCAGTCAGAGTTCAAGATTCAGGCTCTTGAGATCATTCTATGATCATGTGTCCTATATTTCAAGGGATCTTAGGAGAGGCACACAACCATTATTGAAATTTCCTATAATAATAGCTTTCATGTTACTATTTAGATGGTTCCTTGAGGATTTTTATGGTAGGCCAACCCATCACCCTTATGTTGGTTAGTGGAAGGAGAGGTATCTACACTTAGAACAATCTTTTCTAGGAGACTGTAGAGTATGTGAATTTTATTAGGAAACTAGTGGCAACTCCACATTCTCATTAGAAATTTTTCGTTGATCATTGTATATGGACTCTAGAGTCTGAGGATGAGGATCAAGATTTATTGCATGTTTCACCGAGGCTAGGAAAAGGGAGAATTGGGAGGAAGGGTAATCATTCATCATGGTACTCTGGTCCATTCATGATTCTAGAGAGATTCATTCTAGTATCCTGTTAGGTGTAGTTTCATTGGAGGTAATGATCCATGCATGATTTCTTCCTTGTTTCCCAGATACTAAAATATTATTTCGACCTGTATCATGTATTTCGGCATGAGTAAGTTGATCATAAATTAGATGTCTCTCTCAAGGAGAATCCCATTCATATACTGGATCATATCACAATGGTCCTCCAAGGCTGGGTAGTTCCTTTAGTAATGGTGCTATGACAGCACAGCTGAGTACAAGATGAGACCTCAGAGTGGGAGTTTAATTTATGATCGTAGTGGGGGAAGTTATTCCTAGATCATGTTTCACCACCCTTGGGAGGGTAATTCAATGAAAAAATACTTTAAGGGAGGACATTTGTAATAACCTGGTTCTTTCTAAATGCAAGGATCATTTAATTTCGATCAATTATTAGTTTAATTGTTTAAATATAGCCTAATATGAATATATCTTGAGATAATAGAGAATTCAGTGGTGTCCTGGTATGGTTCAGATCCCAAACCCCAACTTTTGGGTAGAAATATGATTGTTGCATTGTTAGACTAAACTATATGAGATGGGGAATATGACCGTGCAACCATGTTTTCAATTTTGATAGTGATTTTTGACATGGTTTTCACATAGTTAGTCAAACCATTCAAACAAACTATGAATTTTCCCCTTTACTATAATGGACCATTCAGGGTTTGGGTGCGTTTTGGAAAATGGTGTGCCCAAACCATGTAATACTAATATTTTAGGCAAAAATATCATTTTACCATAAATTTTATTAAAATATAAACCCTTATTTCATTCCTCATATACACAATAATCTCTCCCCATTTTTTGGATTTTCTTGGTTTCTACTCTAAGGATTGATCCTCCTCCTCTGTTCGATGTCTAATTCAATAAATGTTTGTCTCAATGGATCCACACTCGTAAGATCTTATTTTTTTAGCTTTTATTCATTTTTATGGATATTAGCTACGCTCTTTAAGTGTAGGATAATATTCCATATTATTATTTTCATCATAATTTCTTTAATTTTCTCCTAATATTAATCAAATCAAGAGCTGATACTAGACTAGACATCAACTATGTACCTAAGGTTGGTGGTCTCATTCACTCATCTAAAATCTGAGTTGTTTATATATATTGTTGTTTCATGTTCCAAATTTCATTATGTCCCTGGGAATGAAATTTTATCCTTGAATTGTTAGGCATGGACTATGAAATTAAAAATAATCCTTAATGGTTCTTTATAGGTTGAATTCCATGAAATAGTACCACCCCTTTGGTTGTGTTGATCAATTGTACTAAACCACCATGGGATTCCCTTGGAAATAGATACCTTGGGGATGCCTAATTTCCCCTTGAATTGGGATATGAATTATTAAATTAATTGTAATCTAAATTGATTAATTTGATTAGGTAATTAATTTTGATTTTAATTTCAATGTGATTTTTGAGTTAAATATTGAATTGTTTAATGGGATGGGATAGTTGACCATGACCCTTGGCCCATGCTCTGTAAATACTTGTGTAAACATGAGTTGCTGATTTTTTTAATATTTCAATGTGAGTTAAGTGGTGTATATTCCATGTAATAGGTTTGTAAGAATGATATTCTAGTTATAATTATATTTCCTGTGTGATTAATTGGGAGGCATGCCTTCTAAGCTTAGCTCATTCCATAAGCTAGTTCTGAGGTGAGGTTTAGAATGAAATGTTCATGTTTTTTACCATGACATGTATAAAAATTTTGATTAATTAAATATATATATAATTGATGAAATAATTATTATCAATGGGTAACACATGGATTCATATGATAATTCCATAAGATTCATATTGGATTTGAATTTTATATACTATATGACACTTGGATGCCTTATGGATTTCCAATGATGGAATCAAGGTAATTTGATCATACATGCCATGGGTGATACTTGGGATCCATTAGTGGACTTCCAAGGATAGGCTCGAGTGTACAGGACTTTATACCACAACTAGAGCAATACCTGGGTTCTTGAGGATTGACATGGATGAGCTCACAGGGTGTTTATTCATATTAGACCTGGTTTGATACTTGTATTCCTACATAGGGATGAAAATGAAGGACTCGTGTTATAAATTGAATAAGGAATGAAAGGAATTATATGATGCATCTTCCATGACAATGCACAAGATTGGATTTTGTCATGAACTATATCATTATGGATGGATTGTTTAAGAAACCATGGATAAATGTGTTATAGGGGATTCATGGCTATGTGCCAGGTCTCGTGACTTACATAATAAATGAGACACATGAATGACTATTAAATCATATTTTTATCTTTTAAATTAATTTTATTAATTCAATTAGACATTAAATGTGAAATTTGAATTATAGGATGTTTACTGTTGTGTACTTCATATACTTGTTTTAAATATATCCACATATAAACTATTTTAATTTATAAATTGAATAACTTGATAGCATAGCCTTTGTCTGGTTGCCTACTGGGATCATTTATTCCACCCTATTTAGTTTTTCATTGGGTTCCCAAATAGACTATATGAATGAAGATATTTGTAAGGGAAATCTCCCTACTACATGTAATTGAAATCTCCTTAGGAGAAGATGATAATGGGACTGATAAGATGCCCATAACGTTAGCTAGATACTTTTGGACATTTTGTAATTTGTTACATTTATTTTATATCTTCCTTGAATACATTTTTTAGATGCTTTGATTAAATACTTATGAAATGTAACATAATTTTGGATATGAGATGACTTTTTTAAATTTTTATATATGCATTATTCTACTGTTTACATATTTTCTAGTTATTATACTACTTGTGATAATTGTATGTTATTTATTCCATTGTGTGACACTCTCTTATTTAGGGAATACTCTCCCTACAGTCACAACTAGGCCTTCCCGACTAATTAGCAGCTTCCGGCACATGGGGAGATGGGATTGAGGCCATGAGGACAACTGGTCTTGGGGAACTTTTGAGTGGAATCTTGGTATGGGACATTATAGGAAACTATGTGAAGAACTGAGTTTTATGAAGAAAAATAGACAACATCAAATCAAGTAGGAAAAAAATGCCACGTAGTATCTGATGGATGTGGTTCTATGTATTAAGGTTGTTTTAAGGATCAAACAGCATGTGGTTTGGCTCACTCTCTATGTGAACCTCATTGGGTGGCCATGTAATGTGAAAGTTGGCACATGCCCAAAAACCAGTGTGGTTGAACACACTATTTACTATAGATGTTTTATGGCATGGATCAAAAACTAGACGGAACTGGGTACATGGTAATGTCCCAAAGTTCATAGGCATGACCAAGTACATAGCCAGGTACATGGTCAAGACCCTAATTACACAGGCATAACCATGAGTGGGAATGCATTCCTTGAGAGGCAGAGACATGCCATGTATATGTGATGCACACTATCTATTATGAAAAGGATCCCAAAGCCTTGGACATAGGAAAATATGTCTAGACAATGGGGTAGTGTTAGATACTATTTGGAACTTCATACACACCATGTATTCCCTCTTGAAAATTCATCCTCTCATATCTCCTTCCTTAGAACTGTAATAGTAGCCAACAAGTAGCCATTCCAAGGTGGTTTTCCTCGTATAATGTACTGGATTACTTCATTAGGGAATATAAAAAGTTATGTGAGGTGTTCTGAGCATGATTATTATATATAATATGTTTGATAATGGTAGTGATTTAGGTCAGACTGTCTAAGTGTTTTTGGGGTTTGGAGAACCCTTTCACTCAAGGTCATGGGTTATTCATACTCTTTATATAAATAGAGAATTTTTAAACCTACTAAAAAACTTTTACTCTATCTACATAGGGTTAATCCATTTTCAATGATCTCCAGTGGGGTACGAGTCCCCCAAGGGTATTTTGGATCCCTTAAATATGAAATATTTTAGCAATGAGTGGTCCTTTACACAAAGATTCTTTTGAGACTACATTGGATGTTGGGGATCTATGATGAACTATTGGAGAAATCGAGAGACTTATTGACTCTGGTTGGGCTATGACATTGATATCCCCTTTCCCTCTCTACTATGATTATTTTCATGCATATACCAATGATTTGTTTTCATTTACCTCTTATTATGGGTTGAGATGACTTTTCTTATATCTCTCATTTACTCCCTTTATGGTTTTCAAGGTGTCCAACTATGCATGTAAATACTCACCCCTTCATGGGATTTTCCCACATGTGTCATCTATTATGATTATGACATACAGATTAGTAGTGAAATTTTTGGAGAATAGTTATACATTGGTTCATTGACTATATACAGTGGTAGGGACATGGATATTAGGAGTTAGGATCTCTATTTTTTCATTTATTCTAGTTATTGTTAGTTTGGAACATCATTTATTTTTTGGCATACATTTCTCCCCTTGAATTTTGTTTTATATAGACATACTCTATTTTAATTCCCTATAGGTTATTTCATGCATGTTTACACTCTATATGTTACATTATTTCATATTCCACTGCAATTATTCATGGATTTTTTTTGGGTTCACGCATATAGGTACATTAGAAAAAGGAATATAATTTCAATTATTCCTTCGCAACACTTTTCTCCATACACTAGATTATGGTAGGATGGATGGGGGTTGTTATGAATTTTTCTCCCAATAGCAAGGAGGGACCCAGTGGGTTTAGTCGTAACATAATTTTCATAGAAAAGTCCATTCCTTAGGATGGTTTTTGGACTTCTCCCCTTATGAGGAATTGGATGGGGCTTATTAAAATGGTTTAAAAGTGTTTCATGTATGGATTTCATGATAGGAATATATGTTTCAGTATTAGGGTCATCATATCCATTCACCAAGACTCTGAATACCTTATTTTCTATGTGGATGATGAGAAATTGATTACAGGGAACAATGGTACATTTATCGTTTTGTATTGAGTCATATGTCTAACCTTCTTGAGTTAGATAACTGTATACATGTGATCATCTCCCCAAGGTATACCTTAATTATATTCAAAATGATTCCTCAAGGAAATATAACCAGGTTTTCAATTCAATAATTTGATTTTGGTCAGATGTGTGATAAGGCCCTAGTTTAGGGTTTATCCAACAAGTCATTTCCTCCATGGATAAAGGGAGAAACAACCCCACCTATCATGATATAGATGGTACCCACAGTTGAAGATGATGTTTCACATTGGCTTAACGCACTCTACAAGTTCTATAATTAGAGACCATTGAGGTTCTGAAGCAGTCCAAATTTCTAAGAAGCAGTGAATTATCTTTAATTTGTGGTTTGGTTCCTTTGGATGATACAGAGCCTAATTAAAGAGATGTAATTAATGGTAGCTACTATTTTCCATGGAGAAGAAAGTTTTTGGAGTCCAGAGATGTATACCTATATAAGGACGATGCTCTCATGGTTAGAATTATTGTCTATGTATCATGGGATGTATTATCCATAATCTTATAGTCTATTTCGATTGAGGATTTCATTCAGCTATAGAAGGATTACATGATGATGGATGATTATGTATGGAGGTTCATTGAAATAACATGATAATCCCTTGATATATTGTGAGATGGATTCTTCTACGTGAATAAGATTGATTAGGGTCTCCATAAATACATTTTTCCAATGTAGTATCCTTATATCTACCAATCTATGCTATAGTTCTAGAGCGAGCTTTGGTGAGTGAGATCTTCTTAGCAAATGGATGTTATTGAGACAACACTGGAAATCAAGTGTCTGAATCACCTAAAACATATAGAAGATTCCATTTTTTGAATACTTAGAAAAGGAGTAATACTTATATCTGGACAAAGACACATGGTTCCTCAGCTCAGGGATCACACGTATTATATTGTCATCCCAGAGAGGCATGATGTTATTTTTTCGAAAAGCATGGTCACTTGGATCATGATTGGTATAGCCATCATACTAGGGATGATATGTAAATAGTGGATGTACATCCATGATAGAGGTAATTTTTTTATTAGGTATATTCTAGACATGGCTATGAAGGTCCTTTGGGAGGTGGTGCAAGAATATAAGTAGGTACCTTTCTAGAGGGAGAAGTAGTTGGAAGAGGATGAAGAAACATGTTGTTACAACAACCACTACCAGTTGGCACACATCAAGTTCATGGAGATGGCAGTTGACATTGTGGAAAGATATTAGACTTGGAGGACTATTACTAGGATATATATGATATGATCCATGCAGTGATCTATGTTTATTATACTATTTCCTTAAAACTAGTAGACATATGTGTGAATCATTTATTAATAACATTATTCCAAGTGTGAGAGATAGAGCTTCATGTTGAGTCATTAAAAAATATACATGGGTAGAGTTACATATGTAGAGAACTTATTCCTTATCTAATATATTCTTGAAATGTGGGATATCCATTGGTTGTGATAGATTCACATGGGGCCTCTTTGTCTTCATGATGAGACTATATGATGTTATCTTGGGTTTAGATGGTTTTCCATAGTTTGAGCCGATATTGAAGATCATCAAAGATATTTTATATGTTTTTATAAAGATAGGATGAGATTCCCTTTCTTGGGTGATAGAGATATCATAAAGAATTGAGTGGGTCTTGTGATTAGAATAATGAAACAGATCGCCCCTCATTAGTGAGCTTAGACATTGGTGAAGAGGGATCTTTAAGAAATTTGACTCCTTCTATAGTGTAGGAATATATGTATATCTTCCCCGAGGATGTTCAAGGTCTACCAATAGGGTGATAGATATAATTCTGAACTGAATTAAACCATGGTAATGTGATGATATCTTTAGGAGATTATCAAAAGACCCCTATAGAGATATGATAGATAAGAATTTAGTTGGAGGGTTGTTGAGATATGGGCTTTATTAGACCGAGTGTGTCTCCCTGAGTAGCTCTAGTGTTGATCATGAAAAAGAAGGATGAGAGATTATGTAATTTAATTGATTATCATTTCCTAAACTAGGAAATGATAAATAAAAAAGAACCAAAATCTTATGATTTACTACCCATTTGACCAGTTTTGATGTTAGAGATGGTTCTCAAATGTCAATATTAGGTTTGGGTACCACTGGTTGAGGGTTATCATGTATGATATTCTAAAGAATATATTACAATGTTTCTATGTATAATGTGAGTTTCAAATGATTATTTTTGGTGTAATGAATGACCTCACAGTTTTTATGGTTCTAATTAATAGAATATTATAGCCATACTTGGACATTTTTTAGTTGTCTTCATTGATAACATACTAATTTACACTAAATTAGAGAAGGAGCATGTAGAGAATCTAAGAATGATTCTAGACTTACTTTGGGAGCACTATATTGATAGTAAGCTCTCCAAATATATATTTTGGAACCAGGAGGTTCACAATATAGGGAATTTCATTTCCGATAATGGTTTATCTCTGGGCATGGAAAGGATTGATTCAACGATTTAACGGGAGCCACCCAAGAGTGTGTAATGGTTGTGGAGATTTCCTAACATGGAAGAGAACTATAAGAGTTTTATGGAAGACTTATATAGTATTACATCACCATTTAATTTTTTTACATGGAAATGGTAGTTATCTTCCATTATAAAGTAGATTTATAGAGACTTTATGGAGTTGAGAATAAATCTAAATAGTGGTCCAATGTTGAGACTATAAAAGGAGTATGAAGTGTATATAGTGTTTTGTGATTCTTATGGAGTTAGTATTGGTTTTATGTTTATTCAGTGGGTGTTAAAGATCAAAAATTGGTTGATGAAAATGAAACCATAAGATAAGAAATACGAAACTCTTGAACTAGAGTTTGAAGAGGTAGTCTTCTCTCTGAAGACAAGGAGGAACTATCTTCTCGGAGAGCATTTTTGTGTTTACCAAGAACACCAGAATTTATGGTATATCTTCATCTAGAGATATATTAACTTAAGATAAATGATATGGTTGTACAAACTATAAGAATATGAATTCAATATATAATATAATCATATTAAGGTAAATGTGGTGTCCAAATCCCTTAGTAGGAAGTTTTGTTCCCAGATGATAGAGGAGGAATCTAATCAGTTGGCTTCTTTACAACAGACTGTAGTGAAGAAGATGGCTGAATATTTTCATCAGTCAATGTTTTTGACTCCACTAGTTCATCATGTGAGGGTGGAATAATTTTGAAACATATAATGAGAAGTTTTATATAATTAAATATCAATAAGATATGCACCAAATTGATTTTCTAACAGTATGGATCACATAAAATTTTTCCCGGGACAGATTCTAAGACTATTTAGGTAGAAAGAGGTGGTGATGATAGAGTTTTAATCACCCAATTGGATATATATCCTCATGTGTAAAAGATATAAACGAAATATAAATTGACATTTTGTTGCGATGACAAGAGATAGATCAGGAACTAGTTTGTATCTTGATGTCTAAAATGTTAGTAGGTGAAGGTTGAGCACTATGTTTTATTAGGATTCATACAAAAAATTGAGATCTTTCGATGGAAGTTAGATGGAATAACCCTAGAATTTTCAACCGGGAATATATTGATAGTGAGAGACCATGATTCCATCTAGGTTGTCCTTGACTAACATTAAAAATCTGGCACACTTCCTTGCTATTAGGGAGAACAATTATGTTGGGAGATTGGGGTAGTTTTTCATGCACTAGATCATCTGACTCCATAAGGTACACTTGAGGGTTTCATGATAAAGTGACGCATGGGTTACATAAAAATTGTATAGTGTCTTGTAGTAGTGCTTCATGAACCTTTTGAGGACAAGTAGAACTTTTCACCACTATAAATTGGGAAGACTGAGTGGAATGTATGGGGGTTGTTGGATATGATAAGGGCTTGTGTTTTGTACTTCATCTGGAGTTGGGAGAATCAAAATACATTATTATAATTTTCTTATAGTAACATATATCACTCTTATATCAACATGAAACCATTTAGAGCCCTAAATGGGACCCCATTTATGTAGCTATTATGATTTACTGAGATTGGAAAGACATATATTGTTGGGACAGATATGGTGCATGTGATAGTAGAGAATGTTTAAGTGATCTGAGAGCAAATTAGGAAATCCCATAGAGAATTGAAATATTACATATATTGAAATTTTAAGACATTGATGTACAAGAATAGAGACCATGTTTTCCTCATAGTCTTTCCATGATTCTAATTTCATAGGTTTGGATAGGGATGCAAGCTATTTTTGAGGTTTATTGGGTTGTTTGAGATCCTATAGAGTGTTGGTGAGGTTTCTTACTGCCCATATTTACCCCCACAGTTGGGTTGGGATCATGATATTTTCCATGTATCATAGATAAGGGGATATTTTAATGTTATTAAAGACATTATTAATTGTAGAAAGATAGACACCAAGTATGGAGTCACAATCATGGAGTACCCAATGGAGATTGAGGATCAAAATGAGAGGATATTGTGAGGATGGGACATTCCATTAGGTTGTGTGTTGTGGTGGTACCTGATTATTCAAGAGTGATCATGGATGTGAGATATCAATATGCTTTCTTAGTTTCCACACAATTTTTATAGTGTAATTTTTAGTGTGAAAATATTTGATGTAGGGGAGAATGTAGTGAATCAATTTTTTCTTTCCTTGTAAGACATTGGAATATAATAAGGAATAATATATGAGCTAGGTCCCAAGTAAGAAGGAGATTCCAAGGTCGTATGATTCTAGTATTAATATTATAAAAACATTAAACATATTAATATCACACATATATAGTTCTCCACAAATATGATAATAACTTCAAATAGAGTCTTGGTGTAGAAATATAGTATCACAATTGATTCTAGGACATGTGTTTTATTGTATTCAGGACATAAGTTTGATCGACATCAGAATTATGGCTAAAGAAACCATTCCAAATGTTTTTATTTAAAATATTTAATTAAATTTATTTATTATATTTTAATTGATCTATTTCTAAAAATGTCCATATGTCATTATGAAATTTCACCTGGGTTATTTTCATAACCCTGGGAGCTGTGAGAGGGGAAAACCAATCAGATTGAGGGAGATCAAGATGCACATAATGTATTCTAACATCTCTAATGCTAGATAAGGAATACTTCACTTAAAATAGATACCAATCGAGGTAGGACTAATCAATTATGTATTACTCTCTCTTAGTAGAATTGAAAACCATGTAATTAATTTTATTTATTTTCTATTAGTTATCACACATTATTCACATGATCCCAACATCTAAATTAAATTTTATTAATTGAATTTACTATTTTTATTCCATGATAATACATTAGATATCTAATTTTCATGATCTTTGTACAATATGACTAATATAAAAAATTTAAACCTTTTCTTGTGTGATTTCCCCCCACATGTTCTTCATGTTCTTCATCATTCGATCACAATCACTATTTGACATTTTTGGGGTGGGATTGAGTGCAATCACACCCCCATATTGTTGGTGATTTTGTGCATGACAAACAAATTACTGTTTTTCATATGGATCAGGAGATATTGTAGGTTATGAATCATGGATTTAGGATTTAGAGAAGTGATGGGAAGTGAGGAGTACAAGAGATGCACAGTATTCTTTGAGAAGATTATCACAATCCAATTTCTAGTCATCATATGCTGGAAATAAATTTCAACATGTGACATCCTTCTATCATGGGTAGTTAAATGGTGATATTTTCATCTATGAATTTGGATCTATAAGTCACAAGAACATCTTAGTTTTCTAGGTAAAACATTTATATATGGATTTTAGTGTCATTAACATGCACCATATAGTCACCCCATGACACGTAATTTGGGATTGTACTAGTGTTATGGATCATAATCCATGTGGTTTTTCCTGCAAACCATGTTACCCTCACAGGGTTACCAAGCTATGTACTAGCTAACACATTTGGTGGAAGCCATCTTGTTGGAAAGACCATGAACAATGGAAGTTCACAAACCTGACTTGGAACCCATAATCGACTAGGTATATGGAAAGGTACACATGAATGAGATGAATTTAATAGGCATATACATGTAAAAGAATAAGTACACATGTAAGAATCAATGTAAATGGTAATGACTAGGTACATGGGAATGAACCAAAGTACACAAGCATGACCAGACACACAACCACATACCAAAGTACATGGGAACAACCAAGAACACACAGGAAGGCCCTGAGTGGCTGAGACACACTATGTATAACTCATAAATTGCATGTAGTTTGACATGGAATACTAAGAATTTTCCAAATTAGAACACTACAGGCACAGTGGATGGGTCACATATTTTCTGGACCCCCCATTCGAAATGTGTACTCCCTCCAAAACTACATCATCTCATATATCAATCTTTTTGAATCAGGTTATGGTTAGTGAATTGACTATCATGAGTGTTTTTATACATTTAATATGGTGTTTTACTTATTTATGGATTATGTGTTATGATACAAGTTGTGTTGAGTTGTTAAACTTTTTTAAGAGATTCCTAAAGATGGTAATGATCTAGGAAGGATCATCAAAGATTTTTTTAGGATGTGACTCCCCTATCACACCAAGATTTAGGTTCCCCACACACATTATATAGACATATAGGATGCTCCTCTACTTAGGGAATGGGTTCTAAATAAATAGTGTTCTTTTCATCAAGTTCTGACAGGGTGAGGGTACTCCATGTTGTTGTGGATCCCTCAAATGTGGAGTGAAGTATCTTGGAGTGGTCTCTTATAAAAAATCATGTGAGGTTATGTATGATGTTGGGAATTGGTTATAGACTATTGGAGTTGTATACAGACTCATCAACAATGTCTAGGCTATGAGATAGAGACCCCCTTTGTCTCTCTACTTGGTTTATTTTTTAGGAAATTTCAATTATGGGATTTAATTTCTCTTTTACTATGTCTAGTTATGACTATTTTTGTATATACATATCACCACATTTATTGTTTTTTGGGAATCCTATGGGGTATGTATATAATCACCCTTAAATGGAATTTTCCCACATGTGTTGTGTCTAATGTAGATGGTGTAAAAATCAGTGGTGACTTTAGTGGATCTTAGGGGTATTTGGTAGGTTGACAACATATGGTTGTCAAGACATAGATATCAATAGCTAGTCTCACTTAGTTTTCATTTATTCTGGTTTTTATTAGGTTGGGACTTCATTTCTGGTTGTATGTGAATTTTTTCATTGTAGTATATGTTGATACTATCATTCATTTTTATATTTTCCTAGAGATTATACAATGCTTATTGACACTCTTGATGTTATAGTATGTTATATTACTCTTCACTTTTTTAGGGACCTGGTTGGGTGTGTCGATAAAGGTACATAATAAATATAAATAACATTTCATTTTTCCCTTGTCTACTTTTATCACCAGGCTCTATCCTATTATATGCAGTGATGGATTTATATAGCTTTGCTTATCACCGGAAAGTGGGCCCTAGAGTGTCAAGTTGTGACAAATAATTATATTATTTGTAACTAAGATTTTATTTCTATATATTACTATGAACAATATGTTTAATATTTTAGTATATTTGGAAAACCATTACATTAAAAAAGAGGACACTTACATATTGTGTACTAGTATTTTCATAAAATATTTATCACAACATGAATCATATATTTCATTCAATAAACAATTTCTTTTTTCATTTTGAGTCATTATAACTAAAAAATTTACCATGATATAATTTGTAGGCATCCTCAAATCATTTATAATCATTTAAAATTTTTGGATGTGAAAAAATCTCATTAATCATTATGAAAATAAAAAAAACCTATAAGTACATTGAAAATTTTAAAACACCATGATAATGTTATCCTTTTATATAATAAAAATTGATCTCAATAATCAATTACTCTAAAAATGAACAACATTGCCCAATAATTTATATAAAAAATTTCATAAGTAATCATAAAGGAAAACACATAATCGTTAGGGTTACATGGGACATCATATTATTATCACTCCTAAAATTACCCATAAAATCAAACTTAGTGTGGAATAACTTCAGGATTTAAATATAATATAATTTCTTTTGATAATAAATAATTACCCAATACATTGGTTGTTAATTTCTAATCCAAAAATCTTTATACATAATTTCTACTAACTATAATATGAGTAAAAAATAGTGGCATTGACTTTTATCATATAACTCATAAATAAAAAATTTTAACCCATAATTAGAAGCACATATAATTTTCATATAAACATAAAATGAATTAATGTTTTATTTGATAAATCATTAGAAGGTAAAATTTATAGAAAAATGGAAATTTAATTTACATTGGAAACTCGTTAAAACATTAACATGAAGATGAATAATTGATGTGATGGTGGGAAAATGAGAGAAAGCAATATATGTTAAAAAAATTCTTTTCACACATTAATAACAAAAGAAAAAAATAGTTTATTCAAAAAAATGTAAAAATGATATATTTATTAATAATTTTGATAGAATTTAAAATATAAAATAAAATGAATTTAAGAAAACATTTAATATGAGATAATAACATTAATGAAAGGATATTAACATGTAAGAAGAGGAGTTATATGTAAAACATTATATTATTTAAAATAAGGTTTAAAAACTCCCTTATCATAAGTCATTACCAAGTTTTCAAATCCTATACTCCTAAGAGTAAAAAAAATTATATAAATTCTATGAATAATTAATAATAGTTTTTATGTCCATTCCCTTATTATAATCCATTTAATTTTATTTATTATCATGTTTGATTAATCTACAAAATCAATGTTGGTGATTTTGGGGACTCTTAATGCCTATTAAACGAGCACTAGTAAATTCATAAAGGAATAAATACATGGATATGGGTATAATTTTTTCCTATAGAAAAAAGATGTAGAAGGATACTTATACATGAATATTACATTATCCTCTGAGAGATACAAGATCAGATGATTATCATAAGGTAACTAAAAAGAACAATGTGAAGTGTATAACCTAAAGTGGATCGGGTATAGACCCTTTTGTTGAATCCTTATAACCTTTAAAAATAATCCATAGTCACCCAATGTTTACACAAAGGAAAATAAATAATCTCCCACATCCTATGCAGTTTTCAATAGATGAGTTCCTTACAAACCATTTGAAAATACTTTAGAAATAAAAGGGATGTAACCAAACAGTGGAGGCCTCTTCTAGTCATAGAAGACATGTGATGGATTAACAATGTTGAAAATTATTTTTCTTTAAAATATATGATCAAACTCATGAAACCATAGAAACTTTTTAAAATAAAACAATGCAATTAAAAGGGGAATAGGTGGGAGAATATCACGGTTGTAAACATCCTGATATGCACCCCTCATAATCAACAAGACACAGTTAATCCACAGTGATGTGTCTTCCTCAAATATCTAAAGGACATCATCACATAATCTTCATCATGCAAAGATCCTTAGGTATGTAATGGTGACCTAATGCACTCCCTTTGTAAAACAAAGATGGAATTACTCATAAAATATTCACAAATCTCCATAAAAACGTTTTTGAATCAATAATAGATAGAGTATTAGTCTTTTACATTACTCATGAAATCTCACATTACTCCCAACCATAGTAAAATAAAAAAGATAATAAAAATGAGAGTATATTGGAGCCTCTCGTGATCAATAAATTATTGTGACGTGCAATAGATGTTTGTAGGATAGTCCTGCAAGACTCCAAGACAAAGTCAGTCTGATCCCATGAAGTCCCCTTAGGAAACCAACCTTGTATTGCAGAAATTTCGGGAGAAGCCATCCAATATGATGTGATGGCCTTCAAGGGGTTCCCTTATATAGATAAGGCCCTTGTATATGTCAATAGGTCAATATGAAAGTCCGTCAGCATAACTATTTAATTCAAAGAGTCCCATGTAATTGTAAAACTTTTATTAAAGGATATGTGGATGGTAGGTACTCTAGGTCACTAAAATCAGGTGATTCTCTCTGAACTCTCCACATAAGTGAATCATGATGATTCCTGATACCAAAACCCTCCACTGTCTCCATACTAGATTCGCACAATATGCATCATGAAAATTAGTGAATTCTTGGTGCGGAGATCCCTATAAACCTCCTAAAATAGTATGAAAAATGAAATGATACCTATTACTAGTAGGGCCACTACTCTATGTGGATGAAAGAACTCAGGGAACTTCTCACCAGTGCTATAGAGGAATTCTCAGAGTGGTGGATCCCATGAATAGTAATTTTTCCATTAGGTATGATACCATCAAACAGCTGGAGAAATCATGCAACATGCATAGGTTCTTCATGTGATGACAAATAGATAAGGTGAAGGATTTTTTGTAGGACAGGTAGATAACATCCTGTATACCTGTTAGAACATGGAATACTTAAAACAAGATAACACTGAATAAATATAAATATTTTGTAATATAAATTCCATACCAAAGACTAAAGGTGGGAGACTAACATGAATGAAATATATATTGTTACTTATGAACTTCGTGTGAACCATACATGACATGAAATGGCCCCAATGAATTTTTCCTAGATCTCCTAACATCCCTTTGGAATACTATATGGATCAACCCTGTCCACCATGACATGTTAAAGAAAGTCATATCACGCCCCCTGGGAGTGCCACCATAGTCTTGAGAATACTTCTAGGATCTTTGTCCAAATCATATGATGTCTTTAAGACATGTTTATTGACTCATATATTGGAACCCTCTCATGTTATTTGAGTCTCATAGTACCACCATGGCATGTCAACTGGCTCATCTGATGCCCTCCGAGAAATCCATCCAGGTGTCGTGATGAAACCCATATAAATCTTCTAGGACATGTGACACCCTCTGAGACATGTTACATTGACTCTCATTATTTCTTCCCTGTGTGTCAACCATCTATTGCGCTGATGCCTAGGGATGTTATCTAGATCATGCAAAACCCTTTGTAAAAATCAACCAGGTCATGAGATGGCTCCCAGGACCAAACCTCATAGTCATAGGATGTCTTCTAGAAAATTCAACCTTGATCTTGATAACACCTTCAAATATTCCATCCTGTTTATGTGAAGTGACCCGGATAAGTCAAATGGATCATATGTTAGTCTTCTAACATGATAGGTATACAAACTCTGACTTTTCAAGAATGAAATAAAGTCATGTCGAGCGAACAATCAATGAATGACAAGTAGGAAAGAAGGCCATGTCAAGTAAGGAACCCAAGGGATTGATAACATTTTCCACCCTTGGTGTGTAAGTCCTAACCCAAGGGAAACATCAATGTGTACGCCCAAATCCAATGAACTAAGAGAATCTTGATTCCTACCATAATCCAAATAAGTAAGACAACTTATTAAGGTGCATGCTGCATGTCAAACCTCCAAAGTGTTGTCTCAGTATAGAATTAATGCATCCATAAGTAGTGAGATTGATCATATACCATCCCATTTTTCTCACATTGAGCATGGATCACATGGTATTAGAGAAATACAATGATCGTATCATTTTCATTTTAAGTCTTTATCAAGGAAAGGTACACCTCAAAGTGTAAACACCGTTTAGCAGAATAACATGACATGTCTTTATTATAGGTAAAAATATGTGTGTAAGCCTTGATCAAATGAACTATCATGATTCTGATTCCAAAAATAATCTGAATATTAAGGACACCTCTTCATGGCCTCATATCTATGATAACATCCTATAGGAATTCCCATCACATAAGCCTTGTATCTGTATGCATTGAGATCAATAGTTGTAGTCCTTGTTTCCCACAACAATCATAGAACCTATGGGCTTAGGGAGTTGTAATATTCATATCAATCATATCACAAATTACCAATTTATTGGTAATTTTAAGAATTTAATATATGATAAGTGGAATGTTATAAACACCCTTCCATATATGGGATATATCTTTGGGCCAGTTCCAAATGCGTGATCTGTCTAAGATAACTCTAATTCCTTCCATAACCAGGATACATAGGATGTATCCCAAAGACTCAATCTCAACTATCTGGAACCTCCATGCTCGCTCATATGTTCTCTCCTTGTGACATTAAACTTCAGGGGTTTAAAAAATTATGTGGGTTTTGATTCCGGGAATAACCATGACACATAGGACTCCTCATAATGGATCAATCCCATCCTTAGAATATTAACCATATCAATTCATGGAAATAAATTAGATAGTACCTAGTTTTATGGAATATTCACAAAGGTATCTACCCATTTCTAAAAAATGGATGAATAACCTCATATACATAATTATATATTCACTTTGGAGATCCCCTTTCCTTTGTTCATTAATGATACCCCATTTCTTTTGTATATAAATAAAACTAACCTATAATTGCTTTGTTAGTATAATAGTATTGTATTGGGATTTCAAATATATTTGTGAAAAATTATTAAATATATAATATATTCTTGGATTAGGAAACAATTCCCCCAAAAGGGGGGTGATGAGCCTGACTTCCCATCCTCTCGACTAATGTGAGTTCCTAAGTGCCACTAGGTCGGAAACCCCAATTAAGAACCTCTATTTGGAAATAAAATTTGTACTAAGTTATGTATGAGGGAACCATTGGTAGTTTTTATTTAGAATGTAAATGGCCTAATGTTAATGATTGTGAAATAATCAAACCCCCCACAATCGACCAACTGACACATTCCAACCTGCCTCAGCGAGGGTTTCCCTGATCGTCTCCTCCGCATCAATACAAAAATTATGAACCCAACATGAATATCTAATATAAAAAATTATTGGGTTATTATTCATTGGTCTATTTTATTTTAACACTATATAAAAACATAAATTGTTAACTCGATGTGAATTTCTCCAATAATAAAACTATGGAGTTATTATCCATAAATCATTTTATTGCAAAATATATGAAAAAAATGTGGTAAGCATGATATGAAACTCTCAAATGACCCAATGATGAATTAATATTACCATCCCACTATAATTTCATATCTTCCACAAATAAAAAAGAGTGGAATGATTTTATAGATAATCCTATATAATCGGGGTTCTCCTGAAATAATTCTATCCTCATCTGGACAAGTCCACACAAGAAGAATGGATGCATCAGGAATAAATGTAAAATTATGTTAACCATGTATATTTGATTAAGAATATATGCCTATGATATTTCCCAAATTAGTGAACTTATTCCTTATTGTCTTTATGACTAAGAATACTTATCTCATTAACAACATACTGATTTGAGATAATGTATTCTTTATATAGTAATATCTTCGATAAATCACCTAGAGATGCAGCCCCCACTAGTCAAAAAACTCTCTCACCTTATCTATAGCTCAAATGTCATGTGGCGAACACAATGGTCCAAAAATACCACTGATGTGGTACAATGTGGAACATGAAATCTATTTGTGAGTTTCTCTAATAATGACAACTGGTGAGCCCACATCGCCTAGGGAAATCTGTAGCAAAGCTAGTGGCCCTCATTTCTACAACCATCTACTTGTGGAGATTAATGTTGGATCACAAAAATTTCATCCTTTAGTATCTAAGGACGTTGGACTAGGAAGCTAAATATGGATCTTTTATGGTTGAGGGGCTTCCCAACTGGGTTCTTGTAATCCACCATAACCAACATTGTCACATTGGTACCCACCAGTAACCTATTAAGGGTACCACCTAAAACACTTTCACCTCTAATGCCCATGCACGGGAAATGAGGAAGGATCATCCGGAAAAGATGGTGTAGGATATCCTAGAGAGGAATCATATTTCCACTACTATTGATGATTTCTAAAATCATTTTCCAGTAGCAACTAGTAATAAGTCTCATATCGCTGGTCACTCATAAAATGTATGAGGGAATATTCTCACAATAGGAATGGGGGAGGCTTATATCCCTACACCTATTCATTAATTCCATCCACATATTCCAGTGGTTCAAGGTGTATAAAAGTGGGTTCATATTTCCACTTCAACCAATGGAATCTTCTAATATATAGTAAAGATATAAAATATGTAGTATTATATCCCCACACACACATTTCTAAGATTTCAATATATTTTATCAATCGTTGATGAACCCCAATGGCCTATTCTAGTGTTTTTTTGCAGATAATGGGACAAGAACCTTTTACTATCCATATATCATGGACACATCAACACTCTGATCATCATAAACAAGTGGCTGCACTAGAGAAAGTACACATTATTTCTCCCATCCCTAATGATTGTCAGCATATTCTAATATTTTATGAGGCATCAGGCAGTGCTCATATTTCAGTTCCAACTAGGGCTCACCAGGTGACAGAAATACATGCCTTAGGTATGGGGAATTTGACTATCGAAAATGTCCAGCAGCATATTCCAAAGGCCTGGGATTATGATCATATTACCAGAGAATAATTCCATAACCATAATCCAATAGAATATGATTGGTCATATATCCCTATTCTAGTAGGGGCTAACTGTGTGAGAATGGAACAAACCATAGGACAAGCTCATATTTCTATAAGTGATTCTTCCTAGAATATTCCAACAGATCATGAAACCCAGGCACATATTCCAACCTTCACTAATAAACTTCTACACCAACATCATTCCAAGGTAATACAAGAGTAGTATTTTATTCCTTCTACCATTTTGTAGGTTCATCAACATACACAGGTGGGCAACGAATATTCGAATCAAGCTCATATTTTGGATCCAATTGAGGATCACTATGTGACATCAACACGTGAGTAGGGTAACACTCATAAACATACCAATAATGAGCAGTAAAATATCCCAAATTCCCATGATTAGGATCAAACTTCCATCTTGGTCAAGCCTCACCTTGTGAGAATAGACCTTGCCTAGGCATATGCTCTTATTCCTATCAATAATGAGACATATCATCAAAATATTCTAGATTCTTTTCAGCATCATGATCATACTCCCACAGTAGCATATGGTTATAAGAATGTTCTAGAATCCATCATACATCATTCTCATATCCTTGAAAATTCCAAAAGTAAGGTAATAATATTCTGACCATGATGTAGAACACATCCCATTTTCTAATATACTAAATTCATGTTTCCTTGAGGTCATTCGAGACAAAATCTCAACAACACAAGTATCCTTAAACTCTTCCACATAATAAGAAGATGATCATTACAATGATAGTCTTCCTCATGGTAGTTTGTAGATAGATCAAAGATAATGTGTAACTAACATCCACCATGTTCCACCTCTCTAAGAATATATCTCCCAGGAATAAGGAAATCCTCCCCTTTCCTAGACACCTATGTATATATAATTTTTCTAAAATATGACACCTTTATATAGAGAGGTGCTTGAAATATTAGTGTCTACTACATATAGATCCCCATCAACTTCTAGAAGTACTCCACTCTAATTAGCAAGCACCCCACATAATAATCTTCTATTTTCTGAGTAGACAGAGGCATGTATGAATGATGAAGAATAGGTGGACAATGACATATGAAGATAGTTAGCCTAAAACAACCTCCACACCATTTTTGGCCCCTCTACGCTTATGATTATGAGTTTATATATTAGGTAGAATGGATTGAATTCCTTATCTACTAAAAAATGTGGGGGATACACATCAGTTACTGAAGGCATGACAACTAAATTATCTAGGATATGAGGCTTACCTTCATACCATCAAGATAATCTTTTTTCACATAGACATGGCCACTATCTTCGCAGTCAGGGACCCAAAACTAAAAAAGCACATCACAAATCTACAACATTTACTCTTTCGTTGCATTAAAACCCTTCATAAGACTATCTATGAATCCACGTCGTGCATCCATATTCGAGTATGTCGAATTTTAGGAGTTTTAAACTTTTCCACACACCTAGTTTAGATGAACCCCTTAGATACGATGTCCTATAATGTCATTGTCATTGGTGAAATCATTGGACCGGGTAACGCTCAGGCCAGTTGTTCACTACAATATATTTCCCCTACTTCAACGGCGGCCAGAAATCATAAAATGAGGGAGAGTATAGACAAATAGATTTCAAACTGAGCCCCTCAAAGTAATGATAATTCAGTTAATAAATGGAAATCAAAGTTTTCATTAGCGAGATAAATTCTCGTAATGAATTATTTACATCATGGGATTCCATACCTCCAAGCTCTAATGCAAGAAAAAAAATGTGCCACATCAAATGGGCTATAGTAGCAACTGCTATAAAAACATCTTGGGATAGAACTCAGGTCATAGGGCTAGGGGAATATCTACCCTCTCCCCCACCTCTCATATTTTCAATTCCCTACTGGATTTCAGACATATCAACAACATCTTTAATCGAACCCCAACCAAAAAGGATGGGGGAATTTATATCTAAATCAATATACATAGGTTCATCATCCTATAAGAGGGTCCTTTGTACATCAATTTTGATTCTAGATCAATCCCACGTTCCTGGGATGGGGGAACATATATCTAAATTTTCATCCTGGGAATCATCAAATCCCTGACTAGAATCATTAGATCATCACCAACAGGAAAATCAATGAAAATTTTGGCCCTGAATAACCCCCACCCCATAGGGTTGGTGTATTTTTCATCATCATAATTACAAAATATATAGTGTATCTTTTCTAGTTTGAGAAGTAAATATAATTATACATAAACACATCTCTTCCTCCCACCGCATGACAAAACTCTAGTGGTCGTGTTTGATTCTGGAATCATGATCAGAAACTCCCACAAAGTCACTGTTTGTAGATCAATACAAGAGGAACATACATTGAAAGAAATATATCCCCATTGGGGTTGCAATGAAAAATTTCCCAATATGTCCAAGGGTTCAGATAATGACCCTGAAGTTGGTAGTGTAGAATCATCCTATTGTGTCCAATGTATTGTTACAAATATCATTTCTTGATATTCCTATCTGAATGTCATCACTATCAATATGGTTGACATTACACATCCAAACCCAAATTTTTTTCACATAGGAATATTTGATACAAACTCTTAGATGACTAAATGAGGAGCTACTAAGTGGAAATATTCTTTCATGGTATCATCTATTGGAAAAGACACATATTCTCCCTCCCAAAGATGATCCTACAGAAAGAGTGTTATCTTAGCATTATAATGAATCTGGATCTAAAAAACTAGTCGACATAAATTAGGATGTCAAAAAGGATCATGAATTCCCTACATTTGGGTTATATCCTCTCCCTCTTTAGGGAAATCATTCAGTCGTACGATGAATTAAGGATCAACAGGAGATGATGGAAGGGAAACCTCATCGAGCCCCAAACAATCCCTTGTATATGGGAGGTTGCTCAAAAAAATAGTTCCATTAAATCATATTAACATCTTTGAGTCCCTATATACTTGAATGGAATGCATAGAATAGTGACACAAACCTATGAAAATTGAGAAGAATCCAGATCCCGAATGGGTGGATGATACTCAACCTCCACCCAATTTTGGAAATTCTTCCTTCTCCACCAATCTTGGTGTAGGAGACACAAAAAAAATATCACACACTTAGTATACCAATTTGAGATGATTATGGTCCCTCAATATGAAAGTGAGGCTATAGAGATGAGTTGTTTTTTACATACTCTGACATATCCAACCCATGTATGGTACAATAGCCTATCAGTAGGATCTATTGTAGAATGGGAATACCTTCATCACCATTTCATTCATTAGTTTATCACCATATGGAAGAAAATTATGATTATTGACCTGATGAACTATAGAACCTTAGAAAATGAGAGGGTTTATGACTTCATATCCAGGTGGAATGCCTTATGCTATCTAATAAAAATTCTTCTATTATAGGAGTAACTGATGGAACACGGTGATGAAAATATTTGAGATAAATTAGAGACACCTATGTTCCCATTGAAATATCCAGGTGGGTTCTATGAGTTAGTTGAAATGGTTCAATGTCCCGAGGATTCCATTCAGTAAGCTCAATCCAAAACTCAACTCCTTCCCACACCATATGGGAAAACACTAGGAAAATCATAAGTTCTGTTGGTCACTCGCAAGACATCATAAGTTCCCATACCAGAACCCCGGAAGGCCCTAAATCATCCATAACCTCTAATAGAGTGGTGAAACCAATAGTATAAACTTCAAGAAGAATCATATATAAACCATGGTTTCCTAATATTTGAGGAATTGATGAACAAAACATACCTCTTCTAAAATGAAAAACTCCTGGGTTATTTCATGGAATCCATAGACAATAACCTAATCATAGTACCATATCTCAGGAATCCCAATGAGGTCAACCTTACCGATCACCCTAAAAACTTTACTTTCCATTGATTTCTGGGTCATAATATCCAGTGCCACTTTTTCTTCAACATTTTCCTTCATGTAATGGTCAATTAAATATTGGAGGTGTTAGATAAATCCTAAGAGATGGTGGATTTCATTACTATTATTTAGTTAGAAGAAGATGATTTTTGAAAAAAGTTCCAACCAGGGAGTGAATGAATGTTCAACAACTAGATAACTCAAAAAAATGTTTATCAAGCTCATGCCACCATGAGATAACAATTGTACAAACCCGCAATAGCTCTAAAAATCAAGGAGGAAATTCTAAATATTCCTCCAAAAGGTGGGAGTTACCACCTGAAGTTGGAACAAAACATAATAAGAGGGATCATATTTTTCACTAAAGAAAGCTATGACTCTGGAAAAAATTTTCCCTGAAACATTTGAATAATGTGAACCATCCCAACAAAAATAAAACTCATCAGAAAAATAGATTATCTCTGGTTCTTCCTACATGATAGACTTTGAGAACCCTTTCTCCCAATATGAATATGCATCAGAATATGAGTTCCCTATATATAACTGGGGAATAGGAGGTCACATGCACCAGAACTGAGGATACATAGGATATTGCATATGTGGTTGGACTCAATCGTCCATTCATGTCCCCATTGAGAATATATATGTATATTAGACACATTGGAATGAATTTTATCATACTTGAAGAAGGAATTGAGGGATAACATAACCATCCAGCAATTTTCTGTTCCTAGTTTTCTTACCTTGCCTCCTAGTTGGTGGTTCAATTATCATATCAACCTAGGAACCATGGAAGGTCGTCATGACCCTCACCAATGGCATCAGATAATCCTCAAACCACTTCATAGTCATCAGGCCCATCTACCAAAATTCCTCATCTCTTGAGCCGCGTATTGAATGAAAATCACACATCGGGAAGTGCCAACCTTTGGAAAAAGAGTATGAGATTCTGAAAAAGTTGATGGTGGTCCTGACCAAGATCTCAATCCTGAGTGCACTTCATCATTCAAAATAAGTTGGGGTTGTACTTTTTTTAAGCCCATTCAGATCCCATTAGTGTTTGAAACAGATTTCATTGTACAAGATGATTATTGAGTGTAGACCATGTCAACATAATTATATGTTTCCATATTTTTCATTGATAATGATCCAGAAGAGGTATTTCAAGACCACATTTGGCCTATATATTTGTTGGTAGGAAATAATAATGTCAAAATCTGATGGAATATGATTGGAAATGGGTTTGGGATCAATCTCATACCGATTCAGTCCCATTGATGTTTGGGATATAGGGAAGGAGAATTTCTCCCACAATGTTTACCATTCAATAGTATGATAAGGTTGATATAATTATTCTCAAGAAGATAAAAATCAAAACATATTTCTGGGATCTCAAATCTAAAGTGAAGATTATCATTATCTAGCAAGACACCATATAAAATTTCCTTATCAGAACCACTTATCCCCATATCCACATGGTAGTACATTCAAATTTCCATCATGGTCTAAAATACCCCATTGATGGAAAGGACAGAATACTACATGGTTATAGATCCCCTTTTGATACTTGTAAATCCACATATACAAATGAATGTTTCTATAAAAAGGGAAGAAAATAACCAAAATTGGATTATGGTTGCATCCCCCAGTGGATTTGGGACTGCCCCAAAAATCCATAGAGTATGTTAAATAGTGACTATATGATCCCCATAAATCTAGTCAAGGTGATAAACTTGACCCCTAATTTCCATGATCCACCTATAACTAGTGACCTTGAGAAAGACCAGTAGCCCAATGACCTATCTTCAATGAATAGGGAATTAGGGATGATAATGTCTATTATCATGGTCTCCGTCACCCTGATAGTGATAGAGAGGTTTCCAGGTTTCCATTGTCGTCTTGAAATGTCTCCATAGACTTAGAAGTGGAATAGGATGAGAATGACCTCAATAATTCCATTCCCAAACTCGAGGAAGGTATCTCCACATCCTTCAATGAACTCAGTATGAAAAATCTATGGATGAAAGAATACCCACTTCTTATACAAATTCGTTTCTCTATACCCCTCAAAGAGCAAGAGATGTATGTTGCATTTTATGGGCATCACTGATATGCCTTTAACTGGAACTAAAAATGAAATTAAAGGACTTAATATAAATATGGATATGTACAATATTAGACATCCTAGTGAGCATTAAGGCTTCAATAAGGCATTCGGGAGGATTCACCCCTCTCATTCCACCAATGTAGAAGTGGAAGTCGAAAATTTCATCAAATCCAACTTTTTTGGAGATGTGAAATACTGATGATATCATTACATCATCATCCCTATAAAGAAAAAATTGGATATATTATGGTATTTATTGATTATAGAGACCTTAATTGACATTTCCCAAATGAAGATTTCCCATTTTAGATCAAACAACTCTTGATAGATGCAACTTCTGGTATCCAATCACTTTCATTATTTGATGGGTATTCATGGTACAATCGGATAAAGATGTCCCTGAATAAGAATAAGACACCACATTCAAAGTTAGCCAGGGGATCTTTGGATATCATGTCATGACCTTTTGTATAAATAAGGTTGTAACAACATGTCAACATTCTATTCATCATATCCTTAATACATTCTTGGGAATGATATCTGAATGGTATGTCGAAGTCCTGGCGGTGAAATCTTGACAGTGATGTGATAACTTAATGGATATTCAAAAAGTCTTCATCAAGTTGTAACAACATAGTCTAAATATGAATACACTAATACTTAATTTTTTGGTAACATTAGATATGTTTCCCACCTTTTTGGTTCACCAGCATGAAATAAAGGTTGACCCAGAGAAGACGAGTTTTATCTTGGAAATGTCACCCCCAAGAAATATCTAAGTGATGAGGGGACTCTAAGGTCACCTCGCATGAATTTGGTGATTCATTACCAACATGGCTCAAAAATATATCTCCTTTACAAGGCTAAGGAAAAAGTTAATCACCTATGAATGGGGTGATGATTTCAAAGAATCCATCGTAAGTGTCAATAAATATATATTGCACCCACTGGTCCTGACTCTTTGGTGGAAGGGAGTCCACTCATCATATATGTGGATTCCATTTAATGTTCATTGGGCACACTCTTTGCACAAAACAATGGCGGGGGGGATCATGAACAGTATCGACTGCCTTAGTGAGATGATTCTACTTGCTGAGACCAGATACTCAAATGTAGAAATGAACTTCCTTGCACTCATATTCATAGTGAAAAATCTAAGGCATTACTTATAGCACCATGATTTCTATATGGTCTATTTTTTATATCCTCTCAAGTAAATAATTAGATGACCCTATACTGAATGGGTACTTGGCCTGATAGGTTGTCATTCTCTAGAAATATGACATTTAGTTCGTATAACATAAGTTAGGGAATGAGCTACCCCTAATTGATTCCCTCGCAGTATATCCTGCCTCAGAGAATATTCCAATTGAAATCGACCTTTGTGACTAGAATTTATTGTATTCCCATCACACTCCCCATACATAATAAATTTATTTTAATGGATCCTCCCAATGTCCCATTGGAAAAAGGATCAAAAACCTGAAGCTCAATCGGGTTGGTCTAGGGAATTAATTTTTATCTCCAAAAAATAATTTTTCATTCTCTTTCTCAGCATCTGAAGGCTATGAAAAAAATGAGTCATAGTACCAATCCCTCATCTCTAGGTGGGAATTGTCCCTAAAGTTTAAAATTGCCTACCTAAATATAAAAGAAAACTTGGAACTAGTGATAATATATATCCATGGTAAAGATTAAATAAAAAAGGAAAAGCTAGACCCTATCACTAGCTACATCAAGGGACTAATGGTAGAGTTCCCTTTTATCCCACAAAGCATCATGTCCCTTGACCAAATAATGATCATGACAATTCACTAGCTAATGCAACAACTATATTTTCTATCCTTGAATAGGAAGAAGAAATATTCCATATCACTCATCAAAGAAGGGTATCATTGATATTTTTATGTGATATAGTGGAAATAAATCATGTAAATACCACCCTAGATCATGATGATCCAATGACCACCCCTATATGGATAGATCCCAAAATTGGTTGTCTCTAAAATGGGACTCTCCCAACATACCAAGATGAAGGGGAATAGATTATATGCCTTGTAGTGAATATCACAATATATGATGTCCCAGATGAACAAAAAAACCCTCTAAAAAGTGTCATTGAATGAATACTTTTTAGATTCAATGAATAAGGAGATATTTCCTTCATAATGGAGCAAGACCATGCAGGCTCTTATGGATCCCATAAACTTGGGACTATGTACTCCCATAAAATAAAGATATTGGGATAATATTGGATGTCCATGATACAGTACTAAATGGTATTCACTATGAAATTTCACGCATTCTAGATCCATGAAAACTTCATCCATAAGACCCTGGAATTACTACATACAACTAAATGATCCTGGCCATTTTCTGTTTTTGGAATGGATTTTGTGTGTCCATATCCCCTACCATAGCTAAGCAGTTCAAGTATATCCTTACATCTATATAATTATTTTTCAAATAGGTGGATGAAATACCCCACAAATAAGTCAGCATGAATAATAAAATCAATATTATAAATTACCATATCATCACAAGGTTTAGGGTCCATCACACAATATTGAATGTTAAAAACACCAACATATGTTCTATAGAGTTGAAGAATCTATACCATGACAACAATATCAAGTCCAATAACTCATACCACTATCATGTAGGATAAATTATAAGGATAATTCAATCAATAAGACTCTATCCAATATAATCCAGAAGACACTGAACAAGGATAATAATTCTTGGCTGGAAAATCTCCTCCATTATTTATGGGCCTACCATACAACCACGTGTACTACTATGAAAAAAACACCATACTCATTAGTGTATGGGAATAAGGCAGTGTTACCCATATATATTTAGCAACCCTCACTCAAAATATTCATTAGCGGATAGCTCTCAAATGATGATAAATCATATAATTAGCTAGAATAATTGGATCAGCTCAATGAGAACAGGTTACATACATTACACAACCTTGAGGTTCATCCAAATCAGATTGCATGAGCCTTTAATAATAAGATTCCATCCATTAATTCCACCAAGTAGAACTAGTGTTTGGGCATAGAAAACCAATTTTACAAGGTAAGAAACCTCCCAAGGTGAAACCAAAATGAAATGGAAATTATATCATATATAAGGTCTATCACAATAGGGTATACTCATTAGGCACAATGGATGGGGATCGTGTTACACCCCCCCCCCACCAATGCAAGGTTTATAATAAAATAAATCCCATAACTATCGTCAAATGGGAATCCACATTAGTGTAATTCCTAGAAATTCATATTCCTTATATTATTTTAGAATGTACTAACTTTACTTTGTTACATGACATTAGAATATACAAATTATTTATTTTTACATGATGTTAAAATATAAAATCTTATCCTAACCACATGACATAAAACAATATGGAGAATTCCTAACAAAAATACTTTAAACTACATGATATCTCACATCCTTACCATATGACATTAACCTGCATGGCTATCATCCATACCACAAGACACTAAACTTCAGGGACAACTTTCTTGTTGCATGACGTTAAATTACATGGTTCCTCAAAAACTATGTATGGATTGATTCATTTAATTGAAGGATACGTAATGATGACCAAACCTATAGTTCTGGGACCATTTATAACCTTCTTTTCCCTTTACACCGAGTGATCCATGCCTTTATCAAATTATGTTAAATTCCATAGATAATATCCATTCCACATGAATGTAAACTGCATGGGTTTCTAGAACCATGTATTGAGTAATTATTATCTCCAATGAGATCCATAGGGATCCCACAATCCTATATCATTGTATAGCCCCCATATGATTAAAAATACCCCTATACTATAATTAATAACCTCTACATTGTGAGAGGGTCCCTTTTCATTCCTTGTATCTCACAATGATCAAAACTCATGTGAGATTTTGAATTCTAATATGGTATTCACCATATAAAAAAGTCACAAAAAATTATTATAGGATCATTATGGTCTAGGGTGAAAGAATATAAAAGGAATACCATGATCCTCTCCACATGAAGTTAAAATACATGGTTGGTGTCCCTTCCAAGACAAAAAATGTACATTTCTGTAGACCTCAGTAGAGAGGACCCCCATTTATGGGGTGGGTCTTCTTTCACACATACTTTCAAGAACTATGTGTGACAATATTCTTGACATCACATACTACATAGTGATTCCCAAATACTTAATCATGTGTCCAGTCATGAAAAATATAAAAATACCCCCTCTCTACATATAGTCCACACATTCTTTTGAAGGTCGTTATCTAAGAACAATGTGTGGCATGATTATTTTTTTCATGAGGTACATAGTGATGCCCAAACTTACAATCTCGGTCCCAACTACAAAATTTCCATTTGTTCACATTGGTTCATCATTATCATTGCCACATGTTTTAAAATTTCATGAGATTTCAAGAACTACATATTGATTGAGTCAAATTTCCACAAGATACATAGTGACTTCTAGATTTCAATCCTTGGGTCTAGCCAAAATTCTCCTTTTCTTGTCGGGAATCCCACGTCCTTTCCTCAACATGTTGAACTATATGGTTCACTGGGACCTATGTGTGGGTTAATTCATTTCATCACATGATATTTAAATACATTTAGATATCAAATCTGGGTCCTAGCAACAATGATCAACAGAAACAATGCCCACCTCTACTCATTGTATGGACCCATATAGTGTTCCCTATTCAAAAACTACATATGGATTGATTATAGCCATCACAGGATATATAGTGATGTATAGATATCAAATATTGGGACCAACTATGACAACCAATGATAAATTTACACAAAAACTACATAGGGTACTAGTTCATACAAGCTCACTCTTTCTGTGTACCAATAAGGCCTACACATGACATTTATGTGTATATAATATTCCTGACAAATATTTTCACATCAATTCCAACATCCTTACCACATGATGTTAAATTTCATGAATGTACATCCTTACCACGTGACATTAAACTACATGGAAAATGTCATGGTCACAAGACATTAAAACTGCACATAGAAAATTTCTTTACCACATGATAGTAAACTTCATGGAACATGTACTTACCGCATGATGTTAAAATGAAATGAAAACCTCCCCACTATATTGTGATAAATCATGAAATAGATTACCCACTTTTCCCCTACCAAGGGACCATAGGATCCCAGCGTTGATCATCCAGAGTATGAGGTTCTACCATCATCTTTTAAATAACCTCAATCCATAAGACACACTTCATCCATTAGGGTCTTTAGGTTTCCATAAACCTTCTATATCCCATGGAAAGGATAACCCGCATCAAGAAACACTTTCTTTACTATAAATGTATGAACATGTCTTGTGAATATGTAGCTATGTACGTACCCAAAATGTGTCACTCTATAAAAGGGATTTCCAATCATTGTGAGCCCTGACATTTCCATGGAATATCTCAACACCTCAGTGTGATATGCACTACTCCATTTATGATTATCTCATATCATTACTCATGACTCGAGAATGTCGATCCATGATTTGAAAAATGTTCATATCTCACTCAAGGGGATGTTGGGGTAATCTTAACCATTGGTATCCTAATTAGGATCGTCTATATCACCCTCTATATTAGGTCCACATGTTCCATGATCTTATACTAGCTTCACTATTATTCAATGTGGTAATAACTTAAACTACATCCAATAATGGTCTAAATTAAAATACATTAAATTGTTATTGAAAGAGGTAAAAAAAAAATCCCGTTGAAAATATACAAAGGGATGCCTCAATAGATGTCAATTTTTTCAATCGCTAAATTATTCATATCCATAGATTATAAAAAAATAGTGTGAAATTAAGTAATGCATAAATATCATAGGATTTACTATGTAGGCTGTGTAAATTCCAATCTATGATCACTGGAACCCATGTTTTAGAAAAAAAATTAGAGTAATGATTTGTCCCCTCTTTTCATCACAAGAATTTGTTTTCTAGGTGATGCCACAACATTTATGGTGCTCAAACCCTCCAAGGATGTTACACTTTACAAAAATTAGACTTCATGAGTTGGGTTGCCTCATATCACTGTAAATTTTTCATGAACCTTGTAATGGATACATAGATTTAAGTACCCTTTTCATGACTATGCATGTATTACTATTTCTCATGAATATGTGTCTATGCTCATTAACAAAATCTGTCACTCTATAAAAAAAGGATTTTAAATCCTTATGGTCCTTGAAATCACTACATCAGAACACAACACCGCAGTGTGATATAAAATACTCCTAGTATGACTACCCCATATCATCATACTAACCTGATCACTTTAGAACGTGGATTAAAATCTCAGTACCAAACCATCCGAGCAGATTTGACATTCTCGACATTATGTCACTATATTTTTTTACCCTTTCTCAAGTCCAAAATGTGACACTATATTACCAAACCATTGATGTCCCACACCTCATGATTAAAAACCATAGGGAGTAGTTCTTGAGATTTATGATCCATAGTTGAATTTCCCTAGGGTTCCAAAACCCTTCCTGGGTTTCCTCCCTCACATACCCAACCGCATCATCTAGAGGTTTTAGTCTTTAAAAATATTTCATGTCCCTCTGAAAAGAGTGGAGATAATCTCTTTCATAAAAAAACTAATAAAGCATAAGGGCCTTGACCCACCAAATAAAGGAATCTCATCTAATCCAAAAAGTAGCTCTAGTCCTTGTGAGCACTGGAAACACCACATCAGAACCTAGAATCTTATAATGTTATAATAAATACCTACAATTTCTCTCTCATCTCATATTTTTGGACACAAAATTTTTGGTTTTAAATTACAACAGAAATATTAAAAGTATCCAAGTGGACATAACATCCCTAGTATTTCTTCTTCAACCTATATTACCTCAATAAATATTCCATATCCCCCCAGAAACCATACATTATTTAAATGAAACTTTGTTTTACTATGATTGTATGTTTATGGATCCTGCATATGTTCCTATGTTTTTAAACCAATTATGTTACTCTAAAAAATGGATTTCTAATCCTTGTGAGACCTTGGATAACCATGATAGAACCCAACACCTCTAAGTGTTTTGGTTTATTCCAAGAATGCATGCACCATATTCCATGATCATCAATTAGGTCCAATCTAAAATTACCTAAAATAAAGAAATATCAGGTCCAGCCTTAAATAACCTAAACTAAATAAATAGCAGTTCTAGGCTAAAGGACCCTAAAATAAATAAATATAAGGTCCAAGATAAAAGACTATAATCTAAATCAATAGATGTTTCAAGATAAAATATTCTAAACAAATGAAATATAAGGACTGATCTGGAAGAACCTAAACTAATTCAATGGAAGGATTGAGTTAAAAGACCCTAAACTAAAGAAATTGATGGTTCATGGTAAAAGACCATAAACTAAATTGATAAAAGGCCTGAGATAAAATACCCAATACTAGATCAATACAATGTCCTAGCTAAAATAACCTAAAATATAGCACAATAGTTATTTAGCATGAATGATCCTGTAAGGACCACTATAGGGCCTTGGAAGAAGTAAATATACACTCTTGATGCCTATCAGTTTCAATAAATTAAATAGAACATTTCCACTAATACATATATCTTAAACATGTAATCCTTCTTCAAATTAGCTAATCTCAGAATAACTGGAATATATTATCAATGAAAAATCTCGTGTTGGTGGGAATTCATGATAATTTATAAAGAAGAATATATATAAATTTCACATTAAAAGAAATTATTTCATGTTTACTTGATATTATGAAAGGTATGGGTATAATTGCAGATTCATATGGGAGGAGTGAAATGTTATGCATATCGTGGATGGAACAAAAAATGGATAGAAACCTAGAAGGTCCAAGAAAATTCATTCAATGATATTGTTTAAAGAAGGAAGAACATGTACACATTGGATTACTTCCATGAATATTAACAAAAAAAGAATATATCAAATTATGATAAGATCTAATATACTAAATTTGACAAGTCAGTAAGGGTTTGATGGGATGCACCAATTGAATGTTCGAATGCAACTCACCTTTCCCATCAAATTTAACCCCAAGAAAGAGATTGTCAACCAATGTAGTAAAATTTTTAACTAGCATATGATTCGTATCTAAAGATGAAGATGATGATAAGAGTTAAAACAATAGATGATCTATTTTTTCCTTAGGCCTCCAAAAATCTTTAATCCAGGCATCCATGTGAGGTTTTAGTTTAGATATCTACTATCAACCCTACTCAAATTCCTTTGATGTATTCTTTATCTTCCCAACAAGGGGATACTCATATTCATGATCATGAAAGTCCATTTCATTGATGTCCAAGTGTTAGTGAGTTATTATAACTTTCATCATGATGTCATATAGTGGTTGATAATAAAAACTACCTACCCATAATTGATGAAACATCTATTGAAGTCGGTCCCCTTGGTCAAAAAAATGTTTCCATGTGTGACTCAGAAATATATGCATTAATATTTCTCTAGATTATATAATGTTTCATTTAATCCTCTGTGAGCATTGGAGAGATTATAGTAGGGGGAGTAAAACCCAGTTGAGTTGGTAATGTAATAGGATAAGAAGCTTGATATTCTGTTATCACTACAGTTGTATCATATATAGCCATTCCTGGAGGACTATCCTCCTCAGAGGATTCTGTCTCGCTATAAAATTTTTCATAACAAGAATGTGAGTGCTTCCTTGATGTATCGCCAAGGTCTTCAATCAATTCCATCATCACAAAATATAGAGGGGTTGGTGTGGACAAAGGACTGCCCACATGACTGACTATCTCTCTTAACACACCATCTGAATAAGGTAAAACCCATGTATGGGAATTATTTAGGGTTTGGTATGCAGGAGAATTAGTAGGATAATTTATGATCTCATCCTTAGTATCTTTATGTTCCAGAAACATCCATAACTGGTGGATGGCCCCAGGATGCCACTCTCATATTAAACTAGAAAATAGAAGAGGGTATATCCCTTGGTTGCTGCCAAACTGATATGAAAATCAATAGGGTGTATATGGAATGTATATGATTAACTCATACACCTTATCTTGAAGAAACCTATCCCACATAGAGATCATATATAAATTTTATTCATGGGAACCACAACTATTTTTAATAATTGAACCATGCGATGCACGGTAGGTGGTAAAATCAACATTGTCGGATTAGATCTGTTCATCCATAACCTTGGTAGTGATTAGAGATGGGGTTCTAACCCCATATATGTTCAGTAGAATGTGATGGGATAAGGTATCAAATATCATAGTGTAATTATAGTATTTCTAAAAATTAAAATTCTCCCCTACGTAGCTAAATAGAAAATGTAGAGTAGCACTAATCTTGTAAGGGGTACTTCCTTCTTGAATCTGGAACAAGAGTTTATAAATGCATTCTAGGACCCAAAAACCCATATTAAGGCACTATAATTCTGCAAGCCACACCACAACAGAAAACATGGTGATAGAAATCCCAAAATGTCCATCCCCAACTAGGAAAATTTATCCATTAAAAACCATTTCCATAAAGCCTTCCCACCTGTGGTACAAGGAGATCATTAAGTTCACAAGAATCCCCACGATTTATAGTCTCCAGCTTCCATGATATCCCAATACAAGTCATCATTGTCATAGACCTGCTGATAAGGACACTAATGGGGGTGTATGGTAGTTGTCCTATCCCTACAGTAGTAAAGGAAAATATTAATCCATCACTAGAATGAAATGAGTGAGCACATCGTTAGCTCATTCCTAAATCCATCTTTTACAATGGTAATAATTTTCTTTTCCAAAAAAAGAAGTATGTGAGGGATAATACCAAACATCTGCAATACAGAGAAACTCATCATGCATTTCTCTGAGAGGGTAAATCCCACCTAGTTGGTAGATATAACATAATTTGATGCCCACTTCACAATAGAAAAAATTAAACATGATCATACCATTTAACCAATGGTTGATCATTTATCAATGGATATTGGGATGGTTATAAACAATGAATTGGGAACTCCATACCAATTCATAAAGATGAACACTATATAACTGATCAACAAACTCTATGAAACTTTTCCAGACCCAGAAGGTCCATTCCCATTCATAAAAAATTACCACTGGGATATGGACCCCATTTTTGAGTTTCATCCATTTTTATGATCATTTAAATAGGAGAAAAATATACTTAAGTAGTTCTGATTGATAGGCTGGTGAGAAAAATCATGACCATCAAGACCCAAGGGATAGTTTTCCAACATTTTAGACAAACCCATGGGATGAACTGTGACCAACTAGACATCCTTGGAAATTGTTATCTAAATTTTGTGAGAAGAAGTTGACACCAAATTAGATGGTAGATTGAAGTCCAAAGGAGGGATGGAAACATCATCTAGAAAATGGATATCGTATAGAGTAATATAGTGAGATAAGTGATAATCCTAAGGCTCCAATAAGAGAAACTTCTTCAAAATAACGTTATTAAAATACACAGGATATCGAGGGTCGGTATAGCAATTTTTGGCAATCATGGTCATTTTATTGGTCATGGTTGAAGAACCTTGGTGAGAACAATAATCTATATGAATAAAATTATGTGGCATATGTAAGATAGTTAAAAGAAAAATATTGTCAAAGGAAATACATTATAAACATACCACATCATGCACCTTACATGAATTACCAAGGTATTCCTGAATTGCATAAGAGATCACCAATCCCCTTACCCTAAAAGATATCGAGGGTCACATAAACATGTAGGGAATCACACAATCACATAAACCACTAGAGACTCATGATCTCATGCCATGGAAATTTTCACATGAGTCACATGATAGTCAATAAATCATATGATCAAGTCAGTAGACCCAAAATAATTCTCAAGAATATCATAATCCTAATAGATGATGTTAAAAAAGTTAACAAAATATTGTTTTCGTTTGGTTTGATTGAGTGCCTGAGCATAAGTTGTCTTAAAGAAATTTTCTTGTGAAAGCAGGCTTGTGGAGAGGTCTCATGGTTAGGTCTTGTGGAAGGGTGTTGCTATGAGGGCACACAATGGATTCATGGTTGGAGAACTCTAGAGATATGAATAGTAGGAGGAATGAATTTATATCTACCCCTTATATATAGGTAATTTTTTTTCATACCAAGTGTCACTTAGAAGAGAGAAGGTTTCCCAATATACTGATTTTAAAATACACCAAATACATGGGAGGGCATTTACATTCCTCAAAATCGATACCATGTCAATGTGGGGGTCACTCCTGAGGGGGGGGGCATTTAATGATGCATTCCAAATGGGCACCAAAAAATACACAAAGGAAGAAATTCCTAGATATGGATATTATTTTTCAACACAAATGAAATGGATGGAAAAGGTTTCTGAGACATGCAGATCTCATAAACCACCACGAGATATGATATTTTGTGGCCATCATACAGTGATGAAAAATAACCATGTTGAGTGCATAACCTGGAGTGGGTCCTGTTGATATCCATTTGATGAGTCCTATTTCCTTATGAAGTCACCCCAAACAACCAGTTTTTACATAATGGAAACTGAATAAACTCACACAAGCCATGCGGTTTGTCCAATAGTGAGCACCAGAAAAACAATCTAAAAATACTTTATAAATATGAGGGGAATATCTCGAAGGTGGAGGCCTCTTGCGATTATAAAACACACTTGATGGATCACCAATGGGGAGACTTTTTGTCATTGAAAAAATCCTAGAAAACTTATCAGACTAACAAGCCTTTTAAAATAAAAAAAAATATAAATAAAAAAGGTAAGGATATAGGATCAACTCACAGTTATAGGTATCTTGTCACATGCCAATGGCGATCTGTAAGACATCGTGAATCCCTGATGACAAGTCCAATTCTTCTAATAAAATAATGCTGGTATGTCATCATAATCATGTTAAGAGCCTCAGGTATGTCCAGGTGATCTCATGCACTATGGCATCCCACATTTTTATTACATAGCTTTTCATTGCATTTTACAAATAGAGGATCTTTAAAATCCAGTGTCTTGGAAATCTAGGAACAGAATAAATGAAAACATAAAATTTCATTCTAATCCATATGTATGGATTCATAATAGGTTCATCATAAGTACAATTACTGTATATAATAACCTAGAGACATAAATCAATGGAAAGGGTGAGCAGAAGACCCAGTAAGAAAAACAAGTGAAACAGTTTACATATGATATTGAGCGATATCAATAAGAACATGAGAGACATCATAAAGTAATGATAAAGAGGAATACCATAGAAATAATTACATGAATAATAACATTAATATGTGTCTAAAACATTTAATTTATACATTAATGAACATATCACCATGGTCCATCCCCAAGCTGTCATAAAAATTACCAAGGTTATTCACCAAGGTATCGTAAAACTTTTCATCCCTATAGATTAAATTATTTACCCATTTAATTGGAGAACTATTAAGGATCACCATTAATATTTTATTATTTTCATGTGATCTAAATATATCATAAACAAACATTTCATCAATAACCCATAAGAATAAAAGAAATGGGTTTCATTTTAAAATCATGACATTTTAAAAGTGCTTAAAAACTTGATCATTATGTCATTTATAACCCATGGAAAAGGGATTAGGGTTTCATGTATGTCAATTATAGGATAAAATATATCATTTTTATGATTTTATGAATACCCCAAGATACTAAATAGGTTTGGGTATTCATATAAAAAAATAATATAATTTCATGGGAAAAAGAGAGAGAGGTTTTGAGACGAAAATTCTGCAGCATAACAGCTATATAACATGGTTTCAGAAAACATTAAAAAGAGAGCAGACAAGAGTATAACACTCATAAATAACTCATAATACAGTAAAGTGACATAATAAAATTTAAATAAGATCATGGTATGGATGTTTCAATGACATAAAACATGAAAAGGAAACTTGAAAGAAATGAGAAGATGTGATTTCTTTTACGAAAATTCGGTAGCCTAACGACATCGCTTATAAATTCAGAAAATTAATTGATGAGAGAAAAAAGGATCTCTAATCATTTGGACTTAAAATATACATAAATAAGGATATATAAAGAAATACCACAACATAATAAAATGGAAACTAGAAGACATAACATAAAGGAAGTCTTGACTTAAAGAGGAGGGTGAAAGGTTCCCTTTCCCTGAAAAGTAACTTCAAAAACTCAAAGTTTGTGAACTTGGTGGGGAATGAGAGCACATTGGGAGGAATATTTTAGAGGTAAAAAGACCATATATATATTTAGGATGAATTTTTAATGAATGGAATAAAGTAATGGGTTGGAATTTATAGCAAAAATTATAGAATATTTTATTAATTTCCAAGGGACACCTCATTAGTGGTATTTGCAAAACCATGGGCTTACCCATGTTATTTGCCCATGGTAAAGGCCACTTAAAACACCTCAAAACATATATCACTGTACAATAGTCGACCAGAATTATTACATCATGATTAAATCATCAATAATGTCATTAAACACACTAAAACCCAAAACTATATTTTTACTATTCACTGAAAAATTCAACTATTTCATAAAAATCCCAAAAATTCACCTTGACCATTTTTCAACATTTATAATTTAAAAATGATCTCCATTTTATAAAAATTAATTTCATTTTAAATTAAATTATATAATAAAATACAAATACATGACTAATAATTTCTAAAATATTTATTTACTTCTATTATGATATAATTATATCATATTACCACTTAAGATGACTAACACATATTTATACCTCCTTGTGTGATGTTACTATGCCATTGGTAAAATTACCATTCATTAGGGTAAAATTAATATTTAAAAGGGTAATGTTACTATTCAATAAAAAATTATTTTGATCTTATTGAACAACATTTTTTCACCCGATTACAACCATGTATGTCCGATGTTTGAAAATCATTTCAGAGAAAAAGTTATTTAATAACAAAATATTTTTATACTATTAATCAATAAAACACTATTCATCAAATACTATTCATCAAAAAATACTATTCATAAAATACTATTCCTAAAATTAAAACTTCTTAGAAAACATCTAAATATTTAGCCTAGGTTATTTTTGAAATTTGAAATTAAAAAATGATGATTATTTTACCTTAACAATTATCTAAGTATGAGAAATTTAACTTTTAAAATATAAAAATCCTTAGTTATTAAAAAATAATAACTAGATGAAAATGAATATTAAAATTTTATAGTGAAATTTTTGACAAAAAAACTATTTTATTATTTAACTTTTAAAAGGGGAGTTTCAATCATACTATTTAATTAAATTAATCAGTATTCCATATACCCTAATTTGTTGTAATAATTATATCATTTCTGAAAACTAAAATTTGGGTCCGAAGTAATTCAAAGTGATTAACATAATAACAGGTTATTAAGAGGGAAGATATCAATAAATGAAGTACATTATTTTAGGTCATTACATTCTTCCCCCTTAAAGAAATTGAAACCTCTCAATTTTCTCTTATTAGAAATTTGTCACTACTTGGAATCTTAAAATTATAAAGTAATTTATTTTCATAAAAAATATTAATCTTTAACAACAATTACATTTTCTATAAATCTTTAATAATGATTCATAAAAATCTTGGGATTAACCAATCATATCCCCCGGGAGTGTCAAACCTGGAGTGTAGCAAGGCCCGCTGTCATGTAGCAGGATACCCTGGGTTAAGCCTGAAACTCCTGGTCGGAGTTTTCAATCCAAGGTACATCTGTTCCTGATCCAAATCCACTTGTTCATATCCCGACACAGATTTATTTATTCAGAAACCAATTACTTAATATATCACCAAAATACCTGGAATTTTTCCTTTATTTAATATTTTCTATAGTGTTATTCCTAAAGATTTCATAGCCTAATTTCCACAAATAATAGATCAATCCTTTGATACTAACTATGCCATCCTGCCTTTTCATTACATAACTTTTCATTACATTTTACAAAAAGAGGATCTTTAAAGTCTAGTGTCTTGAAAATCAAGAACATAATACATGAAAACATAAAATTTCCTTCTAATACACTTATAAGACTTCACCATAGGTTCATACTAATTACAATTATTGCATCTCATAACCTAGAGACATACATAAAAGGAAAGGGTGAGCAGAAGGCCTAGTATGGATAACAAGTGAAACAGTTTACATGTGATCTTCAGTGATATCAATAAGAACTTGAGAGACATTGTAAAGGAATGAGCATATCATATAAATAATAACTTGAATCATAACTTGAAAATGTGGATACAACATTTAATTTAGACTGTAAAGACCCGAAAATTCCATGCAATTTTTTAAATTATTTGGGATTAATACAAGTCTGCAAAAATCAACGGTGCATGATTCTAAGGCCTGGTGTGACCATAATGGAATTTTTATCTTTTTTTAAGGTCTGTTCAGTAAACGTATGGGTGAAGTTTTCTAACTTTTGAACTAGTGGTCATAATTAAAATATGAAAGAACCATTGAATCTTTAGCATCAAGATTAGATTAAGGGAAGCTTAACTTTGACAATAGTAGGTCGGGAGAAAAAGATAAAATTTTGAAATTTCAAAAAAAATAACATAATAAAGTTATTTTATTTATTTTCAGTAATTGTTGAGTGGCAGTGGCGGGACCCATGATTTTTCAAGCTATTAAATGGATTGACTCTTATGTTTTGTAACCTCGATGATGTAACATTAAATGCGTTTCATAAATGAACCACATTAATTTCATGAAACACATTTGGATCCAATGTCTATTTAATAGAAACTCGGGCGTGGGCCTTTGGCACGAATTTGAGGAACCTCTGATGAAGTGTTGCGGTGACTTCCACTGAGGAACAGAAGCTTGGACGACAACGTCAGATGAATCGAATCATGAACGATGAACGTCGGTGGCTTCATCATGTGCAGATTATCCTTCCACCATCACAAAATCTCCAATAAATCTGAGGAAGTGGGTTTATTTATTAAAGGTTATCTTTGATTAATTTAATAATTTATTGATTGTTATAATGCTAACGTGTAGGGCGCGGGTCAAACAAATAGGGTTGAACCCTCCACCTCTTCTTTAATGTTGTTTTCTTTGGGGGAAAAATTTCCAACACAATAAAAAAGTAGAAACTGAGAGTCACACAATGAAAGTGGCATCCTAGGAGGCTCGTATGCACATCCAGAAAGAAGAACAGACCACCAGAGCCCACCCGGTGGCCCGCAGAAGTCTCGTTTGTGCGGCATCGATGCGGCGACGCTGGTGACCGATACTGGTAGGTGAAGGTGGTGTCTGGCATTCTCCCACCATCAAAGGAGGTGGCTCCACTCACCTCTGAGGAGTAAGGACATGTGTTTGGCTCTCGGCCAGCTGTGGAGGCAGGAGGTGGCGTGTTGTCATGCGCCACGGTGAGTAGGCGGCAGCTACGAAGATCCTGCGAAGGAGGGGACCAACTACCTATGGGTATCATAGGTGACAAGAAGTCACCAACTAGAACCACCATTTAAAGAGATGAATGACTCTTTGAGCTATTCAAGAGGTGGACCACGTGACCACCGCACGAGTCGAGCAATCAGGCAGGCCGAGCCGCCATGGCCCCGCCCAGCCGGGGCATACCGGGCCAGTCTGCGGCCCAACAGGCTGAGCCTACTGCAGCCCTGCCTAACCAAGCCGGCCATGCCCAACCGGGCCGAGTCGGATCTGAACCGGTCCGGGTCGGACCTGAACCGAGTCAGGTCGGTCCGACTAGTGTGGACTGGACCCGAACCCCTCTCGAGACCTGATATTCTCAAAATGTCATATCTTGCAAATTAGACATCTGTTTGAAAACCCATCTGTGACACTAGGATCCTTTGAGCAAGATGATCCTTGTGAGATACTACATGAGAGTTTTGGAGAAAATTGGGGTATGTCCAGGTTGGATCGACCCCAATTCCAACGGGCCCTCGACACTAAAAGGCCAGAAACTTACAGATCGGGCATCCGATTGATGTGCCTTTTTTGCATTGGAACCCTTATAACATGATGGATATTTGGGTAAATTATTCATGGGACTTTGTTTAGGTTGAATCCAAACAATATATTGAGAAGCATTTTCTTCTGGAATCAATCATTCTATGAGGGGGAATCCAGTGGTTGTCTATGATATGGAGGTTGGAGACAGATCATGCGGAGGTTAGTACCAAGAGATCCGGTGTGGGCCATCACTTAGTGATTCTGTGTGGTTCAGTACCTAGTGTTCCTATGTGGATCATCACCTAGGGATCCTATGCGGATTATCCCATAGAGACCCTGTGTGGATCAGCATCTAGTGACCCTGTGTGGATCAGCATCTAGCGACCCTGTGTGGATCAGCAGGTAGGGACCCTTTATGGATAAACACCTTGTGATCCTGTGTGGATCAGCAGCTAGAGATCCTATGTGGATCAGTGCCAATCAATCATGTGTGGGTCTTTTGGGGGTTAGTAACTATCGATCCTTGGTGGGTCTGATCCTGTGTGGGCCAGTAGGGGTTAGTAGTTATCGATCATGTGTGGGTCAAACTCTGTATGGTCAGTAGTAGTTCCTCTTTACAGAATAAGATGATCAAGATTTATGACTAATCATCTATACTACTTTACTTTAGTTATACCTAGTTTCGAGCTGAGTCTTTTTATTTGTGCTTTGTGTTTGATATCATGCTTTTTGGTTCTCTTTTGTGGAATCCAGAGAGACTTTCGGGGGTCTTGGGGTCCGTACTTGGTATTGTTATACTCACCCCATCACGGGCTTCACCCATAGCTTGTTGTGTCTTGTGTAGATGAAGGGAAGCCTTGACTGAGACTCGAGGAGCTAGGACATGATAGTGCACAATGGTGGTGGTTGACGTATAGAGCTGTGAAGACCATATGTGCCTACCCTTCAGGTGGGATCATTGATGGATTATCTCAGGAGTTGTTTTCTTTTTTCAGTTTTAGTTGTATCTTTTTAGTTGGGCTTTTATTCTGGCCGCTTTACTTTCAGTATACACCATTACTACTACAGTTTAACTTCGTTGTTACATCGTGTTGTGTTCTTAGACTGTCTATTTGTACAAGATTAAATAAAATGACGTCCTGTTTAAGGGATACACCTTTTCGATTATAGTGGACAACCCCAGGCCTATGGAAGTCGGGTTAGGGTAGTCATGGCTTGGGCCCCGGGGGATGGGTCGTCACATATTGGTATCAGAGGAGTCGGTTCTAACGAAGAACTAGGGCTCTGATCTTTCCAAGGGAGAAATAGTGTTTAATGTTTTGAGTGTGGTTTTTATTTCGGGGAGTCCAGTGTTGGTGGGGCGGTCGACGTATCCATACACCAAGACCCTGAATTTAGATTTCTATCTCAGTGCATGAAAACACTGATTACGTGTGTTTTGGAAATGTTTTTACTTTGATCTCTTTTAATTCATCTCACCAGGTATAACTTATTGACCATGGTGCACCTAGTTCTTTTCAGGATTCCTCCATGTAGACAACTAGCCAGGATTCTTAAGCGAGTACACGATGACGGCCCACCGAGCGATGAGGCTTTGGTGTTGGGCCCTCTTACTGTGTCAGCACCTTCGAGTGGTGCTCCAGCAGCACCACCACCCATTGGGAAGTATTTGTCACCAGCCCCACTAGTGTATAGTGCACACCAACTGAGCATGTTGCACGAGTTCCAGCGGCATAGGACTCTGAGGTTTCGAGGTGAGAAAGATCCCCAGGCAGTTGAGGACTCGATGGACACTATGGAATGTGTTTTCCACCATGTTAGGACACCAGCAGAGCATATGGTGATCCTAGATGGTTGTCTTTTCCTGGGAACAACAGGAAGATGGTGGATCTTGACCCTGTTACATGATGAGGCAACCCTCACCTGGACAGACTTTGAGAGACCCTTCCGGGTAGATTTCATCGCAGTGAAACTATGCTCTTTGTGTATTTAGGAGCTGCTGCACTTAAAAAGGGTATCCTAATAGTAGCCTCGTACTCTACGAGATTCACTGACCACTCATGCTACTCCACCCACATGGTATGAGACCCATTCATTAGGGCCCTTACATTTTAGAAGGGCCTCCGGTGAGAGATTAGAGTGTCGATGATATCGCTGAATATCATGATGCAGGCTGGAGTGCTCGAGTGAGAATTGTTGGTGGAGAGCTTCTTAGCTGAGCAGTCACCAATGGTGAGAACCACCACCAAACAACATGTAGTTGAGTCATCTGTAGGAGGTAGGAGGCAGATGATACAAAGTTCCACGAGGGCCAAACCCTCCAGTGGACGACCCTGGGATGTAGGTTCAGAGGTGCAGAGCTCGCGAGGTAGAGGAGGTTAGCTAGGAGGCAGAGTGTGCTTCACGGGTGGCGGGCTAGGCCACATTGCTCAGGACTTCCCGACCTTCCATACTAACGATCAACAGATTGTCGAGGTACTGTCGAGGAAGAGGCAGTGATTTAGTTGAGGAGTTCTATAGGGTGGCGGACATGGCAAAGGAGCAGGCTGTGCAGTTGGAAGTGGGTGGCGATTTGAGGTTCAACCACCACCACCACCATGTGGTCCACCCCGACCACAGAGAGCTGGTAGATAGGGGTGATCACATCTATAGGTAGAAAAGGTGTATGACTATGGTTCTCCATAGATTATTATAGGTATGATCTGTTTCTATTCCACCCTATCTTCAGTACTTATAGACACAGGTTCTAGTCACTCTTTCATTAACACAACACTCGTTCGGATCTCAGAGATTCCAATGGAGTTGTTGGCTCAATCCTTGCAATTAGAGACTCTTACGGGGGAAGATTCGATGATTAAAAACTAGTGTAGGTTGTGTGAGATCTCTTTAAGAGGTGAGAGCTTCAACTGGGATCTCTTAGTAGCAGCATTAAGTCCTTACAATGTCATCTTGGGTATGGATGGGCTATCCACAATCTATGCTAAGATCAACTGCTTTAGGCACAAAGTGAAGTGTGTCTGTGAGGATGGGATCAGCTTTACCTTCACCGGTGAGGAGGAAACCTTTGTAGCACTGGATGGAAAATATCAAAGGAGGGTACAATAGATTACTCATCAGTTGGCCAACCTCACCCTCGGAGTAGTCGATGTGAGGAGTCCAAGTTATCCTATAATGGTGGACCAGTATAATGATGTCTTCCTTGATGGTGATCTAGGACTACCTCCTCACAGAGAAGAAGAATTTCACATCAACTTGTACCCCGAGACGACACCGATATCTACACTAGTATATCAGATGGCTCTGTGGAGCTTCACGAGATGAGGGTATCATTGGAATACTTGCAGAGAAAGGGGTTCATATGGCCCAATGTTTCTCCATGGGCATCCCTGATCTTGTTCACCAAGAAGGAAGACGGAAGTCTAAAGATTTTTGTGGACTATTAGTGCCTGAATGAGGTGTCCGTGAAGAACAAGTATCCTCTACCAAGGATCGATGATCTCTTCGACTAGCTAAAGGGAGCTTGTTGGTTTTCAAGGATAGACCTCAAATCCGGCTATCACCTGCTCATTGTACGGGATGAGGACATACTGAAGACAGCCTTTATATATCAGTATATCCATTATGGGTTCTTGGTGATGCCTTTTGGCCTGACCAATGCTCCATCAGTGTTCATGGGGCTCGTGAACAGGATCTTCCATCCATACCTCGATTGCTTCATGGTGGTCTTCATTGACGGTATCTTGATATACTTGGCGTCGGAGGAGGAGCATGCCATGCGCCTGCAGATAGTTCTAGATACACTCCAAGAGCACCAGATTAATGGAAATCTCTTGATGTTCTAGTTCTAGATATGAGAAGTCCACTTCTTAGTTCATGTTATCTCGGAGGCTCGAGTCGTAGTAGATCCGATAAATAGAGAGGTACTGCTTGCTTCGGAGCCACCCAAGAGTGTGACCGAGGTGTGGAGTTTCCTGGGATTGGATGGGTACTATCGAAGATTTCTACCTAACTTCTCTAGCGAACTGGCACCCTTATCATCATGGATGGAGAAGGGGTAGCCTTTATTCTGGATGGAGAAGTTTCATCCATGTTTTCAGGAGCCAAGGTAGAGACTAACGAGTGCCCCGATATTGAGGCTACTAGAAGAGGGTGTTAGGTATGTAGTCTACTGCGATGTATCAGAGACCGGGATGGGTTGTAACTTAATGTAAGAGAGAGAGGTGATCGCCTATGGATCACGACAGTTGATACAACATGAGGAGAACTACTATACCCATGAACTTGAGTTAGAATAAATGGTCTTTGTGATGAAGATGTGGCAGAACTACATGATGTGTGAATAGTTTACTATTTGCTCTGATCACAAGAGTCTTAGGTATATCTTCTCACAAAAGGACATGAACTTGAGATAGCAATGATGGCTATAGTTCCTCTAGGACCATGACTTTGTGATAGTATCGACTCCGGGGGAGGGGAACGTAGAAGCATATGCACTCAGCAGGAGGTCTGGTATATAGTTGTTGAGTGAGGAGACAATGCAGCTAGCCGCGTTGTAGATATCCTTCATGGATAGAGATGGTGCAGCTTACCTCCAGTATATGACTGTAACTCCCCCACTTCTACAGTTATCTTAGGAGGCATAGCTTGGGGACATTGACTATGAGGCTCAATGTGCTCAGATATCCTCAGGACGGGCTTATGAAGGATTTTCTGAAGGTGGGGAGCATGTAGTCCTCTTCAATGGATGCACCATGGTACCAGTGATGCTATGAGAGGAGGTGTTAAGGGAGTTTAATAAATCCAATTTAGAAGAACATCTTGGAGTGGCGAAGATGTACCAGGACCTCTGGCATTAGTACAGGTGGCCAGGGATGAGGAAAGCAGTGGTAGAGTTTGTATCTCAATACCTCACTTGTCAGGAAGTGAAGGCCAATCATCTGGTACCAACGGTCTTAGATCATCCACATGAGGTACCAGAGTAGAAGCAGGATGGTATATACATGGACCTCATGAAAGGGCTACCATGTACATCCATGGGACATGATTCCATATGGGTGATCGTTGACCGACTCACCAAGTCAGCCCACTTCCTACCCATATGAGAGTAGGGATCAATAGAGGTCTTGGACGCCTCTACGTGAAAGATTTTGTGCGACTACATGGGGTGCCATCGATGATCATCTTGGATCACGATTCACGTTTACATCCCACATATGGAAGGGATTGGAGGAGGCATTCAAAACACATCTATGATTGAGCACCGCCTTCCATCCTCAGACAGATGGTCAGATGGAATGAACCGTACAGACACTCGAGGACATGCTTCATGAATGTGTCCTCGATTTTGGCCATAGTTGAGAGGACCACCTTCCCCTAGTGGAGTTCGCATACAACAACAGTTATCACTTCACCATCGGAATGGATCCATTTGAGGCCTTGTACGGATGACCATGTAGATCACCTCTATACTGGACAGACCCAGGGGAGTTAGCACTCATGGGACTAGAGTTGGTACAGGATACCAAAGAGAAGGTGTCAATCATCCAGGAGTGGATGAAGACAACACCTATTAGGCAGAATTCATATGTTTATTGGAGATGGAGACCCTTGGAGTTCATGTAAGTAGACCATGTCTTTCTATTGGTCTCACCCTGATGATGATTACAGAGGTTTGGCTGGGGTAGAAAGCTATCCCCGAGGTTCATAGAACCTTTTACAATCTTCAACAGAGTAGGAGAGGTGGCGTACCATCTAGATCTTCCCACACAGATGCACTAGGTGCATAATGTTTTCCACGTATCTTAGATGAGGAGATACATGCATGATCTATCACACATGATTGACTGGGATGATCTGGACATCGATGATGGGGAGACATTTTCAGAGTTCCTAGTAGAGATAGAGGATCAAAAGGAGCGGTTCCTTCATGGGAGGTCGGTTCCTCTAGTGTGAGTTCATTGGAATCATGGGAATCTCTAGGAGAGAACATGGGAGTGGGAGGCTTAGATACGTGTTCAGAACTCCCATTAATTTCCCTAGTTTTGTTGTATATTTTAGGGATGAAAAGCCCTAAAGTTGAGATAAATTAATGACCCAAAAATTGTGTGTATTTTTTTTAAATTATTTGGGATTATTACAAGTCTGTGAAAATTGATCACGTGTGATCTTGAGGCCCAGTGTGCCCAGAATAAAATTTTGAACATTTTTAAGGTACATTTAGTAAACGTATGGGTGTCCTTTTCTAACTTTTGAACTAGTGTTCAGAATTGAAATCTGAGAGCACCGTTGAATCCATAGAGTCGGGAGTCGCTTAAGGGAATCTTCACTTCGACCCCAATAGGTTGTGAGAAAAAAGATAAATTTTGGACATTACAAAAAAATACTAAAATAACTTAACAAAGTTATTTTATTTCTTTTCTATATCTGTTGAGTGGTGGTGGCTGGACCCATGACTTGTTAAGGAATTTAATGGATTGACTCTTCTATTTTGTAACATCGGTGTTATAACATTAAATATTGTTCATAAAAAACTACATTAATGTCATGAAACACATTTGGATCCTATATCTATTTAATATAATCTTGGGCATGGTATTTTGGCATGAAGGTGAGGAACCTCTGACGAAGTGTTACAGTGACTTCCATTGAGGAACAAAATCTTGGACAACAACGTCGGAGAATCGAATTCGGAATGAAGAATGTCGGCAGCTTCGTCAAGTGTGGATTCTCTTTCCAACACTATGACATCTCCAATGAAATATGAGGTAGGGGGTCTATTTATTTAAGATTATCTTTGATGAATTGAATAATTTCCCACTTGTTATAATGCTAAAGCGTAGGGTTTGGTCCAAACGAACAAGGTCAGACCCTCCACCACTTCATTCATGTTGTGTTCTTCAGGGTACAAATTTTCAACTAGATGGAAAGTAGAAACCGAGAGGCACGCAATGACGACAGCATCCCCGGAGGCTCGTAGGCGCGTCCAGAAGGAAGAACAGACCACCAGAGCCCACCCGATGCCCCGCGGATGTTCTGTCGGCTTAGCACCGGTGACCGACGCCGACATGTGAAGGTGGCTGCCGACATTTGCTGGTCGTGGAAGCAGGCGGTGCCATTTGGCACCACAATGAACAGACAGGTAGACAACTCTTGACCGGACAAGGAGGTGAGATCCAGTGCACCATCACGCGCCGCGGTGAGCAGGCTGCGGCTACGAAGCCATGCTGAAGGAGGGGACCCACTCCGTGTGGGTGTCGCGGGTGACAAGGCAATGCAACCTAGAGCCCCCATTTAAAGATCCAAATGGCTCTTTTAGCTATTCGAGAGGTGAACCACATAACCCCCACGTGGGTTGCTCAAGTTGGTGGGTCGGGCCACTGCAGCCATGCCCAGCCGGGGCAGGCCGGGCTGGTCCGCGACCCAGCGGACCGAGCCCGCCGTGTCCCAACCCAACTGGGCCAGTCCATGCATGTTAGGGTCGGGATGAGTTAGATTCGGATTGGGTTGGGGCGACCTAAACTGGGTCAGGTCGGCCAAGATCGGGACGGGCCAAGTTTTTCTAACTGGGTCGGACCGAACCTGGACCCCTCTCTGGCCCTGATATTCTTAAAAGGTTGTATCTTGTGAACTGGATATCTATTTGATGAACCATTTTCAGATCTGATATCCTTGGAGTGAGAAGATCCTTTTGAGATAATCCATTAGAGTTTTGACGAAAATTGGCGTATGTCCTAGTTGGATCGACCCCGAGTGCCACCAGACCCTTTCCACTAAAATTCCAATAACTTACAAACCGAGTGTCTGGTTAACACACTTTCTTTTGTTTTAGAACCCTTATAATGTGATAGATATTTGGGTAACTTCTTCGTGTGACTTCGTGCTGGTTGAAAATGACCGATGGATTGAGAAGTTTTTTCTCTGGGAATCAAGCGTGCTATGAGTGTGAATCCAATGGCTGGATGTGAGATTGAGGTTAGAGATAGATCATATGGAGGTTTTTACCGAGCGATCTTGTGTGGGTTAGCACCTAGAGATCTTGTGTGGCTCATCACCTAGGGGTCATGTTTGGATCAGCACCTAGCAACCCTGTGTGGATTTTCACTTAGAGACCCTGTGTGGATTAGCATCTAGAAACCCTGTATAGATCAACATATAGCGATGTTGTGTGGATCATCATCTAGCGACCCTGTGTGGATCATCACCTATCAAACCTCCATGTATCAGCACCTAGCGATCATATGTGGATCAACACCTATTGATCCGGTGTGGGTCTTAAGGGGGTTAGTACCGATTGATCCTAGGCAGGTCGGATCCTGTGTGGGTCAGTGGGGGTTAGTACCTATTGATCATGGGTGGGTCAGATCCTGTGTCAGTCAGTGGGGGTTAGTACCTATTGGTCCTATGTTGGTTAGACTCTGTATGGTTAGTAGTAGTGCCTCTTGACAGAATAAGATGATCAAACATTATGACTAAACATCTGTACTTCTGTACATTAGTTATACCAGGTTTTGAGCTAAGTATTTTGATTTGTGATTTGTGTTTGAGATCATTATTTTTGGTTTACCTTTTTGGAATTATGAGAGACCTTCGGGGGTCGTGGGGTCCCTACTAGGTATTGTTATACTCACCTGTTCAAGGGATTCATCCATACCTTGTTATGTCTTGTGCATATGAAGGGAAACCTTGACTGAGACTCGGGGAGCTAGGACCTGACAGTGGACGGCGGTGATGGTTGACGTGGAGAGTTGTACCCACCCTTCAGGTAGGATCCTCAATAAATAATCTCAGGACCTATTTTCTGTTTTTAATTGTAGTTTTATCTTTTCAGTTGGGCTTGTATTCTAGCCTATTTACATTTAGTACACACCATTACTACAATATTTTTATTTCGTGGTTACATTTCGTTGTGTTCTTAGATAGTGTGTTTGTATAGTTTTAAAGAGAATGCCTTCTCGTTTTAGGGATACGCCTTTCTGGTGCTAGTCGCTAACCCCTGGCCTATAGAAGTCGGGATTGGGGCAGTTAGGGATTGGGCCCTGGTGGGATGTTTCGTGACATAGACAATAATGAACATATCACCATGGTCCATCCCCAAGGTGTTATAAAAACTACCAAGGTTATTCATTGAGGTATTTTAAATCTTGTCATCTTGGGAGATTAAATTATTTATCCAATTCATTGAAGCACTATCAGGGAGAACCCTTAATATTTATTTATTTTAATAGGATCCACATAGATCATAATCAAACATTTCATAAATAACCCTAAATAATAAAAGAAATGGGTTTCATTTCAAAATCATGATGTTCTAAAAGTGCTTAAAAACATGATCATTATGTCTTTTATAACCCATGAAAAAGGAATGAGGGTTTCATGTATGTCAATTCCAGAATAAAATATATCATTTTTATGTATTTATGAATACTTCTGGAAATGAAATGGGTTTGGGTATTCATATAAATAAAATAAGAGAATTTATTGAGAAAAATATAGAGAGATTTTAAGATGAAATTTCTACAGTATAACGGCTATAAAACATAGTTTTAGAAAAATTTAAAAAGAGAGGGGACAAGGTTCACCCACTCATTAATAAATCATAAAAATTTATATGAACAAAATACAATTTAATATTTTTTTGATGGCATACCACATAAAAAGGAAACTTGAAATAAAAGTGAAGATGTTATTTCTATTACGAAAATTTAGCAGCCTAACGACGTCACATATAAATTCAGAAAATGAATTGATGAGAGTGAAAAGGGTCTCTCATCATTTGGACATGAAATAGAAAGAAACAAGTATATAAAATAAAATACCCCAACACAAAAAAATGAAAACTATAAGACATAACATAAAGGAAGGCTCGACTTAAATAGGAGGGTGAAAGGTTCCCTTACAAAGAAGGGTAACTTCAAAAACACGAAGGTTGTGACCTTGGCAAGGCTAGAGAGCACCTTGGGAGGACTCATTTGGAGGTAAAAAGACTAGAGGTTTGTTGTGGATAAATTTTGAATGACAGGAATGAAGTAATGGATTGGTATTTATAGCAAAAGTGAATGAATATTTTATTAATTTCCAAGGGACACCTCATTAGTGGTATTTGCAAAACCATGGGCTTTCCCATGGTATTTGACCTTGGTAATGGACACTTGGGACACCTCATAAGATATCTTTTTGTAAAAAAATTGACCAGAATTATTAAATCATGATTACATCATTAATGATGTCATTAAATACACCGAAACTCAAAACTGTATTTTTAGTATTCACTAAAAATTCTACTATTTTAGAAAAATCCCAAAAACTCACCCAACCCATTTTTCAATGTATCAAATCTAAAAATGAACTCCATTTTATAAAAATTAATTTCATTTTAAATTTGATTAAATAAAAAATACTAATAATTTACTAATAATTTCTAAAACAGTTATTTAATTATACTATGATATAATTATATCACATTACCACTTAAGATGACTAATTCATATTTATACCTCTTTAGTTTATGTTACTATGCCATTGGTAAAACTTCCATTCATAAGGGTAAAATTACTATTTTAAAGGGTAAAGTTTCTATAAAAAATTATTTTGATATTATTGAGCAATATTTTTCACCCTGATTACAACTAGTTATGTCTAATTTTTGAAAATCATTTTATAGAAAAAGTTATTTAAAAATAAAATATTTTTATACTATTCATCAAAAAAACACTATTCATAAAATACTATTCATAAAATTGAAAATTCTTTGAAAATTTCTAATAATTCAGCATAGGATAATTTTGACAATTGAAATTCAAAAATGATGTTTATTTTACCATAAAAATTTTCTATGTATGAGAAATTTAACTTTTAAAATATAAAAATCTATAGTTATTAAAAATAATAGCCGATATAAAATGAATAGTGAAATTGCATAGTGAAATTTCTGACATACAAAAATTATTTTATCATTTAAATTTAAAAGGGGTGATTTAATCATACTATTTAATTAAATTAATAATTATTCTATATACCATAATTTTTTGTAATAATTATATCATTTCTGAAAACTACAATTTGGGTCCGAAGTAATTCTATGTGCTTTTAGTGTAAAACATAATAAAGATTTATTAGGAGGAAATAGATCCCTAAATAAAAGAAGTATATTTTTCAGATAGTTACATGATCTTCCTAAGGAAAAATAGATGGTATGATCCATAAAATGATCACATTTATCTGTAGAACCTTTATTGGTCACGTGACGCATCACCATGTGATAGAGTATTTTTCTTTAACCAGACTCATGCAATTTGACTTGACTCCTGAACGTTGTAAAATAAAAAATGGAAATAATTTGAGATGATGAGGGATCCTCTATCTATCATAAAACTCTTGTGACATGCTACAAAATTCCACAGTACTATCTCATGAGATTATTGGACAACATGGCCTGATCCCACGAAGGCCCCTTGACAAACCTTCATTGTCTTGCTGAAATTTCCAGAAAAGTAACATGAGATCACACAATGTCCTTTTAGAGGTTCCTTAATCTCGCAAAGAGCCTCATACATGTCAATAAGACAATATTGAATTCCACCAGCATACCCTTATAATCCAACGAGTCCCTGTTTATTGGAAATAGTCCAATAAATAAAGAATTGACAAACAGGTCTCACAGTCACTGAAAATAAAGTGACTCCCTTGAAGTGTTCCTCGATATAGACTAGTGAAGACACATGATGTTGAATCCCTCCACCAGCTACATCCAATATTTTTATGACATGTACCATAAAAATAGTGAATTATTTAGTTAGTGAGGCCTATAAATCCACCACCCTTATAGACAAAATGAATAGCTACCTACTATGAGAAGGACCACTACTCTCTGCAGACGAACAAACTATCGGAAATACACATTGGTGGTAGAGTGGATTTCATAGAGATATGGATATAAAGAATATAATTTTTTCCACCATTTATGATTCCAGTGAACAACTAGAGTAATCATGAAACATGAATAGGAACTTCTTGTGATAACTCGTAGATCACGAGAAGGACATTTAGTAAGACACACAGAGAACACCCTGCACACCTTCAAGATCATACAAGACATTAAATAAGATTACACTGAACAAATCTAATGAATTTGAAATATAATGTTCATAATAAAGACTAATGTTGGGATACTTTCATAAAGGACACATACACAAATCCTCAAATGCATCATGTGAACCATCCAGGACATGCTACAACACCGGGGAATATCCCTCATATCAATCGACATCCCTTGGCATACTATTTGGATCATGAAAATTCATCTATGAAATGTTGCATAATTTCACATAGATCCCCCTAGGAATTCTTCTATATTCTCGTGAAGCCCATCAGGCTTTCCATCCAAACCATGCGATTTCCTTATGACATGTTGCCTGACTCATAAAATGGCATCTTATCATGTTAGATGACTGTCGTGGTAGCACCAATGCATCTCAACTGGCTATTGCAACACCCTCCAATCAAGCAAGATAGGCCTCATGATTCCTTCTAGATAAGTCCTTTAGGACATGAGACACCCTCAGAGACATATGAAATTAACTCTCAGGATGACTGTCAGCCAGCTCTTGACATGACACATGGGAAAGTCAGATGAATTATGTGACACCCTATGAACAAATCATCTTGGGAGGAAAATATCCATACGACTCACATAATCCATATGACATTCCCATAGAGATCATAGCTCCAATGGGCATAGAGAGTTACAATATTCTCATAACTTTCATCATGAATTACCACCATCTATTGAAATTCCATTATGTATGATTTGATAAGTAGCACAATATGACCACCCCTACACATATGGAAATATACCTTTGGGCCAGTCTTGAGGGAGTGATCGAATTTTGATAACTATGATTCCTACCATAACCATGATACATATGACATTTACTCAAGACTGGAGATCAAACATATGAGGCCTCAGTTCTCACACATATGTTATCTCCTAATGTTATTAAACTACACAAGATTAATGAACTATATTTGTTTTTATTCCTACAACAACCAATATACATAGGATGCCTCATAATGGATCAAACCACTCCATAAAATATTAACCACCTCCTTTTCTGGATGTAAACAACAATTTAACTTGTTATATATGGATTCAGCACATAAGAAGCTACCAATTACTCAGAAATAGATGAAGAACCTTATATATATATAGACGGAGTCACTAAGGATATCTAAATTCCTCTATTCATTAATGAGATACCCATTATTTTGAATATAAAAATAACTAACCTATAATAATTTTTTAAGGATAATTGGTCTTGTACTTGGATTATGAATAGATTCAAGAACATATATTAAACTAATAAGAGAGTCCCTGGGTAGGAAACCATTCCCCCAAAAAGAGTGTGATGTGTCTAACCTCCCATCCTCTTGACTAATGAGAGTCCCAAAGTGTCATGGTGTCTAAACCCCAATTAACCACCTACCTTTGGAATGTTGTTCTGCACCTAGTTATGGATGAGGAAACTATTGGTAGTTTTTTGTTATGAATAAAAATGATTCAATTATAATTATTGTGAAATAAGTGAAAAAACCATGATCAACCATCCAACCCAACAAAACCCACCTTAATAAGGGTTTCCCCTATCACGTCTACCTCATTCAAATAGGGACTTTTAATATTTTCTTCCAAATCATCTTCTGTATATTGACTATGGTTGAAGGTGTTAAAAAATATGTTTTTTATCATCATAATATTAGTGATAAATTTTCTTTATAATTCCATTATGAAAAAACATATATTTTTCAATAGGTTTTCTAAAATAGATTCAAATTAATAAAAGTATATTCGTATCCATGTTTTAGGTGATTAAATTTTATAATGACAATTTATTTTTTATTTTGTTAAAAAATGATGAAATTATATATTTATAATCTTAAACTTGTTCTTAGTATAATAGTTATTCGTTAATTTTATTTTTTTGAACCATAAATTTAAGGTATGGATAAATCATCCCTAATACCAACAATCTAACCTCATGCATTGTCTCTAGAAATAATTTATTCACCCTTCACTTTATTGTATGTATTAGAAGATATAATTAATTATAATCATGTTTCGAGAAAAAAACTATATCCAGGTTCTAAGTATTCCATCGATTGTTTCTATGCATTTTATCCAAAAACAAACAAGGATAAAATCATGATACCTAAATGTGCTTGGGTGTGAAAATGTTAGATAATTGAATATTCAGAACCCAATAATTTTCAACTATACTATACCAAAAAAAACTATAAGATCATTAGAATTATAGTACCTATATATTATAAATTATTTAAACTTATTCAAGGAACATTGATTCTTCTAGTAGCTTCACCTATTAAATTTAATATAAAAGGGTTCACTTTTCGGAATGAAATACTTTGACAAGAAATGTGACTTTACAGAAGTAAAACCAATTAAAAAATATGTTCTGGAGGGAACTGATTGTCTAATAATCTTGTTAAAATTCTATCTACTATATTTTAAAACTTATATAAGATTCTCTAGGATACTGAATTTTTTTAGTTTTGAAACTTAATTTTGATAATTAATAAGTGAAACATTAATATTTTCATCATATATATCAAATATAAATTTATAAATTGAACCATTAGACTTAGAATTATTTAAATTAGACTAATTAAATACTTTCTTTAGTGTCTTATACCTGTCATCTAGACAGGTCACATATTTAGTGATCTGTTAAATTTATATAATATCGTCTTCATCATCTAAATTAATATTGTATAATGAATTTAAAGATAAATTATTATGTGACATATTTGTTAATATATTTCTATCTAATTTTATAAATTCTTAATTGATAATCTATTTTCTGCAATATGGATAATCTAGTCTAATATGACAAGGTTTATTACATTCATAATATATAACTTCATAATCATACTCCTTTATTCCATTCCTATCATATGTTACTTTGATTTTATTATGATGATTATTTTATAAATTATTATTTCTGATAAAACAACTTTTAATCCTTACAATTTGAGAAATATACCATCAATAAGATATAAATTTATATCATACAAATGTTTTTTTATAATTTCATGATTATTCATTTGGAAAGAAATTATACTCTGAAAGTTAAAAGTATAGATAGTGTAGCTACAACGACTCCATTATTTGGATTCTCTTTTTGAGTATCTATTTTCAATCTATTCCCATACTTCATCAATATTCTAATCATGTCATTAACGCTTAGCATAGTATGATTTTTAGTATCACCAATCATTGTCCTTTTTGATTTTTCCTTCCTTTGGTGGAATATCAATATATTTCTAAATATGATTCCCATTCATAATTTTCTTAGTGAAAAAATAAATCGATATTTTTTTATATTTATAACTAAATTAAAATTAACTAATTTACCCACATTAGTGAAAATAGTTTAATTTTTATTGTTTCACAATGTTTTGGTTATTTTTATAGTTTTATTTATTTATATATAATATTTATTTATCATTATTTTTAGTTTATATTAATTTTATAAATTATTTTGATATTTTATTTAACATTATATTTATTGTTGAAGTAGTGTTATTACTATTAGTTGTATTATTATTATTATTACTTATAAATATTATCATTAATTTTTTTACATCATTATATTATTTATACAATTATTTATGATTGTATAATATTAAATAATTATTTTCTCTAGTATTATATATTTAATTATAATAATATCTCATTATTATTAGTATTATTACTCCCTAATATTGAATTATATTATTTCCATTTCTTAGATTAGATAACATAATCTTGATTTTATATTTTATTTTGATTTATAAAAATTTGTATGTAGGGTGCGAAGGATATTTTCATGGAATCACCTTCATTATTATGTGGTCATCTCGTTCAACTATGAGGGTCCTATTGATATTATCAGCCAAAAAGTGACCCTAATTAATTCATATAAACAAAATTACAAAACACCCTCCACTAGGTTAGTGATATCCTTCCCTATATGACCACCCTTTTCATTTTCAACTTTCCTCGTGACGTAGCTTGACATCATGCATCCTCCTCGCATAACATTTTCTACTATGCCTACCATGTTCACACCAGGACGCACGGATTACTCCAATTTCTATCTTACATGCCGTTATAGACCAGATTCCTCCCTTTAACTACAATCCATCACCATGTTATGAAGATGAGTATAAATCATTTGAAGTATATATGGGTTTATAGAGTGGTTCAATTATAGTGAAATGATCACAAGTAATATAAAATTGGTTTCTTATAAAAATAATATATAAATCCATTAAACCATTAGGATCTAGGATTTTATGATTACTATGATATATAATGTTTAAACTATATAAATATATATAAGTTTATCTTGGGTCATCTCATATGGTATCGAACCCAGTTGCAAAGAATAGGTTTTTAGCACCACACATGGGAATGTGAGTCTAGAGTGCCTCAAATAAAATTTGGAACTATTTAATTTTTTTCCTAGTTATTGATGAAAAAAATTGGAATACATGGTTTGAAAATAAATTTAACTAAAGGATGTGATTGATATAATTTATTCATTAAGAGTATCTAGTATGGTCATTTTTTGACAATAATTATTTAACCAACCCATTATTATATGATCTACAGAAATTATTTAATTTCCATACATTCTGATGACCATTAATGTTTGTATTTTTAGAGACTTTAAAAATCTACAACATCTAAATATAGAGAAATTAAAAAAAGTGTATTTTTTTCCAAATATAGGTGCATTAAATGAATGACTTTTTTATCAATGGTATACAAGCTTCAATAAAAAAGGAATCTTCATAAAATATAGATCGTCCTTCTAATAATTATTAGACATACATAAATCATGCAAGAAAATTCGAAATTGTTGGATAACAAATAATTATTATTTTGGTATATAAAGTAAAATAAAATCAATAGGTCCTTTAAAAATCCCATGGGAAAGGTTTACTTTTACATTATATTCATTGATCATAGTATTTATATACTCCTAAAATCAACATTATTTCCTAAATATTTTTTCCAAAAATATCATAAGAAATAATAATTATATTATTTTAATCCTAATCACTAAATAGGGAATTATATTTATATCACTGTTAGAATCAACATTATAATATAATTACTCCACCATTAAATTACAACACAATTTTTGGGGAAATATATCATTACCAATTATATTAAAGAGATAATTTAGACCCGACCATCAACAAATATAATTTAAAAGATCCATGTCTTGAATAAAAAATACATGGGATTTTAATTTTATCATTAAACACATTAAAATTAATTTCACCCCTTAATCATACGAAATTAGAGTTTCCATATTAAAATTTTGGGAAAATCATTTTCGTTTATAAATCCTTAGAAGGAAAAATTCATAGATTAATGGAAAATAAATTTAATTTGGAAAAACCATAAAAACATTGAATTCAATATAAATAATATAATTTATGGTGATAAAATTAATCAATGTGGTAATATTTTAAAAAACATTTTATAACACTTTTATAAAGAAAGAAAAAATTGACTGGATTGAAAAAATTAAAAATATTATTTTTTATACCATTGTAAATAGTGTAAAAAATATAGATAAATTTAATAAACCAATAAAACATATAAAATAACATTCATTAAATATTATGTATATTTATGAAAAAGATTAAAGAGGGAAAAATCAAAATATTTAAAATAAAGCTTAAAGAAAATCTCTTACCCCGAGTACTAAAATGTTTTGTAAATCCAATTCACTCCTAAGTTTAATAAATATTTGATATATTTAATTGAGTAATATAAATTTTCATATTAATTACTTTATTATTATAAAATTTATTTCATTTGTCATTGTATTTTAATTATTTACCAAATTGACGTCGGTCGTTTTGGGGTCGCTCGACCAATTTATTGAAAACGACTTCTGTACCATAAACATGACCAAAGGGGTAAAAAATAGTTTCATGATCATTAAAATTTTATATATATATGTTCCTTATAATTATATTATCTCAAATTTTTTACAGTTCAATAGGTTTTCTAAAATTGATCATAACATAATGGAGTGTCATGGTATACTCATTTTAAGATATTATGTTTTATAATAATAATTAATTATTCACACTTTTAATATAATGTTTCATTAAAATTAAATACTATTATAAATATTATAAATATAATATTCATTCATTAAACTACTTTTTTACCCAACCCTGTAAGGAATTGAAGAAAAATTAAGTACATCGTTCAATGAGGTGGTTTTCTGTATGTATCACATGTCACGTTTTTATTTTTCTATGAATGGTATGAAGGTAGATAATGGTTATTACATCAAAAAAAATAAACTTTAAGTACATTAATTATAATTTTTTTATAAACAATATGGTTATAGTAAATTTACAGGGTATGGAATAAGAAATAAATTAGAATGAACTCAATTAATAAAATTACCTCTTCTTTTGATATCGTCCTTTATATTGAACTTAAGGGGTTTGTAAGAGTGATTTATGATCACATTAGGGGAATATTAACATGGTAGGTAAAGTTTTTAGATGGTTTTTTGAACATGTTTGAGAGAAATTGTAACTTTTTTGTATCTTTGGAATGGTTAGATTGAGCCTCATTTTATAGGCAAATGGTAATGGAATTCCTGTAAATATTCTATCTTTAAGTGCCAAAAATGTAATTTAAAATTACATGTGGCTAATAGATATAACATTTACTCAATTTTATACCATTTCACATCCATTTAAATCAAAAAATTGTTATTTTTTATTTTTAAATCAATTAATAAATTATTTTGGTAATATTAAATTCCCTTTAAACTCAATTTGTTGGACTATTAACACAATTTCACATCATTGATTCTATATAACCATGAAAACAGAATTTAAACCTTAAAATTATTTATTAACTATAATTTTTGTCTATAAATTTCATGAAGGGTTCAAATTTATCTAAATAAACTCACTTTTATATAGAATCTTTTAAAATTTATTTTTTTTATCATTTTACTAAATACAATTTTATGATAATAAGTGATAGGGTGATATTTTTTAAGTATTATTTTCTTAATATTAAATTAATTTCATATTCCAAGAATGAGGATCATAAATTGATAACAATTTAAAATATATTATGGAAGTGGGGGAGATGGGTAGAGAAATCCTCTATCCAATAATTTAATGATAATGTTTTATGATATTTTTTCACCTTATCCCATAATTTTACCATTTTACCATATATAACCATTATTGATGTGACTAAATTTTCATATGATATCTTATTTTTATCACTAAAACTAAAATATAAATTAATAGATAATTTGTACATGGTTATTCAAAATCTGAAAAAAAAATTATGTAATATTGTAGACACCAAAAAGTGCTCAAGTGCTGAAGAAGGTTTCGAAACGACAAAGAGAAGTCATATTCTGACCCGGGGACCCCGTCTGGGGGGCCCAAAGGGGACGTGCAAAATAAATTCATAGGCATGAGAAAAAATTATGTCCCGTGTAGAAAGTTTTGGGATTCATGAAATTTCTGTGTGGGGGCATGAAATATTTCGCGCCCTGACGCGCGCTGCCAACATTTCGCACCACCGCCTACATTGCGCAATTTTTCCATGCAGACCTGGTTTCCGCACCCCCGGAAGCCTATAAATAGAAGGCAACCCCCTTCCACTTCGGGGCTGAAGAATTTGAATTAGCTCTCATGCGTGAAATTTCTCTCTCACACGCACAAAGATGGCCTTCAGGTATGGTTCTTTTCGCGCCAAGTCACCCCGAAGTCTGGCTTCGTGCAAGATCCCCATGGCAGAGACTAGATCCCAATCATTTCGGGGTCCACTCTTTGCATGCAATACCTTTCATTTTCACACAGGTCGGCCAATTGCGCGCACCCCCTTCCAATTGCGCATGATCCCTTAAATTGTGCCCACCCCGGTCATTGCGCACAGTCTCTCCCACCGGCGCACATTTCTGCACATTGCGTGCAATCTTTCTAGTCACGCGCAAAACCTCAGCTCCAATTATGTGCAAGCATCACCGATTTCATGACAACCCAGTGTTTTTCATGCAGGGCTATTATTTCACACGCAAGCCTCAAAGGATGTGCACAATTCCCCGAGACCCCTCACCTCAGTGCTCCCCGAGTGCCTCCTTGCGTGGCGCCCGATGTTCTTCTTATGGATTCCATTCGCGGGTGTCTCTCATGCCCCAGGCAACAACATCATGCGTCATCTTCCTGTGTGACCTTCTAGGCTCGTACGAAATAACTTCAAGGTCCCTTGGATGATACCACCCATTGTGTTGCTTTGCCTCATTCTTTTTCGCATGGCATGCTAACAGTTATTGCATCTTCACATAGCCACGCTAACGTGGACCCCTTGATGGTTCGCTCCGTGACACCCCCTTGCTACGGCTTTGTTGATGCCTTTCATCCCACAAGGAACAGAGGGTACCAGTTATGTAATCCCTAGGGGTGTAGAGAAAACCCACCTCATCCGACCTACAGGACGTTAAACTTCCAAGCACCATCGTCCTCATCACATGATGTTAAACTATGACCTGGCCCCGTGCTTTGCACACAGGGTCCCCCACCTTGGACATTCTCCACGCCCACTTGTCATTACGGGGTTGGGATCACCCCTCACATGGGATGCTATCCTCCTTATTGTAGTGGAGTTTTTTCATAGGAAAGGTCATCCACCTTGGTTTAAGCCCCTAGTTTTCCTTCCAAGAGGCAGCATCTCTACTCCTCCTTTCATTTCGGTCCCTAAGGCCAGCGAAAGGCGTGATAGGGAATGGGGCTCCTCCTTTATTCGGTCCCAAATCCCTCTTCTGTTGCGCTTTGTCACCCATGGGCCTCCATCCTGGAGTATGCCCCGATTTCTCAGGCTTCTAACCATGCATAAGCCCTTGTTTCCTCTTTGGGCCGCTCCACGCGTAAGCCCCACTCCACATCCGACGGACGCACCTTTCGTGACATGATCATCAAGCTTGTGCTATCTTTTGTTTCTCACACAGATCATGACTCACATGGGCTTAGAGAAAGTACTGACCATGACCAACACCTTGGGCCGCCACAGAGTGTAAGCCCCAACCCATCCTGAACTATGGGGACTTTGATCCATGTAAAGGCATGGTACGTAGGAAGCCTCCATGAGGTTCAAGCCCCAAACACCTTGGGCCACCAAAGAGTGTAAGCCCCAACCCATACCAAACTACGGGGACTTTGATCCATGTCAAGGCATGGTACGTAGGAAGCCTCCATGAGGTTCAAGCCCCACAACCTTGGGCTACCTCAGAGTCTAAGATCCAACCCATCCCGAACTACGGGGAATTCGATCTATGTCAAGGCATGGTACGTAGGAAGCCTCCACGAGGTTCAAGCCCCACAACCTTGGGCCGCCTCAGAGTGTAAGCCCCATAATATCCCGAACTACGGGGACTTTGATCCATGTCAAGGCATGGTACGTAGGAAGCCTCCATGAGGTTCAAGCCCCAAAACCCATCAACTTGGGCCACCTCAGAGTGTAATCCCCAACCCATCCCGAACTACGGGGACTTTGATCCATGTCAAGGCATGGTACATAGGAAGCCTCCATGAGGTTCAATCCCATCACTCGGTCATTCCGACCACCTTAACGTTGGTTCGCCACTATCTCGCATGACGTTAAAATGTATTTTCCATCTAAACTACATGGTCTTTGATTCCCTGCCACATGGATATGTAGGAAGCCTCCACAAGGCTCAAGCCCATCACCCATGACTCATCCTAATCTCTCCCTCAATCCCATGTGTCTCGAGAAGCTCATACCCTAACCTGGAGGTTCCACTTCCTCTAGGTCCCATCCATGCGTCCATTCTCAGGGGTCACCTCCTCAGGTGTCCCATCATCCCATCGAACTATGTGGACATTGCTTCCCTGCCACAGGGATACGTAGGAAGTCTCTTCGAGGCTCAAGCCCAAATTCATCGTCCATCCTAATTCTTACCCAGGACGCCACATCCCGGTGAGATCATGCCACCCCGATCCCCATTACGTTTGACAGAATTTGGGAAGTTGCCCTCGTGTTGGCCCCAATATCGGTGTTCCCTCCAGGGGGTTCCTCAATATGATCCAGTCTAATCAGTGTTATGATTAGTCTAATCCGTCTCCGTAGGAAGTTAAACTTGCGGCATACCCTGTGTTAAACATGATAATCTGAGGAAAACCATAGATACATGCCAATGGCATATGATTCCCCACGTCCGATGTGGGATGCCTTAGGCTTCCACGCCCTTGAGAAGCCCTATATAAGGGATAGAAGATAGACATACCAATACCCTAACATCAAGACACGCCAGTGGTACCAACGTGACTACTCCCCTAATTAAAGGTTACTCCCCTGATCAGACCCCTTGGAATGTCCTGATAGAAGCAGCGTAATTAACTGTTGTCCATGAAGATATGGTGTAACGACCAGAAATTTTGAATAAATCTTGTTTCCAAATATTGTGTGTTATTTTATTTATTTATACTCAACAAAACTGTTTCATTTGATAACATGAGTATAATTAAAATGATATTGTTGGGTTTTTACTGTTATATGAACATTGGTCAATATGACCGCTAGAAACTAAACATTTCGATATTTGTCTCTAAATACAAGTGATCTTGGTTAATTAATATAGAAAGAATATTTGATGGCCTCATCCAGTAGTCTTGGACCGATCGAATCCCATCTAACGGAACTTGGGAAGGAGGTAGCACCACTGGGCTTTGCTCTGGACCAAACCCAAGACGAACATCATTGTGTGAAGCTAGAATGGAATCGCCTTCACGAGAAGTTCAAACTGATAAAAATTACTACTCATGCAATGTTGGTCGAGCCTCCCTCAGATTCTCTCACCCTATCACACCTTACACTTAGTTCATATGTTGGTGTGATAAGGGGCTATGTAAGGAGATTGTAACTGGATTGTGTAATCCTTTTTTTTAAATAAAAATTTCGATTTCTTCTTATGATTAAGTTTATGAATTTTCAAATGTCTGGATAAATATAGTATGCATATTTTTGATGAATTTTAGAGATAGGATATTTTAAAAATGTTTATGTAAACCTTAAATAATTAAAAATGTGTAATGATTTTCGAAAAATGGTCTTCTACAATTATGTTCAGTATAAAATTTAGAGTCTAATAAGATCAACTTAATTTTTGATGAATAGTAAATTATGAATAGTGATTTTATTCTTAAGATTAGTAATGTGACCAAATGGATTAGTAATCTCATTTAAAGAAAGTATTAATATAATCTAGACACCTTGATTAAGTAATGTGATTCAATAAAATGGTTAAATAACAGTTTCATAAATTATTAGTCAAGTATTAGTTATTTCGAATGAATAGTGTTTTTAAATTAAAAATTAAATTAAAAATATTTAGAAAATTATTTTTATAAAATGGATTTCATTTTTGAACTCAGAGCATCGATATTACGTTAAGGTAATTTTTGGGGATTTTTCTGAGAAAAATGAATTTTTGGTGAATAGTGTATGTATTTAAAAATTAAATTAAAAATATTTAGAAAATTATTTTTATAAAATGGAGTTAATTTTCAAAATCATAGCATCGGTACTTGATTAAGGTTAAATTTTGGTATTTTTCTGAGAAAGTTGAATTTTTGTTGAATAGTGAAAATACAGTTTTTAAGTTACGGGTGTTTAATGACATCATTAAATGATTTATTAAGTATGTAATCAATATGGTCGACTTATGAATAGTAAGATAAGGTATGAGGTGTCCCAAGTGGCCAATACCATGGGAAAATACCATGGGAAAGCCCATGGTTTTGCCAAAACCACCAATGAGGTGTCCCTTAGCCATTAATGTCTTGTCCCCTCACTTTACCTATAAATACCAAGTCATCCTCTCATCCATTCGACTCCAAACTCTCCGCCAATGAAGAATGGGTCTCATTACCTCACAAAGAGTCCTCACAAGTTTCCCCCAAGCCCTCAAGGTCTGAACCTTTGAGTTTTAAGAGTTACGTTTTAAGGTAAGGGATCCTACCTCTCTCTTTCTTTTCAAGTAATCTCTTTTATGTCATTTATTTTATGCTTCATACTCTTATGTTGGAGGATGTTATTTTATATTACTCTTACTTACCTTTTCATGTTAATATGATGAGAGACCCCCTCTTTCTCTCATCATTTCATTTTAATAATGTTAAAGTGGCGCTGTTACGCTGCTGAATTTTTAAGGGATTCTTTCACCCTTCTCACTTTCAAGTTCTATTTTCATGTCAAGTGTTTCAAGAACCTTTTTATTATGTTTGGGTATGATCTATAAATCTATAATACTGATCTTTTATGTTCATATGATGAGAGACCCTATTTGATCTCTTCAATTCAGTATTTTGAAGTTTTATGTGGCACCGTTAGGCTGCCGAATTTTTAAAGGATTCGTTCACCTTTCTCATTTTTCAAAGTTCTACTTTCATGTAAATTATTTCAAGTTCCTTTTTATTATGTTGTGGTATGATCTATAAATATATCATACTGATATTTTATTTTCATATTATGAGATACCCTATTTGATCTCTTCAATTCAGTATTTTGAAGTTTTAAGTGGCGTCGTTAGGCTGCCGAATTTTTAAGGGATTCAGTCACATTTCTCAATTTTCAAAGTTCTACTTTCATGTCAACCTTTCAAGTTCCTTTTTATTATGTTGGGGTATGATCTCTATATCTATCATAATGATATTTTATTTTCATATGCTGAGAGACCCTATCTGATATCGTCAATTCATTTTTGTTGAAGTTTATGTGGTGTCGTTAGGCTGTCGAATTTTTAAGGGATTCAGTCACCTTTCTCATTTTTCAATGTTCTACTCTCATGTCAAGTATTTAAAGTTCCTTTTTATTATGTTGGGATATTATCTATATATCTATCATACTGATATTTTATGTTCATATGATGAGAGACCCTATTTTATCTCGTTAATTCATTTTTTTGAAGTTTAAGTGACGCCGTTAGGCTGTCGAATTTTCATAATAGAAATCTTATTTTTCTCTTCCTTTCATATTATTCATTTCATATGGTATATCATTAAAATTTCATTACAATGTTCTTAAATCCTTTATATTTTGTCCCCCTACTGTTTTATGGATCATTTATGATTTGGTGAACATTGTCCCATCTCTTTTCAATGTTTTCTAAAACCTCGTAACATAGTCGTTATGCTGCAGAATTTCTGTCTCAAAATCTCTCTCTCTTATTCTCAAATTAATTTATTTTATTAAGTGAATACTCAAAGCTCTTTCTCCTAAAGGGGTATTCACATATATACCATAATGTTCTATTTTAAAATCTTGGGATTTACATACATGAGACCCACTTTCCTTTTATGTGGGTTTAAAATGACATAAAGATCATGTCTTTAAAGAAGTTTTTGAAACGTTATGATCATGAAATGAAACCCATTTATTTTATGCTATATGGGCTGTTTATGAAATGATTGATGATGATATATGTGGCTCGCATGATAATAAAGGAAAATTTAAGGGTGCGCCCTGATAGCGCTCCATTGCATTGGGTAAAGACTTAGTCTCTAGAGATGACCATTTAGACTGATACCTTGGTGAATAACCTTGGTAATTTTTATTGACACCTTGGGGATGGACCTTGGTGAAACGGAAATGATTGTCTTTGTTAAATTTTATACCCACATCTACAAGTTATGAAATATGTTATTTTTATTATGATATGCCTCATGATTTCATTCTCATGCCTTAAAGTTCTTTTCATGGCTTTATTGATGTATCTCCAGTTCACATGTTAAATGTTTCCCTTGTTTCCCTTACTGGGCCTTCTGCTCACCCTTTCTTTTGATGTATATACCCAGGTTATGAGATGCAGTAATGAACCTAGGATGAACATAAGGATAATCCTTTCAAGTGTTTAAGAAGAATGTTTTTTTTGTTTCATGTATTAAGTTCCTGGTTTCCAAGACACTAAACCTTAAAGATCCTCAGTCTTGTATAATGTAATGAATGTTTATGTGACAAAAAGGCGGGATGTTGTATATGGCACCAGGAAGAGTTTCATGAACAATGTCTTAAATCTATGAGGGAGACCCGGACTAGGTGACATGTTCCAAGGAGGAATCCAAGGAAGGAGGACCAACATCTCATCATCCTATTTCAATAAAGGAGCAGACATCCCTAAATAAGGAGAGGACTCTTCCCGCCTTTGGGAAGCGGGAATGCGAGGCAACAGCCACACGTCCTCTGCATGACGGATGTGCGCGCCCTGAAAAAAATGTCGGAAATATAAATGGTGAACTAAATGTGAATGTATTCTCCTCATCATAGAGACTAGTAGTGTTTGAGGCACCAATGTATTATCTTATCATCAGACCCAATCATCAGGCACCAGGTCCCCCAAAAAAATAGTGAGCCTGACGTGAAACTCGCCAGAAGATGGGACAGTCAGGACATTGAGCATTCCGTTCTGTGACATTGTCAGCGTGGATCCATCTTACTAGCCACAGAATATGGAATAGTGTTGGGGCACTTGTTATCTATTTCTTTTCCTAGCAGTGTTAATGAGTTCATCTCCTTACTTTTAGGAACCAAGTTGTTGCATCTGGAGCCCGATCACCTGCCCACCGGCGTAGGGGTAGGGGAAATATCGACGTGGCTACCCCGTGCGGTTCTGCCTCTTCCATGACGGCTTCGACCTCCATGACTACTGTACACCCACGCCCCTTCTCCCCATTGGAAACTATCCGGCGAAGGGTAATTAATGACGTTGTACGTAGGTACGAGGAGGAGGGGATCATCCCCACAAGGGATATGGCCTACTTGGATCTCGAGGCAGTTGTTCCTAGCCATCAACTCCACCCCCGAGGGCCGCGCAGGGAGCCGCTGCTCCCCACCCCAACATTCAATTGTTTTGGGAGCATGTCTCTGGAATTCCTTGACAACTCTTTCCCCTACGCCGACGAGGTAGGGGATGTCTGGGATGGCCCAATCGGAGTTCCACATCAAGGGCTCCCAGCAAGGGCTCTCACCAGATCGTGTCAGCACCACCTTATGGTTCCCCGAGCCAAAGAATAGGTAATCCATGCTCCTGCACCACCAACTCCAGTTCATCTAACCTGGCGCCAGCGTCGGGTGCAAATGGAAGAGGGAGCCTACTATGGGGCGTCAACATCAGTGACTACTATGGCCCGAGACACCACTAACTCATATCCCCAACTCCCGGCATACGTTGAGCAGGGGAAGTTATACGTTCGGCCTGGATAGAGGCCCCAACCGCCCCATGGGTAGGTTGGGTTGACTCTCCCAGTCACCGGTACAGGCGATGTCTGTTGCGGACCAATCCGCAGCAATGCCATCCAGTGTGGAGGCCCACTCCATGCTTCCACTATGGAAGGTGCAGGGCCTCCCTACTTCCAACCCCGGCATGGAGGTCTTCCCCTTGCCACCTTCAAACCAAGCGAGGGTATTCCCCATGACAACAACACTCTATATGGGGGTCTCTCCCATGCTCACTACACTGGGTACGAGGTCACTCCCCCTTCCGCAAACTGTGGGTATGGAGACTTTGCATGTCTGGTCACTCGCCAGCATGGAGGTCCTCTCCATGTCCCCGTGCCAATCGACGAAGGTCCTCCATGCCCTAGTGGTCGAAGAGGTGGAGTCCTACTTCACTTCACCAATGCCCAACACGGAAGTCCTCCTTCTGTACCTTTCAAAATTTGTCTCGGTGCTCCTCACACTCTGGCTTTCTCGGGTGGAAACACTCTCCACCCCTACACCAGTGTGGCCATAGATCCCCATGTCGGAAATCAGCCTTGTCCCGAGGATCCACCCAGGGGCAGGAAGGCAGGTCGTCGCCACTGCAAGAGGAATTATGTGGAAGGCCGGATAGGAATCAAACTAGTCCTCTTATCAGACTCCGAAGCATAGTGCGACTCAGTGTGGGAGCCCTCCCCTCAGTCCTCCGAGTCAAGGGCTGGGGCAGGAATGAGGCACATCAGCCTCGTACTCCTGGAATGTGAGTTCCATAGGATCCTCACCTCCCTCCGTAGGTATATCCAGGAGGATGAGAACCTGGCGTGTCCCCAGGGACCAACCACATAGTCACCACCGTCATCTCCAAAAGAGCCTTCTGTATTGGTTAGAGACTATAGAGAGTTGTTCTGGGGGTCAATGGCGGAAGAGTCGCGGAATAGACCACCCTCAGAAGATGTTGACGCTGTTTCAGGAGCCTTGATCTCTGGTCTATCCTATCGTGATATAACGGCTAGGTCACTACAACCCTCAGAAGATAGCCCAAGGTTAGGCGGCCAATCATCCCGCTCATCATATTCTCCACCGGCCAGCCCACCGTCCCAGCGGTCTACCTCGATGCCGCCACCAGTTCCTCAACCACCCTCAGTTGAAGAGTAGGTCAATCAAAGGCCAGACCCTGAATCTGAGCCGAGGAGCTTCTAGACTATCCTTATAGCAGACCACTTCCCTAAGAAGTTTTGGCCGGTCGCAGGATTGAGTTTTTGTACGCCGGAATCTCTCACCCTAGAGGAGTTTGAATGTTTCCGACAGACCCTCTCGGTGACTCACTTCCGTATTCTCTACCAGCAGGTGAATTATCCCAGGATCCAAGTGCATCTTGAAGACATCAGTGAATAATTTCTTCTAGTTGACTTGGCCACACTCCCAGTGGTCCAGCACCCTGAGTCACCTGGTTACTACAGGGCCCTCCAACAACAATGTGTTCCAAGTTTCCAAGTACTCCGCATATTTATTAAGGAGGCTACCCCCAATGCGCAAGTCTATGGCTGGGGGAAGTACACTTCCCTCCTCTTTAGTGAAATTCGCTAGCAGCCCGACTTGCTTGGCGACATTGAAGACATTCCCCCAACAAGAGTTGCATTCAACATGACCGATCTGTCGGGAGGGGAAAATGAGTTGTAACTTCTTGATGGGAATGTCCTCCCTTAGGGTGTGCCACCACTACTGGACCCATGGTGGAGGATTAATAGTCAACAGTGGATCCTCCTAGGTCTCCCTCCACCCACTAAGTCATTGGTACTCATCCGGAATGTCAGTAAGGGCAAGGAGAACATCGGAGTTGTCAAGCACTCCGACCCATCCACCTCAGTGAAAAAGACAGAAGAGAACCCCGAGAAGGCCACACTGTGCCAGCAGCTTGCTGAGCAGAATAAGTTAGTCGATGAACTTCTGGCGGAATGCATTGCAGAGCAACGACCCGACTACGGTGATCCTAGGCCGGGATAGTAGGGGCAGGAACAACTACTCCTTGGCGTGCTGCCCCCAGGTAACCCTGATCATGCCGCATTTATTGACAGGGTGGAAGCTAAAGCCCATGGAAATAGGGCATGGAATGTCTCGTAAAACCCTCCCAAACGGCGCGACAATCCAAGGAACCCTGCTCAAGCTCCTATGGCCACCCCAAGGGTCACTCCACCAGCCGCTCCACGAGCTGCTGAGCTTGTCTACCGCATTGAAGAACCTGGAAATGCGCTCGTGGTTAGGGACCCCCATCAAGATAGGGAACCACGTCCATATGATCCAATAGAGGCACTCATTGCCCACCTAGAGGCTTTGGAAATACGACAGTTGGCCATCCCTCCAGATGGAAAGACATATCCAGCATGGGTGGATGACATGCCAGCACCCCTGGGATTTGGAAACCCCACTTTCTCCCCCTTTAACGTGACAGGGAACCCACCATATCGCTTGAACCATTTAAACTCAAGGTGTGGGACTATGCTAGGGACCCTAGCGCAGCAAGAAGCCGCCAAGCTCCATTGTTTTGTTCAGACACAATAGGGGCCGACATTCGTTTGGTACAGCCAACTCCTCGCCAGATCTGTGACTTGCTGGGAGGACCTTCGCAGACAGTTCCTTTACCAGTTCATCTCTACCACCTAGAAAATGAATATCGCAGACCTCTTCAAGTGTAAGCAAAGGCCTGATGAGAGAGTCGTGGACTTTGTCACGTGGTGGAAGGGGTTCACATACTCCCTTGACATGCCACTGACTTAGGAGAAATTACTGAAGATGTGGGTAGGGAACGTCAAGATGGAATAGGTTCCCTCCCTGATCACTTAGAACTATCTCAGAGGGTTCCGAGACTTCGCAGATAAGGCCCAATGCCTCGAAGAAGCCCTGCAACAGGCCAGCCAGGCACGTCCGATGCCCCTATAATCCCAGCAAGGAGGGCTTCCAGAGCCGATCCCGCCACGGTGGCCCATGTAGAGGCCCCCCAGGTAGCTAGAATTGCTACCAGTGGAGCGAGCTCCGCAGCCCCATAGAGGTCCACCACCATGGGCGCAGCTTCCATTCCAACAACGTCCACCTAAAAATCGTTAGGCGCCCCCTCGTAACGCTCCTCCACCACCTAGGCGAGATAATCAAGTTCCTCCTCTTCGGCAGGCTCCTATGGCCCCCTGTCAGGGTCAGGCTCATAGATCCCCCTTTCCAGACAGAATAAATCTTACCTACTTGTTCAACAAGGCTCAGGTCCAAGGTTACTTCCGCAGTGCCTTAGAGTAGAGAATTATATGACTGCCTGAGTTTAGAAAGCCAGAGGAGGCGAATCTCACTAATCACCCAAAATAATTCCCTTATCACCAGATCTTGGGGCACGCCATCAAGCAATTCTATGCGTTCAATGAATGGATCCAAGACCAGATTGACAACAACATAGTCAGGTTGGGCCCAACCCCAGCACAAGTGGCCAGTGTCTTTGTGAGGTCAGAAAGTAGTAGTGACGGAGAAGGTGAGCGGCAGCAGGTTCCTGACCGTGGGTCCCAGAAGTATAACGAATGGATGGCTCACAAGATGGTCGCCTGTGCCCATGGCATCATCCGTGCATGCATGAATCATCTGTAGCCTTCAGAAGCTGAGGCCACAACTTCTGTATCATCATCTCAGTCGACCTCTTCCCAGAATAGAAACCATTGGCGGCGCAAGAAAAAGAAACATGCCCCACCAATGTCATCGTCGTCCCGCACTCTCGGTGACTTTATGCTCCCAGAGATAGGGATCCCTCCCATGATCTTCCCAGTAGTGGATGACTCTTCAAGTGATAGTCAAGAGTACGTTTTGGTTAATACCGTTGAGTTGGTAAACCCCTATATGACTCCCAACGAGGGGGAACACCAGGCGAACCTCCCCAATGTCCCCAGCCGACGACAACGTCGTCAGAGAGGTGGCCATATAGGTTTTAGGGGCACGTTAGTTGGCACCTCCAATTAGGCCATGCATTCCATTGAGACCAGAAAAAAATCCCAGCGAAGAACTCAATACGTGCAGCCTCTTCATCTGGTGTCGACAGGCCCATCTCCACCACCGTTTGTGCTACTGGATCAGGCAGAATCACTTCTGTCATGTCGCGACCAACTTCGCCCCACTAGAGGCCGATCTCAGTCGTCCGGTCCTCATCCGACAGTGACTATCTAGGCTTCAACTAGTGATCAGCGGGATATTCCAAGTACCAATCAGCCTCCAGTTCGACCGGCAGGGCCCGTCATGCCTTCTATTACAGAGAGGCTCCCTACAAGAAGAATTTCGTACCTTGCACGTAAGTACGGCATTCTCAAGCACCTCATTGGCATACTAGTGAGTCTTTCCATCTGTGAAGACCTTCTCTTGTCTCCAGATATGCGTGAATCACTTACCGAGTCTTTAAGGATCCCCCTCCAGTTTGAGACGGAGGTAGCAGCCGCAGAAGCTTTCCATACTGAAACAGTTGAGGATTCTGAATGTCAGGTCATCGTTTCATTATCTAGAGAGAATGAAGGCTCCCCCATATAGGGGCATATCCACCCGCTGTATATCACCGGCCAATTTAATGGCATGGAGGTTCGCCACTGTCTCGTTGACACCGGCTCTGCGATCAACCTTATCCTGACATAGAAACTATGGAATCTAGGGTTATCTAAAGATGACATGAATCCATCCGATTTAAGAATCCAAGGATATGAGAGGACCGAGAAAACTCGAGTCGGCAGGATCTGCTTGAAGATCCAGTTCGGTGGCCTAGTGGCCAGCACCGAGTTCATGGTTGTCACTCAGGACACCACGTATAACGCATTGATGGGCAGGCCATGGCTCCACCTGCATGTGACGGTCCCCTCATTGTATCACCAATTCCTCAAGTACTCTCTTAATGGTCAAGTGGGCATACTCCAAGGTGATTCATCTCATTTCTCCTCTTGTTAAGCCCGCTACCTAGACGCGGACTATTAAAAGAGCAAGGATAAACAAGTCCAAGCAAGCAAAGTTGAACTCATCACCGTTAAGACCAACCCTTGGGCAGGCCTAAATGACTCCTACGTCTTCCCAATCCATCGGTTGGAGGCCACGACCCCCGATATGGGGCATTGTTTTGTCATTTCTGGGACAAGGGGGAACCATGATCCCAAATCTAGGCGGCATCGTAAGATCACTTCATATTCTTATACGAACCAGGCTTTAGTGATTTCAGAGCCTCCCACTCCCATTAGGTATCGGGACGTCTAACTCATGGAAACGGTGGTACGTTATACTTTTCTGTTTCGCCAGGCTGGAATAAGTCAGCTCCAGCCAATGCACCACTACTACTTTGATATTGTCAAGCATGGCCCCTTGGGCTGGAGACCAGATGGGATCGGGTCGATAGCCTTCATCACTATGGTCTCTGTAGTGCCGTAGTTCCCCGATGCAGTAACCACTGCCACAAAAGCTGGTACTAGCCTCCCACCAGGGCTTGGTAACTCAGAAGCAGCTTTCCCCATGGAGGATCCCTCCATAATTGGAGAAGATTATATAGAGGACACCCCCTACCTTTGAAGAAGGCGTCTCCACCACGGTTGACGAGTTGGTACAGGTGAACCTTGGAAGTGAGGTGGGCCCAAGATTCACATTGATCAGTGCCGCTATGTCCCCTGAGGAGCAGTAGTGGTACGTAGGCTTCCTTAAACATCACTGTGATGTATTCTCCTTGAGTTATGATGAGATTCCAGAACTAGATCCGCGGGTTTATGTCCACCGCCTCAGCCTTCCGGCATATCATCATGGATTCAAGCAACCTCCCAGAAAGATGAACCCTTCTCACAGTGCCATGGTCGAGGCCAAGGTTGACAAGCTCATCAGGGCCAACTTTGTTAAGGAGGTCCAGTACCCCAAATGGCTGGGCAATGTTGTACTAGTCAGGAAGAAGAATGGAGAGATCAGAGTCTGTATCGACTTCCAAGATCTCAATCACCATTGTCCAAAGGATGATTTTCCCCTTCTAGTGACAGAATTGTTGATCAACGCTATGGTGGGGATCCAAAACCCTCTCTTTCATGGATGGTTATTCTGGGTATAATCAGATCTGGATGGCCCCCGAGGAAGAGGATTCCACAGCTTTTAGGGCACCTAAGGGTACTTTCTGTTACCAGGTTATGCCCTTCGACCTGAAGAATGCAGGCACCACCTACCAGTGGGCCATGCATCGCATATGCAATCCAATACTTGGGACATTGGTGGAGTTTTATGTGGATAATTTGGTGGTCAAATCTCGCCAGCGTCAGGACCATCTCAAGAATCTTGAGAAAGTGTTTGGCTTCCTCCATTCCCATCACTTGAAGATGAACCCATTGAAGTGTGATTTCGGAGTCACCTCTGGGAAGTTTCTTGGATTTGTTGTCAGGTATCGGGGCATCGAGATTGACCCAGAAAAGATCAAGGCCATCAGTCAGATGCCTCCCTTGGGTAATATTCGGAAGCTTCGAGGTCTCCAAGGCCTCTTGGCCTACATACGTTGGTTCATTGTGAATCTGGTCGACAAGTATAGGCCCTTCTCTTGGCTCATGAAGAAGGGAACTACTTACGAATGGGACATAGAGTGCCAGACCACCTTTGAGGAAATCAAGAAATATTTGATCCAGCCTTCGGTCTTGATTCCACCCATCTCTGAGAAGCTGTTGGTCCCCTATGTCACCGTCCTGGAATGGTCCCTTAGCGCCCTCGCCCAGAAGAACAATGAGGGGACATAGAATAACCTCTACTACATTAGTCGCATGCTCCTTGATTCGGAGACCCGGTACTCCCCCATAGAGAAAAGATGCCTTACGCTCGTATTCACTGTACAGAAATTTCGGAATTTTCTGCAGCACCATGAGGTATATCTGGTCTCTCAAGTAGACCTGTTAAAGTATATCCTAAGCCGTCCCATTTTGACTGGTCGACTAGCACGGTGGTCGGTAATCCTCTAGCAGTTTGACATCAGGTTTTTGCCTCATAATGCTATCAAGAAACAGGCATTGGCAGACTTTCTATCCTCCCATCCAATCTCCGCAGGCCAGTCCCTGGACCTGTATTTTCCTGATGAGGCAATCCTTTCAATCGATCAAGCTGTCCCATATTGGCAAATGAACTTTGATGGCACCTCCTAGAGCCCCACTGGTAGGAAGCTCAATGATCCTAGGCTCAACAGAGTAGGCATGGGTATTGTCTTTATTACCCCAGCACAAGTCGGTCTGTCATACTCATTCTTACTGTCAGAAGGCTACACTAACAACGAGGCAGAGTATCACGCCCTCATTACTAGTCTCGAGCTGGCCCTTCAGATCGACATGCTCCATTTTCATGTGAAATGAGACTCTGAGATAGTAATTAAGCAGTTCAATGGAGACTATGTTGTCAGGAATCCCGAGCTCGTACCATTGTTAGAACGCACTCTCCAGCTAATGGCCCAGTTCCCTTATCGGCCAGAGGTTATCCATGTCCCTCGGTCAAAGAACGGTCGACCAGATGCTTTTTCTAGCTTAGTTTCATCACTTGTAGAGCACGAACATGATGATTTAATTATCCACGTGGTGCATCAAAGATTCATACCTCTTGTTAACCCAGATGGCGATGATGACCCACAGGTAAGCCATCTTACCGTAGGTGCCTCTGTGTCAAGACCCCCGGGTCATCCTAGTGCAGTGATCTAAATGGTTGTCGATTGGAGGACACCCTTGGTTGAATACATCCAACACGGTAATCTCCCATCATATTGAGCAGAGCGCGAGCGAATTCGACACTGCGCGCTATAGTTTACCCTCCCGATCGGTCCCATCCTTGAGCCAATCCTCTATAAGCGTGGGTTTGATGGTGTTCTCCTTCGTTGCATTCAGGGGGTTGAGATTCCACAAGTCATTCTAGAGGATCACGCTAGTTCTGGCGGTGCCCATCAGGCTGGGCCAAAACTGTCTCACTAGATCCAGAGACTATGGTATTTTTGGCCCTCTATGATCCACAACTACATCGAGTTCACCAAGATGTTCCATTCGTGCCATGTTCATGATAAATTTGTGAATCAACCACTAGAGCCTCTCCACACTACCAAGTACTTTTGGCCCTTTGCAGTCTGGGGATTAGATGTCGTAGGACCATACCCACTGGAAACGTCTCGCTAATGACGATTCATTATGACCGTTATGGATTTCATTTCCATGTGGGCAGAGGCATTTACGCTCAAGGAAGTCAGGGAATGTTCTATCGTTGACTTCAAGAGTTCTAATAACATCTATAAGTTTGGGGTTCCTCACACTATCCTCACCAATAACGACACCAAATTTCAAGCAGCAGAGTTGAAAAAGTTGTACGCAAAGTACAAAATCTTCTCTAACCATACCTCCCACTATCACACGTAGGAAAATGGACAGATTTAGGCATTCAATAAAACCCTCTCTAATATCCTACAAAATATGGTTGGGCAGAACAAAAATAGTTGTCCGGATAAGCTCCCCAATGACCTTTGGGCCTATCAGACGACGACTCGTAATTCCACCAAGGAGACCCCATATTCCCTGGTGTACGGAACTGAGGCCATCCTACCCATCAATATTCAGTTTCCCTCATTGCGCACATCAGTCTATGGCTAGAAAGCTCTAGATAGAGTGGCTGAAATCCATCTAGCTGAATTGGAAGCACTGGATGAGAATAGGCTTTGTGCCCTGCACAACCTAGAAAGGCATCAGAGCAGGATGGATCGAGCCTTCAACAAGAAGATTCTCCTCTTCTCTTTTCTGCAAGGCAACTTGGTATTGGCCCCCCGAGCGCCAATGATCCCCAGTAGGAAACCACCCAAGTTGGAGCCCAAATGGGAAGGGCCTTTCATTGTTCATAAGGTTTATCCCAATGGAGCATACTCACTGGTGACCATGGATGGTGAGCGTATAAATCCTCCCGCCAATGCCAATTTCCTTAAGAAATACTTTTCTTGACCCTTATGGGTCCTATATGACCTTAAACTAGATTACGGACCCGCACAACCTTAATGTGTCGATCCTATAAGACCCTAAACTGCATGCTCGTCCCGCATGACGTTAAACTGTATGTCGTCCTGCATGACGTTAAACTGTATTTTGTCCCGCATGACGTTAAACTGTATGTCATCCTGCATGACGTTAAACTGTATGCCATCCCGCATGACGTTAAATTATATGTCGTCCCACATGATGTTAAACTATATGTCGTCCCACATGACGTTAAACTATATCTTCAAGAACTACATGTGGCTTGATTCCCATCCCTTTGGGATATGTAGGACTGCTTGAACATTTAAATTCTGGGTCCATCCCCTCTTAGGTCGAGCCCCTTGACCCTTTATTATGGTTCGTCGATGTGTCTAGTACTCTGGTCTAGGAACTGGAGTGTCAGATTCAACTGGGGCAAGTTTCCATCCATTTTTCGAGCATGATGTTCCCCTTAATTTGGGCCCCCATTATCATTCACACCTGAAGGGACCCCCAAAACAGCATGGATTCTAGGCCTAAGGGATCTCCTACCATTATGGGGCAACTCCCTCGAGGGTTTCAGAGAACAAATTGATACAAGTCCTGTGTTACGAACATGGTCAGCAGTCGACCCTCATTTATTTGTCCCCATTTCAGGCTAACGTGATAGGATGTTGTGTTGCGAACATGGTCAGCAGTAATCCTCTATCATCATGCCATCCCATTCGGGCCTTGAATATTGGTTACATGATTCAAATTATGTTCCACCCCATCATGTCCAGGCGGAATCTCGACACTCTTGGCACTATCCCTTAGTGCACCTTCGCACGTCAAGTGGACAAAGCTATAATACGACGTCCTTCGAGGCTCCCACAGTCTGAACTTTAAGACTATAAACTGAGATCTTCTCTAATAGCTCTATGCGGCTTGATCCTCATCCTCAGGGGGTACGTAGGATCACCCGGACATCGTTCTTCTGGGTCCAGCTTAGCTGGGAGCTAGCTTCTCCTTCCCCTTATCCTTTGACCCTCACTGGCCTCCTGGCCCGAGGCTCCTCTCTCAAAATTGCGCACGGCAATGATGTGGACCTCGTCCTCATTCACGTCAGGTATTATTTATCGATTTGTGCACATTCCCTCAAGTCCAAGCCATATGACCTTAAACTATACTGTCAGGTCCAATCACATGACCCTAAACTATGATAGTATTGTCCTGGCCGCACGATGAAAAACGACACTGCATTATGATAACCTCATCATAGAGGACATCACGTTGGGTATCGGTCATCCACCATACCATTTATCAATTCTTGTATGCGGCTTGATTCTTGTGGTGATGCCGGAAATTTCTACACTAGGCCAGTCACTTCACAAAAAAACCATTAACCTTAAAGGACAAACAAGATACATCAAATACTTCTTCCTTTAGTGTGAGGGCCAGATCCGCATGCCCCTTTCATCCTTTGCACTGGTACCGTACTGTGATACTTCCCAGAACTACATATGGATTGATTCCCATCCTTATAGAATATGTAGGAATGCCCGGGCACTTCCCCATAGTCCCATTCTACCTCTCATGTTCGGTCCCTTGACCTAAACACTTCCCCAAGGAACACATGGTAATTTGGACTCATGTCCTCATTCATGTCGGGTTTCATAATCACCTTACCATGTGTCCCCTGCATTCCTTACCGATACCTGGTCCGAGTTCTAAGACCCTTTCTAGAACTACATGTGGATTTATTCCCATCCTTATGGGATATGTAGGAATGCCCAGACATTTCTTCTCGGGTCCATCCTTGGGAATCACAAATCCCATCTTTTCCCGCACCATTGGCCCCTTGGACTGACCCCTTGGGGAGTTGCGTAGCTGCAGCGTTTGCCCTGAACGAGTTCAGGATGCCCCATAATGACATTGGGAAGCGACAGTTCCCTCACCAGAGAGGTCCTGTCTAAAATTAGAGATGATCCATGATCAAATTAATGTGCTTGCCTAATGTGCTTCCACCACGGTGGTGTAATTTCAGGAGTGTTGGATTCTATTCAAACAAACCACCAATTCGATTTCCATGCTTTGCGTGCCCCTTTTACTCAGATCCTCATCCTCTTCCATGTCTGAAGATACCCCCTAATAGTATGGATGCTCGACCTATGGTCTTCCTGCTGTCATGGGCCAATGTTCTGAAAGACAGATGGACGATATTTGAGTTAGGTCATGTGTTGTGAACATGGTCAGCGATCGACCCTCATTTGTTGTCCCCATTTTAGACTAACGCGATATGGATGCTGTGTTTCGAACATGGTAAACAGTTGTCCTTTATTTCCATTCCCCTCCCATAGTGTTCCCAATTTGGGTAATGTGACTCACATTTTTCAATCCCCTATGTTCGAACTAATTCAAATTCCCCTTCCATTGCCCCACTCGTGCGCTAGAGCACATTGAGAAGCCGATACATCGATCGGTCTGAGGTGCTCTTCATTTGATTGTTCCTCCCTCTTCTCCTTGGAAATCTGGATTCAAATTTCGAATTCCCGAATCTTGGTTGACGCTCCCACAATAAAACAAATTGATAGTATGGGCATCTCTTGTTTCTCACATCAGGTATGGTCCACGTGAGCTTAAGAATGGATTACTATTTATTTCAGGATTATGGTTGAGCACGTTAAACCAAAGGGACAAGTAAATAAATTTCTCCATACATATAGTTCAAAAGAACTTGAACCAACAAGGTGAAATAAGTTTATGGGTTTGGCCAAAACCGGGCCCTTAGGGGTCGGCTTCTTGGATGGATCGTTACAATGCCGCTACCTTTTGGCTGGTGGCCTCTAAGACTGCCACCCACCCCCTGAGCACTCTCTCTTCATCAGCAGCCATGGAGCGCAGTTTGCTGACTCTAGCTCGTGCCCACGCCTTTTCAGTTTGGAGCTCAGTTATCTGGTGACTCACTTCCACGAGTTGTTCTTGGGCATCTGCTAGTTGGGCCCTCAACTGCTCCACGAGCTCAGAACAGTTTTGCGATGAATATATCATGTTCTTTCATCTATTCCTCGAGGCATTGAACCTCCTGCTCCACCCTCAGAAATGCTCGGGTGCTCTCTGACTCCTCCCGACATTGGGCGATGTCAGAGCGTTGGCTGCTCTCACGCATCTTCTCAGCCATGTAATCACGAACCATTAGGTGAAGGCATTGAGCATCTTCCCCTTCATCATACAGGAAATGTGGCTAGGTTTGGAGTGATCCCATCCACTTTATCCATTCCATCTAAGGTTTACTAAGAAAACATCGAATGCACTTCCACCCCTTGTGTCGGGTCATCCGGCTCTCCACGGCCGCTTTCGAGTCTGAATCATCAATTTATTTGGGGTTATCGGGCTGAAAGATAGGAAAGATATCCAATAAGATAGCAACTGGGTCCTCCTCAGAGATTCCTCCCAAGGGAATAGGCTCATTCGCGTCTGAGCAACCTTCCTCTCTCGCCTCGACCCGGGTGGCACCTTCATCAACTACCTGCCCTGCCCTGACAGCAGCGCCACTGGTGTTCGCCGCTCCCTACTCAGAAATTTCTGGGGCCGGGAGGCATGTTCTGGATGGGTCGATACGTTTTCCATCGACTCGCTTACAGATGGTTCAGGTTCAGCAGCCTGACAAGCCTCTAATGTCGTGATCACTATACAGACAAGGAGCACCCTAATCATTTGAGTCCTCCGACGGTGAGTACCGGTATCGAAGAAATGAACTTATGGGAACCCAATGCACTAGCCTCCAGTGTTCTGGACACTATCGAAGCGGTCACAATGGGGGATCCCTCAATGCTTGTCATCTTGATAATGAGCGTGGGTGCCCCACCATGCTCCATTGGCGCTTCCCCCCCTCCTTCGACTGGAGACGCTTGATCATCACCAATATGCTCCTGAGTAAGATAAGGAAGGTGGATTAAGGATAGAAAAGGAAAGTGGAGAAAAGGAGGAGGGTAGATAAGGGCCGAATCATACCTTGAGAAGCTCAGTCACATCCATATCGGAGCTGACGATCTCACCTCTCTCTCAGAGACACCCTTGGTGGGACGCCCTCTGAGAACCTTCACCTTTGGGCACCTCTTCTCCTTCTCCTTCTCCTTATCCTTCCCTTTCTACCCCCTCCTCTTCTGTCTTGCCTCTCTCTGACTCATCATTGTTGTCATCATCCCCCGGCGTCATCGTTTCTAGATCATGCTCCTGGTCGAGCATCACTTTCACCAAGAGAGGTGGCTCCACACGCCAACCATGTTGATGCATGTACATGTCCATGGTTTTCAGATACACATGTCGTCGATATAAGTTCACTCTCTCAACAACCCAAATGAGCCTGACATCTGGCATCTGAATCCCGTCTTGCACTATCTTCTACCAGAGGGCTTTGGTGCTCACCGACTGCCACAGGGTTAGCCAAGCCGACCATAGCGTAGGGAAAATGGATTCTTGATAATATTGAAGCTGGTATCTTATTTGCTTTATGGGGAGTTCTCTTTATTCCTCATGGGACCCTCCTCTAGGCAACGAGGCCGCGACCATGCCATGCGATGCCCCCGCTACTGAGGTCCCAGCCTATATGGGCCTCGTTGCTTGACGCGCTTCTGATATTCCCCCTCTAGTAGAACTCTGCCTTCCCGCTCACCGCCCAGGTTCCACACTAGAAATCTTAAGTTTCCGAACTCACTTCCGCAAAATCCCCTCAGGGTATTCTATTGCCTAATGTTTGTAATACTCGGTTTAGAGATCAGTGTCAACTCCGGTGGGAGGAAAGGTGATAACGACGCCGAAGCCATAGGTCGTGAACATCAACCACAACTGACAAAGAACACAGGGATGACTCTCTTCTCAGACGTCTGTGTATACTTTTTTCGGAATTCTCTGGAGGCACCCAAACTTCTTGGCAAACCTAGATGGCACATAAGGCTCGCAGAAGATCTTTCCATCAATCCGAGCCACAACCACCCTGCCTCTGATGCTCTGGAAATACTCCTTCTGATCCAGTGAGCCCTACCCATTGTCTATCATCTCGCTACTTGGGGTGGGGAACATGCTAAAGGTGAAGTTGGCATGGTTACCAATTCTGATCCTTACTCCCTCCTCATCGAGTATCAGCAACATGACCCTGGTAATGTTTAGCATAGAGGGTCGTAGACCATTTCCTGGAGGACGGATGGCATTCGGGAAGGCGTATCTGCCACAATGAGCTGCAACCCAACCATGGAAAATCTGGAAGGGGCCATAGACTCTCCTAGGTGATCCCCCTCTCAAGATGCGTCCCAAGATGGCGTACATTCGATCCAGCATGGGGACGCCCAGATTGAACCTCTTGTTGGTAGACATGATGTTAGCCATCACCAGGGTCACTGGACAGATGCCCATCCTTGTGTCCCTCACCGGCAAGAGACACCCTCTTAGGAATGTAGCGAGAAATCTAGCACACTGAACATTCAGGTCCTGACTCTCGTTTATGTTGTATCCCCATGACTGGTAGTGCCTCGCTTCGAGGACCCTCCAGTATGATCCTCTCTTGCTCTTCTATTCTGCGGTTGGACACTATCTCCCCCACCCTGGAATCTTGAATTCTAGATCCCTCTCCAGGAATAGCCTAAACCAGTCCTTGTAGGCGATGTCCTTCAGGAAGTCTTTGACCCCCAGCTTCTCCTTGGCCAGCTCTAGCAGGTGCCACGTTAGTATGGGGGTTCGTGATCTGTCTCCCCAGGTGTTCATTGGCGGAAGGAATTCATCATATTGGTGGACCTCCAAAGGGATACCCCCGATGTAGTGGATTTCCCAGAGACTGATACAGACTTCTCCAAGATGGAGATGTAATATGTTGGTATCAGGATACCATCGGGTGAACAGCTCTAGCCCGAGCTCGTGCGGGTGGTAGAAGTGGAATTGCAATGTCCATACTGCCTCAAATAAAACAATATGCCGCATCTTGGCCCCAAATTGGTCACATTTATGGAGAACCTAGTATGCCGAGGCCCAATCTCTGGTGAAATTGCCTCCGGACCACAGTTCCTAGTCCTGCAGCCAGCCTTTGGTCTCGTCAACGACGCTTTGACGAAATGTGCTCATGTAGAGGGTCGGGGAACTCTCCGCAATAGGGTCACCCACTGCAATGGTCCTTGTCCTAGTATTTAGGACATATACGTCCATGTTCTTGGTTTCTCTAGCAGGATGACCATTTTTGGTGATGTTGTATCGAGGAAGATCATCCCCACAGGTCACCCATGACCGCAGTGTATCCACCTCAAAGCCCGACAGAGGGACCTCCTCTAGAATTCCAAAGTCGCACAGTGGTAGATTGTTGGATAGGGCATACTCCTTTTGGGTGGGGGTTAGCATATTTATGAGTGTATGGTTATTGGAGACCATCCTTTTAGTTCCATAAATCTCTTGGTTAGCAACCATTTCATCCCTTCGAGCAAAGATTTATCCCTCACCAACCTGGTTTGAAGCCATCTTCTTTGGACAAATGTTTGGGTGGTTGGCACGAAATAGGAGAGGGCAGTGCATAAAATCAGTGGGTGTCATACAATTTCAGACTGCAGCATGAAAAACCCCGGGTTTGTGCATAAAATGATGCCTGATCTCAGTGGAATTATGCGCAGCTAGAGCAGTTTTTCACACAGCTCCACAGAAAATTTTGCGCACGAGAGCTCGAAGCTTGTCGCGCGAAAAAAGTCATACAGTTTATGGGACCCGCGGTGGCTTTTATAGGCTAAGCATAGGTTCCATGCCCACACAAAAAGTGAATTCTGTGCCTTTCTGAGTTTTGTGCGCCGCTTCAGATTTTTGTGCGCATGGACCCTCTGGAGCCCTGCATTTTGGCATTTCCCTCGGAATATGACCTTTGAGACCCCTCGCCAGTCCAATTCCAAGGGGGGCATTTGTAGACGCCCAAAACCACTCAAGTGCTGAAGAAGTTTTGAAACAACAAAGTGAAGTCATATTCGGAACCGGGGACCCCGTCCGGGGGGCCCATAGGGTCCGTGCGAAATAAAGTCAGAGGCACGCGAAAAAATTATGTCTCATGTAGTAAGTTTTGGGATTCGCAAAATTTCTACGCGGGGGTGCGAAATATTTCTCACCCCGATGCACATGGTCGACATTTCACGTTTCTGCCTACGTTGCACAATTTTTCCACGCAGACCTGGTTTCCGTGCCCCCAGACACCTATAAATAGAAGGAGACCCCCTTCCACTTCGGGGCTGAAGAATCTGAACTAGCTCTCATGCATGAAATTTGTCTCCCGCTTGGGGAAAGATGGCCTTCAAGTACGGTTTTTTTCGCGCCAAGTCACCCCGGGGTCCACCTTCGTGTGAGATCCCCATGGCTTAGACTGGATCCCAATCCCTTCAGGGTCCGCCCCTTGTGCGCAATCCCTTTCATTTGCATGAACCCTGGTTATTGTGCGTAGTCTCTCCCACTGGCACGCATTTCTGCACCTTGCGTGCAAAACCTAGGCTCCAATTACATGCAAGCATCACCAATTTTTCACCAACCCAATGTTTTTCACGCAGGGCTGTTATTTCATGTGCAAGCCTCAAATGTTGTGCGTAGTTCCCTGGGACCCCTCACCTCGGTGCTCCCCAAGCGCCTCCTTGTGTGGGCGCCTGATGTTATTCTTATGGATGCCATTCACGGGTGTCTATCATGCCCTAGGAATCCACATCATGTGTCGTCTTCCCATGAGACCTTCTAGGCTCGTGCGAAGTAACTTCAAGGTCCCGTGGACGATACCGCCCATTGCGTTGCTTTGCCTCATGATTCTTCGCATAGGCACGCTAATGGCTATTTCTTCTTCGCATAGCCACGCTAATATGGAACCCTCGATGGTTCTCTCTGTGACACCCCCTTGCTACGGTGTTTCTAATGTCTTCCCACCCACAAGAAGCAGAGGGTACCGGTTATGTAAGCCCTATGGGTGCAGAGCAAACCCGCCTCATCCGAGCTGTAGGACGTTAAACTGCCAAGCACCATCGTCCTCAGCACATGATGTTAAAATGTGACATGGCCTAGTGCTTCGCACGTAGGGTCCCCTACCTTGGACATTCTCCACTCCCACTAGTCTCTACGGGGATGGAATCACCCATTACATGGGATGATATCCTCCTTATTGGAGTGGAGTTTGTCCACGGGAAAGGGTAACCACCTTGGTGTAATCCCCTAGTTTTCCTTCTAGGAGGCATCATCCCTACTCCTCCTTTCATCTTCGGTCCCCAAGCCCAGCGGAGGGTGTGATAGGGAACGTGGATCCTCTTTTACTTGGTCCAAAATCCCTCTCCCATTGTGCTTTGTCGCCCATGGGCCTCCATCCGGAAGTATGCCCCGACTTCCCGGTCTGCTAACCACGCATAAGCCCCTGTTTCCTCTTTGGGCCGCTCCACGCGTAATCCCCACTCCACATCCCACGGACTCACCTTTCGTGACGTGATCATCAAGCCTGTGCTATCTATTGTTTCTCACACAGAGCATGACTCACGTGATCTTAGAGCAAGCACTGACCATGACCAACACCTTGGGCCACCCCAAAGTGTAAGCCCCAACCCATCCCGAACTACGGGGACTTTGATCTATGTTAAGGCATGGTACGTAGAAAGCCTCCATAAGGTTCAATCCCCAAACACCTTGGGGTGCCTCAGAGTGTAAGACCCAACCCATCCCAAACTATGGAAACTTTGATCCATGTTAAGGCATGGTATGTAGGAAGCCTCCACGAGGTTCAAGCCCCATAACCTTGGGCCGCCTTAGAGTGTAAGTCACAACCCATCCCGAACTACGGGGACTTTGATCCATGTCAAGGCATGGTACGTAGGAAGCCTCCACGAGGTTCAAGCCCCACAACCTTGGTCCACCTCAGAGTGTAAGCCCCATACCATTCCGAACTACAGGGACTTTGATCCAAGTCAAGGCATGGTACGTAGGAAGCCTCCATGAGGTCCAACCGAAACCAATCACCTTGGGCTGCCTTAGAGTGTAAGCCCCAACCCATCCCGAACTACAGGGACTCTGATCCATGTCAAGGCATGGTACGTAGGAAGCCTCCACGAGGTTCAATCCCATCACCCGGTCATTCCGACCACCTTCACGTCTGTTCGCCCCCATCCTGTATGACGTTAAATTGTATTCGCCATCTGAACTACGTGGTCTTTGATTCCCTACAAAGGGGATACGTAGGAAGCCTCTACAAGGCTCAATCCCATCACCCATGACTCATCTAGATCTCTCCCTTCATCCCATGTGTCTCGGGAAGCTCAACCCTAACCCGGAGGTTCCACTTCCTTTGGGTCCTATCCATGCGTCCATTCTCACGGGTCGCCTCCTTAGGTGTCCCATCATCTCATCGAACTATGCAGACTTTGATTCCCTGCCATGGGGATACGTAGGAAGTCTCTTCGAGGCTCAAGCCCAAATCCATCATCCACAATGATTCTTACTTGGGCCGCCACATCCCTATGAGATCATGCCACCCTACTCCCCATTCCATTTGACAGCATTCGGGAATCCACCCACGTGTTGGCCCCAATATTAGTGTTCCCTCAAGGGGTTCCTCAATCTGATCCACTCTAATCAGTGTTCTAATCAGTCTGATCCATCTCCACAGAATGTTAAACTTGCGGCATACCTTGTGCTAAACATTGGAATCTAAGGAAAACCTCATATACATGCCCATGGAATATGATTCCCCGAGTCTGATGTGGGATGCCTAGGGCTTCCGTGCACTCGAGAAGCCCTATAATAAGGGATAGAAGATAGACATGCCAATCCCCTAGCATCAAGACACTCCAGTAGTTCCCAACATGACTACTCCCCTAACCGAAGGTTTCTGCCCTGACCGGACCCCTTGGAACTTCCTCACAGAAGTAGCGTAATTAATTAGTGTCCATGAAGATATGGCGCCAAGAAGAGTTTCATGAATAATGTCTTAAATATATAAGGGAGACCCGAACTAGGTGATGAGTTATGAGGAGGAATCCATGGAAGGAGGGACCAACATCCCATCATCTCGTTTCGATCAAGGAGCAGACCTCCCTGAATAAGGATCAGATGCAGCCTAACTTTGGAAAGTGGGAATGCAGGGCAATAGCCGCGCATCCTCTACGTGATGGATGTTTGCACCCCGCCGAAAGCATCAGAAACAAATATCCAATTACTATATGTGGTAAAAATTAATTTTAGTAAAATAAGTCATAACACAAAAAAACTTGTTATAAAAAAATCCTTTTAAAAATAATATCATATTTAATGAAATATAATATATTGTATTGATTGCCTATAAAATTATTGGTTAATAGTTAAAAATGATATTTTTGTTGACTTTCAAATAAATCCAATATCGAATTTTACTTTTGAATATATAATTGATGGAAAACATCCAGAAAATGATTTTTATTAATAAAATAAATGGTAAGTTCGATAATGTTAAGAACAAGTTTCTAAATTCAAAATATTATTTTAAATTAATTATTTTACTCCTTAAATAATTTTTTATTGAATTTAAATGGTACATAAAATTTTAATATATGATTATATAATGATGATTTCATAAAAGTTACGATTGTTTCTTAGAATAATATTTTTAAATATTCCCAAAAAACAATTTTTTTAGAAAAAATTAAGATGAGGTAAATTTATATATGATAGATGCAAAAATGAATTTAATTTTTTCCAATTCAAATAATAATATTTATAAATGTAATTTTTAAACAAAAACCTATATTACATGGACTAAAATTTAGATATATTAAAAACTACTTCCCTTTCCATATGAAAAATCATATTATCAATCCATTAGATAATTAAATTAATTCTATGGTTTTAATAATTATTATTAATATAATTACATATAATTAATGTTTAAAATATTTAAAATTGATTTATTAGTAGAAATAATTATGTTGTCACATTCACCTCCTCATGAAGAAATTTTGTCCTCATAATTCCATTCATTGATAAATATGTGGAGATATTTTCTCTCATGAATCTTTCAAAAACCCATATTTCTTCTTCAATTATATGATTCTTCCAAAAAAAATTAAATATATAATTCACTTTATTTTCTAACACCTTCTATCTATCATCAAGAATATGAATTGGTTTCTCTTCATTAAAACTATTATCATTTAACACTACCACTTCAAGGCTTAATACATGATATGCATTGGGTAAATAATTCCTTAATAAGGAACCATGAAACAAATCATGTAAATAGGATAAAATTAGTGCTGAGGCTACTAGATAATCAACCAATCCCTCTTTCTCTAGAATTTCTTATACTCAAATAAATTGTAGCCATAATTTCCCTTTATTAACGAAATAATTATCAACTTTTAATGAAGTTATTTTAATAAAAACATGGTCCCCTATGTCAAATGAATGATATTTACTTTGATTATTTTTATAGAACATCTAATAGATCTTAGATACATTCATATGGGTCTGAATCATCTTTCCTATTTCAACAATATATTCTACTAATTCAATTCCTTAAAATTTTATCTCCCTAACTACATCCCTATATTCATTAGTCTAACATCACATTCTATAGAATGACTCAAATGGTTCTCTATGAATACAGAACTCAAGACTAAAATCACAAAAACAAATACACAAATAAAATGTTATTATTTGAGCCTCTTTGACAATCTATTGTGAAGTAACAAAGAATATCCGCAAATGATTCAATTATCCACATCAATTTCCCATTAAGGAGAGGAAGAAAAGTTTTCTTGAAACATAGAGTAGTACCCAATAACATCTATTGTTATATCCATAAATGGGACTAAAAACTTGAATAATGATCATATATAATAGATAGAGGATCTCCATTTTACATGACTATCTTAGTATGAAAAAATTAAGAAATATGGTCAAAAGACATATCATCTTGAATAAAAATAAAATGTGAATATATAGTCAAATGGTCGATATTAAAACATATTTCATTATTACCTCTTGATGTATTTAATAATACAATTAAGAAATTAATAGGAATATTCTCTCATTTCCATTCTAGATTTTATAATTTTTAAATAATTACCTTATGTTGTTGTCGTTCAATATTAACCCATTGAAAAATAAAATATTTAAATATATCTTCATTAATGACATTATTCTTTCCATCCCAACAATAATATTACTAATGATATATGTACATCTTAGTGCTACTAGGATGAACATTATATAGAGATATGTGAGCTTCACTCAAAAATATATTTTTCAATTTAGAGTCACCTAATACATATAACCTAATTTTAAATCCTATAACATCTACTTTGGTAACATTAAACTCAATATAATTTTATTGCATTAAAACTTATTTCATCCCTGTAAAACCAAAATATTCCTTATGAGAATATTTAACTCTTTCCAAAAATAATGAATATAATGGTACATGATCTAAAAGAGGATATATTTTCATAAAAAACATCATGTCCAACATTTATTAAACAATTAACTATTAGATAATTGTCTAATCATAACATGTTTAATGATGTATTATCCTTCCAATAAAATGTATCTTCAATTTTTTATATTTACCTGTATGATATAGAATCATACAATAATAATCCTTTTTAAGTTTTAACCATATTAATTTCCTCAATTTTAATTCTTTTTGGGAGAATATATGCTATAGTTATTTAGTATGTGTGTATAAAAAATATTCCCCATATAAAGGCCACATCTATGTTTTTGAAGAATAAAATTACCACTAAATGTACCTTACCATTATTTAAATAATTTTTCTCATGGGGTTTCAAAGGTCATGACAAATATTCTATTACCTACTCAGTATTTTTTCAAAAAAAACCATGGTCATTCATAGAGGAATTTATATAAATGAACATTAATTATTTCTTGATGGTAAGAAAAAATTAAGGAATTAACCCCTTTTCTTTTTAATAAAAGAAAACATTATCATATTTATTATTAAATCATATGTGACAAAAAAATAACATTAACTAATTTTTCCAAAAAACATATTGTCTGTAAGGTTTAGTAGAATAATCATTATATTTTTCTCATTATCGACATAACATTTAGAATATATTGAAATATAATTAATTAATACCCCAAAATATTAATCCAAATACTCATGAAAAACATTAATCATTCAATCCAAAATTATTTCACACGAATTAGTTAACCACAAGGGCATAACCAAAACCTCAAAATGGACATCCCTAGTTTAAAACACTATATTTGGAATATCTTCTTTCTATTCCATTACACAATTATATCTAGGCTTGAGGTTAACCATTGAGAAATATTGGGCTCCTTGAATTTGGTCGAATAAGTCATCAATATGAGGTAAAGGATAAATGAATTTAATATTAATGATATTTAATGATATTTAATAAATGAAAAGCCTCATGGAACAATATTTTCTCTAAAAAGGTACGATCACCCAAAGTCAGATTTCTAGGGTGGATGAAACCCCCATCTTGTAATTATTTAAATTAATTTATTAATTCTAATTGTTCTCTATGTCCATTAAGTATGGTGGGTTTGAAAGTTTTTTATCATAGGGAACTAAGTTGATGGAAATTTTGACCTCCAAATTGAGAATAAAAAAATCTAAATCATTACAAAATAAGTTATTGATTTCGTTTACCTTAGTAGAAGAATTTGAGTTAATATTTCAATTATTTTCACTATCACGAAAGAGATAAAATTTACCTGCATATTTAATGAATTTCATAGTATCTTTATATTTTTATCATCAGTATGAACTCAATCCAGAAAAAAAGTTACAACACATTAAAAAAATTTGAATTTTAATTTTTATCTATATAATCAATCAAAGAAAGATAACCCAAAAGCCTTTAAATAATAGAAATAAAATCAAACTATACAATGATTAAGATAAAAAGAGTTGGAGGAAATTTCATTTCATACATAAATATTTGAATAATATCATAAATCAGGGTTTCATTAATGCCTCTACCATAACAATTTTATAAAAAAATTGTTGCCTTTTATTTATTTTTTTCCACTTTATTAGGAACATTCCGAGAAGTAATAGAATATGTATATCGAGATTCAAACAAGAAATTGTAAAAATATTAATAAACAAGTATTGTATGTAAAACTACTAGTTTGAGGTGTGTTCTATTTTCTCTTGGAAGTTTAAGTATTTTTTTGGGTCTTTTTTGGGATTGGGGTATATTTTGAGAGTTTCTTGGAGAGTTTGTGAGTTCTTATAAAATTATTGTTCTATAATGGGAAAAAAATTCTATGGTGGATTGGGTGTTGTGGTAGGAGTTTCCCTATGTAACATAGGGAGGCTAAAATGGAGAGCATATATGCATAGTTGGGGTCATGGAATCTTGGGTGGATCGAAATTAACCATTATTAGTGATGAGTCTCCAGGATATAGTCTAGGGTGTGGTGAGACTAAAATTACATGGGGTTGTAAAGTAGTTCATGGTTCTTGTCTTTGTTTCATCACTTTACTTCTGAGTGATCTAATGAACCATATACATAATTTCTCCCCCAGAATGTGGTTATAGTATAGACCATTTTTGAAATGGAAATTTTTCACACGTATCTTAAGGTAAGAGTCAGTGATCAACATGTAATCTTCATGGGAGTGTTTTCTTGGGGTTTTTTTACTAAAATATTTCCTATTATATCCTTCACAATCCTATATTTGTAGTTCATTTTAGAGCTAATAATTTATTTTTGAGTGTTGTAAATTTCCCTAATGGCTATTTTTCATTTCTTTTTCTAGATAATTATTAGTGTTGTAGAATTTTCACCCCTATCATTTTGTGGTATATTTTTATTGAGGTAGGTGGATTCTCCCTTAGACAATTATTTCTTGAACTATAAGTCTTTTATTTATAAACTATCTCACTATATTCTAAATAAGAAAACCATGTTTTATATATGTTTAAAAATCATGGTTTATTTTTCTTTAATAAATTAATATTACATGATTTTGAAATTCATTTTGTCTCAATGAAATTTTATGGAACCTTTCCAAACCATGTTCGGAATAGTTTTGTAATGAAACATTTATTTCAATTATTTTGTGTAATATTAGTAAAAGTTTTGGTTTTGATTAAAAGAATTATGGAATAAGGTCTTCTCATTCATGGTATCATGTATTCATATTTAATTTTATGATTCCCTATTGGGATAAACATAATTCATGTTTTTAGTCTTGAATATCGTGGGTTGTAAAGACATGATACTTTTTCAACCCATAATTTTCATTTTTCATCAAAAATTGTATTTCTTTTTTTTCAAGGATCTATTTTATGTTTATATTTTTATTCAATTCAGTCACAACTCTTACATGAAAACCCATACAATACATTTTGGACACTTACTATTAGTATAACTTTTACCTACATAATATGATTCTTTATAGAATCATGTTATCTTCATTCATAGTGACCTCTATATCAAGAACTATGGATTTATTAACATTTCTACTCATCCATACGAACCATAAGAAACCATTTAAAATCATGGGATGTGAAAAAATTACAATAATGGAAATATAAATAATAAATAAACCTATAAGTCAATTTTTAAAACATTTTATCATAAAATAGAGTTTTATGTAATGAAATTTCTTTTCCTGAGGGTACAAATCAATTTTCATTCAATTTAAATATCATACTTCATCTAGGTAAATGGTCACTACTGCCTAAGGAAGGTCCTATGAGCATCTAGGGTTTTTTCAAATCCTTGAGATTTTGAATGTGGGAAAACTAAATGGGAAACAGGGTTAGTTAAAACCTTGCATCATAGGCCACATGATTTCCCTTAATAATGTGGGGAAAATAGAGGTCCAAGAGGAGATGTAAGGTTGTCATAAAATAGTGTGACTACAACTTCATGGAAATGCAAAACACATGAAATTTTTTACAGTGGAATTTTTAATGGTTTCTGAATGGTTTTAGAAACTGTGAACTATAACTATATAGGGAAATTCCTCAATCAATGGCTTCTTCAAGGTTTTTTCATAGATTCGAAAACCATGAACCCCTATTTTGAGGTGAAAAGTCCATTTTACCTCACTTATTTATTAAACATAATTTAAATTTCCATATTGCTTATTCATTTGTGGAGCATGGATTTTCCTCCATTTGATTTCCAATCTCCCTCAACCTAGGATCTCGTATAACTCTTTTTTATGGAATCCAAATCAAGATCCTAAGGAAGAATGGGATAGCATAAGGTATGTTCTTACTTACTAATACCTTCACCCAAAGTCAATCATTCAATCCATCGTTCAATTTAGGTGCAATCCATTTTTCTATATTTTTATGGTCTTGGACTGTTTTATATATATCCTCTAACCAATATTGAATATATGGCCAATATCAAGGGAGTTTTCATCTACAACCTTGAGTTTTTTGGTCTTGTCGTTTTCCCCTTGAGTTTTTATGTTCCATAGCTATGTCGTGAAGTTATGTGCATACTTTTTCTGACCATATCTTTTCGATTGATTCCTCTATATCAATTTGATCCTAGATCATTAATACACACCCATTGAACCTTGTTTATTGTATTAGAGGTGTTTGATCACACTTATGAACACCCTATGGGTGTCCCATGTCGAATCACCCCCTTTGGGGAAGATTCATAATTTCCCAAAACACCATTTTTTCTTCTGTCTTTGATTTAAATGGAATTACACATGATATGTGAATGTTTAAATAACTCGAGGCACCACTTGGGTGTTTGGATCAACTTATAGTTGGAATTACCAAGTGGTAAAGTCCGTTGATGACAATTTCACTATCTAAAATACCCTATGAGCCTTATAAATGGTTTTGTCTTATTTTAGTAAATTGAATGGGTTGGAATTAGAGGAAATATTATTTTCATGGATTAGTGTTTTTAATTTAACGAATAGAATGAATGAAATGAATTGAACTATTATGGGTGGAAAGGATACTTCATCTAATGCATGATATATTAAAATCTCTATGTAAACTATATTTCCATGAATGGTTTTGAACTTGAGTAAAGGGATATTTGAGAGGTATTACCTCCAATATTATGTTAAAAAAATGAAAATAGATTATTTGTATATAATTTCATGGTAAAAATGTTACATGAGAGGTATTTACTCCTTATGAATATTATAATTATGAATACTCACTTGTAGAAGCAATGATATGATGGTATGGGATATATTTATCATGGTAGAAAATCACACTCCCTTACATCGGATGTAGAGTATGACATCTCACACCACTAATACTAGTTAGAAATTAGGATTGAGGTTCCATGTTCTATGTTTAGATTTTTGACATGATTTTACACTCACCGTCTCGAGTGAAGGGCTTGGCGTCTCTCACTCATTATGTGATGAGGGCTCGTACCCTCGTACTTGAGCTTATGGGATCATTTAGACTGGTTATGGATGTCTGAGTTACACCTCGGACCAAACATCAAATAGTATTTGAGGTATATAGACACTTATGATATCTCGTAATTGGATTATATAAGTGGATAATATATATATATATATAACTGTATAATATATATTATTACTATATATATAGTGACTAGTCATAATTATATACCATCCATGAGGTGATATAGGTATACCCGTGAGGTGTCCTTTAGGAACTGGAGATGGCGGTCATTTATTTATTCAGAAATATTAATTAATTACTTATGCATGCACACTGTTTAGTTACGATCACTTTTTGGCTTATGTGTAGAAAATGTTGGTGGTTTCCTACTTAGAATTTTATCTCACAACCTACTTGGGATGCCTTTGGTACCTGAGAAGATTATATTTTTGCAGGTATTTATAAGGGGAAGTTCCCTTTTACATGTTGTTTATATGCTTAATTATAGTTGCAGATTAAGAGTAGAGGGAAAGTAATTCACTCTAGATTCTATTGAAGAAGCCTTTTTTTATTTTTATTTTATTTTTTAATAACATGTTTGTTTTCCTGTTCTCCTATTGCCCTTTTTTTATATCATCATTTCCTGCATTAATGTATTGATGCTAGCATAGTAGATTTTTTATTATATTACCATTTTTTTATTAATCCGTTAATTAAGTGTTCGCACCTGGTTATTAATTGTGTCTATTTATATATGCTTATACTAATGTTGGACATTTACTATTGTATCTAATATGACATTCTTACATTCAGATATTGTCTCCCCACTATACCACATTTACACCACCTCTTAGAGTCAGTAGCCTATGGTGTATGAGGAGGCACATGTATGGCCACATAACCCACTAGCTTGGAGAACATGTTAGTGGATCCTAGTTTGATATGTTACAAAGTGGTATCATAGCAATATTTTTCATTTTCATACATTTTGGGTATTATACATGAGATTGGGAGTTATAGGAATTTCGAAATGACTTTTTTCATAGACGTAGCTAACCAATGTATAGGGGATACCCAATTTACCTAGGATGAGTAATCATATTTATCGATTATTACATATATAGTTCATCAAACTTCATAATCAGGAGACACACTTGTTTTAAGATTTTATTACTATTGGTATTACTGAAACGAGATTTCTTTACCCAGGCCTAATGAAATGAGGTCATTGATTTAGATTATGCATCAAGATAGGCACAATATGACTAATATTTCATTCATCATTCGATGCCATGTTTAATTTTCAATGTGCATTGGTAATGAATATTTTTATTTCCATGAATATGTGTTGAATTGTGCTGATACTTCATGAAGGTATGGGAAAACATAATTGATACATAATGTTCCTACCTTAACCTAATAGTTTTTTCCTGAATAGGATTAAAAAGACACCTTAAGAAGGCACATATGGAACATTGATCCATGAACCATTGATTTCATGGGATAGAATGTGTTATGGTGTGGGTTAATTGGATACCATAATTTTGTTAATAAGGAGTATGGGCCCTTATATATCCAAAAATGGTAATCCATCTAATTAAACAAATTTAAAGTGATTTATATTTTTAAAGAATAAAATATTATAATGAATATAACATTCAAATTAAGATCATCTATAACATATTAATATATAAAATATATGATTAGACCTGATCTCATACATAGTAGTGGTAGTGGGGTATCTCTTACCTTCTTACGACAAAAATGGTCTTTTATAACATCTACTCATCACATTTGGAGAAGGTAGATATTCTTCATCATTTCTCTAGGAAGGATTTTTACCATCCCTAGTTTTATATCTAAAATAATTATAATTTATTATGTCTCTTATGAGGAATTAATTTGTATTTATAGAATTATGCTACCACAATGTCCTCTGGTTGCATGCCCTGAAGGTAGTGATGACCAAGCTCTTGAGGTGGTGGGCCCTGAGCCTCCAGTGATTCCTCCTATAGTGAAACCTATAGAACCTCCTACTATATATAAAATTGGAATTGATTCCCTATTCTAGGAGGTATTTATATGTATGCTACAGAGTATGGAAGGTGTTGTTTTACCTTACTTGAGTATCGTATAATTGACTCAGTAATTCAAAAAATAGAATCCTCAATCTTTTTCAGGGGATGAATGACCGCACACTAAAAGTCTTTTCAAGAAGATATATTATCTATCTTCAAGCAGCTGGAGAAGCCTCCAGAGAGGAGGGACAAACATGCTGCATATATGCTATGTGATTCCACCGAGAATTGGTGGAATGTTATTACTTAGGTTGATTGAAATCATGATATGGTATGGTTAGACATCAAGACGATCATCTATGAATAATTATTTCCTCAAACTTTGATGTATGACAGTGCTAGATAATTCATGAACATGTAGTATGGATTTATGTATGTCATGGAATAATAATATCATTTCAATAATCTACAACATTTCACTTCGACTATAGCTAATGATGATCTTATGATCACCAGAAAATTTGGGGATGAGATGGTTTAAGCCACATGTCACAAGTCAACATAATTAGATTGACTTCCATTTTTTGAAATAGTAAAACAATACCTTATTATAGAGAGAACCATGAGGCATTTTGATGGTGCAGATCTTTCCAGTTTGGAACCTAGATCTTCTAGTGGATATTTTTCTAGATGATATAGATATTTTGTGGATATTCATGGAGTTTCAAGTAGTCAGGATCCTCATGCATAAAACATTCTAATATGTCACTAGTGCGGGAATCCAGGAAACACCAATCCTTATTGTTTATAGGATCCATTTGATGGAAGAAGTTGTGGCATAATGGGGTATATCTAATGATTCTACAAGACTTTCCCTTCAGCACTGAGCGAGTGGAAATTTATGATTACTCCATGACTAAGAACAAGGCCAGTAGTATTATGATAGGTAGGAAGCTAGAGTACCACCGACTAACCAGGCAGAGGTGGCGGTCGAGGAAGAGGAAGTGAGACTCATGATTCCTAGTCCCTATAGAGTAAAATAGTTTTGGACTATTAGGAAATGACTCATGGACATAGTAAAAACTAGTTACAAGCAGTCTAGTGCATACTAGAGGAGAAAATCTAGGTATTGTCAACTGTATGAGGTATAATTCTTGTAGAATCTACATTAGTTTCTAATTTTCTTGATATATCCACATCATACTAATTAATATATGATAATATAATGGGATGTTTGGGACTCGATATCAAAAACATTAATGGATTTATGATGGGGGACACCCCATTAGGAATCCGATTAGAGGGAGTTCCCCATTATAAGGAATATCACCTTGAGATAGGTGGAAAAAATTTCATGTGGAATGTTTTTTTCCTTGACATAAATATATTTTATGCAATCACCAGGATAGACTAGTTAGATCCTTATAGATCCCGTATTTTCATATATCATCGGAGTGTGATGTTTACATTAGAAGATGGTTGTAGAAACATGAATAATGGAGAATGGGATGTTAGTGAAACACGAGAAGGACCTGAGAAACTAAGTAAGGGTAATGTGATAGATCAGATCAACAATATTTTCATAGATTACCAAGGGTTATGACCCACTATTTTCCATCCTGTAGTGGATCATTTCAAGGATGTATTTCCTAAATACTTATTTGGTCTACCTTTGATGAGATAGGAAGAGTTTACTATTGAGTTAGTTCTCAGAGTAGCACAAGCGACAAATCCTCTATATAGGATGAAACCTAAAGAGATTTTAGAAAACAAGAAATAGTTGGAGGATATAGAGGATAATTGATTTACATTCCCCATAACTTCTCCATGGGGTTCACTAGCCTTTCTTACAAAAAGGTAGATGGTACCCTCAGGATTTGTGTAGATTAATTTCTCTTGAACTATCTCCCCATCATGAACCAGTATCCACTTCATAGAATAAAATACCTCTTTGATCAGGTACAAGGAGGGTAAGTGTTCTCAAATATAGATATAAGGTTGTCATATTTTCATGTGCATGTCAAGACTTTGAACCTACTTCACACAACTTTTAGGAGAAGGTATAGTATATTTGAGTAACTAGTTATGCCGTTTGGACTCACGAACACACTCATAGTATTCATGGATATTATGAATCAGGTTTTCCACCAATATATGGATTCATTCATTGTTTAATTTTTTTGATGATATCATAGTTTATTCATGATCCATACACAACTGTTATAATCATCTAGATGTCATGTAGAATACACTAAGAGAGAATAAAATATATTTTAATCTCAGTAAATGCCATGATGGGATCGACAGAGTCCACTTCCTAGGTCACATTACTTTGGAGTCGAAAGTTTCAGTTGTCCTGGACAAAGTGAGAGATGAACTTCCTTGGTAGAATCTCAAAACATTCTTCTAAATTAGGAGTTTCTTGGGGATATTTGTATATTTCATAAGCATAATCCAATATTTATAAAACCTTGAAGTGTTGCAAACATGCTTGGAAAATATGGGTGTGAAATTCATATGGATTGAAGCTTTTTAAGAATCCTTTCAAGAGTTGATGTGATGTTTTACTTCAACACCAATATAGATTCTTCTAGATCTAGGATTGATCTATACTGTATACTATGACGCATTAGGCATTAGGATTAGAGAAATTTTAATGATGGATGAGTGAATTGTCTTGTATGAGTATCGAATGTTGATGAATGATGAGTGGAATTACCTAACCAATGAGTTGATGCTCACTATTGTTGTGATTGCCTTAATATTTTGGAGACACTATCAACATGGAGATCATTCTTTGGTATTCAAAGATCAAAAAATCCTCATGTAAATCATTACACATTAGGATATTAATATCATAAAAGATAGGTGGGTTGAGTACCTACAGTCATTTGATTTCAAGATTTCATACGTGCCTCGTAAAGGCAATTTAGTAGCTAACGCTATGAGACGAAAAACACAGACACAAGAAATTTCAAAATCCAATAGAGAATGGAGTCTTATAGCATAGCCCTAATAGATTCACATTGGGATTTAGGAGGACCATGGTCATACTATACTCTCATCCTCAGTTGTGAATTCTAATCTATTGTAATAGGTAAGAATTAGGTATTTATATAATCTTGAAGGCCTTTTCCTAAGGGAATGTTTCTTGGATAATGATATATATTCAGCTTAGACTATGGATGTGGATAATACCTTACATTTCCATGTGTGTTTAGGGGTCCAAAAAGATATCATAGAAGAGATGATAGAGAAATTCCATGCCTCAGCATGGATATTTCACATTGGTGTTGCCAAAAATTATCAGAGTCTATGACTCCAATTTTAGTGGCCTAGTATGAAATATGAGATTACCAACATCATCACTTGGTGTTCCACCTTCTAGTAGGTGAATGTAGAAAATAATTGATTTGTAGGCCTTTTACCATCATTTTCCATTCCCATGTGGAAGTGGGATGATGTTTTGATGGATTTTTTGACTAGTATACCCATTTAACCTCACACAAATGATACGGTGTGAATTTTCATTGATTTTTTGATGAATTTTTCACACTTCTTACATGTGTGAGAGACCTTATTAGTTGACAATATAGGATGTTTTTATGTCAAGTAGGATGAATGCCTTTATGGATACCCTCATTATATCATTTATGATGGAGACTCAATCTTCACATCATGGTTATGGAAGGGGTTGTATAAGGCCTTGGGTACACAGGTGATTCTGATTAAGACCTATCACCCATAGACCAATGCAGAGATAGAGTGCACAATTAAGGTTCTTGAAGATGTTCACTGAGCATGTGTCCTTTTCATTTGGGTTTCATGGTAGAGACACATTCCCCTTGGCAAGTTCACATATAATAATAGATTTTAGGCTACAATCAATATGTCTCCTTATGAATCCTTATATGGTATGCTATTCTTTTCATTGATGTGCTAGCTAGAGAAAGGAGAGGTTAATATGACATGACCATGTCCAATCCATGAGACATTAGAGCAGTTCTAGGTGATAGAAAATAACATGATGATGGCTCATTCAAGACAAAATTAATACGCCAACAGCATCAAAAACCTCTCAAGTTCATGTTTGTAGACTGAGTTTCTTATGATTCTCACCCATGTTTGGGAATATATATATTTAGAGGTAGGGTAATCTCTTTCTAAGGATCATTGGACACTTTGAGATTATGAATTAGGGTAGACCAGTAACTTTCCAGTTAGAGCCTCCTCATAGGGTTTGGTCTATGCATGATGACTTTCAGGAATCTCATATTTGTTGATACTATCTAGATACTTCACACATATTTCAGTATGATGAGGTTAAGATGGATGTGGATGCTTCTATTGAGGATTACCGAATTTTTATTGTTAATTAGAGAATGAAAACATAATGAGTTAGTTTTTTCCATTTGTACGAGTGCTATGGTAGAACAACTAAGTTAATTATGAGACCTAGGAAGGGGAAGCTAATATACGAGATCAGCAGCCAAAACTATTTGTAGATGACACCTCTTTATCCTCAGAAGGCTAAATCAGGGATAAGTTTTTTTATGGAAGATAGGTCGTAACAACTCATATTTTCATAAAGGTACAACCCTTTTTTTGGAATTTAAATACATTTTTTTATCATGATAAATGTGCATTAAAGCATTTGGAATGTCCCTGAAGCATTTAGGGATTGTTCAGAGCTTAGAGTTCCAAAATTTGGGATAAGTAACTAGACCTCAGGGATTTTTAAACTATGCATCACATGCCCTGTCATTTCCCTTAACTATGTAGGGGTCCATAACAATCCATTAGTTTTGTTTAAAATCAGTCAAATCCAAGTGTACGACCATGAGAACCACCTAAAATTATTTATAGTGTTATTTCACACGGTTTGAGCACTGTTGGGGAATTTTTTTCTCATTAATCATGTGGTTTATATCCTTAAGAAGTGGATTATCCACAGATTGCACATAGTTTAAAAAACCATGCCCTTAAACCATGAACCCATTATTTTAAGGTTGAAATGTCCATTTTCCCTCACTTATTTCTTAAACTTAATTTCTATTTCTATCTTTCTCATTAAAATGTGCATCATGTCTTCTCCTCCCTTTGAGTTACAATCTCCCTCAACCTCGGATCCCATAAAACTCTTTCTTCCGACATTCGAATCATGATGTGGGGGAATCATTGGATAGATTATGGTATGATCATCCATCATCTTTCTTTGAACATAAGTTAATATTCAGATCAATTGTGTTATTTAGGTGCAATACCATTGCCATATTTTCTAGGTGTTGAACAGTTTCATAGATCTCTTCCACCCTACTATAAATCTAAGTATGATATCAAACCAGGAGTCATCTATGACCTTGAGTTAGGTAGTCGCATCCTTTCTCCTTGAGTTTTGATGTTCCATAGCTACATTGTGGCACAACACACTGACTTTAATCGAGTAGATTCCCTGGGTCGATTCCTTCATATCAATTTAATCCTTACACCTTAATACACACCCATTGAAATTTTTTATTGGATAAGAGATGGTTGATATGACTTATGGACACCCCATGGTTGTGACAAGTTGAACTGTCCCTTTTTAATCAAAAATTAATTTATGAGAACACCCTTTTTACTTTTGAGTTAAATTTAAATGGAATTACACATGATATTTGAATGGTTATAGAATATAAAGCACATATTATGTGTTTTTATTATCCTCTAGTGGTAATTTCCCAAGTGGGAAAGTCCATTGATGACCATGTCAGATTATAAAAGACCCTTTGAGCTTTATCAGATGTTTTATTTAGTAAATTGAATGGTTTAGAATTATATTTAATGGTATTTTCATTGTGGATTATTTTTAAAAGAAAAAATAGAATTAATGAAATGCATTGAACTATAAAGGGTGGAGAGGTCACAATATCAAATTCATGTTAAATTAAAATATATTTTTAAATTTTATTTCCTTGAATGGATTTTAACTTGAATTAAGGGGAATGTGAGATGTATTTCCCCTTGTATTATGTTGTAAACATGAAAATGCCTTATTTTTATATAAAGGCATGGTAAAAATGTTACATGATAATTATTTCCTAATATTGAATACCATAATTAATAATATGCCTTTATAGAGGCTGTGATTCAATAGTAAGGATCTATTGAGCATGGAGTAAAATTAGGCTCACTTACATCACATGTTGAGTATGACTTATCACACCATTGGTAGTAGTTGTAAATAGGACTTGAGGAGACATGTTTCATGTGTATAGTGTTGAAATGGTGGTACACTCGCCATCTCAAGTGACATGCTTCATCTCTCCCACTCATTATTAGATGATGCATTTTATCTTACTGATTGAGCTTATTGGCTTGTTTAGACTGGTTATAGATGTTTGAGATACACCATAATCCATCCAGTATCAAGTATCATAGGTATATGGAAACTTACGAACACATTTACTTGGTTCATATAGGTGGATGATATATATATATATATAACTATATTATATATATATATATGTTATTACTATATATATATTTACTAATAAGACTTCCATACTAGCCATGATCTGACACAGGTATACCTTCCAGGTGTCCTTTTGGAATATGAGCAGGCTATCATTTATTAATTAAGCAATGTCAACTAATTTATTATACAATAACACTATTTATTTATAAAAAAACATAGATTCCATTTATAAATCATTGGTGCTGGCCTATTGAGATTTTTATATCACACCTAACTTAGGATACCTTTAGTATCTGATAAGGTTATCTATATAAAAGTACTAATAATTGAATGGTACCTGCTATAGGTTACTGATATGCTTACTTATTGTTTGATCTTAGGGTCATAGGACAATTAATATTCTCAAGATACTAGTGGAGCATCCATTTGTACTTTTTGTAATTTTTTTACAACATAATAGTTTGTTTGTTTCCTTATTACACTTTTTGTATATCAACATGACATGAATCAATGTATTTAATTCCCATAATATCCTTTCTACTATATTATCAGTTGTTTATTATTTAATTATTTATGATTACACACTTGGATATTTCTTCTTTCTGTCTATATATTCTTCTGCTAATGTTGGATGTTTAATTTGTTATCCACTATTACATTCTGACATGATGGTATGGTATCCCCACCGTAATAACTTTACACCCTCTCTGGTAGTTTGAATCATTTAGCTTATATGGAAGCGTTCTTAAGGCCATGTGACCCACCGGTTTGGTGCATAGAATAGTGGTTCCAAGGTCAGGATTTTACATTTTCCATTAATATAATAATAATTGTGCACAAAATAATCATTTACATATTCATGAAATCAACATTACTAAGAAATGTTATACCAAAAACTCTATAAAAAACAAAAAATGAAAAAACATAATTATGGGTACCCATGAAATTTTTTCTTAAAAAGAAAACTTTTATACTAAAAAGGAATAATCCTTCCTATAAAAAGAAAATTAATATACCTCTTTAAATAAAATTATTTCAATAAAAACTCGTTCACAAGAAGAAAGATGTTAGGTTGGTTCTTTTTTACATAATAATTATAGAACACTTATAAGAATTATGAAAATTGGTATAAATATAAGATCATTATTAGAAATAATTATCTAGATAACATAATCATTCCAAATGATTTGGAGTGCCATCAGGGAACAACCATGTCATAACATATATTAGGATATTAAATCATCATTATTAATATCAGAATCCTTGAAAATCATAAAAATATACAAGGACCATTTCATGAATAATGTTTTTTAATTTTGAACCTTTTAATCCTAAATACATGGGAAAACTCTTCTAAACCCATATGTTAAACTCTTTAAGATTTCAAAATATTTATCCCTTTTAAAAAACCCACATTCAACACTAAAATTCCTAGTAGAAAAGTGATGGAGAATTATTCATAGACTAAAACATATAATATTATAATGTAATTAAAATAATAATCACAATGGCACAAAAATTTTTCATCATCATATTTCTTAAAATTTAACATTAATTTTTTTATTCTGTAAATAATTTTATAACATTTTTTATAACATACGTAAATATATTCCTTTATAAATCCATTTATAGAATGAAAAAAGAGACAAAAAATTCATTTTTAATTAATTTTTTTTTTCAACATAAATATATCTATAATATAATTTTAAAAATATTGACATGAAGAAAAAAATTTAGGAAAAGTAAATATTAAAGTTTTAAAAATGATATTTTTAAAGTAATGTTTCCCATACCTAAAGCCCTAAAATTTTACCTTGTAAAAACATTATTAAGAAAGAAAAATATGGAAAAATGACATTTATCAATACTTGAATCATAAATAAAAATTTTCATCAAACTTTTATATAAACATGGAGATGGAAGAAAATGTATTGGAATGGAAACATTAAAAGAGGATTCTTTTAATTGAAAGTCCCTTACCATGAGTCCAAATTATCACATACATTCTTTACCTTCCTTGAAAAATATCATAATTATTTATTTTATTAAAAATGGTTTTCAATTTTATTATTACTTTTAAAATAATATAATCAAATACCTAATATATTATCTTTAATCGGATATTTTGATGATATTTTGATCATATGTCCAAATTACTTTAGTATGTTGACTATGTCCAATGAAGGAATTATTTCAAAGTCTAAAATATAATAATAATGTCCTAATTATAAATTTTCACATTATTTATACTTCTAAAACCAATAATTATTTATGTTTATGAAATCAAAATGTTGTCATAGTTGTGGATATAGTAGGTTGTTTGTATGCATGGTTAATGTTTTCTTTTTTAAATGATCATTATGGAAAGTATATAATAATTATTTTTTCATTACAGGATTATGATCATATCATAAATAGCATAGTATTTTTTATATATATTTATATATATCATCCATGTGATTTGGTGTTGAAAAATAAATCAAATCACTTTATGGAGGTGGTAGTCTACACATACACATGAACAATCCTATCACTTATTTAGTGAATAGAAATGTAATAAATTAAATGACATATAATATTTTTGTAATGATAAATATTTCATTCATTAGATATATATACATTAATTCAATTATTATAACAATCTATGAGATATAGTTATGGAGAATGAATTATAATTGTTCATGAGGCGATAGTCTTCCATACATATGAACGATGGTTTTATTTCCCATTTGATTGAAGAGGTGAAGGATATTTCTCATGTCATAAAATTAAAAAAAATACTAGTATGTTGAATATACTAGTGTTTTAATTTTATCATGTTTGGAAAAAATATGAAAGAAGAATATGAATAAATTAAATAAAAACACTTGATTAAGAACTATACCAATTATTTGAACAAACTTTAATGTTGTCAACAAAATCTTCTTATGTTTGTTATCATGTCAAACCACGGCATATATGATGCATATATGATTTCAATAAAGTAATTTTTTTAGGGATTTTCCAAACAAAAAATTCCTTTTAGTGTGAGGAAAATTAGAGTAGAGGTTCCCTTTTATTAGATAGTGGAGGCACACTCTTGAAATTTCAAAAATTAGTAAATTATTATAAATTAATTTTAATTGTAAAATTGCCCTTGATTGATATTATTACAATATAATATTATTTTTAGTTTAAATAATATCATCCAATAATTGTTTAACTTTTTTAGGCAATGTTTTCCCATTTATCTTATTGTTGTCACCATTGTTAACCCATTTTTTCAATAACCATGGTGATAATGTAATTACCATTTAATGGCCATGAAAGTTACTATAAAAGGGAAAAAGGAACCATAAATGGATGAAAAGATGTATTGTCAACCATATACCATTTATGTGGGTTAAAATTATATATTTATGAGTTTTAAATCATTTTATAAAATGTTATTTATTATTAAATAACATAAATTTCAATTTTGACACTATTCATTTAATTTTATTTTAATAGCATGTAGAAAAATATAGAATTTAAAAATTAACCCTAATGAAACCTAATATATTTTATAATTATATAATTTTTTTGATCAGAATATATCATTTAAATTATATTAAATATATTATTTTTTAAATCATTTCTTTTTTTCAATATAATTAAAGAAATATTATGTTGGCGTTCCATAATAACTTAATGTTATTATATAGTTTCAAAAAATTAAAAATGGTTTGACATCATGAAATTTATTTAATTATTATCCTCATATATATTAAAAAAATTCACAATTTTCTTGTCCCCTTTGTGAACACATAAGTGATATTTATAAGCAAGAGGGTGACATTTTGTCTTTTTTTCTTTAATTAAAATATAATATCGTTCAATTTCTTGAAAAAGTGATCCATAAAAAATAATTATTCCAGAAAAGGTGATATATATCATAATGAAAATACCTAATTATTTTTTTGATAAAAAATTGGTGGCCGTATCACTTAGTTTTAACCAATGTTAACCTGATTTAACTTTTTATCATTGTGATAGTGTTTTTATATTTTTAATGTTAATTATATCCAATAATCATGTTGGAATAATTAAATAATTTTAATTATTCTATTTGAAAATATGTAATCTATTTTAATAAATATAAACAAAATAATCAGTAGAAATTAATTTTATAAGTATCCCACACAGGGCGATGGAAAACTATTTTATGAAAAAGTGACTTTTACGTTTCAGAATATTTTTCCACAAAGTTAACATATAATTTTTTAATATTATGTAATTAGTTGTATTATTTATATTTAGAGGTGGATTATATTAATATATGATCAAATTGAAAATATAATTGGGCTTTCAGATGAAATGATAGGACAATTTTACAAAAATCTGTATTTTCACTATTCACTGAAAAATCCAAATTTTCTAATAAATTCTTGAAATAAATCATAAGAGAATTTTTACATAATTATTTAAAAAATTAAATAATTTTTATCAAATATAATTTATAATAATTTTATAAATTAATTATATTATTTTATCACAAAATCTATAAAACCCATTTTTTGATGAAAATATATTTTTTAAGAAAAAAATGACTTTGAAAATATTTGAGTGAATATTTTCTATGAATTTATCGATAATATTATATTATGTAAGAACATTATATATATTTAGAAAATCATGTAATATTATTCATTCCAACTAATTTAATATCACTTTTTTAACATTCTTATTGTAAAAAAAATATTTTATAGTTCGTTTAGGCACTATGTATTGTGTCATATATGCCATCAAACAGAGTTTTATTTTTTAAAATACCAGGGTGTTATAATCACTTCCATTAATAAATTTCTTTCTCATAATTTGACTTGGATTATGGTAATCATTGTTTTTACATTTGAAAATAACATTTTTGAAATCCTTTATCTTAAGAAGAGTTAACAAAAACATGTCTTGATAAGAGAGAAAGAACAATATGAATGCCATCTAGAATAACACATAACTAGGCTTCTGAATTGGAAAATTTTGGGGGAAGTAAAAATATTGAAATTTATGAATAGTCCAATAGTTAAATATGGATGGATAGTTAATGAGATCATGTATCACAAGATATTTAATGACCATGGGAAACATAATGACCATACAACCATAAATTCCCACTCAAGGGTAAACACCTAGTTGAAAATATCCTTCATTTACTATGGATTTATATGCATGCATCCTAAAGTCATTAATATTGGGGATAAAATTTATGATTGATATCCAATTTTGGTATGATATATGTGTATCACTTGTGCATGTACATGACATGAATGTAATGGTCAGGCCAAAAATATATTGCCCTAAATTGCATTGTGTAATGTTTCAATCTCATGATATGACATGTATCATGCATAGGATCTTATCATAATCAAACTATCTTATGTTCCCTTGGATTTTATCCTTGACAAATGTTTATCATTCCATGTTTTGAGTTGTTTCCACATTCTTATATTGCCTTTATATTATCATTTTATATCATTCCCCATTTTTTTTATATTATTATTCACACCCCTCTCATGTTATCATGATATTTCACATTGATAACATGTACTATGTTACCTTATGTTTCACCTAGTTTATTCCCTTATTTTCCATTTTTGATAATCCTTTCATATGTACTTCCCAAAGTCTTTCTATGTAGTTCAAGAAGAACGATAATGTTTTAAGAGAATGTTAAGTATGTATTCAATGTCATCACTATATTCCTATTGAAACAAGTTCTTATATGTATATAATTTCCAAAATAATCTAGGAATCTTGTTTTTTTGGGATTTTTATGAGTTTTGATTGTTGATAAATCACGAATAAATGTGTATTTAAAATTGGGTGGTCATATAGGGAGATTGTATCACCCTTTCATTTGAGGCATGTTCCTTTTTACCATACTGTTTTAATGTTGTTTTGAAATTTTTTATATTATTGGGAGCTTTGGTGAGATTGTTTTGGTGTTTATAAGTCTTTGTACATCTCTTGGTCCACCATGGGTAACACAATGCCATGGGGATGGGATTATCCTAATGTTATATGGTGCACATCAAACCGAGGGCTATTGGGCATGGTCGAGGACATAGATCCCTAGGTGGATCACTGTGACTACATGAATATAGGACTAATACAGCCATGGATTAGGTTGTGGTGAGCCTAAAACTATCTAAGTTTCTTTATCAGGACATTTTGGTTGTCTATGTCATGCCTTATAGTTGTTGAGAAATCAGTGGAACCGTGACCATGGTGTGTCCCCCATCCCATGGTGATGGATAATCCTATTTTCTATTTGGGTTCCCATAATGTGGGAGGTGTTAGTGATCCACATTATATATTAATGGGGTAGTTTTAATAATGTAATTGATATGAAATCACATCATATACACTACGCATTCCTTGATTTCTAGTTTTTTTAGATCTACTATTTTTAGGTGATTTTTAGAAATTTCCCTATTAACCGTTTGTGGATTTCATTAATAAGCTGATTATTGGATATGTAATATTATCTTCTATCTTGTTTTGTGGTGTGTTTTTCTTAAGATAGGTAAAATCTCTACCAAACCATTATTTCTAGAAACAAAAGGATTGGATTTATAAACTACCACTCAATGGTTTTCAAAAACTAAAGTTATATGTTTTTTTAATATCTTTGTTTCCATGTCATTAAGAAAATCATATTTCATATTATTTAAGAGGTTTTTATCTAAGGATTTTTTAACCTTTTAAAAATATTTTTTAAATATTTTGTGGATGAAAATTTTATTTCAATGTTTTCATGAAAAATATAAACAGGTTTTGGTTTTGATAAAAATAATCATAGATTACGGTCTTGGAATACATGGTGGTGTACACTCAAATTTATTGTATGATTAATTTTTAGTATGGACTTAGGGCATAGTTCCAGACTATAGGCCCATGGGTATATCACCAAGTGAAGAATTGATAAAGGGTATATCACCACTCTAAAGTGTCATGATTATCATTTGAAATGAATGTGTATGTGTGTGTTAAGCATTGGATGGGTATTCCAAGAGGAAAAAATGAAAGAGAAACATGATTTAGTTCAATTGCTTTGTTGACACTCCATTCTGTATGGTAAATATTTTGATTTCATCACCCTCTATTTTATTTAAATTGTAAGCTAACATGATTCTTATAATAATGGTATTTATTGGGAACTCCCTTGGTGAGATCCAACTTAGTATCATTAATCACCCACTACATATTCACTTTGGTGTGTATGAAGATGTTATTCCTCATGATACATGTAATGTAAAGGTCACATTTTTCTCAAGTGTATCATTACGATGATACTTTCTCATGATGGTGTTAGAGATTATAATTTTTCTTATGGAGTCATTAGACTGATTCCTCATTAATTTTTCTATGTTGGGGCGCCCTTTAGTTTAAGAGATCCACCTTATTAAACATTGTCTCTACTAATTTAAATTTATTGTTTTATTGGTTTCTCGTTCGAGTTGTATTATTTTTACTCATGCATCATATAGTTGGTTTGGTTTGTTATATTTCATGATGATAGGTTGTATTGTTTTGAAAAGGGAAAATAAAACCCCTAATTTATCAATAGGCCCTTGGAAATTTTTCATCGCCTTTATTTTCTTGGTAATTTCACCTAATGTAACACCCTAATATTTTATGATATATTCCCCTTCAAATGAAATTAATTCTATTTCTTACGTTACTTGAAACATCAAATATAAAATAACGGTAATACAATTTACCATTATAAACTAGTCACTAATTTTTTTTTGTATGAATATTACTAACAAAATTATGAAAAATTTATGATTTACAATTAATTCATTAGTTATCAATTTATTATAAAATAAAATAAAATCATTTGAATGTAAATAAGATATTAATCTTAAAAAATTATTTTTATGAAAATAAAATGTATATAGACTAATAAATTAAATTAATCATGATTGGTGGATTATTATAAGGAGGATTATATATTATATATTAGAAAATAATTAACAATAATATAATGTTTCTATAGCCATGTGATAAGAATACATATATAGTGTTATATTTAAAAATATATTTTCTGACAAATAATGTTCTTCTCACTTTGTGTAATTAGTTTACAATGAATTTATTCCACTTATATAAATATAATCACAAAAAATATAATCCATATTTTGAATCAAGAGGATTATATTTTTTCAATAGGTCCCTTTTATTTTTGGTCAATATGAATATTTACAATAGTAATTTTTTTGCCACTCTCGTAATGGTGAAATGGGAAAATAGGGTTAAAATTTTTTGGTAGGACTGTAAAATTTCTATAACACATAACTTTATCCTATTTTTTCAGTTTATTTTTGACTTGTAAATCCATATATATAATATATGGTAACTTGGTTCCATAATTCATTAATTGTCTTATTTATATTAATTTATGAAAAAATTAATTTAAAGTGTCACTTTCTTGAATTAAATATATCTAAAAAATTTGCATAAGGGGAAAAAGGATAAATTAATTTATAAAAGGTTATTTGAAAAATTAACCAATGATTTTTATCATATTAATTTATTTATAATATTTTGTAATTTAGAAATTATCATAAATACTAATGCAACACCGACATATTATTTATTCAATTAATTAAAAGTAAATTATTTTTAAAAAACAATTAGAAGTAATAAAACATTGGAATTTATTATGTTAGATGATTTATATAGATTAATACAACATATTAGTGTTGTATTAATGGTTTATATTTTAATTATATTATTATGATATTGTTATTAAAGTAAAATTAATTGAATACTATCAAAAATGACACCAATGATATTTTATGAAAATAATATGTTATTAAATTACTAAAAATTCAATAAATTTTTTAATAGAAGTTTTTTAAATAATATATGGTATAAATTTTCTTTTTCTCCATTTAATATTTTATTTTCAACATATAATAAAATTATAATCCTTCGATAGTGAAGAAGTTTTTATCGTGGATAATGTTAAAATTGGTTAATCAAGGGGTTAATAAAAAAGGTGAGGTAATGAAAAAAAACTATCAAAATTTTATTTTATTTTGATATTATGATCATATACATATTTTATTTGAATCTATTGAAATTTTTTATAATTTATATTTAATAATGGATCAATTATATTTTAATCTTTTTTTTAATTCCAAGAGTACTCCTCTCCTCACTTATAAACAGGCACCTCTTCTCTTCTTTTTCTCACACATTTTAATACTTCTAACCCATTTAATCCACACCATAATACCTTTATAAATTACTTAAATAGATATTACTACTTCTATTCTTTCCAGAATACCATCGCTTTAAGGCTTAAGGGGGAATCCAATAGAGGGCTCTCAATGAATATGTATAACTCTTAACAATGTGTTTTAAATGTTAGTTCTTCCTCAATATCTTCTAAATCCCCGATATAAATTCTAAAATAAATAATTAAGTGTCATAAATATAATTAATTTTTATTATAATGATGTAATAACTTTTATTTACCTACTTTTCATATTAAAAATCTATAAGACATTGCTCGTTCATATGTATAACTAACTGTGAATGTGTAGAAATGCAATTCGTTTTTCATATCAATTTTACTTTGATGTAATTAAAAAAAATATATGTTATTTATGATATTAATATGATTATTTAAATTTTAAATATTTTATTCATTTATTTTATTATATCCATCAAAAAATGGATACAACGTTCATGCAAAGGTATGGCTTACCATCTGTATGAATGGTGTACTTATTTTTTATATCTCGAACATTTATGGATGAGAGTAAATATATAAATAAATAATATATATTTTATTAATATCATTGTTAACATTTTTTTATATGTTTTAATCATGATCAATGAAAAATGTTCAAAATTGAAAAACTAAAACATGCATGAATAATGATGTAGTTATCTCCTAAATCAATGATTTTCATAAACAACCTTCAATAAAAAGATGATAATAAATTTTAAGAAATCCATATTTTTTATTGATATACTTGAGTATGGTTATGAGAATTTGTTTTAATAAATATCTATTTATTATACCAGATTTTCTACTGTGTATAAAAAATGGGATACTGAGGTAATTTTTTTATTTAATAATATAATTATTTGTAGGGATTATTTATGTTTATATTATGATTATGATATCTTATGGTATAACTATCATGAAAATCATTAGTTTTATTATCCTATATTTATCTATAAAAATTAACTATTATCCTTTAATTTTCATCAATTTATGTTCTTAAGTGACCAGAATAATAGTTTTATGGAATTCTAACTTTATTTCTCCCTTTAATAGAAAATCCATTTTTTACCATATCAATGTTTTCTTAATTTTTTTTGATGATTATTTTAATAATATACTATGATTGTGTAATGTTATTTGGCACCATGATTTACTTTAAAAAAATAAGTTGAATCTTTTTCAAATTTTCGGAATAATACAATTCATAAAAACTTTTATAAAATAATATAATGCATATTTTTTATATTATACGACCAAAATAGAATTTTCTTATCCTCGTGAACAATCTATGATTTTAATCCATTATATGTTTTAATGGTTCTTTTAAGATAAATTTTTATCATTAATATTAAGATGATTTTTAAAATTTAATGATGTTATTTTAATGTGAAATGGGTATTTTCATCACAAAATATTCGATGTGATCCTTTAAAGGATTTTTTATTTAATATGAAATAATTTTATGTTATTTATTATTTACCAAATATATGATCCAATGATTCCATTATTATTATTTCTATGGATGGATTATAATTATGTCAGAATTTTCCTTATGAAAATAAATAATTTTTAACATGTTATACTGTGATTAATTGATGAAATGTTTATGAAACATGTTTCTTTTCCATGAGTCAATATTTGATGAAATTTAATGAAAATAATTTTTTAATGAGTTATGAGGAAATTAATGTTTTATTAACTTATGGAACAAATCTATATTATTTCTATTTTAGGTTTGGTGGGTCTTGAATTACATATCCATCTAAATTAATTTGTTAGAGATGGATATCTCAGGTGATTAATAGGGGTAAACCCAAATCGATAAGGGACTCTGTCCACTATGATAGTTTTTTGAGTGAATCTGGAATAATATAGTGGTTATTTAGAGTGAACCTAATACATTATTATAGTATTGTAAGTGAGTCTTGATGAAAAATAAAATTATTTTCAATACCGATACGCATACCCAATGTTTTTGTCTTATAGTAATGGTATGATATCATGGATGATGATCTATGATTCCATTATGATTTATGTCTTCTAAACTGCCAATATTTTTTAAATTCCTCATAATTATGATATATGATATATGAGGTATGGTCATTAAATGTTATTATCATGTTTTGGTACCTTTTAAATATTTTTATGCTTATATGATGTTTGATATCTCCCATGTTTTCCCTTACTGATCATTTCAACTCACCATTACTTTGGTTTCCATTCTATAGGATATGAACGACATATTTTTGTTTGATATATATGATAATGGTGATAATTATAAGTAATTTTGTCAGATATGATGACGATATTATATGAAAAAAATATGATGTATTAATTACAAATGTTCTAAGAAGGGGATAAATACAATGAAAAACATGCACTAATGCAATGAGAAATAACTCAGAAAGACTCAAACCCAAGACCTCACCAAGGCCCAATAGATCTGCTACCAATAATATGAAATTATTTGTTTAAATACCATGTAATAGTAATAAAAATAAATTTTATGGTCTTAAAAGAAATGTAGTATAGACATGGATAATCTGTTGAAATTTGATTCATAATTAGAAACTGAGTCTTCCTCATTCAACATTTACTATAATAATTTCCTTTCCATCCTAAGTCAATGAACATTTTAATAATATTATTCTAGTTAAATATATTTAATTATCACCCATTCCATAGTTTGAATATCATATTCTCCTTGAAAATAATAATTTGATACCACTACTAACCGGCTTAATATTCAAGATGATATATAATAAGATCTACGTTTTTCTGCTATGAGCTACCAAAACATTAAATATATTCTCTGAAGCATTAATCCATCCTTCTACTACCACTAGGTCTAATGTTCCCATAATTATCAAAGGGAGTTTTTTAAAGAAATGGTACACTATTTACATGTTCCTTGGTGAATAATTTTTGGATTATTTTTCATGGGTAACACTATTTAAAGCTATCATTAATTGACATAACACAACCAAAAATATTTCATCTCCCAATATAACTGTTTTGGATTGCTGATTCAGAATGAAATTTTCATCTTGATTTCTATATACATCATTAAAACTAGATACTTGGTGAAAAACCATAATAAAATTCAAATATATTTTATGAATAAACAATGAATAAATTAGATTAATAAAAAAACTCCCATAATAATATGACCATAAATTATAATCTCTATATTTTCTTTCATTATCAAAATATAAAACTATAATGTTATCTAAACACTTCTATGAATAGAATAGTGAAAACTCGTACATAACTACTCTATAGTTACATGAATTTATATAATGATTTAATTTCCCTATATTATTATGAATTTTTAGGTTTATAGTTTCAATTAATTAATAAAAATCATTACATTAAAAAAGATAAAACATCCACACTATGTGAACCTTTTCATAAAAACATGTTCTTAAATTTATACTCTTGTTTATTTCAAGACTCGCTTACTTCATTCGAGATGAGTATTCATAATTTATGGATTTACCTTGATATGGTTCTAACACATCCATAAATCATATAATGTAATTTTAAAAATTCAAATGGGGATATAATGATTATAAAGGGATATAAAAATATAGAAAACCTATTAGTCCATTCCAAAATATGAAAACCCATGAGAATGTTTTCTTTTTTACATAATAAATTTTGATCTAAATAATCACTTACTAACACTTTTACTTAACTTAGTAACCCTATTATTTTTATCAAAAATTTTATAAGAATGTATAATGGTGAAAAAATAATCATAAATTTTATCGAAATACCATATTCAGATTACTCTTACATCTACCCTTATAATATATCATAATGGAAAAACTTTCTTGTTTATTGAAACATAATTCCTCCATGGAATAAATGATTAACCAATGCATTTAAGAGCTATATCAAACCCTCCCATCATTATATGTAATTTCCATGAACCATAACTTTAATAAAATGATTAAGGGCCTTCACCTTCATCATAAAACTCATAAAAACATTAATTTAAAGATTTAATCCTTAGAAATTATAATTACATAGAAAAATAAATATAATTGTCTTAGATAAATATTTAAAATAAAAAATTCATCGAATAACATAAATTTAATTTAATTTTGAAAAATATCAAAACATCAAATCATGATAAATGAAGCACATTACAATGGGAAAATTCAATTAAGAGGATAATGATAAGAAAAAAAATCATTTGACACCTTTATGAAAAAGTAAAAAATGACCCATATATATGAAATTAAAAAATATTACTTCATTAAACCATTGAAAATAAACTCAAAATTTATAGAAAATAAATTTATGTAAATTCTATAACCAAGAGTCCCAATACATTTTACATGTCCTCTACTGTAAACACTAAATATTTTAATATTAAGTTATTCTCTTTAAATGAACAATATACAGCTTATTTTCCATCCAACAAAAAAATAATATAATATGAGACATATTATACAAACATGATTAGGAAAATTCAAGAAGAATAAAACCATTAGTAAATAGATATTATAATTAATTATAAATGCATACATAATAGGTCCTGGATAGTAAAAAAATTATAATTGATTTTTCAATACATGTAGGTGTATTTATATTTTTTAATTAGATTTTAAATATAAAATTTAGAATTTTAATTTTATAAATTTAATTTAATTTTTTAATTCCAAATATTTAAACTATTCTAATAGTATTCTTCATTTTTTCAAAAATAATTGATATTTAGATAAATAGTACAAAAATGGAGACAACCAAAATGATGTATTTCATTACTATATAAGCAAGTCTGATATTTTTTAATTAGTAATCAATAAATTTAAGTAATAAAGTTAATAATTATAAAAATATTTTTTTATATTTATTAATCATATGTTTAACCATATAAAAAATTATGATAATAATAATAATATATTTCTGGTTTTTTATTTAATTTAACATTGTTTTTGAATAATAAGGTTTTTCGTAGATTTTTAAGATACATAAAATTAATTTGTTCTATAATAAACCAATATAAGTATTGAAAATAAAAAACATTAATAATATTATCTTACACATTAATCATAATAACCAAAACACACTTTTCCTAAAAACATTTTTTACACGATATGTACATTTATTTTAAAATTAATGCATCAACAAATTTGTTTTATTTTCTCAAAATAATAATTTAAAATTTAAAAATCTAAGGTCAATATTATTTTAAAATATAAATATATATTTTTTTATAAAATTATTATCTAATTTTGAATATTAATTACCCTGATAAAAGTAAAAATGTTTTAAATTAAATGACTAAGAGAAGATTACCCAAAACAGGGAAAAAATATGTTTCCAAATTGGTGGTTCCAATTTTACAAAAAAATAACTCACCTTCCCATCTTATTTAGAAAAAAAATTATCCTTTTATACTTTATTAAAAACTTTATATGATTGAAAATATAATGTGTTCTTCAAAATTTTTCTGCCTCTCCACTTATAAAAGGGGAACATTCTACCACATCGTGTTAAATATTTTCTTAATGAAATATCTATAACACTAACATTTTGTTACTTATATAACAATATCCCCCTTAGTTGACCCTCTAGTAACCATTATTTATATGAAGGCCATTATTTCCAAGAATATTTCTAAGAGAAAACTTGATCTCTCGATGTATGTATTACCATATTCTGAATATTTTCTATTTTATATTCCTCTTCTAAACCATTTATAACAACAACAATATAATTATATAATAATAATTTATATTATAATACATTATTACAATTAAATTAACAACCCATATTTATTCATATTCATACACTATGGAAAATAATGTAATGTTGATAGTGTGTAGATGAGGACTACCTCCTCCATAGATCAACATCTTTCATTTTTGTAACTACCTTCATGGATTTTAAAAATAATGTAATTCATTATTTTATACAATATATATAATATATTTATTTTTCATAAATGGAATTTATTATTTAGTATCAATCCCTCTACATATTTGAAAAATAAGAATTCCATCCTGAATACGTGAAGAATACTTGTTCCATGAATTACATGTCTTATATTTCTTAACCACAGGATATAGATTGTTAGAAAATGTGTAATTAATGAAAAAAATTTATAATTATAAAATTATTTCTTTTCTAAAATTGCAATCAATTCCTCAACTACCTCATATTCTATGAATAAATTAAAATGCCATACATGCTTTTGTGTGGGTTACCACCTCTAATAAAGTGATGCATTTATTTTTTCCCTATAGTATATTAATATTTGTACAAATAATTTGAAATATTATTCAAAATATTAATAAAATGATATTAATTTCATTATTTTTATGTAATATTTATATAAAAACTAAATCAACCCATAATCTAAAATCACCATTAATTAAACTATGTTCATGTATTGGTCATTTTATCCACATACGTGAATGATGCAGTCAATTTCATTCATAGATGATTATAGTAACATAACTAGTTGATATATTCAATAATAACAACTAGATAAGTGTTTTTAAAGGTTATTTAAATATAATATTTGAAAAATTATAAGAGATATTAACAATAAACTGTCATAATAAATTTATTATTCAAAATGGAACATTTGTAGTTACAATTCATAAATAGAGTCCATTTTTAAAACATATGGAACTATATAGATTTTGATATAATGTAATTATAATTGTTTTAAAACCTTAAAAATACGGAGGTTATGGTGATCTTTTATTAAACCATTGACTATTTTAAATATATAAAATTTTTTATAGAAAACATTACCGAACAACCAAAAATTTCCCAAAAAAGTGAAAAATATTAAATAAATAGATAAAAATAGTAATTTATAAAATTTATAATATGACATACAGATGAATAAGGATTTTTTGAATTTTTTTAAAATAAATAATTTGATTATCCAGGAATTTAGGCACTTGCACATAAAGAACTATGAATAAGTTAGTAGTTCCTTTTCTCAAATATAATTACTTTAAATATATTTATTATTATTCACCATGAAATCATTAACATGGTGTAATTAATAACTAATGATTTAATATTACCATATTCGAGAAACTTTTTTAAGACCCATATAATGATCTAAATTTAAATATCCTTCCATTTAGAGGATACTAATTTTGTAAGGGTTTTTTCTAACTCAATTTACATCAATGAGTTACAAGATTTATTATTGAACACTACTTTTCCATGTTTAAATTAGTATATATAATGGATAAATTATAATGTATTTTCTATTTCATTTATGTTATTTACAACTCAACCTTATGAAATTATTACTAAATGATTATTACCTCAAATATTATGCTTTTGATAATGTTTTATTATTCACAATTCAAAATTCATGGGATGTTATTTTTTTTTATAAACCAATTTAAATTTACATAGTCTATATATTACATATTTTTTAATATTATATAATGTACTATTGTTTATTTATTGTATTTTTAGTTTAATTTAAACTTCTTATTTCAATAGTTTTTCTTTAAATGTTACTTTAATTGAAAGGGTTTCTTACTAATCTAATTTCTATATCTTGATTGTTTTTGAAAGATTATAATTAATTTGAATTTTTATTCTTTCTAAAAACTCAACTATTTATTTTTATATTCAAGGTGTTGTAAATTCCCCAAAAAAATTGTTTTCACATTGACTTATTTTTTAAACGAAGAGCTTATTTAATATAAAACTGATCATATCTCTTCTTCCCTTTCGGGATACATCCTTTCTTCCATTACTACATTCATTAGAATATTTTTAAAATGTACTTATATATGCCTAAATAATTGATTAATTTCATTTCCATATAATTGGATTTATTTTAAAATATATATATATTTTTACATTTTCCTTGGGGGTGGTTTTCTTCAGAGTGAGTGAAGCATATCTTTTAAATGTTTTCTATTTGAACAAAAATTTATATAACCATTCTCATTTTATATAAACATTTTTATTTATTTTTTCAAATTTTATAAAATAAATTATTTTTTACCATCATTTTATATTTTTTAATATTTTTTCAATGGATCATGTATATTTTTTATTTGTAATGTGATTTTTCTGAAAATATCCAAAGAAGAATTTTAAATATAAGAAATTTTTTATCAGAATTTTATTTTGATTATAAATAGAATTAATCCAATGATACCATCCACCATATCTCTCTAGATAGATTATTTTATATCCTTCTTATTTTGGTGAATATTCCAATACTCCGTTTGTCATACATAATAATCTTCATTGTAAAATCATAATTATTCTTCAATGAATTTCCTATATGAATCACCTATTTTTCATTCCTTAGATTGAAGGGTTATCCTCAAGATTTCATACAACTATTAACTAGGGTAATTATTTTCTTAACCATATAACCTTTACCTATATGGTGTAAATATCATATGCTTAATTATCATTTTTAAAGGCTGTTTATAGAGAAAGCTTATGAATATAGTTTGATTACCATTTATTTTTCTATTGATTTAAGTTATTATGATTGTTTCTAATTTCATTATGTGATTAAATTTGGAAAATACCTAAAAACCATTTTATTTCTATAAGTTATTTATTATATAAAATTTGAATAATTTTTATTTTAATGTTTTATAAATCCCATTTTTTCCATGGGTTATTTATGTAGTGATGGATGAATAATTTTAAAGTGGAACTCATATGTATGAGTGATGATGGTTGGGGTCTTATATCTTCGTAAAATGTATTGGTTAAATATTTAAATATTATTAGTTTTTTATAAATGGGTTTAATTATGATGTTCAAAAGAATGGGACAAATTTCATGACTCATGAAGGTATTGTACACATGTATATAATTATGTTATCTCGCTATCATGGGTTCAACTATGTCTCTCATGAACTTAATGTTTCCCTGTGTTAATGGTTATGATAGATTTGAATGATTTTATGAATTTTAATATTATGATCTCAGGATTCAAGTCCTATGTTAAGTGTTTTAATCTAGGTTGTAGCTATTTTGTTTTCCCTATACTAATGTTTGTTCCATATTTTATAGATTTAATTGTTATATGTTTATTCCAATTCTTATATTATGAAATCATAGATAATTTATATTGACACATATTTCTACATCCTACTGATTCATGTAATTTTTGTTTCTATTTCTTATTCTACAATTTATTATATTTTATTTTTTGGGTATATGTTTGTTATACATCTTGATAATACACATATTCTCATCATATGTTAATTTATGATATACCATTGTTATTGCCTATGTTTGCCCATACTAATTATCAGATCTCATCCTTTATTATGTTTCCATTTCCCTGGGTTATGTAAGGTTGTATTATTTATATTTTAACTGGAATATCATACTTTTCGGATAATTTATTCAAGATATTGAAGGCCCAATTTCGATTATGTAGTTTTTTTGTACTAAGATAAATCCCAAGTAGATAAAAATAGAATGCGTAATAATAGTTAAATATTTATCATAATTCATTAAAATTATGAACCATAATTGGGGGTTCAGTTTTATAGAATTCATTATTTTTTAATGGTCTTGTAATTATAGATGTATATCAAATCCAATGTATATAAGGTTTATTTTTTTAGAACTAGATCAGGGATTTTAGGACTGGGGAACTTCATCTAATATCATGTGAAATAAAATTATATCATTTATTTACTTGATTAAAAACCCTTTTCATTTTTATTCCATTATTATTATCCTATTTATCTCATTTATTATCATATTTAATTTATTTACAAAATCTCTGTTTTTCATTTTTAGGTTTTTTTTTTCAATTCATCTGAAACAGATTTGGTACATTGTCTATGGTAAAATGGTTTATAAAATATTTTTATAAACACAATATTTTTAGAGATATACATTCATTAATATTCTAGTATCACAAAAAATTTGTACATTTTAATAATTTTCTAAAATATATTCAAATTAAGAAAGGTATCTTGCAATGGTCATTTTAAGTTCTTACATTTTATGATGGAAATTTATCATTAATATTAATAATAAAATAGAAAATTTAAATTCAATGAACCATAACAATGTTTTTGATATAATATTAATGTATTAAACTTGTTGTTAGAACTATCCATGTAAGGTGGTGATGAAAAATGAAATATGTTGTTCCTGAATGTTGTAGTACGTGAGAAACTTGGGTTACATTTTAATTCTCCATTGAATGAAAGAAAGTTAGATAATGGTTGTTACCTAAACATATTGAAATTTTAATAAAATAATTATTATTATGTAATTATATTAGTTAGGTTATACTATATTTTGTGGATATTTAAGGAGAAGGAAACATGAAAAGAATATATTAAGCGAGTTACATATTATTTTGATATCACCCAATCAGCTAAATTTAATGCCTTTGGATGATAGTTTTATAGTCATAATAGGGGACTATAAATTTATAAAAGTGGTTTTCTGAGGATTTTTTGTAGCATTTTGAGAGAAAATCTGACACATATGTGTCTTTGTAAATGTTGGATTGAGCCACATTTTATATGAAAACCCTAATGGAATATTAAAAAATATTTAAAATTTAATTTTTAAGAGTGAAATTATAAATTGAAAGTAGATCCCAGATAGACCTTGTATAGTATTCTCAACCATTTATACTCCTATTTTCTCAATGTAATTATTTCATTTTCAAATCAATAAATAAAATTTTGTTTCAAAATAAATATCCATTAAATTTTTTTCGGGAGTATTTTTGTAATTTGACATCAATGATATATTTTAAACTATGGATTAAAAATTAAATATTTAAATTTACTCTTAAATATCATATTTATCAAAAAAATGAATAAATTGATCCAGGTCAAGAAAATATTATCAGCTTATATATTTTTAAAACCTTTTTCATTGACTTCTCTACTATTTTTACAATCCTAGTACCTATTATTGGTAAATATTTTAGATAAATATACTAATATTTTAAATTTGATATTAATTACTCAATAAATATATTACTATTTTGACAAGCCTTGTACCTATGATTGGTAAATTTCAAATTCAAAGAATGTGGAAAAAATGATAATAATGTTCAATATATAAGGTGTATGTAGATAAATAATTTATCCAACCATTTAAATATAATGTTTTTGATATTTTGTGACTATATCCCTTATTTTAACCATTTTACCATATTTAACCCTTACCAGGGTGATTAGTTTTAATTATTGTAATTGATTTTTATGAATAAAAAAATAGACCTTACAAATTTATTTTTATTGGATGATTATAATTTTAAAATAAATTTATAATATTAAATTTATATAGGTTATAAAAATTAAATTTTATAAAAATATACATAATGAAAAAATTTATAAAAAATCCTTTTTAAAAATAGTAACGAATGAATGAAAAATCATGTATATTATTGATTCCCATGAAATTTTTTTATTATTGTTTTTTAAATGATAGTTATATGACTATTAGAGAAATAAAAATCTGAATAAAGGATAAACATAATTCCACTTCCAAAAAAGAAAAGAAGATATTTATGGAGTTTTAAGGATTCATCAATCCTATAAAGAGGACGTAGGGAAGAAAGGACTACATAACTCTAACCATGACTAAATTAATGATATCATCTATTAAAAGAAATTTTATTCATCCCAAGGTATCTTATTTGAGTTATAATACTATATAATTGGAAAAGGTGGTGATATAGAGAGTAATAAGTCTAAAGGCTTGACCATTACTCTTCATGTTGAAACTAGATATTGTGTGGCTCCAACCACTCAATTTTTTGGGACATAACTATGTAAAACTTCATATAGATGAAAATAGATTAATAAAAAATAATGGAGAGGATAGTAATTCATCATTTCATAATTAAGTGGATTTTGATAGATAATTTCATCTTCTCCAAAAGCCAATAAACCCTTCTTCCATACAGGATGTAATAGTATTTTTTATTTATGTGGATGTTTAGACCAGATAGATGATGGAGGGAGCTCATAGAGGTAGTAGAAAGAAAAATTGGCCCAACAAATGAATTGGATTTTATATATCTCTCTAATTATAAATAGTCAATGATGTATTATTTCATTAAATCCTCAAGGTAAGTTATTATTAAAATGGATATAAGAAAATTAAAAGTTATAGAAAAAAATTAAAAATAGTAATGATGATATAAGTAGGATCACATACTAATTCATTTGATTAATGGAGGAAATATCATTTTTCCGGAAAAAATTAGGATCATTGAAAAAATGTATTTTTACCTTGAGGATATATTCTCTAAAATATCAAAAATGGAATCATTTATATGTTTACTAAAGAATATATAGAGAGAACAAATCCAACAAGCTAATGTTATTTTGGGAAGGTTCATATTTTGATACCAATATGTGGTCTCTAATTTTTTTATGTTTTCTTCATTTTACCTTTGATCCTTTTAAATTATAATTAAATGTTGTGAATAATTAATTGAATAAAAATATCCTAAAAATAGTTTTTTAATAAAAAATACTTATTATGTTCAATAAATTTCAGGAACATGTTTTTAAATTGAAAATATTATTTCTAATTGCATTAAATTACATCTTAAAAAAAATTTCAAGAAAAATGTTTGAATATTTTTTAATTCATGATTATATCTATATGGAATCATACAAGTTTTATTTTTTATAAGAAATATATTTTTTCTCTTCACCAAGAAATGAAACTACTTATAAAAATAAAAAAACCAACTTATAAAAAATATGAGATGATGGATCAAAAAATTATTTTCATTTTAATAAATTTAAATACAAAAAGTTAAAAATTTATTTTTTAATAAAAACATGAAATGCATAGAAATTACTTTAGTTCAAATACAAACTACATCAGTTCATAAATTAAGAATCATATTTTTATTGAATAATAGAAGAAAATTATTTATAAAATTTTTAAAAAATATTTCTATATGAATCTATAAAATTAACATGAATAAGATATAAAATTTATTCTTTAGAAAAAATTAATGTTCAACAATAGATTTATTCTCTGGTATATATTTATATTGGTATTATTCTTGATCTTTCGGTTTATTTCATTAACCCAAATTCCCATTATTTTGGGATATTCTTTTCAAATGAAGTTTAATCCCATCATATATAACTATGTTATTTTTCTTTCATTCCACCTATACATTTTATAAACCAATTTACACCATGATAACATATAGATTTTAGGATAATTTCATTATTAGTAAATGAATGAAAAACTTCTAATAATGATAAAGTAGATAAATGGTATAAATTTTATGATTATTCTCATAGAGTAACATTGAATTATAGTTGATGGAAAAGAGATTTAGTGTTAATTATGTGGAAAACCTTCATTATTTTGTATTTATTTCCCTATATTTATTGTTATATAATTAAATTACATACATTTACCAATAACTAGTTTACTCTCAACAGCGTATTAAATCTAAATTTATCTTCAACATTATAATCATCCATGTTATTTTTATTGTGATGTAACTTTACTAATATAATACAAGTACATGTTGAATTTTTGTATATATTTAAAATTACATCATTTATGGGGATTCATTTAATGTAAGAATAATCTCCATATTTTTTTAATAATATTCAATTAAGTGTAAACATTTTAGTTGTACTTTATTTATACTTCAAAAAACACAATGGAAAATAATTATTTATGAAAATAAAAACAATATTATAATAAATAAAATATAATCATTTCCCATATTGAACCTACATGTGATCTACTGTAATTCTATGGAAACATTGTTAGACACAAAACTCATATTCCACTACTCAATATGAGCACATATTTTTTATTTTAAATGATTTAATTTTTGATACCATTAATTTGATGATTACCTATATCAATAATTGTTTTTAAAATACTTTTCTGAAACTTTTAAATTTTATAGTCACTTATTTTCAACCATTCTCATATATATTGTACCCATGACCACTTTAATGTTATTTTATATTAATTCATATATATATTCTATTTAAGTAATTTCATCCATTTTATGTTTACTACAACTTTCCATGTTTTTCATTAATGTCATAGGGTTTTTGAAGGTAACAATTAAACGACTAAGGTATTTTTTAGTTTATTTTGCCTCTTAAACCCATTGATCAACCCTTTACTTTTCAATTTTCTACAGAAATTAGATTCCATGAATAATCCTTTTTAAATCCCCCAGTTTATACCCTTCCCTAAACATTTCTTAAATATTTTTATTGTAATTTTCAATCAAATTTTAGAGAAGTGGGTTATTCTGGGTGACAGTTGATTAAGGGACAATGAGTCATTTTTTTCATATGGATAAAAATTATGACACCATGTTATTTATGTTATGTTTCATAGAATATTTATTTATTTCATTTATATTTTGATATGGAAATATAAATTATATTTTCTCTCTAATAGTGATTACATTTTTGGTTATTATATGGTAACCCCCTCTTTTAAGGATACTCATAAAAATGATAACATATTAATCGAAGAGTAAGATATGTATTTTATGACCTTCAATCAATAATATTATATTGATTATTAGTTACATTTTTCCAATTTAAATATTATATTTTATTATAAATATTTCATGGGGTTTTAGAGTTTATACTCACATGTTTATCCTATCATTTTTTGAGTGGGATATGTCCTGTTGTTCATCTTTTTCATGTTTATATTGTTAATTTATTACAAAAAATAAGGGTTTTAATTTTGGGGTGTGGGGTTTTTAGGGATAAATTTTATTGATATTTATGATGAATATATTTGAAAATTTCAACCCACATTTTTTCCAAAAAAAATAATGTTTTTAATGACCCACCATCCCATGTCCTGGGAGATCATTTGAACTAAAAATTAAAGTCTTAAAGATTAGTGAATTTCTTTTATTTTTCATAGTTGATATGTTAAATTATTTTTAACATCCTGACCTATCCCATTAGATTCACCATGAATACTAACCTTAGGTAACACCCCCCCTTATACCAAAGATGGAATTGAATTCCCAATTATTAAAAATATTATGCAGAATTATTTAATCATATAAAAACATAAACATAAAAATAAAAATATACAACCCTAAATAGACATATTGAAGTTAATAAATAAATATTATGCACATATAAACCCAATAATGATATTAAATTCAAAATATATCAATAAATAATAATCAGAGTGTAGAAATCAACAATAATTTCAAACTAAAAAAACTAAAAGTCTCAAAATAAGGATAATGTTCCCACATGACACAACCCCATACTCTATATGACTACAAATACCAATCTCTAATATTCATCCTCTTACAATAAATCAATAAAATCCTTCTAAAATGTAACATGTCCTTGCATTAAAAATATCGAAAATAAAGATGAATGAGTATTCAATAAAATGTATATACATGGGTGACATTATCGACTCAGTACAAAATCCCCAACACTTTTCACTGAAAACATATAAAGAAGAACCAATTATCTCACATTTTATATAAAATAAAAAATATGAATAATATGATAAATAAGCCAAAAATCCATACATATAACTTATAATGACCCCACTTGTCCATTGAAATCCATAGTTTCTACAAGTCTACGCATACATTCCATGAACTCACACACCTAATTCATGCATCTGGAACAAACCCAACTTAGTAGGGCAGCCACATTCCTTTGACATGTTTTTTCACATGAAATATTTGTACTTTAATTTTCTATCTATATAAAACATAAAAATCCAAACAAGAACCCAACAAGTCCATGTACAATGTATCACAAATCCACCATAACCCATGAAATCTAGAGAGCCCCCCAATCAACATGACACCAAAGTTGATTTCAACATGGACCCAACCATATGAATTCATGAAAACATAAACCCCACTCTAATTTCATGTTACTAGGTAAATTTTCTAACATTATAAAATTATTATTTTGAAAAAAATGTCATGATAATGTTTTTAATAAATATGATGTGGGGGATTTTTACAAAAATTATTTAAAAATGATTTTCCAGTAAGAGAAAATAAAATAATATTTATCTAAGATATGAATATGAGATCAATGAATAAAATTTTAAATTTTAAAATCTTATGCTTCCATGTTATTAATAAAGGTAGAAAGAGTGAGAGGCCACTTATCTAAAACCATATCATCATGATGAAACCACATCGTACATTCTTAGATACCACCAGTAACAAAATTCCTAGGAAGACTCAAAAAAATTAAAATATAAATTAACCTAAAAATATATATCTTGGATTTATATAAAAAACTAAGATTTATCCCAAGATATAATTAGAATAAAAAAAGAGGAGAATAAATAGTATTCATAACTTTGGTTCCAAGGATCAACACTCCTTGATCCCCAAATAATTCAATCTAGATGGAAATTAATCACCAAATTAATCCCAAAGGAACACTTTGGTTCAAGTTTCATGGATAGAAGAAGAAAAATGAGAATTTTTGGGGATTTTTTAGGTCCAATATATAATTTTCACAATTAATTATTTATTTCACATAGTTTGGAAAACCCTGCACAAATTGTGTGGGTGATACTAGATGAAATAGTAGATATCATTACATGGCCACAATGTTTCGAAAACCATGAACCAAGTATTAAAAGAATAACTAGAGAATTTTTAATGAGTCTATATATTTAGAAGACATTTTACCTAAACTGTCGACCAACTATGCACCTTCCCTAGGGTCTAATTTATTGTGTTCCATGATTAACAATAAAAAATGTTCAGTCTCACCTAACTGTATACCATATAAAACACATCAATAACCTCCAATAACATTTTCAAAACTTATTTAGATAAAAAAAATATTTTATTACAAAATAAGATTCTAGAAAACATTTATAACCAAAATTGGGGTGTTAAATTATCCCCATCATTGAGATTTCCATCCTTATAAATATTGAGGATAATGATGGTTAGAAAAAATATCATTCCACTAATATTGGGGAAAATTATCCCTACTATCATTATATTCCATTCTATGATACCATAATAGACATATTAGAGGTATTGTTTGAGCCATAAAGAATTTACCATGCCCATCCCATGATACAATAAAGGGTATAGAGCCAATAGAATAACTCGATTTGAAGAAAAAAATTTCAATGAACATATAAGAATGAAACTCAAATCACAATCAGGACACAATAACATAATAGATTTAAAATTAAAAAAATAAACCCCTTGATATAGGCAAGAATATATAATGGTCCTACCAACCCATGTACAAATATACATCGCCTACCGAGATGTCAACTCTTTATCCCCAAGAATACCTGAAGTGCACATGATCCTTTACTAATTAAACTATAAAACATTGAAAAAAAAAAATTAGAAACTATATATCAACAAAAATAATTATAAAATGCTACAAATAGGTAAACAGTTCATAAAAAATTTCATCCAAGATGAAATATCATATTGGTTTCCTCGTCGATATAAAGTAGAATATTGTGCTCAAAGTTAACCAAGGTTACAAATGTAAAATAATTAACCATTATATCTAAAGTAAGATATGTCTTAGTGAGAGATGATGATTATAATATGATATAAGTTCAATAAATCCATGAAAACCCCCCACTACATGATCATCCCAAATGTTATTCCCTAGCTAGGAATAGAAAACACATACACAATGAGTTATATAACTACCAACTCAATCACATCTCATATTTTAACCCATGATTATACTGGATATTATGATGATTCAATCCCACTACTCTAATGGTATATGTAATAGTTGAAATATTCTCACTAGTTAGTGTTTGAAATTAACTACCTTTTGTACCATTATGAAATATGAATTAAAAAACCACTTGAAAATCTCTCAACATAAGGAGGAATTGGGATGGGATCCTGGTACAGAAGAGAAACTTTATCATCCTTTTTCCACCCATCAACATATCCCCACCATTATGTTTTATCGTAACAGAGAAAGAAAAAATTGATACTAAAAATTCATAGATATGGTAACCCAAGTAATTAATGGAAGCCACCTAATATAAAACCTTGAAATCATATTCTTATTTATAACCCTAGTGTATTCCCATGACTTGTCCAAAAAATCATTCATGATACAAAATTTCCCTAACCTATTACCCAAAGAATTATGAGTTAGTCTATCCTCTAAAAAAATTATCACAAAACATCAGACCTTGTGAGGTATGTCTTCAGTGAGAGTAGATATGAAGAATCCTGAATGTGTATCACGAAATAACCCATTAAGCACAGAGTGGTGGAATCCGCAACATATTTATGAAAATAGCTCACTCATTGGTAATGTGAATGGTATGACCCTATACTCACCTGTAACTTGGAAACATAGAAGGATGTTACCATCTAGGGAGTACTCCCAATGAATCACACGTTTCTAAGAAAAACGACATAGGATTGTTTTTCAAAAATCATGGTGACTTTTATTTAAAATTCATTCAATATATCCCCAAACTCAAACATATCAGCTGGTAAAAAATGAGATGTAGTTCCCAATTCCACCCATATTGACTATAATTTAACAATATTTGAATCCCATACCCATTAAAAATATTAATAACCCCATCAAAATTATGGAGATAGTATCATAAATTATTGTAATCCATATGACATTAAATGTAATTCCATAATTTTTTACAATATATATTTAAAAAAATATAATGTTTTAATTGATTTATATACACACCACACCAAATAAAAATAAATCATGATAATTTCAAATAAAATTAATAGAATTACCATTATAATATAACTATTGATTTTTTGGGTATAAATTTATGTTACGACATTATGAAATATTCGATGGAAAAAATGGCATTGGGTAGTTAAAGTATTTTTTATGAATTACATTTGCAGAGCTATGAATGGAGGTAGCTTCATTAAGTTTTAATATAGATCAATCCCAATAAAAATCCCAACAATTATAAAATGAGAGTAATCATATAAAAGAGAAGTTGATAAATTGTTATATATAGTTACTCTCATAATAAAATTATAGTATGCGAGTAATATCATCAATTATTATTTAGTGTTAATATAGTAATCATATCAATTATATATTATTAACCTTTTATACACTTTATTGAAGGGAACTAAATATATTATATATATTTATAATATGAATAATAAATTAATACTAATTAATAATTTATAGGATATAGGAATAATAATAATTTAAATTCAAAAAGTTATTTTCCTTTGGAAACATTTTAGATTATTTTTTTTATTTAAAATTTAAATTATAAAATTTCAGAATTTTAATTTAATAAAATGAAACAGAAAATTACATTTATTGTTTCAATTTTATATTAATATGATTGTCTTGTATTTTTAGGAAATTATTGATGTTTAGGTGAATAATGGAAAAACATATTTTTTACTAAAACCACGTCATTTAACACTATCTCAATAAGTAAGCTTAAATTTAAAATTAATAAAAACTTTCCAATGAAAAAAATATTAATATATTAAAATTATTCATTTAAAAATAATAGGTTCAATTTAAAAAAAATGTTTAACATTTTAGAGACATAATAAATATTTAACTTCGAAAACTATTTTTATTCACTTATATAAAAATTTATTTATCAACACATGTAAAAATTATATATTAAAAATGAATTCATATTTTAGATCTATATTTTCTTTTATTAAAAAAATTAAAATCTTATTTGTATACATAAAATTATAATTATGAATATTAAAGATAAAAACATTTTTAATAATGAAAGAGTTATTTTTATGAATTGTTTTATTAATATTATTTATTTTTTATAAAATAAATTAATATCATATATTTTTTATAAATCAAATTATATAATGTAAAAAAATATTTATAAATATATTATATATCATTTAATTAGAGATTAATAATATTAAGAACAATTAATGTTGAAAAAATCAATTTTCTTCCAGAACAGTTTTAATATATTATATGGTTCAATTGTGATGTTTTTATCACATATATAAATATTAATTAAGCTGAAATGGATTCTAAATTTAGTTTTAGAAAAAAAATTGTAAGATGGGTTATGTTATATTTCTAGTAAAAAATTAATTTCATTGGTAAAAACTACATACAATAGTGAATAACTAAAATGTAAATATTAAAAACTAATGATAGAATTTTAAAAAAATTACAAAAATGAATCCAAGTAAATTTTGGAAGGGTTATCAACCTTAAATAATCTCACTCTTCATTATTTCAAACATTTAGAGGAATTTTCCCTTTAATATTGACATGTTATGATAAAAAAACTAATGCATATTTATTAAAGTACCATTTTCATCACTTATAAAAGGGGATCATTTACACCACCTTTATACACCCATTAGAAATAATTATCTCCTAAAAAAATATACTCTAATGTATTATCAAACCTCTCCAAATTTCCTAGAATCCTTTTCCTTTTATAAATTTCATGCTATGTAGCCTTATGTTATTACCAAGGGGATTACATCCAAAGGGAACAGTAATGTCCTGTACCATTTCATTTTATACCACATTTAAACAATTATATCCCTGAATGTATGATATAATATGTATTATTAATATTATAAAATTTTATTATTCTAATAAAATGTCACTTTTATATTTACATCCAAATCATTAAAAAATGAAGACATCGACATGCGTATGTGTGGACTCCACCGACCATGAACAATGTGTAATGATTCCATTTCTGATTTACATAGGTACTCTAAAAGTGTAATTAAATGATATAATATAATAAATATGAAATAATTAATATATAGGAATAATAAATATTCTATTTTATACCCCACTAATTTAAAGGAATATAAAATTTACATCTGCATACATGAAGACTAACACCATCATAGAACTATATATTTAATTTTCCCATTACTATATAACATAAATGAGTTTAAAATTATTATTCATTTATATAAATGATATTCATGGAACTATTAATATTAATGGATTACAGTTATTATACATTCTAAAAGATATATCATTAATAAATTTTCATAGTAAACCTAATATCCTAAAATTATCATATCAAGGAACCCTTCTTAATTTCAGTCCACTTTGGGAAAACATAAAAATACCAAGAAAATTGTAGTGTAATAAAATAATAAAATATATTCACCTATACAAGTATGAATATTATGAAATTATTATTGAAGATTTTTTACCAAAATTATTATACCATGGAAGTTTTAGAAATTGAATGAACCCCTTCATGTAACAATAACAAGTGAAAACTATTAAATAAATTAATAAAAAATAGAAAAAATAGACCATAAAAACTAAAGTATATATGTAAAATCTTCTTATAAAACATTATAATAAATGTAATTTGATTATTTAGTACATTATGTGCATGAGAATAATGAATATGGGCCCATGGTATGTGTTTCTACATCTCAATATTAATTCATTGAGTATGATTTTAATTGATAACTTGCCCCATTTTTGTAATTTAAATATTTCCCATTGATAAGTTTTTATAAAAGTTATTTAGAAATATAATGTATTTAAAAATTCAACTCATGTGGTATCTTTATGGGGTTTAAAATAGAAAAATTATGAAGTCATAAGTGCTTTATTGACTAAATTTTCTTTCCCTTTGGGTATTCAGTTATATTTTATGGATATTATTTTCTATGTTCCATTATTATGAGATTTATCAATTATATATGGTAATTAATATTTTTTATATTACGTTATTTATTTATTTTTATCAAAAAATTTCATTGGTTTATTTATTTCTAAATTTTATCATATTGTTAGGATTAATACTCATCTTTTCTAATGGTTTTTTCTTATCCATGCTCATATTTTCTCTTCCTAACAATGTTCTATATTCCTATTATAGAAAAAATATATATATTTTATCTCCTATTATCCTTATATTTGCACTTACACATTTTTTTAATAATATTTTAATAACCTATTTATATTAATGTGTATTTCAATAATGGTATTTACAACATAAAAAGGGATAATCAAAACAATCCTAGTAAAATTTATGTTTAGAATTACAATTAATTTTATACTTTTTTATATATATTATTATCAATTATTTATTTTATATTATATACATATATGTTAATTTCATATAAAATTACTTAACATTACAATTATTTTTTGGGGTTATATATTTTTTAGGTTCCCCTTGCGATTCTCGCTTTTAAGAAACCATGATTTAAATAAATATACTTATTTCATTTTTAATGTTCACAACCCTTATTAATAAATATTTTTAACCATGTGAACCCTACTAAGAGATTAATTATTTAATGGAAACCCACATTTTATCAATTCAATTTTAATGGTATATATTAATATCTTTCCTCATTTAAAATAGCCTTTACTTATTTCTAAAAGAATCACCTAAGTGCCTCAGTTTGGTTTCTTACATCTCCAGTCATTTGGGTAAATTATATTACATCAAAACTCAAGGAACAATGCCTCTTCCACCTTTTCCAATATAAAAAATAAAATAAAATTAATTCCATCATCTATTTTAAGTTCTTATGATACAGCCTTCAGTTAGGACATGAGGCAATATTTTGAAACCCACTTCCTTCCCATGGGTTTTATCATGCTTATTTTTTATGTATGTTTTATTTTCCTCTTTTTGAAAAAATATTCATGTACATGTTATGAATATAAAGGGTGAACCTAGATAATTCTTTAATACATTGGGTAATTCATATATCTCATGAGATAGCATATGTGGGGAATATGTAGTTAGATTAATCACATTATGTTATATTGTCTTGGTGACGATACTTGAATTATTATTATGATTAAATTAATTATATAGTTTCTACATATTTTTGATTTGTTGAACCTATGATATCATACATTTATTACATTTCTATTATTCTCTCACACTTTATTGTTTGGAAAATGTTTTTTCATTTGATATTACACGTTCTAAAAGTATGATTTTAAGATAACTCTTATTGATCTAGGTTCTATTAATAAGTTATTTATCCCCTTATCATGCTTTATCATGTACTTGTGATCTTACCATTTTCGATATTTTTTTCCCTTATAGATCATTTAATATCACCCATTTATTATTTTTTCATTTCCTTTCTGACGAAGTTGAGTATAGAATAATTGGAATGTACTAGGGGGTTTAGAATTGTTAGATTATAGATAAACGGAAACAAGTATTCTAAAATAATTTTCTTATGTAGATAATACATAAAGACATTAATCCTTCCTATCATGGGTTTTTGAGATTATTTTATGATTTATTTTTTTGTCTTATGTCCATAATGTAAAACAAATATATTCTAATCGTAGGTTCTTATAGTTTGTATTTGAGGAGGGTTTAGTTATTTTTTAGGATTAATTATATTATTTTGTAGATAAGGATAAAAAACAATAATTAAATCCCTATAAATAGGTCTAAGATATATGTATTATTATAGGATAACGTCATGAAATTTTTGTGAAGTTTTTATTATGTGTCTTTCATATTAATTACAAACCTATCTGGATATTATTAAGATGATATGACTATGAAATTGATGTGATTAGGGGTACTCACAAATAAATTTATGGTTAAGTATCAACTAGATCTTTAATAGGATCCCAATGAGTTCACCCAAGATTTCACAAATATCTATATATTCCTAGTTGATATTATTTGGTTAGTCATATTATCTTTATAAGCTATAATGAAGGATTTATTATTCTAAGGATTGTGGATAAGGAGTATGAGAAAAACCAACCAAAATAAACCTAAATTGAGCCAAGAATAATTTAGGTAAAAATGAATGTTAATGTGATCGGTTAAATGTCTATGGAAATTCAATGTTTGGTTTTATAAAAGATTATTTTTGGTAATTTTCTTATGTTGTTAATTATTCCTCACTTCTATTAACCACTTTCGGTTTTATTAATTGATGATTTTAGAAGAAAAAAATCTAAAAATGGATTCCCTGGAAAATATGAAAAATTCCCCAATTTTAAACCTAAGAAAATAAGATATATAGTGATAAATGTTGTTACTAGGACAAAGAACCTAAACAATACTGTGATTGACAATGTGAACATAGTTAAGTTTAAAAATTATCTAAATAATATAAGGTTAGTGTCTTGTGGATATCCTGGTGATGCAAATAATGAAGGCAAAAAGATTAAATTTAATATCTATTAAAAGTATGGAATGAGATACCCATGGGAATGTCTTAATATAATTGGATTATGTTTTATATAATGGATTTCATGTAATTTATAAACTACATTTATTATAAAAATAATGATTTTAATAGAAATTGTGACTGGAAAAAAACATGTCTTGTGAGTTTCCCCTAACAATTAAATGTCATAAAAGTGGGAAAATTGGGAATTTCCTAAATATATTGCCTAATACAATGGATAACATGGATGATAGGAATTTTAAATTTATGAGACCATGGAAATAAGGATAATCCAATGAAACTGAAACAACTAATGTTTTTTTAAATGATTTGGAATGAGGAACACAAATCATTCACTCCAAGTCTATAAGGGATTTATTTATATATTGTTCAACCCACTAATTATTATATATCATGAATGATAATAACATCAAATTATCAATTAGATGACTAGATGTTGAATTTTGAATAATAACTTCTAATGTTATTATTATTTAATCTCAATTTTAAATTTATGGAAACATGTTGTGTTAAAATAAGATTGTCTTTCCTTTTTATGAATTTTATTTGACCTTTTAAATTTATTAGATATCTTCAGAAAGAATATATAACAAAAAAATATATAATACTTCATATATCAGATAATCTTAGATAAATTATAAGTTTAATGGAAAAAAATAGACTACATCAGATAACTGATTTATTTATATAGTCCTTAACCCCAATCCCAAGGAGTATTTATATGTAATGGTTAGAAAGAAGCTCTATATTGTAAAATGACTATTATGAAAGAATATAATAGTTTTTTAAACATACCCAACTTACTAAGTTTGATACCACATTATATATATTACCTAGAGTCCTATATAACTTATAGAAATCCTTAAATATTTTGCAATTGTGTTGTAATTAATATTTTGAGGTTGTAATTTATGTAAGGGGGGGGAATTTGAGGCCTGAATATGATATCAAATTTGTTTTTAAAATGTAATGTGTTAATAGCTTCTTTCACACAAAGAATTAAACTATAATGAAATAATGATAATTAAAAATAATTTTTTTAAAATTTTCCCTAATAATTCATCCTTTATATTTACGGGTAGAAAAGGAAACAATAATATCATGAAATCTAGGATAGAATAACATAAAATCAATTAACATAATGATCCCTTATAAATATCATTTGTCTTAGCACGGAAATGTGGTCACTTCACTATATTTTTCTTTGAGATAAATTAAAATATGAACTATAATGGTAACATTATGATAAAATCCCTATGTGATACATGTTCTAGATGATGGAAATTTCCACGTGATCTTCACTAGTGGAATTACCACCTACAGCTTCCAAAAGAGCTTACCTTATTCTTATATCATATTTGATGATCTTTAGGTGTTTTTAACTCAAAATTAGGATTATATAAACATGTATCTATTACCATAATAATTTATTTATAAAATATATTTTACACATTTTAGATTTTTAATTATAATGAAAAAGAATGTTTATTTACTAATTCATAGGAAAAATCCATGAAGAATAATTTATTTCCAAAATTTATTTATTTTATATAAATTCATATTCCTATGTAAAAATATTAAAGAAATTAAATATAATAATTATATTTATATATATATATTTGATATTAATGATATATTAACACTAATAAATAATTAATGTTAAATAATAATAATAAGAGTAACATTTTTTAATGTTATTTTCCTATAAAAATTGATTTCATAATTTTATAAATTATTATTTTAAATGTTAAAATCTCAAATTTCATAATTTAAATTTGAATCATGAAGATAATTATTTTTATTTATCTTGTGAATATTAGTTTAAGATAAATTATTGGTATTTTAATAAAATAATTGATTTTATATTGAATATTGAATGTATAGTTTTTACTAAAACTGTATCATTTAGGAATATATCAAGAATTAAGTATAACTTATAAAAATATAAAACTTTTTTATTATAAAAAAATTATTTATGGATTAAACTTATTTATTTTAAAAACACTATATTGATTTTTTATAACACATGTTTAATGTTTTGGAAACTTAAGTAATATTTTACTCTAAAAAAATGTTTTTCTCGCATATATTTATAATTATTTTTTATCAATTGTCAAAATTGAATCTAGGAAAATATATTTCATATTTTATATAAAAATATTCATATTATGTAATAAGAAAAATTTTATTTTTTGTTATAAAATATGACTACTCAGACTAAAGTCAGTGACCATGATAATAGTGAATGGGTTATTTTCGAATAATTCCTTTGTTAATGATTATAATTGTTTATATAATAAAATAAAATGAAAAATTGTATATAAATAATGTGACATTTTTTTTATAAAAATATAAAAATATATTACCACTCAATTATATTGTAATTAACAAGATCAAGAAAAATTAATGGTTAAAAAATCATTTTTATACAATAATAGTTTTTCTATATAATATATGACTCAGTTTAAAAGTTGTTTTTCACATGTTTAGAAATTTATCTAGGTTAAACTATCTATAAATATGGGTTTAGAACATAAATTATTTTGAGTAATGAGTTATCATAATTTTTTTATAAAAATTTTAACATCTTAGGTACAAACTATTTACAATTATAGAAACATAAATTTAAAAGTTAAAATCTAATGATAAAAGAATAAAAACTATATAAAACATGAAAAAAAGGAATATTGATGAAATTATTGATCTTAAATCGCCCTAAAACATCATTATTTTCCACTTTTGGATCCATTGAGCATTGAATAGTGTAATTCCATTATTGAATATATAATTGGTATTTAACAAAAGTTCCATTGTAATTTCATGCCCCTTCCTCATTAGCTTGAGAAGGTTGTGAGATGCTACTTTTCCATAGGTGACATTCCCAAGGTGCCAAAGGCTGGAAATTAATGTTTACGGATTCACCAACAAGTGGGGAATAGTTTTCCCTTAGAATGAAAACAACAACCGCATGAGTCATAACCAACCAAACTAAATAATGCATATCAATAATGTTTTCAAATAAACATTCCAAAATACAAAAACAATAAAGACATAAGAATACATAATCAGATTACTAAGTGTAAGAATAAAAAAACAAACAAACTATGACAACACCCCCATAACTCCACGCCAAGCTCCATGCTCCAAGCACAACCAAAACCACCCAAAAATCACAAAGTACAAAAAAATGATGGAGATTATTTAACTATACTTGTGTCCCAGAATACAATATCTACAAAATAACCAAAGTTACAAAGAAATGGTGAATAATAATACTCAGTATGATTTCCCAAATTACATCCTAATACATGCCCCTAGGAAAGAAATTTTAAAAAATTTGTATAAAACAGTTCATATAAAACATTAAATATTGAAACAATTACCACAAGCCAAACACACCCTTAAAATCCACTTTTACCCATATCCACAGAAATCAAGGGAACACCAAACATCAATGACATAAGTTATTTCACCATCACACATTAGCACAACCATTTCCATCTTGAATAACAACACACACAAAGGAACTAAATATGATGGAACATATCATCCAAGGTCGTCTACTACATTCCCAATCTAGTGGTACTTCCTGATCACTTATCCTTAATGGTGGCCCTTCAATCCACTATCCATTAACTATTATAGTGATACTTTCTTCCCACTTCACCCAAAATCAACAGATGCCAAAATACATTACCAATCAACATTCATAAAGCACACTAAGGCCATACATTATGCACACAACCATTTCCAACACATGCCAAATCACTTCAACAAATCACCAATTTATTGAAAACACTTTTAACTATTTTACATACCAACCCATATTTCAATAAAACAACATATTTATTGAAATTCATATTTTATAAAAAAAATTCAATAATTCTAACCAGTATCGATTTTGACATCAACATTTCAAAATCACAAAACAAAACTCCTTTTGAAAAAAGATCCCATTTTATTCAAAATCCCCAAATCATCACCAAATTGGTGTCCACCAAGATTATCACATTATATTTACAGTTAATTTCAAAAACACAAATTAATTTTAGATGAGGTCTCATGTTCAAGAAAAGTGGATTTGAGAGAGAATCCACCTACCTTAGGTTTTCAGTGAAATCAACCAATTTCTAACCACACACCAAATCTGGGTGAAATCCCAACCAAATCACTCTCAATCCCTTTTCATAACATCCACATTTCCAAATTTCATTACATTAGGTAAGAACAACACTAGATCTACATATGACAGATGTAGTACTAGAAAACTAAGTGACATAGCAGAGTAGATCTTGAGAAAACCCTAAAACACCGAGATATAAGAATTACTGGAGAAGAATCACCTTCACTGCACCTTGTATCCCCTTAGAATCACTTCTGAAATGAGTGGAAGAGCTCTTCTAACCCTTGAGAACAAAAAATCCTTAGTGAGGCTCAACTAGGAGTAAGAATGGAGGGTTTAGGGAAAATCCTGACCAAGCCTAGATTTAAAAACCCTGTTTTTATTTCCGCACATGGTTAGGAAGACCGTGTGTTAACCATGTGCATTCTACTACCTCGAAGGGCCCTTCATACGACCTCCATGCACGGTTTTAAAAATCATGTAAAAACTGTACGAAGGCCCACTATCTCATGTTTCACGATTACCTAGGGATTCTTCACGGTTTCACCTATCCATGTTCAAACTGTGTGCCCATTAAAAGGATTCTAAACATTTACAATCCTTCCCAAACTATCCCAAAATTTACCTGACATAATCACACATAAAAGGTCATATAAATGGTAACATACCTCAAACACGGGGTTCTACATTCTCCCCACCATTGGAAATTCCATCATTAGAAGTAGAGAACAATTACTCTTTGTAAAGAGATCGGTACATTGCTCGACAACTATTTTTCCCCTACCAAGTCTCCTCCTAAATCTAACCATGATGCCAAAAAATACTAGATAGATTGACACTTTTATCGCATAATACTTTCTCTTTCCTATCCACAATATTCACTGTCACATGAACCAATAAAAAATATATCTCTAGCTCAACATGATCCCATTGAATCGCATGGTCATAATCCAGATGATACTTCTTCAATTGAGAAACATAGAACACATTGTGCACCACACTAAACCGTGGTGGAAAATCCCACCAATATTCCACGTCTCCAACCCCTTTGACTATCTCAGAAGGACCTATAAACCTCATAGATAACATCCCATGCATTCCAAACTAATGATGTCCCAATATTAGAGAAATTTTCAAAAACACCTGATCACCCACCTCGAATGACAACGACCATTAAAGATGGTCTGCATAAGATTTCTGATGACTCTAAGCCATCTTCATTCTATTCCTGATCAACTTGATCTTTTCTGTAGTCTCTTGGACAAGGCTTGTCCCAACCATCAAATTCTCACCTGTTTCCACCCAACAATGTGGAAAACAACACATATTCCCATACAATGCTTCAAACAGAGCCATATGTATCTCAACTAGATATGTATTATTGTATGAGAACTCCACCAATGGCAGGTGGTCCTCCCATGAACCACCTTAATCCATCACACAAGCCCATAATATATCATCTAACATTTTTATCATCCTCTCAGATTTCCTATCTATTTAAGGATGATATGATTTACTCATCATCAACTATGTCCCAAGGTCTTACTACAAGGATTTCCAAAAAAATATGTGAACCTAGGATCTCTATCTGATACAATCAAAACTGGAATACCATTCCTCTTTACCACCTCCGAGATATAGATTTTGGTTAGATCCTCCACCCTATGAGATTCCCAAATCATGATGAAATGTGCCAACTTTGTGAGCAAATACACTATCACCAAAATGGAATTATGCTTCAGAACTATTCTTGGGATACCTGTTACAAAATCCTTTACTATCTATTCCCACTTCCATGCATGGATAGGTAATGATTGCAATATTTCTAGTGGTCGATGATGCTCTGTCTTGACTTGATGGCAAGTCAAGCATCACAAAACAAACTCATCCACTTTAATTTTCATACCATCCCACAAAAACTCTAATATCATTAACTTATACATTTTCTAAATTCTGAGGTGTGCAGCCCACCTAGAATGATGGTAAGACCTGATAATTTCCTCTAAATAAGCCAGTGGTATAACCATATGATTCCGAAAACAAAAAACTGCATTCCCATTTAGTTCACAGCCATCAATGGTCTCCCCAACATTTATTTTCAACCTCTTATCTATACACCCAGAATCAGATTCATGTGCCTCATTAACAAACCCAACCCAAACAGGAATAAAAAAACTAGAAAGAAGATCACTCTATCACCCTGGTCCTCACATTCTAGCTATATGTCGGCTATAACTGACATCAACTATCACTAATCTGATGTCTTTTTCACCATCTGAGTGTATGATTTCTTACATAATTCATCGGCCACTAAATTTCCCTTAACCAATGGGTATATTATGTAAAAATAAAACATCTAAGGATACTTTATCCCTCTCCTTTGTATCATGTTCAAATCTCTTTGTGAGAAAATAGGCTTTAAACTCTTATGATTGGTAAACACCATGAATTTATCACCAAAGTGATAATGATGCCACATTTTCAAGGAATGAACCACTGCCGCCAACTCCAAATCACGTGTTGGGTTGTTATTCTCATGAAATATCAACTTCCATGAGCTATATACAACTACGTGATCCCCCTACATAATAAAACACCCCAACACTGAACATAATGCATCATAGTACAATACGTACCTTTTTTGGGTTCTGAAAAAACCATGATTGGTGCTGATGTAAGGCATCCCTATAGCACTTAAAAACATTTCTGACTGTAATCATCCCATTTAAATGGAACATTATTCCTATTCAAAGTTATCATTAGTGAGGACAATCGGATAAATCAAGAATAAAATTTCAATAATAGCAAGGTAGACTAAGGATTCTCTTTATCTCGAAGACTTTCTTCAGCAGTTGCCATGAGATACCAACCTCTATCTTTTCCAGATCAATTGAATGACCTTTCTAAAAAATAACATGTCCAAGGAGATGAACCTCTTGTTTCCATAAGTCATACGTTGAATATATGGCATACAATAGATGATCTCTAAAGATCCCCATCACTATCGCCAAATTATGCTCATGCTCCACCTTTGTCCTTGAATACACTATTATATCATCCACAAATATCACCCCAAAAGAATCTAGATATCATTGAAATATCTGATTCACCAATACCATTAACACATCTATTGAATTATTTAGACCAATGGTCATAACCACATACTCATAATAGACAAATCTACTTTTGAAATATGTTTTGGGAATATCCTCCTTCTTCACTCATAATTGATGATATTCGGACCTCAATTCAATCTTGGAGAACCACTCAGATCACCTAAATTCATCAAAAAAACAATAAATACATAGATATGGGTATCATTTCCTTATCATAACCTAATTAAGACTATTATAATCGATACACATCCATAATGTTCTATTAGACTTTTTAACAAACAAAACTGGTACTTCTCACAGAGACATGATAGGCTAGATGAACCCTTTGTTCTCTAACTACCCAAAATGAACCATAAAATCCATTAATTCTACAGGTGGAATCTGGTAATACATAAGTGAGATAATATTGTTTCTCTGAAGAATATCAATCGTAATCTCCAATTATATCATAGGTGGAAACCCTGAGAATTATTCGGGAAATACATCCAGAAACTGATCAACCACGACTAGAAATATGATTTTCTATATTCCTGCCATTGATTACAATGACAACCCCACTAAATGATACGAGATCATTCCAAAAGGAGGTTCAAGAAATTGTTTTCACCCATCTTTTCATTCTTCTCCCCTATAAAGATATTGGTGACACCATCATCTGTCGTAAAACTAATCGTTCGTGAATAATAGTCGATGTGGAACTTAATAATTTCCAACTAATCCATTCCCAAGATTACATCATAAGCATCTATCTCAAGAACTATGAAATACCACATTAACTAAACCCCATCAATAACTGAACAACATACTCAACACATAAAGGCATGACTCTCTCTTCGATCTAGAAGAGTTTGAACTTTCAAAAAAAAAGGAATCATTTCCAAATGAAAACCCAGAAAACTAACTTCATGAGAAGAAATAAAATAATGGAAAGAATCCATATCCAAAAAATTGAATGAATGTGGAATTTAAAAGATTTATACCTCACACTGTGGATGGTCCCAACATGTCATCCATCACAACCAATTCAACTTTAATCCAATACTTTCTTTCCACACTCTACTCTTTATTGCCCAAATAAGGAGTCATGGTTTTCCTTGAATCACAGGGAATAACTTTTTCTTTAGGTGAGGGGTGTGATACTTCCCCCACCCTATTGAGGCATAATATCCCTATGATCCTTGAGGAGTATCACGAACACTTGAGCTAATGACATTACAATAATACCACTGAATATGTCCCATATTCTTAAAGTTATGGCATGATTGAGGTTGTGTTATACAATCCTGCTTGATATGTCCTATAGAGACACACTGAAAACATCATGTCTTGCTCTGAGGCTTTGGAGGAAGATTCATTGATCCTTCCACCGGATTCTGAGTTGTACTCCAACCCCAGGATTAAGTGTCCTACTTCTTTGAAAATCTAGCATTATAGTTCCCACTATTTCCCATGGGTAATATCATACTTCCATTTCCTATATCTCCCAAAATATCACTTTTATACATAGTATCTCAATTCACCATTTTTTTATAGTCACATATCCAAAGAACCACTATTTTTTATTGATTTTCCTACCTCAACCAAACTTCCATAATATGTGCCTTCAATGATGTAATATCCTCCACCTTGGGTGAAATTTGAACTAAGTTCATAAACATAGATAAATATTCCATTACTGAGAGGATCTATTTCATCAGGCTAAATAAATTTGTTGTTCGCTGAATTATGAATATATGAGGGTATAATATTTTATTAAATAGTTCCTAAAAACCCTCCAATGTCCTACCATGGTTTGTTACATCTTGGACCGCCAACTCCCACCACTGAAGGGTAGGATATTCCAACATATACGTGGAAAACTCCACTTTCAGCTCTACCGGTGTTCCCATGAATTAAAATACCTTTTTATTTTGTTCACCAATTCTTCTACCCTTTCCACCTCTGAATCACCACTAAATATGAGTGGATTTTACTTTTTAAACTGATCTAAATGACCAATATGCATTGGTTCATCCACTTTATTTCCACTTTCCAAATCTTGGAAAGCTTTCACTATACTATGCACTAGCTTCTGGTTCACTTATGGCTTAGGTGAGACCACATAGCAGCCTCCTCTGGTTGGTCAATATGATGCCTACCCAGTGCCATTTCAATCAATAAAAAAACAACCATAAGTCTCACTCCCTTAGTAAGAAATGACTTATAATTCAAATTCAATTACATAGAAACTATCACAACCAGGCTTCCCATAATTTCACATTTCCCATGTAACAACATTTTTGAAAAAAATCCACAATGTTTTAAAAATAAAACCATTTTCAAAACACCACAAACATCCGAATTTCAAATGTACATATTTTAAATAATTACCTGATTTTCCACACATCCATATATGCATATCACAACATAATTCATTATGCCAAATGAAAAATACATCCTAGTGGGAATTCATTTCTACCATGCATGTCATGCTCATCTCACTAGCTACTCCCACGATAATTAGGTTTCCAATGCCTATAAGTGTCTCTAAAAAACATATGTACCCAACTCCCAAGTAACTTGAAGTTCAACGTAAAAGGGTTATTTATGTCCTTTTATGCTATACATTCAATTTTCTAGCAATCTTATACCTTCCTACTATCCCAAATTGACAAATAGACAAAGAACTAATATCAACACCAAGACCAACAATCAATGCCAAAGGACCGAACAACTGTTTTCACATAAATGTCAAGGACGGAACAAATTGATGCCACTTTAAACATCCCCCCATCCTCATTTTACTGAGAAAGCAGTGAGATGCTACTTGGCCTTAGTAAACGTTCCCAAGGCACAAATGGATGGAAATTAATTCTGAGGGCTTCAAGAACAAGTGGGGAATAGTTTTCCCTTAGAATGAAAAAATCCAACCAAACGAGTCATAACCAACCAAACTACATGATGCATGTTAACAATGTTTATAAATAAAGAGAAAAAATACCAAAACAACTGAACCATAAGAATCGATAATCAGAGTACCAAGAGGATGAAAACAAAAAAAGGAACCATGACTCCACCCCATAGCTCCACACCAAGCTCTATGCTCCAAACACCACCAAAACCACTCAAGCATCATGAAGTACCACAAAATGAAGGAGATTCTTTACCTTTACATGTTTCCTAGAATAAGATATATACAAAATCAACAAAAGTTCCAAAGTAGAGGTGAGTAATAATACTCAGTAAGATTACCCTAAATGACTACCATACACATGCCACAAAGAAATAACCATTATAAAATTTATATAAAACTGTTTATATAAGACATAAAATAGTGAAAAAAATTACCACAATCCAAACACAACCTTACCAAGACACCTTCACCCATATCAACATATAAAAATGGAATTCCAAAAAAACATTCCATATGCCATTTCACCATCACACACTAGAACAACCATTTATATCTTTCATAGCAACACACACAAGTTAACTAAACTCGATGGAACTTCCTATCCAAGTCTGTTTACTATATTCCAAATCTAGTGGTACTTCCTGGACACTTATCCTTAATGGTGTCACTTCTTTCCAGTATCCACCACATTTTATAGTGAGAATTCATTCCCACTTGACACAAAATCAATAAAATCCATAATATATAACAAACCAACAATCATAAAGCACACCAAGGACACAGATTATGCACACATTGATTTAGAACACATGCCATGTCACTTCAATAAATCACCCATTTATTGAAAAAAAACTTTATCCATTTTACATGCCAAAAAATATTTCGATAAAACAACATATTTTATTGAAATTCAGATTTTAGAAAAAAAATTCCATAATTCAAATCATTATTGATTTTGGAATCAACATTTTAAAGCCAAACAACAAAACTCCTTTTGCAACAATATCCCATTTTACCCAAAATGGACAAATTGCCACCAAATGGGTTTCCACCAAGATTTTCACATCATATTCACAATTAATTTCAAGAAAACCCAATTAATTGCAAACAATACCTCATGTAATATCAAAGTGGAGTTGGGGGAGAATCCACATACTATATAGTTTCAGTTAAATCAACCAATGTCCAATGGCACCACAAATCAAGGTGAAATTCCCACAAAATCACTCTAATTATCCTCTCCTAACATCCCAATGCCCAACATTCATTATAATAGGAATTAAAAACACTAGATCTACATGAGACATATGTAGTTCTAGAAAACTAATAGAGAGAGAAGAGTATATCTAGATAAAACCACCAAACACTAAGAGGTGAGACTTACCGAAGAATAACCTCCTTTACCACACCTTGAAACCCCATTGAATCACCTTTCGAATGAGTGGAAGATATCCTCTAATATTTAAGAAGAAAAAATCCAAAGTGAGGCTTGAGTGGGGGGAAGAACATAAGAGTTAGGGAAAATTCAAACCAATCCCATATTTAAAACCCCTATTTTTATTACCGCACACGGTTAGCTTATACGGTTGGGAAAACCATGCACTAACCGTGCATATGTTGCTGCCATGAAGGGCACTTCACATAGTCAGAAAAATTGTGCACAAATAGTGTGAAGGCCCACTGTGTCGTGATCTATGGTTACCTAGGGATTTTTTATGGTTTCTCCTAACCGTTCTCAAACTATGTTCCCTTTAAAAAGCTCTAAAACATTTCCAAAACCATCCCAAACTTTCCTGAAAATGACCCAAAATATTTAAACACATAAACAGCCATAAACATGGGGTAAATACCACAAAACAGGGGTGCTACATCCATTTTCATCACTTTAAACAAGGATTGGTTGCCCAACATTTCTTCACCAATTAAAATGATTTATCTCTACTAAAAATGGTCCCATGTATCTCCTAAACCCTATCATCATGTAATATAAATTTTTTTCATTCCAAAAGACCATTCTAAGGAGCCTTATAGTGTTACCTAATGGAGAACATTGAAATAGAGATGTAATGTTTCTATCCTTTTATTTATTTACCCCCTCAAACCAATTATGTAAATTAATGTATAATACCATCCATATTTTTATTATTAATAATAATTATCTTACTAATAGAATGTCACTTTTATACTTCCCTCCAAAACCATCAATAAATGATGATGTCATTATCCGTATGTGTAGACTACAGTCTCCTTGAACGATGTATTGTATTTTTTACAATTACCTTGAATAGATGATCCAAAAGAGGAAGATTATTAAAAAATATAATATATATCACATGATTAATATTAATTAATGATAATTATTATATTTCTTAAACCTCATGTTTTATGTAAAATGAATTTTTTGTCTGTTTACATATGTGTTATAACCTCCAAGGAATAATTTATTTCATTTTCCCAGCACTACATAATATAGATGACTTTGAAAATACATTTAATGAATAAAAAATATACTTATGATACTATTAATAATTTTTAATATTATTTTAGACATTATATAAGTGATACTAAAAATAAAGAAAAATTGTTAATTAAATCACCTAAAAGGAAAATATCAATGAACCTTTCATAAATTTTTATCCATTTTGGGAAATTATAAAAACATGTATATATTTTTAGTAAATGGAATAATAAAATACATAAACCATTAAAATTTTGGAGATTTTGATGCTATTTTAAAATACATTTTACAAGGAATATATAAAAATGATAATTTACAGAAATTAATATAACCACATCAAGTAACCATAATATGTGAAATCTATTTAATAAATAATTAACATATGATAATAATTATAACATCTAAAGTGAAATATAGATGGAAAATATTCTATATTATTTTTTTAAAAGATTAGTTTCATTATTCTGGATGTTAGGTTCACAAAACAAACAAATCATTACAAGTGGTAAGTGTTCCCACATCACAATTTTGATTAATTGATATATGATTAGTAGTCATCACTTATCACTTTTTAGTATATAAATATTTCCCTTCAATATATTTTAATGGTAATTTTATTTAAAAATATAAGGTTTCTTGAAAATCTATCTCTTGTTCTAAATTTATGTTTTTTATTGGAAAAATGAAAATGTAAAACGTGGTTTTTTGAGTCAAGATTAATTATATTTTGGTCCTGATATATATGTCTTGAATATTATTTTATGTTTTACCTTATTATACTATTTTTATACTATACAAGTTAGATCCTCTTCCCATTGACAACAATGCATTTCCCTTAGTCGTGTTTTCCTTTTTTCCCTTTCTTCCTTCTTGGGATGTGTGGGAATTTCCATTGAATTCGGTCCAAAATGTCCATGGAGAGTTAGTTGTAATTTTATTCACCTGAATGGTTACTCACATTTAAGAACTCATCATTGAGGATCCAGATACCCAGGTTAGTAAACTTCACTCAAAATTATATAGTGTTTCTGACTCAAATAATCTTAGTCTTGTGTTTAATCATTTTGTGAGATCTTTCAGCACATACTAGTATTTTGTTTTTTGAACTATGGTTTACCACTTTTCCTTAAAGTGGATTAAAAAAAAATTATATTTTTATGGATGTATGATCCTCTTTTTATAGTGATAATTATTTCTTGAAAACAAAAACATAAACTTTTGTTTTTTGTTCCTAAAAGTCATATCATTTTAATGATTAATACTTGTCCTTTTTAATGATATTTTTTCCTCTATGTCTATATTTTCCTTTCCCACCAATGTTATCTTAAGATATTTAGTAATAAAAATTATTATTATCTTATATGATTCTCATATGTGTCTACATAACGTTTTAAAATAATATTTTATTATCCATTTTTTAATAAAATTGTATTCAAAAAATTTAGTTTCATGCATAGATTGGGATCTTCAAAATGACCATCATTACATTTGGGTTACATATTCTATTTATGTTTCACCAAATATTTCCTTTATACTCTAATGTGTTTCATTCATATTATATATCATTGTTTCTGAAATATAAACATTTTTTTCCTTATTTGTATTTTATAGGGTATTACATGTTTGAAGTTATATTTGTGATTCACTCTTTTAAATAAACAAAATTTAAGTGATCTTCCCTATTTTAAATTTAATGTAAAGTACCACCATTATAAAATATTTTTTATATATTAATTTTTTTTAGAAGAATAATTATATTACATAAACCCATACTAGATTAATTTTGGTTTAAAATAAAATAATAACCATTATAAATTTTATATTATCCTCCACTTATTTATAAAGAACCACCTAAGTGACTCTCTTTTATTTTAACTTATCCAATCTCGGTCATGACATTTTCTTCATTAGAACTCATTATTAAAGAACTATGTTTCTATTAAAATATTAACATTAAAATTAATTTAAATCCTCTTTCCCCTTTAAAAACTTATGATATAACCCTTAGTATTGACCACAAAAAAATTTCTGAAACACCCATCCTTATCATGGGTTTTATATCAACATTAATTTATATATGATTTTGCTTCCTCTTGTTGAATAAATATTCTTGTACATGAGATAAAAATTATTTTTGTTCTTTGATATCACTATAATTCTATGGGTAATGATTTCATCTCATTGGATACCAAGTATGGTGCATAATTGTTAGCTTAAGCACGCTATCATATGTTTTATTAGAGATAATCCTTGAATTATGCTTATGATGTTTTGATTTATGTTATTATCAAAAAAAATTATTCAGTTAACTTATGATATAATTCACTAAGGTTTTGTTTTCAAGAATATGTCACACTCATATTTAATGGTACATGTTAATTGATTTCATAGCACATGTTCTGTTAGAATGGATTATTAACATCCATTAAGGTTCTATGTTTTTTTAAGAATATATTTATGCTATCATGTTTGCTCATATTCTTATAATATAAACATTTTCTACATTTTGGTATGTTTTACCTTGATGATTATTTCAGATCACTGCTTTAGAATGACTCCATTCCCCAGGACATGTCAATGATTATAGCCCATGAGGAGTATTGAAGGGGGCCCCATGTTGTTCGAATATGGAAAAATATTCACAATTATTTTGAAATACATTTCTTATTTTTATAATCCTCAAATACACTAAACCTTCAATTCTAAGGAATTTGAGATGTAATTTTTATCTTTTAGAAATGATTTATAACAAATCAATGTTTAGCTTGGGGTATGATATTTAAATAAAGGATCCATTTTTTCCCATTATAACAACAAAGTAAATTCAAATATAGAATATTCCTCCCAATTTAGAACACGTAAATGATTATTTTTCAAGGTATACAATTTACATACTAGAATATCCCACTAATAATGAGTCGTCTTGATTCTCATCCTATGATCCATCATTTCCCAAAAACCCTTATTCACCGTCCATGTATTAGAACATTCACTAAACAAAAACAATTCATAATACCAACACAAAAAGTAAAAGTAGAACACATGAAAAATCATGGAAAAAATAAAAAGAATAGAGTCCTGATAACAAAACCATTCTATTAAGAAAAATAGTGATAGGAAGAACAAAAAACCCTTCCATCACAATAGTTACACTGATGGAGTATCCAAAAAAAAAATTTATGCATCATACATCTATACATCCCATTCTACTTAGTGGCTATAAGGTCCCCATTTGACCATTCACCATCTAATAATAGTCCTATAACCAAAATAAAATTTTAATGTTCCCAAAAAAATAATAATTTTATCATTAAACAATTTTTTATTCTGAACCATTTAAAGAAACCGTTATAAAATCTAAAGATCAATGAACCCTTTCAGAATGTACCTTTTATAAAATATATTTAAAAAATCTATTGCGTGATAAATTTTTATTTTGAAAATAAGACATTTTAAAACCCAAAATAGTATATATTTCCAAATAAAAAAAGGTTTCTATTCAGAAATTATTCTACCTGAGTTTTATTTAATATTGGATATTGATACTGTTTTTTCAAATGCTAAATACATAAAATAATTCATAAAATATTCTAGAAAATCCTCTTTGAAAATATATTTAAAATCCCAAACACATTTTTAAAATAGAACCTAACAAAAATATCATTAATTTCAAACCATGTTTATCATAACAAAATGGACCATAAAACTATATCACATTAACACCAAAAACCAAATCATGAAATCACCAAGTTAAAACTCTTGGGAATATGAATTAATCATTTCATATATAGGAGATCGTAATTATCTCTCCTATTAAATCATTATCAAAAATACAATTTAAGATAATAGAGAGTAAATTTATATGCTAAAAAAATTAATCACATAAAATTATTTCCAAAAAAAATAACTTCATTAAAAAACAATATTCATAACATATTTTATGCCATTATATTAAAAGGATAATTGTTTTATTGAAAAAATTATTTTAGCAATCAAGAATTATAAATTAATAAAAAAAAATAAATTTTTATAATTAATATGTCATATAAATTATCATTCTCTCATAATTGATAATAGGACAATTATGATAATCACAAAAGAGATATTAAATTATGACATGTTATCTCTTTTTAACATATATCAATCAGAAATATTTTTCTATTCAATATACCAAACATGTTTCACTAGTTATATATATGTGTGTGTGTGTGTGTTAATAAAAACAACATGCTACTATTTATCAAGTGTTCAAATGAACTGAAAATAGCTACATTTAAAACATAATTTGTGTCTAATTACTAACATCAAGAACCTTATTACTAAACAGTCAAACTTAAGTCAAGTAATTTCATGTTTTGAATGTCATAGAATGTTAGGATAAATAAATAACTCGTTTAGTTGTAAATATTATTTACAATATAGTAATTGAAATATTCATTAATAAATAATTATAGTAAACAAAGAAAATTCATTTTGAGTTTTCATTATAATGAAGCTGGAATTCACTTAAAATGGCATAGATTCTAATTACCATTCAATAAAATATTCCACTTTTCAATTATTACCTAGTTATGTTCTTATTACACACTAATTTCATGTTCCTTTAAACAAAAACATATAAAGGAGGAATAATAGAATGTCAAAAATATAAAGGATTCACATACCGCATAAATTAATTGAGTAGTTTCCATATTTTGGAAAATATGTCTGTGAAAATCGTAGTTTAATCCATAAGTAGAAGGGAGTATTTTATAAAAAAATTACTAGGTCATCATTAACAAATTCATAATGATTCAAATATCACATGAAGGATGTAATCCAAGTTTTATTTCTCTTTAATAATGCATGATCCACAAATCTCATCGACTAAACCAATGATGATGAGATGAAACTATGTTTAGAATTTTTCAAAAACACTTTCCATACCTAAACCTACTTGGTAACTTTATGATCAATGTAAAGTGGTCGGCTATACCTTTTAATTATATACATTTAATTTCACAACAAATCTAATATCCATACTAACCATCCAACCAGATATAACATACCTAAATGATACTATCTCTAACATCTTAACCTAACCCATTGTCTTGAGTGAGGGAAATATGTCACTAAACATAGGTGAAATTCTATGGACACCAATTGTTGGAAATTATTAGACCTGGTTTAATAATATCATGGAAAATATTCAATCTCATATATATAAACAACCCACAATAAATATCTTTATGATAAGAAATAAGTATAATTAATTAATAAACACAAGATCAAATTATAATACATAATATATTTATATATAATAAAATGACTGAATCAAAAAATAGTAATAATACTCATTAAAATAAAAAACACAAAATAAATATAAGGTATACATATGATGTACTCATGAAAAATGATTATTGCATATTCCCCATACTTCATATGTTGGGGTTTAGTATATCGAATTAGAAATAACACACCATAATATTCATCACAAACAACATAAATAAGAATAAGTTATACGACATTAAATATAAAATAGGAAAGAAAAATAATATGATAATAAAGAAAATAAATCCATCTAACTTGAACTATGATATAAAATCCTTTTATATTCATTGTTTCCTCAAATCCACTAATAAATTACATGAAATCATGCACCCAATGAATGGGTAAAAACATAATACAAGAGTAAAATCAAGTTCCTCTAACCCAATCCACCACTTGCTAGAGTAACAGTTTCTTAATCCAACTATATACGATAATGAAAGTAGATTCTGAACAAAAAAAGGACCCAAAAAATGTATAATATATAGATAGAAACCCATAAACTCTAAAGTTCCCCAAAAATGAAACTGCTGCAATGTCTATATAAAAAAGTACCCATTAATGGGAATTTATTAACACATTCATCCAAAACCAATACCATGTTACCCATAGAAGTTCATAATATTCAGAAATACAAATTTTGAAAAGAAATCAATGGATAAGAAATTTACCAAACAATTTTTGGTAACCTTCCATAAAATTCAATAGAGAACAATTTTACACCAATATCATATCAAAAAATAATTTCCAATATATTAATAGAGATCAAATAGAATAATTTATGCTTTTAAAACTAAAAGATTCATAGTTATTAATTAGTGTATAGGGAGTGAGAAACCACATAACTTGATCCAAGACATCAAGACAAAACTGCATCAAGACTACATAGATCTATCCATTAGAAACCTTAAATGACGATTCCTAAAAAAAATACCCTTCAAATGATACCTTAACTACTAGATCCAGTAATGAAATATCTAGACTAGGGATCCTAACATGGGAAATGGATATGATGAAAGGAGAGGATAAAAAATGAGCACATTATCTTTGATTCCTTAAAATAAACTTCTTGATTCCTTGAGATCACTTTATATAGAGAAAGGAATGAAAAAAGTTACAAAATGAACCAATTTGTTAGAGGGATCTTTCCGAATACTGAATTATTAGTTTTCAGGGGATATTTTGGTTTAAAATTTCAATTTTTAATATTAATTACTTTTGTTTCATGGTTTTGTGACATAATTTGGAAATTTGTTCGATAAATGGTTGGGTGATACTGAATGAAACCCATAGATACATAGTTTAGCATCATATATTAAAAACCCATTTGTAATTTTTTTAAATATCTACTAGGAAAATATTTATAAGGTCACATAGTTACCATATAGTTTACCCAACTCTAAACCAACTATTGTAGAATCACTTAAACTGAATATATTCTATGAAAAGAATATAATATTTTATGTTTATTGCGAGGATGTTGGTAATTTAGTTAGATATATTATATGTGACACCATTAGTTTAAATTTTTCTAAGAGTCATGTGCATGAGGATCATAATTCTAGAAGGAATAAATATACTAATCCAGGAAAAGGGAAGGATGATGACTAAGGTTTAGTTATATATTATATGGGGCATTCCTCTAGAAAAACACATTTTTATTCAAAACAGTTATTTCATAACCAAGAAGTTGACTCCCATAAGAGATATGTTTCTCTAATAATTGTGGTGACTCTTGATGATTATTAAACTTATTCAATAACTATTTTTGAGTGTTTAAATAATATTTCCCCATCTGAGTATGAGGGTTTTGAAACCAATGTACTCTTCCCCATGGGCTCAGGGGATTTTGTTTTTGATACACCCAATAATGGTCTCAAAATGAATATTGGATTGAAGTGTCGGTCTGGGATGATGATAATGAACACCAATGTCTCCATCAACCTGGTTTCCATATATTTTACTCGTATGGGTTTTCCTAATGAACCTAATATGTTGGTTGGTTTATAAGAACTCACTATAGCCACTGTGACTTATATGAATTTTACCTTTCAACAATTAGATTCAAAATATATAACTCTCCTTGAAGAGGATATTCTTCAAACTCAAAAACCAATGGTTCATCAATATACCATTGGTTATATTTATATTATTGATCATGTTATTATACAATTATTAGATATTCCAAATACAAACATGTGACACAAGAAAGTATATTTTCAATTTATGGAAGCTGTTACTCTCAATGATTTAGATAAAATTTCCAATAAAGAGTAACCTATGACTATTAAATTTTCATAAAGTGAATATTTTTATCATTCATTCAAAATATATACTTGTGTTAAATCATTCAATATCTAATTATTTGATGTGGATCATGCATATAGTCATCAAATTGAATCTAATAAGATCATGCATCTATAAAGTCCCCATAATATAGGATGATGAGATGAATTATATTTCTAATGTCAAGGAATCAGGAGTAAATAAATATAATTGAGCATTCCCAGAATCTATAGAAGAAAACAGAATGTGGAGATCAAAACCTATATGTATGTATAATGTTCCCATCACAAAAGGAAAAAAATCTCACAAATAATGTTCTTTTTCTAAAATTGTAGGGGGATAAGATACTTTGGACTTATTTTAACACTTAATCACTTTATTTTTTATCACAATTTTCATCTAATTGGAATTTTTTAACATATAGACTTGTTTAATATTTATAAAACTATAAATTTGTAACTCAAGAGTTATAAGTTTATTTCTCATTATAAGAATACAACTGCAATGAATACATCATGTATTCTCTTAAGAATAAAATTTATATCACTATTATCCAGAAAAGAAATCATCATATTTCAATGTTTATTAACTCTATGGACTTAAAATTCATAGTTTCCATAATTAATCCATGAACATTGTATATTAGTTGGTGTGGGATTTGGGAGGATCATAAACTCTTATCGATAATTTAATACTCTAATTGGGATCTCCTAGGTAACTTTAACTCTATAATAAATTATTATGGTAATATTGATTATAATTTCTGAAATATTTCATGGGATGAGTTACAATGATTTCTTGATTTGTTTTCTTAAATATAATGTCATTATTTCCTGATCTGAGTTTACATGAGTTTGGTGCACCATAAATAGGAATAAAGAAAGTAAAATTGATTCAATTTTTACCTCCTTGATGTTGGGGGATATTCCTCTTAATATTTCTTCTCAAACTCTTTCCAAGATTTATTATAATAATAATTACATGCACTAAATTGTTTCTATAGATCATAGGAGAAATTAGTATCTCCCTTTAAAAATTTTCAAGGATTCTTTTTCTCTATATAAATGAACTAATATCACATATAATTAATGGAATGATTATGATTCTAGAAATTCATACCATAATTATGCTTTAATTGTTGAGAAAGTTAAGAGAGCTTTATTAGACAGTAAAATATCTATTTATAGTCACATTGATGATAATATTTCATAATCATTGTTAGAATTCCTTTTATGGTAGAGAAATCATAGTTTCATAGTCTACCTATAACAATTATATATTTATCTATAGATTAATATTTAGGAGATTCATACCCTCAAGGAAAAAATATTAAAGGTGAAAAAATGAATTGGGAACAAAAGGGTGACATAAACATCGGGTTTTTCCCTCATAGATCATGAATGAATTTTAAAGAAACCATTATCCACTATGAAACATGATGATAATATTATCAATACTGATAAGAAAGTTATTATGAACATGTATTATCAAAATAATTAACTATTTAATTAATATCCTTACATCAAAAATGAAAGGATTCATGAACTCATTGAATTTTTCCTCGATGTCTTGAAAAATGGTTAAACCACTCCACCACCCACTAAGGATGAGGCTAAGCATGTTATATTTTATATAAATATAGAAAACACTTACAGAATTTATGAATTCACAAATAAATTATTTTAGCATAATTGGGGTATGTTTAAGGATTATATTTATCAAGCCATTAAAGAATTCTTTTCTACTGAATCTGTGCCTCTTGGTATTGACTCAAAATTGCCATATCTTGTCCCTATGAAACCTCACATTTGGGATGTCAAGGACATAAGGACCATTATAATGGGATAGATTTTACAAAATATTATGAAAAATATTTTGTACATCATAGTGGTTGTTTTGGCTGATAGAATTGTATCTTTGAATCATTTTGGTTTAATTCTAGGAAAGAAATTTAATGAATTCATTTATACTTTATCAGAATGTGGGAATATTATTCTAAAAAAATTTGATGTATGGACACATGGATTTTAGGCTTGATATATCAAAATCATCTAAAACTATTCATTGGTACTTCATCAGAAAATGTACAAAAATTTATGGATACTCTAAAGGATTTATTTCTATGTTTGAATCACTTGGGAAAATAACATAGTATATATTATGGTATTTGTTTCACTAAGGGGGTATTTTGAATGCTATATAGAGTTTAGGTATATATATATACTCTTTTAACCCTAATTTTTTGAGTTTTTTAAATTACATGAGAAAATATATACATAAATCTATATTATTAGTATTCTACGTCCCATTGAAGTTGTAAGGAAGTTGAAGTAACACACACGTCACTTTTATGTTGATGATATCGTAATTTATTGTGATGGAATGTACATATAAATTCTCACAATGTAAGATAATTTTAGTAGTTATAGTGATATCTCGAGGAGGTTCATTGATAAGACCAGATCTCATTCATTCTTTGGAAATTATATTGTCATCTCTAAAAAGAATCACATCATCAACCTTCTGGGAATTAAGTAAGGTTCCTTTCCATTTAACAATTCAATGGTTCCCTTATTCTATGGATGAATTAGATATTTTTATTTAGAAGGTATTATAACTAATATTATTAATATATTGTCTACATAAAAATCTAAAATCCTATCTCGAGATTGTTGATTCTTCCTTGTAAACTCTATCATTAATTCTAAGTTTGTTCATGTTTTCTATATATATAATTAAACTCGTGATTTTTTCAAATTAATTAAATGATAGCTCATTAAATTTATCCCATCCATATTAATTAAAAAAATGATGATGGTTACTATGGAATGGAATAAATATATTAAACAATTAGATCTTGGTAGATTGGGTATTTAAAATAAAAGAAAATCTGATACTTCATTAATTTATATCATTCTATATAATCTTATTTTATACCAAAAGATAGTCTAAGAAGATTATTAAGGGTGGGGAACATTGGTAGGAATTTGAATAATAATATATCCATTTGGGATGCTATTCAAGTTTCATATGATGAAATTTCTATTCATACTCAATGCATTCCATTAAGGAATTCAGATATCAACTTTTAAAATGAAAGATAGTCTAATTTTATTCTTTGATAACCAATTCTAGGTTATTCATGGTCTTAATAATATTTTCATTTCTGATGCACTCAATCCATGGGAACTGATGGAGGAATTTCCTCCTGTTAGAACTAAAAAACAAAATATGGAGTTCTATTTACTATATAATGATCAAAATGTATACAAATCTAATTTTTTATGGTTCCTCAATATGAAGATCAATTATATGTATTTATGTGACGATTAGGACTCACCTCCTCAATGGTTCAAGTCTAACAATTGATCCTTTATTGAACCATTTCATATGTTACTAATCTTGAGCCTTATACATTTTGGGTTCCCCATATACAAAAATTTTTGTGATGATGGAATTCACATTATTTCTTCCAATTATTTTTTCATTTTATTTCTGATAGAAGTGATCATATTTTCCTTAGGTTTTAATTTTTTATCTGTATTTGAAATTATCGATTTCATGAGTTTCCATTGACTTTTCAATATGTGAACAATATTAATGACATTATGGATCAAATTTTCCATCTTATTCTTAGTAATCTAGTGTCTAATTTTCTATTGGTTTCATCTATGGATTTCATTTATATTAAATTGCTACCACATAATTCGACCATGTTTAAATGTAAATATACACATATTTTAGTGATTATTCTTTGATTAATTTAAGAGGGTCTATTTTTTAGGACGGTTTACTATTTATCCATGAATAATAAAATATATAATCATATTATTATGAAAAATATTGGTGTCATTGGGTACCAGGAAAGGTTTCCTGAAGTAATTATTTTTCATTTATTACACCTTATCATATTTATCTTAGAGTTAACATTGATTGTGAAGCTATGGGAGCCCCAATACTGGATGGATGTAGTGGAATATTTCATAAGACCTAGGGAATCATCCATTGATTTTTTATCCAATACATTTGGAATTACACTTCCAATGAAGTTATGGTTTTAACCATTATGATTGTTATTGATTTTATTATCAATAATAAAATGAATCATCCATGTATTTAATGTTACACCATATATGGGGTTTATTAGTTTTAAAATTGGACTCTTTTGGCCCCATAGGATATTAATAAGAATATTAAAATTTCCTATAATCAATCAAGGTTATTCAAATAAAAATATCACACATTTAGAGGTAGGGTAATCAAGTTGTTGATGTTCTTTCTAAGGAAGTCATTGTGTAATAATTTCTTTCTTGTATTATTTACTTCTATGTGGATTTTATACAGATCCATTTATATAATATTTTTATTGATTTTTATTCACTCTTTCAATACTCTCCATACCATACATTTCATAGTTCATTAAATTTATAGTGACAATCATTTAGATCCAAGTATGAGATATTTCTAATAATTTTTAGAATTATTACCTTTTATTACTATCTTAAAATTTTATTAACATCATTATATTATTAATACAATTATTAATAATAGTATAAATTTACCTAATTATTTATTCTATAATAAATATATATATATAATTCATTATTCAATTTTTTGTTATTACACTATCATCATGATAATTATTAATAGTAATATTATTTTATAATTTAGAAAACTGAAATTTGAATTTCAAATTGTTCTTGAATTTTAAAAAATTTCATTCAAGGAATGGTAGATCTCACAGGGCACCATATTCATCAATATGAGGTAATATCATTCAACTAAAAGGGACCAATGGATATCAGTAGCTAAGACCAAACCTAGAATCATCCATCAATGAATAGTTTCACACCATCCTCTACCAGAATTCTGACCTACTTCCCTATATGACGACTCTCCATCAATAACATTCTTCCTAAAATATTTGAATTTCACATATCCTCCTCATTTATAATTATACCCCATGACAATTCGGATGTCACGAGGTATCACCACCTGATAAAACATCATCATTATACACCATTGAATACCCTTCACTCCTATCTTATCTCGGTCTATTTCTATCCATCCACCTATTGTGCACTAGAAAACATGGTCTTCCACCTCCTTATTTTTCCAAAATATCTAAAACACACTATTGATCAGTGTTTTCTCTATGTCAAGTGGTGATAGTAAAACATATGCTTATTTTTAGAGATATTTGATTGAGTTTTTTGGATAGATCAGTGATTTTTCACAATTGAGATGAGATCGTACCTGAAAAAATCTCATGTGGACAGTTTTCTTTTGTAAATGGGGGATCAAAAAGAATCAATGTTCTATATGTTATGAGTTTCAATATAATATAAAATTATTTGATAATGATATTCTATATATCATGAATCATTATTTTATATATCATGTGTATTTATTTATGATGTTGGGTGTGTTTTGTTAGGGTTTAGTTTTTTAGTGAATGGTATAAATTAGTGTTCATATCATTTTATCTTTTTTTGTTTTGTGATTAATTTGTTAGATGAATTAATTTTTGATTGAATTTTTATCATATTGATTATATTTTTTTATCTATATTTTTATAAATAAAACTAGACTATTTAAATTATTATTGATTAAATCATATTGAGTATTTTAACTATATCAATAGAATATAGAATTGGTAGTTGATATATATTTTTTGGGAAATGTGTGATGTTATTTCACCTAATAGTTCAACTTTTAAATTGGGTTCCTAATTTATTTCCCCAACAAAGAATGAGACATTAAAAATTTTAGTAAGAAGAAATATGCTTCTTAATGGAATTATACGTTTGTATCTAGTAATAATTTGGTATGATATTCATTTAATCATAGGGAAAAAATTATAAGGCGTGTGTAAAAATTAAATAACAATTTTATCATTCTTAATACATCTTGTTAAATAATGTTCTTCGTCTTTGTTTGAATTTCATTTTTTTTATTTTATTAAATTCTTTAATTTTAATATTTGATCAAAATAAATAAATAAATAAAATGTGAATTAATTATATCATAGACCTCCCACCAATAAATTTTTGAAAGAAAAATAATTTAGTGACTTTGGGCTCTTATTATATGTTCTTTGACACTTATCAAGACTTATATAGTTTCCATTAGGTTGTAAATTTCAAGAAAATTATTTTCATAAAAATAAATACCATTACCTAAATAAATAGATTGTATAATGTTAAATATAGTAAAAAATCATTGATGCATTTGAGAAACGTATTCTCCCTGGTGAAAATAAAAATCTTTATAATCATCATGAAGGATTACCCCTCTAATTTCAAAGACTTTAAAAGATAAAAAATGAGTAATATTCTATTTTGTTCGTCAATCATTAGTTTATTACCATGAAAATTTATTAATATAAATATTCCTTATTATCAAAAAATATTAACCTATTATGAACATTATAGTTAATCTAATTATCCAAATTATCCTCAAGAGTAAAAGAAGATACTTCCTTCTTGAAAATCTTGTGATTTTTAATCGTCATTTAAATTTTCTAAAATCTAGTATTAAAAAATTAACTCTTCTAATATATCTAGTACTCATAGTATGCTCCATAATAGACCAATATATATGCCAGATTAAAATTATATGTAGTTTTGAATGGTAAAACTACTAGAGAAAAAATGTCATTCCTCTACTAACATGTTAGTTAAAGAAAAACATAGTGACTACATCTAATTTTAAATGTAGAGTAAATATATTATAAAACATTTTTCCTAGTTTTACAACATCAAAATAGGGTCAATTGAAATCAAAATTAAACATATAATGTCTCTACCACTCAAAAATGTGATAATTATGGAAGAAATAATTTCTGAAATTATCATACTATATTAGCTAATAATCAATAGGCATAGTTGAAAAAGGAAAACATAAATTACAAATATAAATGACCAAAAAAATACATTAAAAAATAAGAATAATATAGACGGAACAAAAATATAGTGTTCTATATAGAAAATGGAAACCCCTACAAAAGATATTAATATAATATAATAGATAAAATTTTAAATAAAAAATATTAACTTTTAATTAAAAAATTATAAGGATTAATACCCCCTTCATTTGTCTCATTGAATAAAATATACAAGTTCCACACATAGAACTTCCGCGAATGAATGTTGACAACTAAAAACTCTTGAAAGAGATGTACCCTAAATTCTATACACATATAATGTGTTTTGGTTTATATATTATGTTAACATATATAAATTCCATATGGTAAGAAATGTATAAACTATGGTTATGTGATATTGTTTTGTATAATAATGTCATATCCTATAATTGGAGGATTTTATAAAGTATGGTTTCATTCAATTATATAATAACGTCATATTATATGAATAATCTATATATTAAGTCATTTTATACAATACCATGTTAGAATCTATGATTGGAATGATGGTCGAATGTTATGTGTTAATGTTTGAGTGAATATTACTAATTAGATGTTATTAAAAAATCTATTTCCTATGATATAATTGTATATGGAGTCCATTGATATGATGAATGCCTGAACTTACTGAATAGAATTTACTCATCTTTTATATTGCTTGAGTAAATGTAATATCACCAAAGGAGTATCTTTTCTAGATTGATAATAAGAGTATTATCATGAGATAGTGTGCATGCAATCCTGTTTATGTTTTAGTCTAATATCCCTTATCTATAGCTTCATTATCCTACCCCTTTCACATCATAAAACACTAGAATACCATGTAGATTGTATGATCCTACCTGTATGATGATTAATTATGGTTTAACTGATAGATACTTATGTAATTGAGTTATCATTAAACTATCACTATTGTGATATTCATTATGTATTGATGATTATTATTGTTGAATCAATCAATGGTGTATGGTACATATCACTAACTTCTTTATTTATAGTACCCATGCATTTATTTCTATCCCATAATTATAATTGAATAGGTTTTCTTAATTTATCCCACTATGTTTAATAAGTTTTTTTATATACCTTGAAATAATGTAGTCGTATAAAATACTTTTCATGCCTCTAGATTCATTAAAAATGATCAAAATTGAATATTTCAATGTTTTATTGAACGTAATATTGTCAATCCACAAATAAAATCTTAGTTATTTATACCATGTTAATCCATAGTATACAATATGAGATATCTTAATCCATGACTCAACAAAGAACATAAATTCTATTATAGTCATAACATATGACTCCTGAATATTTTATCCTAAGACTGTGTTGTATCTTTTTTTTATAAAATAGATTATCAGTTTAACATTAATATATCTCTATAAATCATAAAATACAATTTCCTATCATATTTTGGGGTTGAAATATAAATCCTAAAATAAAACTAATATCTCTCAAATATTTTAAGCACATGTACCTTTCAATTGTAATGTATAATTCATTTCCAATCATTAACTATGATCATTTAAGAGAATTTAATTGTATATAAATTAAATTGAGAATTGCATTATAGTACTCTTAAATTTTTTATAATTTATACTAAATAGAATATTGATATATTTAATAATTTAAAAAAGTATTGAAAATTAATTATTTATAGTGTTTACAATGTATTAATAAAATGTTAATTAAACATTTGGTAACTAATTTTTAAAAATATTTACTATTTGTATTAAAAATACATCAACAAAAATATATTTTATTTCTATGGACATAGAAATAAATAGTATATATATATATATATCATAAGGGTAGTTTATAGTGTATATAAAGTACAAAATAATTCTAAAAATGTTTATTTATATTTTTGGATTATAAATAATTTTTTATATATAATTGGAATTTTTTAAATTAAGGTGATTATTTGAAATATTATTTAGACCAAATTATAACTATTTTGATGTTATATTTGTTAAATGATTAAATAATGTTAATTTTTTTGATATTTTTTATTATGTAAATAGTTTACATAATAGAAATTGAAATATAAAATGTTTATATTTCATATAGCATCACGTATATAAAGTGAAACATTATTCATCATGAATAATAAAAAGGATTTAAAATAATTAAATGAATGTAAAGAATTTATATTTATAATTATTAGATATATATAATGAATAAATAAAATTATAAAGTGTTTATAATCAGTTATTGTTTATAATGTGTTAATAAATGGTTATCTCATGTAAATTTTTTAAATTGTATATTTATTTATTATTTATGAAAATAATTAATATTCATGGATATAAATTTTTACAATGTAAATATTTATATGATTTTATTTATTATTTTTAGAAATTTTTTTAAAAAAACTTCATACAATGAATTTTGTGTTTGGTAAGAAAACACAAAATATAATTTTCACTTACCTTAACATTGATTTATAATTAAATTTATTAGATTGAATTTTTTTATTGAAAATAGTTTATGCATATTATTTATTAGAGAAAATATGTATTGAAATATATGAAGAGTAAATTATCCACAGTTAATGTGAAATTGTGTAAGACTTTCTACTGAATGTGAGTCTTATTCCTTGTTATTTAAAGGTTTCTATGGGTTATCTATGTATCATGGATTATTCATGTAGATAGTATAAAAATCATATAATTATATACCATTACATGTAAATCTCATGTACAATATTTATAAGTTATATTTGGATAATTTTAAATATGTATGGATTTTATTTTTGTGAGAGTAACATAAATTGATGGATCTGTAAAGAGTTTCATATTAATATGGTTTGAACATATTGATTTAGTGGATTTAATGGGAATTAAAAAAAATTAAATAATTATAATTATTCATACATAAGTCATTATAACATGAGATAATTTAGTGAGATCAAATCCCTTTAAAAATAATAAGTGTTATATTTACTCAAAAGTGAAACCTGTCAAGACATTAATCATCCTACAAAGTTGGACATTCCAAAGCTAGGTGCATTTGGATTATCTTGTGTAAGGAATGTTAGTAATTAGGTAAAACTAGTTTTAGGTTCGATATTCTAGTATGTTTCTTTGGGTTACACTATATCAGGAGATTAACCATTTTGATACTAGAGGTATTGGGAAAAGTTAATCCATATTATGTACTTTCATAAATAGTTATCCACCAATCTATATAAGTGTCATATCTAATATGAATAAAAATGGTTATCAATAAAATATATTTATGTATTGTTTAATTAATAAATGGTGTAGGTCAATGGTGAAATATATATCTTTTCCTAGAAATGGATATGATCAATTTTAAAAAGGGTTATAATTTTAATGGCGGTATATTTAATAGATATCTTTTCTAAATGATTGAAAAAAATGATCCTCATATGATAAAAGTTTTCTTTGTAGAATAAAAACATCAACATCATAAAATATAACTTTAAAATTAATCATTGAAAAATATAATCTTACTATAAGGAAATACTAAGATTATTAACTTATTATATGATCATACATAATATAAATAATATGAGATTATCCCCTACTAGAGTATCCTTGTGTGTCTATTGTTTGAAAAATGAATCTAGATTCTTATGAGAAATAAAAAATAATTTAATTGTGGTATAAAAGAAATATGATGCAAAATGATATAATTAATTTTATTTTCCACTCATATAATATATCTGATTGGGTAGATAAACTACTTAGTGATACTATATGTTTTCTTAAGGTGTTTTCTAGTTAACGAATTCATTAAATTTTCATAGATTGAAATTTTTTGAGAATATAAATGAATTTGAGAAATATTTGACTTGTATTCAAAAAATATTAGAAAATACGATCTATGTATTATTCTTTCCACACTCTAGTTTCATATTGATAATATATGTGGATACAAGTGAAAACTAGAAACAGAAAATTTAGTTAGATAGTCTAATAGTTCTTCTTCAATAAAATAGTCTAGGTCATTGAAACATAATTTTGTTATTAGGAAGAAGGAGTAAGTATTTCATAAGTTATAATTTTCAAGATAATTTATGTGTTTTATGGAACATCAATTATTATTATGTTTCAATGTTTTAGAAATTAGTTATTTAAATTTCAAGGGCATGTAATACCATCTGTATGATGGATAAATATTTTAAGTATATAGAAATTCATAATCATCGTAAGGATTTATTGGGAATTTATTTTTCATTCATCTAATGAATCAATGGTTTTCATAATAAAATTCTTGAATTTAAATGAATATATCAATATTAGAAAGATAATACAAGAAAATGTGTAGTTATATCATTTATTTGATATGATAAGAGGAGATGTTTGTTAAAAATAATTTTTTAAAGAATATAAGTCGAATGATTCTATACACATGGTTTATGAGTAATTTAATTATATAATATGTTTTGAGAAAAATATAAGGATAAAAAATTATCATAGATAGAGGATTTTATATATATTTTTTGTTAAAATATGAGGAATGAGATTCCACCATCATTAGTGGCATATTCTGAAGAATAAATGTTTTGAAGAAAAATTATCAAAACACATATAATTACATATATGGCATGTAAATAATAGTTTTTTGTTAAATAATCCAACAAAAGAGAATAATTTGGTTTTATAACATAGTGTAGTTTGTGTAACATAGTATGGTTTTTTAATAGAATATGTTGTCTCAATAGTAGTGGGAATAAGATTGAACTTAGAGGTACACAAAGTTAAAAAAATATTATACTGGTCAATATACATGGTGAGTTTCACCTAATATCTTAAAAGAGTTTTATTTTGTGATGGTAAAAACAAATGTAAATAGTTATTTTAGTTACCCTAAAAAATTGAATTTTACATTATCTTAAAGGTTATTAGGATAGACCATTAATTAATAATGTTAATAGTTTCATTAATTACCATATTATCACTTAGTAATAGATTGATATAAATGGTTCCAAGGATGATAATTAATTGTGGAAAATTTATATGTTAAAAAAATAAGTAATTAACATGGTATCATTTTATATATTGGAGTAATGATGTTTAACATCAGGAATATGATTCCTAAATATCAGTATTACCAATACATCATTTTTTCTATATTTTACCAATTAAAGAGTTTAATGGAAGGGCTTTATCATATGGTCGCATGGGAATATGGTAGGTTTAACATATAGATGTCATTAGTTAAAAAAATTAAGTAAAGAGCATCACAAATCAGGACTATTCAGTTGTCTTTCATATATGATATTTTATATAGATTTTTTAATGGTTTTAGTAATTTTCCTTAGAGGAGTGCATGAATATAAAGTGTTATGTATTATGAAAAATGGATTCTCCACTTTATCTTTCCTTCACATTGGTCATATATATATGTAAAGACACATTTCATGTAGTGAAATTATAATTGACCACTCAAAGTAGGAATATAAATTACCCTACACATGAATTCATCATGGAGTGTTTCTGGTTATAGAAAAAATGTTATGGTAAGCATGAGTATGATTATTGTTTTAGGACATAGAATATTATCATCAGGCAAAAAAACGGGGTTTGTTCATTGGATGGTCCACTATGTATATAACATGGAGTGTCAAATATTAGGTATCTGGTATAATATTGATGCATGAATCATATATAGAGTCTCCAATAACTACGGTTAGTGAGATTAAAAAAGAAACAACCTTTAGAATTTGATACCTTTCTTACACAATCCTTGACTCTTAGTTAATCAAGGGGTGTTTGGGTATATTATGGATCATGTTGTTAGTTAGAGCTCAATTTAGATTGTATTTTTCTTCTTATAGGTCATGTATAAAAACTATAACCAAGATTTATATAAAATGTGGAGTATAGAACCACACCTTTATATTTCATGTGATTTGATTATCTATTCGAGTAAATGAAATTTGATGTGAATATCCATATAGTGGAATGAGATGTGATATATTTAATGACAAGGTCATCCCATTATATGAGGATCCACAATGTTTGAGTAATTAATATGGAACCAACATAATCTATGTCTCATGGTCACTTGATTCCCTGAAAAAAAAAAGGAAACATATAAGAATCCATGCTAGAATGTGATTATACTAGTGGAAAGTGGTATATATATACATGTTTTTAATGAAGGTCATTCTATATACCCTTTAATGTTGAGTAGGGTTGATTTTTTTCTGGAGGCATCTCTATATGTTCATTTATGGTTATAAAATTCTTATTTCATGTCAATGATTTAAAAGTATATTGAGATATAAATTATGTTTAACTAAATAGGGATTATTCCTTACTCGTAGAGAATCTATAAAAAGAATATTAGAGTTAATCTATAAAGGTTGTATATGGGTGTTACAATATTATATCATTTGATGTGATATATGATGAAGTTTATGATGAACTTCCGAAATACTTTTGGAAGATGTTTTACATTATTTTGGATATAATTTCAAGATTAATCATATATTATATGATATAATATGAAGTGGGAAAAATTATATAATAATTTGGGGAAAGTGACAGATTAAATGATATATTCAATAAATCCATTACACATATAATATGTTTTTTCCAACATTACAGTGTGTGATATTAATTGAGGGTATGAAGAAACATGTAAAAACTATGGGTATGTGATATTCTTTGGTATAAGAATATCATATCATATTTTTGGTGATACTGTCAATCATGGATTCATGCCACTACCTATCCATGTTGTATTGTACAGATATGATATATCTTAAGGTAATGTAAATGATACCATGCCACTTCATACTATTTAAAAATTGGATGAATGGTAATTTCAAATTATCGATTAAATATTCCATGTTTTATATCATAAAATAATTTGGTTCATATGATAAAAAATCAAAAGGGTGGTATTCATATTATGAATTAATGAACCACTAAAAATGAATTTTCTCATGTTTTATATTATATTATTAAATTATAGATCAACTAAATATCATCCATTAATTCTTTTTTTATTATCCTACTACTATGTGATGGTTTGAATGGAAGACTTCCTAAACCTTGGTCTAAACTCTCCAACCTATATCTTTCTTATCCAGCCTCATTCACATTAAATTTTACTATAATGATAGAGAGTGGGTATGATCCCACTCAAATGAGAATTGATTTGGTATTATACATTAGATACCTATGTATAGTGGTTTTCACTTTCATACCTCTATTTTTATCATCATCAATCATGAATAAATATTGTTACTATATTAATCAGTACTGAATGTTACACATCACTAGTTTCATCATTTATAGTATGCATTCTTTAAATTATCTAGAATTTTAATTTTTTATATGGTTTTCTTTATTTATTCCTCTATAATTAACAAGAGTGGTTTGATCCCTTTAAATATAATAGATATATCATATAGACCCTATTTGTTCAAAAAAATCTATACCAAGTCCATTCCCTAAATTCATCAGACTCTACTATTTGAATAATATATAATCCAATCACAAGAATATCATTAATCATAATTGTTTTAATGAAAATAAAATCCTATCATAGAAATATCATTGATCACACATGATCAGAATATTAAAATAACATAGGATGTTTTTATATATTTTAAAATAAATCCCTCACAAATAGAATCTATAATAATCATACTAGATTAAAAAATCTAAATTATGCACACAAATAAAGATTGAAAAGATTCAAATATATAAGTAGTTTAGTCTCCTCATAATTCTCAAATTCAACTTCTTAATGTTGGGTCTTAATATATAGATGATGCTAAAATTCATTTCATAGAGTTCTTTTTATATTATTGTAACACAGTCAGAATAATCTATATCTTCCTTGTGATATAATTTAATGTACATAATAAGGATTTATATGTTTGGTGTATTAGATCTAATTCACCAGAAATTTTTTTGCAAAAGATATATATGTATAATAAATGGAATTAACGAAGCACAAAAGTTATAATACGTAAAGAACAAGTGTGTTTTGATTCATCAAAATAATGGATATGGAAAATGTAATTTTTGAAAAATGAGTGAATATTGATCCCCTGGATTAAATGATACATGGGTATTGATCCAAAATAATATACCATATCACAAAAGTTAGATGTGGATACATACATACTATTTGATAAAAAAATTGGATAAATAGTTCATACATCATTTACCACACCCTCCACCCATCAAAAGGGATATATGGAATGAATCTAGTTGTATGATATCTTCACTGAATAAATTTCTCAAGTAATCATTCCTCAAATATGATTTCATAACCAATCACCTAAAATCATTGTTTCTATAGATATAGAAAGATTTCATTATTTAACAAATATTTAGAGAAGGTAGATCTCAACATCATGAATTCAATTCCATGATACATAATTCAAAATTAATTGTTTGTTTGTTCAAATTGAACAATAATTTAAAAAATAATGGGAAATTATCTATAAAATATCTTCTAAACCATTAAAAAAATAGGTGTGAATACTAAGTCATTATATTTTTCTTCTCAAGGTATTTACAAGGATATATGATCCCATCATGATTCAATAGAAAAAGAAGTCATTGAATGATCACAAACTACCATAAATGTTATCTATTATATTAATTATAATCAATGTGTAAGATTTAAATGAATCTAAATGAGTTGGATCCATATCACCATGAATTTATTAAAATTAAAAAAATAAAACCTCTATATAATATTTTGAATAATATTGGACTCGTGAATATCAAAAAACTATTAATTAGGAACCTGATCCGTCGATCAATGATGTTTTTTATTTTCCCTAATGGCCTACTCCTTGGTGGTGGAACTCCATTAAACCCTAGAATCAACCCCATTTCTTATAATATGTGAATTTTTTGCAGTAGATATAGAATACAACATAAAATTAATAATATCATTCAGTCATAAAAATTTACCAAAAAGTATCTCCATTATTTGTATAATAACATAAATAAAACTAAGAATTACTAGAATATCATCCAAATGGAAAAATAACATTCATGACTCAATGAAGTAGTTTCTCTCATTTGTCACTCCATTGAGGGTGAATCTAATATTTTACCCTCATTAAGAAAAAATTAATATATTCTCAAAAACAACTAGTATCACCTAACTAATCCACAAGATCACATTATTTAATTAAAATTAATCCTAAGAAATTCAATTAAATATATATGAAAATTCAATTTAATTCATAAGAAAAGTAATTCATCAAGTGAAAATCCATACAGTTATATAATTTCTAACTCAAAAATTTTTATCCTAAAAAATAAAAAACCAAAGGATAAAAGTTAGACAAACATACAAATGGAAAATGTCTCTCTATAATCATTAATCTAACTAATATAAGTGTTCTGACATGAAAATTTTACTTATCTAAATAAAAATTATTCAAAAAAATGTTTATAAAAAGAATTATTATAATAGAGGATATCCACATAAATGTTGTCTATATTAATATCTTAAAATAAGAAACTAAAAAAATAGAATATAATAAATCTTTAATACTAAACATTATGATATTCATGTCATCATCATTGAGTTGTGTGATACATAGTCAACACATTATTTCAATTCCTGAAAAAATTTAAAATCCATCCTTCGAATAAATTTATGCCCCCATGTTTATGGACAATCATAAGATTTATACAGAAACTCATCTTATCATAACCAAAATCCATGTAAACCACATCCCTTGATTTAAAAATGAAACCCAATTATGTTAAAATAATCCAAATTAATGATAAAACGATACAACCATATAATCTCAACAACATACGAGATCATATGAAATATCATTAATCCACCTAAATATCAATCCTTCACTACCAAAGATAGCCACCAATTGAAATTGAAACATATTTCAATGGTTGGTTGATAGTATAAAGATTTCCATTAGTGAACTAATTTAAAAAATAACACAATAAAACCCCTATCTAAAGTTCATCCTATAATGAAAGAAATAATACTATATAACTTTTCATATTTGACAAAGATCATGGTAATAAAAAATAATTGAATAATTAAACTTCTAATGGTCATGATTAATAATATAATCATAGATAATTACTTTTTCCATTAATCACTACCAATTTACCTTATATATATAATTCACTATCATATGGATTTCCACTTAATCCAATTATAATATTTACTTAAAATAACTCTAATCCCCATAAAACAACCCATCTATATGAAAAAATCCTATTACAATGGGATTTTCATATCCCTAGAAAACACTTTGATCTACTAATAACCATTAATGTTTATAATTAACTTGATTTACTATGTATCATCATCACTTTAATTCATTTTAAGAGATGGTAAGGTATAATATTATCCCTTCTTATTTTGTTCTTATATTTTTTAAGAGGCTAGGTTTTAGTGAAAAGGAGTCTATGAGTTAAATAGTGGAAGAGGATGTAGATTCTTGGTCTTATGGTTGCTAGAAAGATACCATCTTCTGGCCGAAAGAATATATAATTCATCCAATGGTGATACAAAATTTCTAAATTTGTTTATAGACTCCACTATTTAGTAGATGGTTCTTCCCAACACATCGGTCATCCGGTGAGGCCCACCAGTTCATTGATACAACCTTTCCAGTTGTGAACTAAATGCACCTTTAGGATTTTAATATCTACTCAGTTTTTACTTTATCTAAAAGTAGATTCTGACCCTAATAACCCTATTCCATATTTGTGATCACCCCTCTTTAATTTAGATCACTTCCATTCATCTCCC